>CM062811.1:391238038-391838038 GCA_031772625.1 Pinus tabuliformis
ATGTCTAACTGGGAAGATGATTTTGGCTTTGAGAAGCTTATTTAACTTGGTCTTAATTTGGGCTTCCTATGTTTTTTGGATTTGAGCAACTTATTTAACTCGGTCTTAATTTGGGCTTCCAGATTAGGGTGAATCTTCCTAAGTTTTTGTTGAATTGGTTTTACATATGGAAGCATAGGAATAGTATGTTGAATGATAGATGTGTCATAGGTTTTAAGATCATCATAACTCTAGGAAAATACATCCTTGTATCTTTTCAATAGATGGATGAAAGCAGATATTTCATATGGTGTAAGTCCAAGGCCTAAATTGATGTTTTGGGGTTTATGATCAGACCCTAGGCTAATCAATTCGAATCAAGTAGAGATTTGAAGTTTTCAATTGGCAACCTTTTTGAATCTATATTTCAAATCATGCAAGTCTTCCAAATTCACTATAGGATTAGGCAAATAAATTTCTTCAGAAGACTTATTTAGTTGCTTATCGTGCTCGTCTTCGTTAATGATTTGATCAGAGTAAGACCCTTCGGAAGTTAAAAAACTTAGGATGTCATTGTCATCATTAAATGCGTGCCAATTAGTTATGTTATTTGGAATGGATGGGCGAAAAATCAATTCAATCGAATATCTATCAAGAGTAAAATCTTCAAGTGGAATGAGCTTAGAAGCAACATTGGCTAGGAGACCAACACTAGCATTTTGTAATCTTGGAATCAAAGATATATTGAATGCATTGAAATGAGTTTTTAAATCTTGGATCAAAGATTGATAATGTTTGAGGTGATTAGAAACACAATGAATATTGTTTCTTACTTGCTTAATTACAATTTCTGAATCACCATAAACTTTAATATACTTGACATCAAGACTAATGGCCTTCTCCAAGCCTTGTACCAATGCTTGATATTCAACAATGTTATTGGTATAATCAAAATCCAATATGCATGCAAGTGTAGTCTTTTCTCAATTTGGGCTTACTAGGATGCATCCAACTCTTGCACCATCATTAGATTTTGACCTGTCAAAGTAAAGAGTCCAAAATAATTCATCAGATTTATGTACAAATGTATCTACAATATAGATACATTTTGATGAATTTGTCTGCGAATTTTTTTCTATTTGGGATAAGACAAAATCAACAGGAAACGAAGAGTTTTGAGCTAGGAAATTACCAAAGAAAGACTTTAGAGAATATTTTCCCAAGATATTGTTTGTGAACACTACTAGTTCATTTTCCTCATCCAAATCGGCCACAAAGTAATTCATATGTTTTTCCCTATCAACACGAATTTGATCAGGTTTTCCATTGTAGGGAAGACAAAGATGTGACCAATTAGTTGAAAAATAGCCATGTAGTTTCTCAGACCAATCCCTGCTTAAAATAAGGCCATAAAATTCAGGGATATCTGCCACCAATATATCGATTATTTGACAAAATTTAGGATTTGAAGACAATCTAATTAGTACAACATTCATCTCTCCTAAGACTTTAACTTTTGTTTGTTCTCACTGAACAATTTGAACAACATATTTCTGAGGTGTGATATTCAGTTTGGGACAGACTAAATAAGGCATAATATAGGATGATGCACCAGAATCTACTAAACATTTATGAACATTCTTGTTAAAGACTTCAAAAGTCAAGAGAAAAGGATAAGTGTGTGAATTTGATCTATCTCAATCAAAATAACATAAGAAGAATCAACCTTATCTGTAGGGACATTGGGGGGTTTTCCTTTCCCTTTTGAGGCTTTTGCAGTAACAAAAATAGAAGATAATGGAGATGTAGGGACTGCATTTAATTCATTGAGTATTAATTTATGTTGTTGTTTTAATTTACTGACCTCATATAAGGAAATGTTAGCTTTGATCTTTTTTCATGTCTTATAGAATATTATATTCAATGTTATCTGATACTATCAAAGTTTCAGATGACAAGGCAGTCTTGGAAGTAGTTGGAGCAGAATTAGAAGATTGAGTAGAAGTATTTTTTACCGTACCTTTCTCATTAGTAGAAGGATTTTGAGAATTTTGATTCTTTCTTGTTGTAGTATCAACATGCCCTTTACTTATAGTACTTACGAGAAAAGCTTCTTCTTCTTCTTAATTATCTGAAGTGGTCAAGATGAAGTCCCATAAACCACGAGCTTCAACTATTTCCTCTTCTTGTGTTTCATCAACAAATAGGGATGTTTCTTCTTCTTCATCATTTTCATCAGATTCTACATTTGATATATCAACAAGAGGTTGTGAATGTGATGGTTTATTCCTTTTGAAAGGTCGAAAGGACTTCCTTGAAGATTCAACAAATTGTTTCTTGATTTCGACCATCTCATTTAACATTGTTTTCAAAAATTTCTGCAATCCTTCCAAGTCATAAGGCTCTTTGGGAGCCATTTTCTTGGATTCATCTTTAAAAGTCACTTTTTTGGTCATCTTTCTTTCTTTAATGGCAGATTTCTTCTCAAGAGCCCGAACTCTCTCTTTCATGTAGTCAAGAAGTACTGTTTTTTGAGCTCTATCCATGAACATAGTGATATTTTAAGGAAGAGCACTAATGTACCATTCAATCTGCACATCAGTACTAGGTCTGGAAGTATCTGGGATTTTTTTTAACAATTTGTTAAATATTGAGTTAAAATCCTTAATTTTCTCATTTGGGTTGGTTTTGAGTTTTAACAAATCATTAATTAAAGTAGTTTTTGTTTGGTCATCCCCAAATTTCAACAAAAAATGTTCTTCAAACATATCCCAGTTTTTTATTGATCCGGTAGGTAGGGAGAAATACGAAGACCCTACAGATCCTTCAAATGTGTAAGGAAAAAATATGCAAACACAATCCTCTTCTGAAACTCCATTGAGATTAATTGCCAACATACAATTATGCAGATGTTCCTCTATAGGCAATCCCCCATCTGGATTAAAATTTGGTAACCATCTTTCTAGATGTTTAGGGAGAGGATGCAATGGTGGTGTCATCACAATTAACCCTGGGTTGTTCCATAGTCTATTTTCCATTATGGGAGTACTAGGAACATAGGAAGTTGTAGATGATGTAAAGGTTGTAGGAGATTGGATAGTTGAAGAAGTTTCCCTTGTAGCACTATTGATTACAATAATGCTAGTTGATTGTGATTGATGAATGTGAATGTAAGGAATCAAAGGATGAAAAGAGGAAGGTAAAGGAGAATGAGATGAAGAAGCGGGATCTACAGAAGGGGTATGAGGTTGAGAAGATGATTTTATCTCACTAGACGAAGATTGAGTATCTAGAGTATTTTTCTTTCTCCGATGGGTGGCTAATGGAAACTCAAAAGGTTTGATTCCAAGTTTTTCACTCTCGGATCTAGTTAAAACTCTAGAAGACTATAGAGATGAGGTAACACTTCCTTCCAATAAATCAGTCTGAGCATGCTTTTCTCCAGAAATTGAAATTCCTTCCAATCTCTGGATTAAAGTCTGTACTTCAGGTGATTTTGCAGGTAATTCTGTAGAAGTTTGACTAACTGACTGGGGAGTGAGCTAGGAGATTTACTAACTATATGAACAACTTTAGTTCTATGACTAGGGGGTTTAGAATGGGATCTAGAAGTTGGTGGAGACTTTGAGGGAGACGGAATCTTAGAATGAATTTTTATTTTGGGATTAGACCTTGTTGTCATTCATAGCTTGATGGCCCTCCTTCTGGGCGGAAACCACCCGGTCAGGACCTTAGAGAAAATCCTTTTCTGTTTTGGATGGTGGCTCTGACTGGGATTATGGGACCAATTTCCCTTTATATTAAATTATGAGAAATAGATTGAATAAAATTATAAATCTCTGATATAACTAAAACTGAAAATAAGATTAATAAACTTAATATCTATATCGGGAACACTGTGTGAATATATGATTAAAGAATTTCATAATTAAGATGACAATGTAGATTATCGTGTTACTATGAAGTTAAAACAAAGAAAGATAACTAATTTAATTAAATAGTTAATTAAATTAGCTTATAAATTCGTCACATATATGAGACATCATTGTTCATATGTATAGTTTATGATTCCAACCCAAATATCTCAATAGTGATAATGAATAATTGTTACAACACATATACAATGAACAAAATAAAATATCCATTCAACTCTTAAACAAAATAATAACACAAGGATAGTAGTACCCAATATATTATTTCTCTTCTCATGAGAAAAATGGTGATGGTTAAGCTATATATTAAGAAAAACTAAATTTACAATAGTGCAAGCTTGAGCCTTCTTTCAAAAATTCAGAACCCCTTCTCATTACAAATGGAGGGGATTTATAGTTTCATTCCAAAATACAAATATAGAAAACATAGTAACAACTTCCGGTGGTTTCAAAAATGTATCCAAAATAAACAAGAAGGGACAAATTTAGAATTTGTTGTAACAAACTATCTAGGTCTGGGAGGAAGTTAGTGCTCCAATTCGTTGTTGCAATTCATAGATATCCACCATGTTCTTGAAATCGGGTGGAGACTTTGGTTGAATTCACATATGGCTAATGAAGATTGCGTCTCTTAGTGTTGGCAACATTTGAGAGGTGGTATTGGATAAACATCAGAGCATCAACCACCGACTATGTGGTTTGATAAAATATTTCCAATGGCTTTCCAAGTTGATCCTTGTTAATTGATTGATGACTTTGGCTCGCTTTTTGGAGGTTTCTTGCCACATTTTATTAAGTGGTTTGATATCTGGAAACGCTCCTTTGGAGAAACTTGAGATGACATTGACCTAAAATAAATTATCAGTAACTGCTTCAATGAGATTATTTGAAATATCCTTGGTGTGAAAGAATGTTGCTTTTGTTTGTTTGAAGTGGATTTCCCATTCTCTAAAAACAATTCCCTTATGTGATTCTTCAATTCTAGGAAGATTAGCCCATCTTCTGTCTGCACTATTTTTCCATGTCAGAAAACCAACAATTTTATCCTCAATGTCATCAAAATAAGTCATGAAATCGGATAGCTGATAAACTAGAGAACTAACTGTGTTTCATAGGTCATGAATAATAGCCAACTTCTGGCAGAATACAATTTGTTTTTGAGCAAGAAGAGTGTTTAACTCTTTTTCTCCCTTCTTAAACTCAATAAACTTAGGATTAACACTTAGTTGTTTAATACTGCTCTATAATTCCTATATCTAAGAGACTTGGGCTTGCAAATCAGTATCATATTAAAACTGTTTTCAGGTTCAGTGACTTGTCCTTGTCATTTCTTGATAATATTTTGTTTCACGCTTTCAATGCTCTATTCCAAATGCATAATTTTTTCTTCGTTTTCCTTCAACAACTGTTGTACTTTTGTTGATTGCTGCTGAAGCATAGGCTCCTATGAATTGGGTGAGCCTTCCCAGCTCATTTGTAGGAGTGGCCATAGAACCTTTCCATAATACCTCAAAAGATGCATTTCTAGGGACCAAAGCCTAGGATTCGTCAATTTTCCTTTTCTTCCTCTCCCTTTTAACAACAACCTTGTGCTAGGTACTTTAAAAGACATCAAGTGGAGGAATTTATTCAACTCTTAACACAACCTTGGATGATGGGAAAGATTGTATAATTTCAATGTCTTCATCTCCTAAAGGCTTCTTAGAGGCCTTTGTTTTTATCGTAGTTTGTTCAAGACTTTTGGAAGTGTCTTGGAATTTCTCTTGTAAAGGAGTTTTAACAACTTAAGGTTCATCGGATTGAAATTTAGATACTAATTGTAGTGCTCCCAGATTTGTTCAAGCTTAGAATTGGGCATAAGACCTTCAGCTTGGGAGGAAGAGGAGGCGATTGTTTCTCTTGACTGAGAAAGATCAACAGACTGTGTAGAACATACAACCATGACATCTTCAGGGACTATCTTCTCTTGAGGAATATGTAGTGAATCCCTAGATAGACTTTCCAGCCTTATGACTATGTATTGGTTGAAGTGAATCATTTCTTGTGGAGACAACTATTGCTCTGCCTGTCTCACAACCACCGAATAAGTATGAGCCTTTTCAAACAGATCATCAAGCTTTCCTGGCTCATGAGCAAATTGTCTAATGCTCGATGTTGCAATAATATTTTTAACAGTTTTATGTGGGTCACACGGCCTATTAGGAATGGTGGGGAAACCAAGATCTTCAATTACATTAATTTCAATGATTACATGCATGAAATTATCCAAAGTATTTATACCACACTAAACAAGAAAAACAGGCCACATATTTTTATTTGATTCCTTTAAAATTTTTGAAATACCATTCCCTACAGTTTGGTATGCTATCTCTCGGGAAAGAAGCTTGTCAGGAACAAATAGAGGTAACACATGAGGGCGAGCTAGACTTTCAAAGACTCAAACATAGGTAAATAACTCTTCGCCGAACCAGTTTCCTACCCAGAGTAAGTCTGTTTCATCTTCAAGAGATACCCTTGGGGCCCTTTTATAAAAAATAATCTGCTAGATTGGTAGCATAACTCCATGAAAGATTTCGTATAAATGAGGTAGATACTTTGAATCCCAAAGAATATTGTGATAGATGTGGATAGGGGTTGGGTCTTCTAAAATCCACTTCCAACCCATAGGGGTGGCGTCCATTACATAAGTGCTCATGCAAAAAGGGGTAATTACACTCTCAGAGAATTTACGCTTGCTTCTAAAAGCCAGAATATGGGTGGCTAGGTTTTCTGAGAGTATATTTCCCTAGTCAAAGATATAACCCTCTGAAGCCCCATCAATAAGTGGTGTCCATTGATCAATAAATTTATGTGTATTAGGGTAAGCAAAGAGTCTACACATCATAGCAACTACTTAGAAATAGGGACCAGTAAGGGAGTCAACTGTGTACTTACCCGTATCCTGTTGCTTATGCTTGTTTGGATCCCTTCTCCATGGTCTGATTGGATCTTACGCGTGGTCGTGTTATTTCATGAATGCTTCCACAAACTATTTTTTTATATATACATTGAGTCTCACGCAGATGGTACATTGCGCTCAAATCCTTGCCAGTAAATGATCTTATGACTGTATTCTTCATTTTCACAATATTTCTTTCAGCAATGCTCAAATTGTCAACAACCCACCGAACCATGTTTTTATAAGGAAGAATTTTAGGTCAGGTCATAATTCTGTGTAGGAATGAATTATCCACATCACTGTAAGTACTATTTGAGACCGAGGTAGAATCATTGGCTGTAACTTTTCTTTGCATGACTTTGGGTCCTTCATTCTCAAATAATTTATTCATGGATTCCCAAGAGGAACTTGCAGAATCTGAAGAGTAGACTATATCAGAAAGTAATCTTGGCATAACAACGATTTCAATTGGAGGAGCAGCAGATTGTTGTTGCGCAACGGGTTTCTTATTTTCTTCTGCTGCTTTAGACATTTCTTCGTTGTTACGATGGTCAAGGCTAGCCTGTAATAGAAAAAATAGGGATGAGCGATAAATTATTCACATAAAACACTTAGAGCAAATAATGAATCTTTACACAACAATATCCTTCTTTAAAGCAAATCTTGATAAAATCAAACTGCATTGAATGAAAATGTTTATAATTTCGAAAATAATAAATTCACCACTCTAAAACTTTAAGTGCATAAATGTGAATTCACCTGGGTTTATCCAAATCAACATATCATAAGCTAAATATCAGAGGAATGCTTTTAAAAGTTATGATAATGGTAATTTTCGATAAAAAAAACAGCTATTAAGCAGACACGGGAAGTGATATTGGAGGTGGCATATCAAATATTTAAAGAACAAGCTCCCGATATGAAAATATTGATAAAGTCTATAAATGAGAATATCAGAGGTGTCGTGATATCGGAGGGGACGAGTATCAGAGGTAATAGATATCGGAGGTGGAAGGCATATGAGCTGGGAGATATCGAAAGTTGTAAGTATCGTAAGTGTCACACTTTAAAAGTTATGATATTGTGAAGGGATGATATGTCAAATGGAATTTGTGGGGCTGAAGACACTTATAATATTCATTTTATAAAGGGGTGCATGACTTATATTAAAACTTTTGACAAAATCCCTTTAATAGATAAAGTAATCACCAGAAAAGCTTTATCGGAGAGGGACTTTATCATAACTTTCACAAAAGGAAAGTTATGATATAATAAGAGTCTGATGGAAGCCTTCTGGTAATACTTTGAATTTGTAGAGAGAGGCCTATCAGGTTTATGTTTTATCGTAACATTTTAAGGGTTAAGATTCCAATATATGAGTTCCGACGAGGGAAACTTTTAAGCCTAACAAATTCAAAAATGTCCTAACTTTATTAAAAATTAAAGAGTTTTATTAAAATGAATGAAGGGTCCGAATTATTTATTGATATATAAAATAAAAAATAAATGGTGGGTTGTTGAATACTACAAAAACGTGGAATCCTCTCGAATTATTGTGGTGAAAGCAGGAAGGTCAACTTCCGAGTTAGATAAATTTGGCATACGGATTCTGATTCATGTGATTCTTGCGTCGATGGAAATGTATATGTGTGTATAATATGAAAAAAAGGTGCTACATTAAAGTAGAAAAGTTTTACCCCCAAAAAATGTCATTTGATGCCTCAAAATTCTCCCAAAAGGTTTCAGACCCCAATTTTCCAAACTGGGTCCCACTGGTAAAACTGGTCCTGAGAGCAAATTCCTCCACTTTTTCCACTCTAAAAGCATCGATATGAATGACAAAAAATATAATGATCCAATCCAAACCAATATCATATTTTTAGGTAAAACGATATGGGTTCGTTAATATAAAGAGCCTTCAGATGCAAAGATCTATTTAGATCTAGATGCAATTGTTTTATAGGCCATGTCAATGTCACCCCATGTTGTTCTTGTTTCAACTACCAACTTATGTTCAATCTGATCTACTAGTAATTTTGTGGAGAAGTATGCCTCAGAGCATGTTTGACATTTTCAGTTGAAGGCATTCTCAATTTCAACGGAAATAATTCTCATCACTAATAGGTTCATATGTTGATATAATTCTCGTTCCTTGAAGCGATACAAATTTTTAATATTGAATATTGAATATATCTCAATGTTACTGGGAGTATCCTATTCATAAGCGTTAGAGGATATTTTTCCTAAAATATTACATGGATCAATCTTCTTAAGTTTTAATTTATTAGGAAACACATTTTTTTGAGATGTGCCATAGCCAAGTCACCAACTTCAAGGTTCAATTGTATTCCTCTCATGTAATGTATTTGTTTGTACTTTCTATTGTATTCTTGCAATTATTTTTTGACTCTTTCTTGTAAATCTTGCATGCTTGTCGCAAAATTTTCACCATCAACACTCCTTAATTCTTGTTTCCCTAAATTCCTCTATTCATAAATTCCTCTTGTATGCATCCCATAAAATATTTGAAATGTACTCATCCATGTGATTTTATTTATTGAATCATTATATAAAAACTCTATCTCATAAAGTACTTGATCCCATTTCTTGGGATTTGTTGAGAAACATAACTAGTATTAGTCTTCATAATTGTATTTGAGTCATGATGTAATGTATTTTTCAAAAATAAAGAAAGAAAAGATAAAATATTTAAAATAAAATTACTTATTAGCATGGGTTTCATGCTTGATTATTTTATAGGTCAAAGCCTCCATTGAAGGCTTTTAGGATTAAGTCATTAGTGTATGTCAATGTCACTATGGTCTAGACCCTTATTGGGAATTGTGTATCAAAGGAACAAAAATATTTTTATGTAATTAAGTCATCTTCTCCTCCACCATCAATTCATCTTTCCTACCATTCATGTCGGACTTAAGAACATATTGAAACAACTGTTTATACCCATGCATTCAACCCAGTTTGAAAAGAGAGAAAGTAAGTTTCGTTCTGAAATTACCTATTGAAGAAAATGGATGTGAGGAAGTCTAAACATGAAGGAACGTCTCAACGAGAAAGAAGGGACACTTTTCTAAACATAAGAAACTGAAATATTTACCATTCTGCCATACAAGTGATATAAAGTGATGCAGGTTCTAACTTATTACATGGTCGAAGGTTAATGTAGTTGCAGAAGATGAGGGTATAGGAAGTTGCAGAGGCTAAGGGTACATGCATTTGCAGAAGCCAAGGGAACAAATAGTTGCAGAGGATGAAGGTACTAGCAGTTGTAGGTATGAAAGTACTGGACTACAAAGAGGGACGAGATCCTAGATGTTGACTTGTGAAGAAATGAACTAGAAGTTGACTTGTCTTCATGGAGGTTAGCTTGATTAATGGATGAAGGTCTTGGTCTTGGTCAAAGGGTCTTGGTTGTCTTATTTAATTTGGTTCTTGAAGAAGAGAAGAGATTTTTGGGTTTTCCCCTTAAGGAGGGGTTTTTCCCTGGATGAGAGACCACATCTTGTGTCCTTGATCTTTATGCATTTATTGTTTTGATAGTTTCTTCATGAATAGAGACAAAAAAAGACATAAAGAAGTAAATAAGAATTAAATAATATCACAAGTAATTATCAAAGAAAGAAAACATTTCTACCTTTATGAATTTTCGACATGGTATCAGAGCTATGGTGAAGAAGGAAAAAAAGGTAGCTTGAAGATCCTTGGCTCTCATCATCTACTTGCATTTGACATATCCCTAAATCTTCACCAAATGACACAACTTCTGAAATACAATACGAATTTTGGGATAGAACATAATGAAGAATGATATTACATTTATGAGATGTTGTGATGACAAAATTGGTACATAATAGAGATGAAAGGTACTCTAGTTATTTAAAATACAGGAATGTGAAACAATCTGACAATGCGACCTTATGTATTGGCATCCATATAGTTGGGCATTCTCCACAACAATTAGACTGAAACAACAGAAAAAGAAAAGAAGGTTGAATTTGAGAATCACTAAAAAGGAGCTATAACAAACTTGAGGAGGTCTAATACACTAATATGAACATGAGAATATACTATACAGTTGCAAATTAACATAAATGAAATTTTTCATAAGGATCCAATGTCATACCTTTGCTATATGATGATACAAGTTGCTAATACCAGACCTGATCAAAATATTTGAAGTTCTTAAGAATAAGTGTCTTGACAATATATTTGAGGTTTGAAAAACCCTTTGAAAAGTAAAATGAATAAATAACTCATCCTATCATTAAAATAACTCATTGAGTAGACTTATGAGAAGAACTTGGTTATCTTGCACCAACATGTCCCTTGACATCGATATCCTTGAAGTAATCATGACATCTTAGAGAAGAACATTGTAGCAGACTTCTTGTGGTCATAAAGGGCTAAGGTAAGCAATCCCTGAGGTAAGTATAATTACTTTATCCATACAATTGTTTAATCCTTATTAGATTAAGGTTTTTTAAATCTCTTTTGGTTCTAGGGTTTGTAATATTGAAAGTTGTTAGCATCTAAGTTCTTAAAAACCCTAGTTAAGAAATCCTAACCCAATTTCCTTTTGTTCTATCATAGAAACCCTATTTTTGAACTCTAGTATTTGCAGGTAGTCCAAGGAGAAACTGAAAAACCCTAGCAAGTATAGAATTGAAGTTAAAACCCTAGAATTGATATTTTAGGGTTTGGATCTAAGAATATTTAGTTTGTCATCATACTATTGTACTTGTATACCTTTGGTACTTGTCAAGAAAATGTTGCAGGTAAGGGGGAACCATTCATAAAGAAGCTTCTGACTTCTTACAGAAGATAAGTATTATGTTGATATATCTAGCTTTATCTTTATTATTCTTTCTCTTGAATTTTTCCTTGGAAGGACTAGGCTTGCAGGTATGGGAATTATGACTAGATTGAGAGGGAGACTTCAAAGGGCTCAAATCATGAAAGAAGCTTTGTTGCAGAGGAATCCCTTCAAGAGGAAAGCCTTACAAGGTTTGTAAAAGAAGCAACTCAAGCTATGTTCAAGAACACATGATCAATAGCTAGTCTTCTTCATTTAAAAGGTATGATCATTTCAAATTACTAACTCTCTCATGTTTATGGTTTTGAATATCAAGGTTCTTAGGGTGATTAATCTTTAGATTAAATCAACCCTTACTATACCATCTATCTTTTGTTTAATTTGGTAAAACCCTAACCTTTAGGGTTCACTGTAAAACCATATCCTTTTGATGCTTAGGGTATGTTGATGTTAATGATGAAACCCTAGTCCACTTAGGATTTGTTGATAAAGTCTAGAACATATGATGAAATCCTACTCTTTTGATGTTAGGATTTGTTGAATCTAGACTTTTATGGTTTGTTGTTTATGTCTAAGTTATATGATGAAACCATATATTTTCAAGATTTTATGAATTAGGGTTTATGAAAAAACATTTGTAACAGTCAATGAAAGATCCTAGGAATGAAACCCTAGGTGTATATGCTTCTGTTTGATTGAAACCCTAGTTTGGTCGAGTTGTTGTATATCTAACATTAAAGTTTTATTGTTTGTGTCTAGGGTTTACGAAAAAACCATAGTAGATATTGTCATAAGTTTCTAAGGTATGATAAAGAAACCTTAGATGTAAAATGATTTTTCTATGATTGGAATGCTAACTTTATTTAGTTGGTGATATCTAAGGTTTAGTTTTGATGAAATCTAGGGTTTGTGAAAAAACCCTTGCAAAGTTGTTGTAAAAAGTCTACGGTATGAAAGACGCAACCCCTGTTTATGGTTTGGATGTCTAAAGTTTGATATCGTAGATGCTCCTATTGTGATGATATGTTAACTTTGATTTCATGCTCCTATGTTTAAAATTTGAAGTTACATAGTCTTCAAGATGTTAAAGATGTTTACCTACCTCATAATGACTTGATGAGCATCATGGAAAGACAGAGCTGCAAGTATCTTGTTGGCATTAAAATTGATAGATGATGCTGTTTCCATGTGAAGTTAGAAAGAATTTGTATATCTCCCTAGTTAAGAGGGAGCTTGAAGAGAAGTGAATCTCCTCCATAGTTGATGATGTGATGAAAAGGCCAGGAGGATGTTTGAGATCAAATAATAGCTGACAACAATACTGATGGCTATTCGTGATTGATAAAGTTGAATTGAATGCTTTTGGAAGAAATGTTAAGGCTGAGTTAGGTGATGTTGGATAAGTTAATGAAGGAAGCTTCCGTGGATATGTGTTTGGATTATGTGATAAATTAAGCAGCATCAGAATAGTTGAAGACCTTGAAATTTCATGCTAGCATACAAGAACATATACTTTGAAAGTTTGATACTGGTTGGGGTTGTGAAGCTACTATATGTTCTAATGGTTGAACAAGTAGTTGATGTGTGAATCTATCCTAAGAAGTTTTCAATATTTGACAATCATGCTTGGATTGATGATTGAGAGGGAGAGACGAAGTACCATAAAACTGCCTATATGATGGTACTTGGGAGGACACCTTGATCAAATCATTGATGATGTGTGGATCCCAATGAGGGAAGGTATAATTGATCTTTTGGAGCTCCCACCTTGGATATGATACCTATATCCTTGTGGGTTGGTGTTAGGGTTGAAGCCCGATGGTACCTATAGTGGCAGATGCCTAGATAACACCTTAGTCCGGATTATGTCTTACATCCTTAAATGAGTGTATGGCACTGGAATCCCTGAGTTGGATTCTTTTTATTAGTGTCATGACACTTGGATCTTTGCTGTGAGGATAACTTGGTAGTGAGGGTATCCCTAACATTGTGTATGTTGTTGTATTGTTCGTAAGAACATTTCAAATTGAGGTCAACCTTGTACCAGTTGAACAATTATGAATACCTCCCTAGTTATGAGGTAGTGTTGAGAAATGTAACTAGTATCAGTCTTCATAATTTTATTTCATTCGTAATGTAATGTGTTTTTCAAAAAGAAAGAAAAAAAGAAAAATTGTTTATAAAATAAAGTTGCTTATTAGCATGGGTTTCATGCTTCGATTATTTTATAGGTCAAATCCTCCACTGAAGGCTTTTGGAATTAAGTCATAAGTATATGTCATTGTCACTATGGTCTGGACCCTTATTGGGAATTGTGTATCAAAGGAACAACATTGTTTTTATGTAATTAAGTCATCTTCTCCTCCACCATCAAGTCGGCCTACCTACCATTCATGTCGACCTCAAGAACATATTGAAACTACTATTTATACTTGTGCATTCAATGCAATTTGAAAAGAGAGCTAGTAAGTTTCATTCTGCAATTATTTAGTGAATAAAAGGGATGTGAGGAAGTCTAAACATGAAGGAAAGTCTCAATGAGAAGGAATGGAAACTCGTCTAAACACAAGAAACAAAAATCTTTACCATTCTGCCATACGAGTAATATGAAGTGATATAGGAACACCTTATCACAAGGCTGAAGTTTCAGGAAGTTACGGAAGCCAAGGGAAGGGGTAGTTGCAAATGCAGAGGGTAGAGGAAATTGCAGAGGCCGAGGGAATAAACAGTTGTAGAGGCCGAAGGTACAGACAATTGCAGGGCCAAAGGTATTGGACTACAGAGAGGGGCAAGATCCTAAATGTTGACTTGTGAAGAAATGAACTAGAAGTTGACTTGTCTTCATGGAGGTTGGCTTGATAGATAGAGGAAGGTCTTGGTCTTGGTCAAAGGGTCTTCATTATCTCATTTGATTTGGTTCTTGAAGAAGATAAGAGATTTATTGGTTTTCCCCTCAACGAGGGGTTTGTCCCTGACTGAGAGCCTACATCTTGTGTCCTTGATCTTCATACATTTAATGTTTGGATAGTTTCTTGATGAATAGAGATAAAATAAGACATAAATAAGTAAATAAGAATTAAATAATAGCACAAGTAATTATCAAAGAAAGAAAATCTTTCTGCCTTTACGATTTTCCAACAAGATTATCACTTACCAAATGTCTCAAAATATTCCCTAAGCTTATGTATACCAAGTTTGTCTTCCCATCAATCTATGGGTGATGTAATGAACTAAAATTCACATTAGTTCCTAGTTTCTTCCACAAATTCCTCCAAAATTACCTATAAACCTTGTATCTCTATCAAAAACTATAATTCTAAGAAATGCATGCAACCTTACAATTTATTTAAACAACAATTTAGAAATATTGATTGGAGCACTAGTTTTAGTACAAACTATGAAATGTGCCATTTTCTAAAATATGTTCACAACAAGATAGATTGAATCATTGGCTATTTGTGTTTGAGGCAAACAGAACACAAAATCCATACTTATAGAGTCCCATGGTCTATTTGGAATTGGCAATGGCGAATATAACCTTGCATTCCGACTCCTTCCTTTATCATGATGATATACTCTGCATCTTTCAACAAACTCTTTTACATCAACTTGAACACGTAGTGAAAAGTAGAAAGAATTTAGTTGAGAAAAGGTTTTATCTTGTCCAAAATGTTGTATTAATCCTTCATTATTCTTTTCCTTTATCAAATTTTCTCTCATTGAGCATTTCAATATGCATAATGATCTAGGTGGATATTGGTGGGCACCCACCTATTCCACTTGGACCCCCACCACAATTTCTTTCATTTTCCTTAATTGTAGCACAATTTACTATTTTTGGCAAATTTTCGGGTCTTAAACTTCCAGAGTCGTTTCGAGGCCCTAAACAATGTTTTATCTGGAAAAAGGGAAAATCCATATTTTACAATAGCGGTTTGTAGTTGAAAGTTGTAGTCCTCAGATAGATATTTCTAATGAGGTACCGTATGTGTCAAACAAAGATCATATGCCAAAGCTACGACCCCAGGAAGTTGATGTACCAATTTACCCCAACAGGGCCCACAAACTGTTGGTGATTCATCTCCTAGGGTTAGGTTTTCGCATGTTTAGTGTTTTCCATTATTTCTCAATAGTAGATAAGCCTTCAAGCCTCATTGTAACATAGTTCAGAAGGCATGTATCAAGTACATCTCTTCTCATAGATAAGCTACCATCGCATTAACTATTTTATTTCCATTCTACATGTAACAATTTTTAGTACTTTGTTATTAATGAATTAACATTATGCTTTCATTGTAGCTCTATGTTTCTGTTCAGATCTATATTTCATTTCATTCCTGCATAAATTTGGATCAGTGGTATCAAAGTGTTAAGCTATTTCTCTGTTTTTTGTTCATGTCCCCAACGAGGTCGGGGTATAAGGAGTTGGGACTTGAATTGGTTGAATCCTTACAAGACTATCCTCACTGACACTGATGATTGCCCATGGGGGAAGAAAATAAAGATGAGGGAGTAGGAGATCCTAGCAAACTGCTGCTTGAAGAATCCCTCAAGTGAAAAAGTAACGAGATGATGGAAAAATTTGCCCAAATCCTTTAGCGAATGCCAACGAGTGACATATCTTCATCTTATAGTAACTTTGGAGGCGCCAACCCCTTCAAGGTAAAAGTTAACTTTGACATCCCTATATTTAAAGGTAAAATAGACACATATGTTAGATAAATGGTTAAATATTTTGGAAGGATATTTTTGGTTCATGATTATTTCGATAGGGAAAACATTACTTTTGCGCTCCTCAAAGTCACCCCCCACGTCTAAGACTATTGGGAAACCTATTGTGATCAGAAGGACAAGAGGAAACCCTCATTGTTTTCATCCACACCCACTTGGAATTCCTTCTAAGACTCTATCAAGGAACAATATTACCCTATCGGGAGCGATGAATATAAGTACATAAAATGGACCACGCTGTGGTAGGGAAGGGACCAAGACATGTCGGAGTTCACAAATATTTTTCATACACTTCGCATGAAGTTGGATATCAAGGATTCTAAGCAGCATATGATACTCAAGTACCACAGTTGTCTACACAAATATATCAAGGATGAGATGGAGTTCTCGGACATCTCCTCACTCGACACCGCATACCGATACACTGTCACTATCAAGAAAAAATTTAAACAAAATAAGTGATTGGATCTGTGAATTTGAAGTAAGGAAAAGGCACCCCCAAACCACAGAACAAAGGACAAAGCCAAGGCGATGTGACCCAGGTCAGCCCATCGAAGCCACAAGCAAAGAATAACACCATGAATATGAAGAACGACACATTGATCTATAATTGATCTAAGACAAACAATAAGGTATTACGGACTCATGTGCATGGATGTGCCTATGTTATTTTGTGCAAAGGATCGATAAGATTGCGAAATACACAGGCAATGAAGCATTTAAAGAAAACATAACAGGAAACACATATAAACACAACAAGTTTAATAAGGAGTTCACCCAATACTCCTGGGCTACGTCTCCCGGTCCAACCTTTAGTGGTGGCCTCTCTATCATGTTTTCAAAGCAGAGTTTGTACAACATTGAGATCAATTGGAGTCTCACACAATAGATATAAATCAGCAAGACTGTACTTGGATCCCCCAAGTCTCTGGAGTACACAGACTCTCTGACTGACTCTCGACCTCTATTGGTCATAGTAGTATGAGCCCAATCTAAGACTCATACATGACAGGCATTATAGAGGAGTGCACTTGAACCTCTCAAGCCTTCTCTGGAGTGCACAAACTCTCTAACTCTCTCTGTCTTTGTCTTAATCCTGGCTCAATGTTGCCTTTGCTTTTGTAGGTCAGCTCGGCTTCTTCTCTCTACTTTCAGCTTACTGCCTACTGCTCTCTCTCTCTCTCTGCCCTTTGCTCTTGTCAGTTGGTGGCTTTTAAGCCAATCTACTTCTTGGTTGTTCATTTCCAGTTCCCAGCTTTCCAGTTCCCCGGCCTCTGTCTGTTTGAATCCCTCTGTCCTGCGTAATCAGTCACTCTATAACGCTTCACAGGGAGGTGGCCACCTATTTCATAACGGATGAGTGTCAGTTCTCTTGGACATATTTGAAATGATCATCTTTTCTGTTAACTCCAAGAATACCTACAAAACACGACCTTCTGCCAACGCATCGTCCATATCGAACTTCAAATCCTATATAACTCTGCCTGTTGACCCCATCAAATTCGGTCATCCATCGGAACACATCTCCGTCATTGTTCTGGGGGCCCCAGATCCTACGATAATCGTTCATATCGGGTGGCTAAGTAGCATGATGTTTACTCATCTGATGTGAATGGTTTTCTCTCTCTTCCACTAGATGTGTGGAACTCGCTGTATGGCATCGGGCAGAACTCGGTTGAAACCACTTACTGCTCGTAGCCCCTTCGATATTCTGCTGGTTTTGTGGAATCCCACTTTCACGGAATCGGAATGATATCCATTGCATTTTATAATTTTTCGGGTCTAGGTGTTTGCACCCTTTCCTTCTTTGAGGGGTTTGCCCTGCGATATGCGATTAGTGACTTGCCCCCAGTCAGAAACTACCCCCGTTCCTCGAAATGGCCTCTACATTTGCTAATTTGTGATAGCGCGTGTTACCATGGGTTGACGGTCTGTGCACTTGACTGACGGTCCTCATTGCTCTACGCTGATCACAAATTGCAACTGTTACGAGGATATCTCCGATAAGCTTGATCTTTGTACGACTTTTAATCCTTGACATGATTTTTAAAGAGTTGATGAAAACTTAGAGAGTGTTCTCGGATCCAATTTGGATCACGGCCTTCCCACTGAAAAAGCTTTTGGACCACCAAAAGTTGGTTTTTAAGAATCAATCAAGTGAGGATATAGATTCCTCACTTGCCCAAATTCTATCCATTTTGCACTGCTTCGTTTTGAACCTTTGAGTCCAATCCTGAGGTACTCAACATCCCCTCTGCGCGTAGTTCTGACCTTCTTGTCCAAAACTATGTCTTCCTGCAATTCATTGAGATATTCAGGCAACAGATCGTCAATAGAAGGCAATTGACTCTGCTCTTCGAGATCTTCAATCAATGAAGGTTCAAACAGTCTCAAGATTTCTGCATTAACTACTAAATAGATGTGCATGTAAGCTGGCAAATCAAGGCGAAAAGCATTCTCACCAATTTTCTCAAGTATCCTGAAAGGTCCATACCTTATTGGCTTCAGCTTCTTACCTTCACCTTGCATTTTGTCTTTGCTGATATACAGCCATACTTGATCACCAACTTGGAAACTATGCTCAGTCTGATGCTTATCATGCCTTACCTTGTACTTGGCTTGGCTCTTTTCCAGTTGTTCCTGTACTGCCTGGTGAATCTCTTGGATTTTTTCAATGAACTTGGTTGCCTTGTCCACATCACTATGTCCATCAATCGCTACGTCTTTACCAAAGACAAAATCCAAGGGAGACCTTGGTGTGAAATCAAAACAGGTCTCAAAAGGAGATCTCTGTGTACAAGAATGTTTAGCCCCGTTGTAAGCATGTTGCACATAACACAAATGTTCATCTGAAAGCTTGGGATGCTTGCCGCAATATCGTCTGAGCAATTGGATCACTGTCCTATTGACCACCTCTGTTTGGCCATCTATTTGTGGATGAAAGGTTGTGCTCTTATTTAGTCTGGTGTCCATCAATTCCCACAGACTTGACCTAAACTTTCCAACAAATAGGGAATCTCGATCAGATACAATGGAAGTGGGCAATCCAAAATGAACCCATACATGCTGAAAGAACAACTTTGATGTTTGTTCAGCTGTAATCTATTTGTTACAAGGTATTAAAATACACACTTTGCTGAACCTATCCACAACAACATATAAATAGTCATGTCCTTTTCTAGATTTAGGCAATCCCCCAACAAAGTCCATGGAAATACTTTCCCATGGATGAGAAGGAACTGGTAGTGCAGTGTAAAAGCCTAGTTTTCTATTGTTGGGCTTTCTTTTAGCACACATGGTACACCCTCTTACATATCTAGAAACTGTTTCATGCATTTTTGGCCAATAACAAAATCTTTGCAGCTGTGCAACCGTTTTACTTACACCAAAGTGATCCGATATTAGAGAAGTGTGTGCTTCTCTAATTATCTTTACTCTTTGGGTTTGAGGAATGCATAACTTTCCAAAATGATATAAGAGTTGGTCCTTAACATGATAATCCAATTCTTCTACTTGTTTGCCATGACTTAAAGTTGCATATACATCTTTGAAATCTATATCTTGAGCATATTGTTCAATGTAGCTTTCATGCAATACTGAATTATGCTTAAGTATAGTAGATGCATTTATGATTGGCCTAGACAACATATCTGCAACTTTATTGTGTATGCCCTTTTTATATATGATGACAAGATGAAACTATTGTAGAAAACCCATCCACCTATAGTGTCTTGATTGCTGCAACTTAGTTTGTGAGTGTAAATATTGAAGTGGTTGATGATCAGTATGTATAACTGTCTCTTTGCCCATTAGATAATGTTTCCACTTTTTCATACTCTATACTAATGCATACAATTCTTTATCATATGTGGGATAATTAACTACTGCAGAATTAA
Source organism: Pinus tabuliformis (assembly GCA_031772625.1). NCBI lineage: Eukaryota > Viridiplantae > Streptophyta > Pinopsida > Pinales > Pinaceae > Pinus > Pinus tabuliformis. The sequence goes on from CM062811.1 coordinate 391,258,346, forward strand.
ATGTCTCAGAATGATAACATATGGGTTTACCGTGCTGCATCAACATTGCTCCCATGGCATAGTCACTGGCATCCGTTTCAATCTCAAAGGGTCTTTGAAGATCGGGCAGTGCTAGTACTGGTGCTGTACTAATATTTTCTTTTAAGGTGTCGAAGGCTTTCTGCTATTTGCCTCCCCACTGAAACACCTTGTTCAATCCTGTTAAAGCATGTAAGGCAGCTGCAATCAGAGAAAAGTTAGCAATAAACTTTCTCCAATATTGTGCTGCTCCTAGGAAGCTACTAACTTCTGTAGCAGATTTGGATTTAGGCCAGTTTTCAATGATTGCAACTTTAGGGGGATCTATCTTCAATTCACCACCCCCTACAATATGACCCAAATAGTTCAAAGATGTTTTGCCAAATTCACATTTTGATAGCTTAACATAAATATTTTCTCTTTTCAAAACATCTAGAGTTTGCTTTACATGCTTCAAATGTTCTTCCCATGTTTTACTAAATACAAGAATGTCATCTAGATATACAATGACAAAATCATCAATAAAAGGCCTAAGTACATCATTCATTGCTCTCATGAAAGTAGCAGGAGCATTAGTTAATCCAAAAGGCATAACTAACCACTCATACAGTCCCTGCTTTGTTTTGAAAGCAGTCTTCCATGCATCTTGCTTTGCGACTCTAACCTGATGGTAGCCACTATGCAAGTCCAACTTGGAAAATAAACAACTTCTTTCAACTGATCTAATAGATCATCTATGCGAGGAAGGGGATAACGGTTTTTGATCGTTATTTTATTATGTGCTCGGTAATCAATGCACATTCTCCATGAGCCATCTTTCTTTCTCACCAAGACAATTGGAGACCCACATGGTGATGTGCTAGGTCTTATGAACCCTTTCTCGAGCAGCTCTTGTACCTGCTTCTTGATTTCTACATTCTTTAAAGTGGATAACCTGTACATTCCAATGTTAGGCAATGGAGAATCTTGCTGCAAATTAATATCATGTACTATTTCCTTTTTGGGTGGCAGAATTTTAGGTTCTTGAAACAACATATCATATTCTGAAACAACTTTTTCTAAATCAACTTGTTGTTTAGCATCACAACCTTTAAATACATTGGTTTTATCAGGTTTCTTTTCCTTTACAACCATTAGTAAAAATTGTTTGCATGAATTTACAATTCTTTTCATCTGCCCTAAGTTTATGAAAGTATAATTATTCTTGAGTTTATTCAATTCCATATTTAACGAGTTGATACTTATTTTCAGCTCTATAGAGAATTGCTTTTCTATCATACAAGTAAGGACTTCCCAAAACAATTCCACATATATCCAAGGGAATTACAGCTAACTTAACCTCATCTACAAATGATGAACCAATGGCAAACCTAAGTTTACATTGTGTAGTCACTTATACCTTTGTTTTATCACATAACCAACCTAATGGATATGGCTTCTTGTGAGGTGTCGTTAGTAATCCCAGTTTCTTTACAATTGCTTTAGAAATTAAGTTTACTTGTGAACCACTATCAAATAAAGTATCAATCTTTTGATTCTTGGAAATAACTCTAATGTGAAAAAGCTCATGTCTTATTCTCTCATTTTCTTCACTATCAATAGTTTGTGCAGAATTACTAGTGGATGCTTCAGAATTTTTACCTTTTATACCTGTGGTTGTGATTGTTGTTTCATCCCCTGAGTTTGACCTCAAATCCTTTTGAATAGCTGCAACAATCTTCTTCTTTTTGTCATTGTACTTCTTGGGTTTCAGCTTTGGATGTAGAATCCAACAGTGTTCATCATCCTGCCCATCCTTCTTGCAGTGAGTGCATGAAGGTTTGGTCTTTTTTACAACCTTTTTCCTTCCTCTCTTTCCATTTCTGCTTTCTCTTTTCCTTGTTCCTGCTTGCAGTGGGTTTTGATGATCCCCCAACTTTTTGGTTCACATTCTTTCCCCTAGACTCTAGATGTGTAGCCTGAACAGATACCTCATTTATGCTAGTAGGATTAAACATGAGAATGGTATGTCTCAAATAACTATGTAGACCACCTATATACTTCAGCATAGTTTCAGGTGAGTCTAAAGAAATGCCTAGAATCAAAGCTCTTTTTCTAAATTCTCGGGTGTAATTTTGTACACTTTTCCCTTTCAATTGGCGAAGAGTTTGCCAACTCATCATAGCTTGCTGCATATAAGCTAGTGGATAGAATTATTTTTTTCATTGCAGAAACAAATTCACTCCAGACAGAAAGGATATTACCATGCTTATTCATGCTTGTGTCCTGCCTTCCCACCATACCAAGGCAGTTCCTCCAAGGCGTAGGTTGGCCAGTTGAATCTTACTTCTGTCTGAATCAATGCTTTGTACCTTGCAATACACATCAATTTGTCTAATCCAATTATCCAGCTTCTCTACATTCAAATCTCCATCACATATTGGCAAATCAAATTTAACATCTAATTTAATCAAATATGTTTTCTTTTCATTTTCATGGCTATTAGTTGGTGTGGGAAGCTTTTCTTCTTTCCCTTTGCCTTTAGAATGGTCATTGAGGAGAGATTCTTCTGCTCCTTTGTTATGATGGGAAGTTGAAGAATCTTCACTTCGACCTTTCTTAAATTCTCTATACATTTCCTCTACCATGGCTCTCATAGTCAAGAAACTATCCATGAACTGAGGGTCTGATTCCAAGGGAATCTCTTCTGACATTTTCCTCCTAGTACAAACTCTACCAATTTCTAGATTAAATTCACCCAATTCTCCTCCTCCTAGTTTAAGCTTTGATCTAGTTATCATTCACTAACAGTCCAGCACAAGTTTGTCTAACCTTAGCAACCTAAAGCTCTGATACCACTTGATCTGTAATTGATCTAAGACAAACAATAAGGTATTATAGACTCATGTGCATGGATGTGCCTATGTTATTTTGTGCAACGGATCGATAAGATTGCAAAATACACAGGCAATGAAGCAATTAAAGAAAACATAACAGGAAACACATATAAACACAACAAGTTTAATAAGGAGTTCACCCAATACTCCTGGGCTACGTCTCCCAGTCCAACCTTCAGTGGTGGCCTCTCTATTATGTTTTCAAAGTAGAGTTTTTACAACAGTGAGCTCAATTTGAGTCTCACACAATAGATATAAATCAACAAGACTGTACTTGGATCCCCCAAGTCTATGGAGTACACAGACTCTCTGACTGACTCTTGACCTCTATTGGTCACAATAGTATGAGCCCAATCTGAGACTCATACATGACAGGCATTATAGAGGAGTGCGATTGAACCTCTCAAGCCTTCTTTGGAGTGCACTGACTCTCTGACTCTCTCTGTCTCTATCTTAATCCTAGCTCGATGCTGCCTTTCCTTCTGTAGGTCAGCTCGGCTTCTTCTCTCTACTTTTAGCTTACTGTCTACTGCTCTCTCTCTCTCTCTATGCCCTTTGCTCTTGTCAGTTGTGGCTTTTAAGCCAATCTGCTTCCTAGCTATTCGTTTCTGCTTCCCGGCTTTCCAGTTCCCCTACCTCTGTCTGTTTGAATCCCTCTGTCCTGCGTAATCAGTCACTATATAATGCTTCACAGGGAGGTGGCCACCTATTTCATAACAGATGAGTGGCAGTTCTCTTGGACATATTTGAAATGATCGTTTTTTCTGTTAACTCCAAGAATACACTCAAAACACGACCTTTTGCCAATGCATTGTCCATATCGGACTTCAAATCCTATACAACTCTACCTGTTGACCCCGTCAAATCCGGTCATCCATCGAAACGCATCTCCGCCGTTGGTCTGGGGGCCCCAGATCCTACGGTCATCGTTCATATCGGGTGGCTAAGTAACATGATTTTTACCCGTCCGATATGAACGGTTTTCTCTCTCTTCTGCCGGACGCGTGGCACTCGCTATATGGCATCGGGGGAAACTCGGTTGAAACCGCTTACCGCTTGTAGCCCCTCCAATATTCTGTCGGTTTTGTGGAATCCCGCTTTCACGAAATCAGAACGATATCCATTGCATTTTATAATTTTTCGGGTTCCGGTGCTTGCGGCCTTTCCTTCTTTGAGGGGTTTGCCCTGCGATATGCGATTAGTGACTTGCCCTCGGTCAGAAACTACCCCCGTTTCTCGAAATGGCATCTACATTTTCTAATTTGCGATAGCGCGTGTTACCATGGGCCGAAGGTCTGCGCGCTTGACTAACAGTCCTCATTGCTCCGCGCTGATCACAAATTGCAACTGTTACGATGATATCTCTAATAAGCTTGATCTTTGTAAGACTTTTAATCCTTGACATGATTTTTAAAGAGTTCATGAAAAGTTAGAGAGTGTTCTAGGATCCAATTTGGATCACACATGGAAGTGGTGTGAGCTCCATAAGAGCCCCACTCACAACACAAGTGAGTTTCGTGCCAAATAGTCATTAGTGGCTGAGTTGAAGGCTTCAGAGCTAGATGCATGTGTTGACTCTAAGTCAAAACCCAACAAGGGGAATGACAAAGGGAAGCAAATTATTCATTAGAGAAATTTTGAGGTCTAAAATGAGCCTCAAAACAAAAATGTACAACCAAAATCAACTTTATAAGAACCAATAAGATTCAAAATGATGATGTCAACCATGGGGGATGATTCACCATTTTTGGAGTAAAAACATAAAATGATTAAAAACTAAAAAATAAAACAATTACTTTTCAACTCATATTTTCAACTTATCATCCTACGATTTTACTCAAATTTCAAGTGGGAGAACTCGTTAGATGTGAATTTTAAATCTTCATCCAAGGAGTACCCATGTTTTATACTTTCAATGGACCTTGCTCCATGAAAAATGAGAAATATATTAACAACTGATTGCAATAACATTTTTTCAATTATTTTTCGTTTTTCGTGTAGCAGGGTCCATGAAAGTATGCAACATAGGTACCCCTCGGATGAGGAATTAAATTTCTCATCTCACGAGTGATCCTGCTCGAAATTTGAGTAAAAACGTAGGGAGATAAGTTGAAAATATGAGTTGAAAAAGTAGTTTTTTTTTATTTTTTCCCTCTAAAATGTGATGACGTAATCTAATCTTAATTTAATATTTCCACTATTAATTTATAATATTCCTTAGGAGGCTCATTTTAGACCTCTAAATTTCTCCAATGGATGTAGAGCTCAACCCCACCATTGCCACCACCAAGGTCCAGAAGATTGAGCCTGAAGACCCAGAGGAAGGGGAACATTTCTTCCACTCATAGATGTGGGTGAAGAGGTCGTCGTTGTAGTTCATTGTCAATAGCGGGAGCCAAAAGAAGCTCATCTTAGTAGAATTCATTAAGTGGCTCGGCCTACCGACCATACACCATTGGGTGGCTCCACCATGGATGAGATCTTCGCGTCAACCAATAGTGTCGCCTTCCTTACAACATCAAACCCTTCGCAGATGAGGTATTGTGTGACGTTGCTCCTCTTGAAGTTTTTAATGTATTATTAGGCCAACCATACTTGTCGAAGTGTCATGTCGTGTATGATTCTAGGCCTCACGTTATTATTATTACTTTAGGCAATAAGTCATACAAGATACCGTAGGTAGCCCTGCTTACCACCATCTCTTTGATCTCTGCTAAGCAATGCACCAATATCATCTCCCACACCAGAAAATTTATTTTGTTTTTGATTCGCTCTCAAAGTAAGGGGAAGATCGTGGCCACATCACGTGCCTTCAAGAAGGGTTCTTCCACACAGCAAAAGTAGGTGGATAAGGTTGTGGAAGAATACAAGGACATCTTCTCCTCACCCATAGGGGTACCCTTGCATTGTTAGTCAAACATTCGATTAATCTGAATCCCGAAGCACCTATACCCAATGGGTTGATATACTACTACTTCATTCTATAAAATGAAGAGATCAAGTGACAGATCCAAGAGTTTTTACAAAAAGGAAAAATCCGACCAAGTTCCTCACATCGTGGGAGCCTGATTATACTTGTACAGAAGAAGGATGGGACCTAGAGGCTTTGCATTGATTATTGAGCACTAAACAAAATCATTTTCATGAACAGGTATCCAATCCCACAGATTGATGACCTTCTAGACTAGCCCAAGGGAGCCAAGTATTTCAACAAGATTGATTTGAAGTTTGGCTATCACTAGGTTCTAATAGAGCCCACAGATGTATGGAAGATCACTGTGAAATCCAAGGAAAACCTTTTTGAATGGTTTGTCATGCCTTTCGGTTTGACAAATACCCATGCAACTTTTATGAGGCTTATGGATGACATCTTGTGACCCTTCACCAACTTGTTTGTGGTTGTTTATCTGGACAACATCCTCATCTTCAACGAGAGTCGGGAAGATCACTTGCAACACATTCGGTAGGTCCTTCAATCCCTACGACAACACAAGCTATGTGAAACCTTGAAGAAATACACCTTTGGCATGATCCAGGTCCAATATTTGGGTTACATCATAGATGAGCAAGGCATGCATGTGGATTCAGCTAAGATTCAAGCCATTCAAGACTGGCCAACAATGACCACTCTAACAAAGCTTCTCAACTTTTTGGGCCTTGCCAATTTTTATCAGAGGTTCGTGTTGGGATTCTCCCATATCACTTGGCCTTTGAGTTAGGTTACCTAGGGAGGAGCGAAAGAAAAGTTTTCCTGGTCAGAGTCCCAACAAAAGGTGTTCATTGATCTCAAGCACCGCCTCTACTCTACACTTGTACTCACATTGCTAGACCTACAACAACTATTTGAAATTGAGACAAACACCTCCAACTATGCTATTGGTGCATTTCTTACCCAGCAAGGGCATGGAGTGGCCTATCATAGTGAGACACTTTCCCATACAATTCAGAAGCACTCCACCTGTTATGAAGAGATGTATTTTATCATGCAAGCATGTTGGCAATGCAAACATTACATTATGGGGAAGGAGATGGTCATCCACACAAATCATTGACCTCTTTAGTTTATACAGACACAAGGGAAGTTGCAAAATGATCGCCATGATAAGTGGTCTACATATATGCAACAATTCCACTTGAACATTAAATACAAAATGGGAAGCACCAATCATGTTGTAGATTGCCTTAGTCGGCCCCCAGTTGCAACACTAACTACTGTTCTTAACTCTTGTGGCCACAATACCTCTTAATGGCCTCTAGAGTTCGCCACCACATACCAGATGCTAGTGGATGGAAAGCAAGTTCCATATTTCCACCTCTATGATGCATTATTATGATACTTGGGCCACCTTCGTGTTCCTTTAAGGGAGTGTGCCAAGCTGATTTGGCAGGTGCACTACAATCTGGTCATGGGACACTTTGTTGTGGATAAAATAGTGGTTGTACTACAAAAGTATTTTTATTGGCCAAAACTCCAACATGATGTTGGAAAAGATGTTAGATCTTGGATTGCATATGGCATTTCCAAGCTAACCATCAAGAAGCAATTCCTTTACATTCCTCTTCCTACTCCTAGCCAACCCTAGGAATCCATCTCCATGTATTATCTGTCTAGCCTCCCTTCTACCAATCATGGTAATGACTGTGTATTTGTGTTCGTGGACAAATTTTCTAATATGGCTATATTGGCGGCCCGCAAGAAGAGTATCACAACATAAGACACTACCAAACTCTTCTTTAAATGAGTATGGGTACATTTTGGGATTACGTAGACCACTGCATCAGATTGGGATAACAGGTTCTTGAGCACATTCTGGTCGAGCCTCTAGACATTATTGGACACCAAGTTTACCAAGTCAACTGCATTTCATCCCCAGACTAATGGCCAAACAGAGGTCATCAACAAGATGATAGTGCACATACTCTGCATGTACAAGTCCAAGCATCCATGAACCTGGGATGAGAACCTCCATAGCTCGACTGGCTGGAGTCTCATTCAAGTGGGTCTGCAATTTCAACCATTGTGTCCAATTGATGTTGACATGCCTCATGCGACTACACAAGCAAACTCTTCACATGTACAGTTTGAGGCTGATAAAGCAACGAGGTTTATTGAACACATCTAGCATATCTACTAGCAAGTTCTTGACATCTTGGATAATTCCAATTCCAAGTACAAGCAATGACATGATCAACATTGGGTGCCACATAAGTTTCAGGTGCACAACAAAGTTTGGTTGCATTTGCAGAAAGAACGTCTTTCCAGAGCCCATCATAAGCTATGACCACTCTGATACAAGCCTTACACCATCACCAAGGTTGTAGGAGACAATGATTTCGAGCTCAGTATTCCCCCATTCCTTGGCTTGCACCTAGTTTTCAATGTGGACAGCCTTCGGCCATAATTTTCATTATTGTTGGACACCTTAGACATTGTCAAATAGCTAACACCAACAAATCTCAACCCAGACTGCATGTAACATGCCACAACTAATCGAATCATGGAGACACAAATCAATACCACTCACCAACAGAAGATCCAACTGTATTGGGTTGTCAAAATTGACCAACTCCAACACCAAGGCAAGTGGCTCACCAGGGACCAAATTCAGTATAAGTTTCCCTATCTCATGGAGGCACTCAATGCAATGGGGACAATTGCTTCCTAAGGGGGGAGGAATGATCCAGGTGGATATTGGTGGCCACCTACCTATTCCACTTGAACCCCCACCACTATTTCATTCAATTTCCTTAATTGTATCGCAATTTACTATTTTTGGCAGTTTTAGGTCTTGAACTTCTGGAGTTGTTTTGAGGCCCTAAATGCTTTTTTTTGAAAAATGAGAAAATTTGTAGTTTTCAACAAATATTTTCAATTGAAAGTTATAGTCCTCAGATATATATTTCTAACGAGGTATTGTACGCATCAAGCAGACGTTGTATGGAAAAGTTACGACTCAAGGAAGTTGATGTACCAATTTACTCCAACAGGGCCCACAAACATTTGACACTACATCTCCTAGGGTTAGGTTCTTGGATGCTTAGGGTTTTCCATTGTTTCTCAATAATAAATAGGCCTCCAAGCCTCATTATAACATAGTTCAAAAGGCATGTGACCGCCACATATCTTCTTAGAGATATGCTACCATCACCCGAAGTAGTTTATTTCCATTCTGCATGTTACAATTTTCAATAATTTGTTATTAATGAATTAAAGTTTTCTTTTCATTGTAGCTATGTGTTTCTATTTATGTCTATATTTCATTTCATTCCTGCATAAATCTAGATCAGTGGTATCAGAGCAATCCGCTCTTTCTCTTTTTTTTGTGCATGTCCCCAATGAAGTCAAGGTATAAGGAGTTGAGACTTGAATTGGTTGAACACTTGCAAGACCATCCCCGCTGACTCCGATGACTGCCCATGGGGGAAGAAAAAAAAGATGAGGGAGCAGGTGATCCTATCAAAATGTTTTTTGAAGAATCCCTTGAGAAGCAAATGAACGAGATGATGGGCAATTTTTACCAAATCCTTTGGCGGATGCCAACTTGTGACACATCTTCATCCAACAGTCACTTCGGAGGTGTCACCCCCTTCAAGGTACATGTTATCTTTGACATACCTATATTTGAAGGTAAAATAGACATAAATGTCATAGATAAATGGTTAAATATGTTGGAAGGATATTTTTAGGTTCATGATTTTTCTAATAGGGAAAAGAGTACTTTTGTGCTCCTCAAAGCCACCCCCATGTCAAGGATTGGTGAGAAACCTATTGTGAGCACACGAATGAGAAGGAAACCTCACTATTGTCAGCCCCACCCACTTGGAAATTTTTTTGAGACGTCGTCAAGGAACAATATTAACTTGTCGAGAGCTATGAAAATAAGTACATAAAATGGACCATACTGCGGCAGGGAAGGGACCAAGCCATGTCAGAGTTGACAAATATTTTTCATATTATTCACACGAAGTTGGATATCAAGGATTCTGAGCGGGACATGGTACTCAAATACCACAACTGCCTACACAAATACATCTAAGACGAAATGGAGTTCTTGGAAATCTCCTTGCTCAATGTTGCATACCAATACACTATCAAGATCAAGCAATAATTTAAACAAAAGAAGCGAAACTTTGGATTTGCAAATCCGAATCAAGTAAAATGCTCCCCCAAACCACAAAACAAAGGAAAAAGCCAAGGAAGGGTGACCTGGGACAACCCATCAAAGCTGCAAGTAAAGAATAACACCACTAAGACAAATATGGACACAGGGAAGTGGTGTGAGTTCCATAAGAGCCCCACTCATAACACAAGTGAGTGTCATGCCAAGTAGTCACTAGAGGCCGAGCAAAAGGATTCAAAGTCATATGCACGTTATGACTCTGAGTAAGACCCCAACAAGGGTAATGAAAAAGGGAAGCATATTATTAATGCAGAGACCTGCAACACTGTTTCTACCACCAAGGTTCAAAATATTGAACCCGAAGAACAAGAGGAAGGGGAGCGTCTCTTCCACTCACAGATGGGGGTGAAGGGGTCATCATTGCAGTTCATTATTGATAGAGGGAGGCAAAAGAAATTCATCTCAACAAAATTCATTAAGTGGTTGGGCCTACTAACCACACCACACCCACAACCATACACCATCAAGTGGCTCCACCAAGGACAAGATCTCCATGTCAACCAACAATGTCGCCTTCCCTACAACATCAAACCCTTCATGAATGAGGTACTGTGTGACATTGTTCCTCTTGATGTTTGTGATTTATTATTAGGCCAACCATATTTATGGAAGCAACGCGTTGTGTATGAGTCTAGGCCTCACATTGTTATTATTACTTTGGGCAATAAGTTACACAAGATATCGAAGGTAGCCTCACTTACCACCATATCTTTGATCTATCCTAATCAATGCAACAAGATCATCTCCCAAACTGAAAATTTTTCTTTCTTTCTGATTCACTCTCAAAGTAAGGGGAAGATCTTGCCCACATCCATGGCCCCCGAGAAGGGTTCCTCCACGCAATAGAAGCAAGTTGATAAGGTCGTGGAAGAATACAAGGAAATATTATCCTCACGTATAGGGGTACCCATGCACTTTCAGGTCAAGCATTCGATCGATCAAACTCCTAGAGCACCTCTACCTAATGGGTTAATATACCACCGCTCCATTTTGGAAAATGAAGATATCAAGTTGCAATTCTAGGAGTTACTATAAAAAGGGAACATATGACCAAGTTCCTCGCCTTATGGGAGCTTGATTGTACTTGTACAGAAGAAGGATGGGACCTAGAGGCTCTACATTGATTATCGGGCAATAAACAAATCACTTTCATGAACTGGTATCCAATCCCACAGATTGATAACCTTCTAGACCAACTCAAGTGGGGAAAGTATTTCAATAAGATCAATTTGAAGTCTGGCTATCACCAGGTTCTAGTAAATCCCACAGATGTATGGAAAATCGCCTTCAAATCCAAGGAAGGCCTTGAATGGTTTTTCATGTCTTTCAGGTTGACAAATGGCCATGCAAATTTTATGAGGATGCCAACTTGCATCCCTTCACCAACTCGTTAGTGGTTTTTTATCTGGACAATATCCTCATCTTCAACAAGAGTTGGGAAGACCACTTACAACACATTAGCTAGTCCCTTCAAACCCTGCAACAACACAAACTATGTTCCAACTTAGATAAATGCACCTTTGGAATGAGCTAGGTCTAATATCTAGGTTATATCATAGATGAGAAAGGCATGCGTGTGGGTCTGGCTAAGATCCAAGTAATTCGTGATTGCCCAACCTCAAGCACTCTAACAAAGCTTTGCAACTTTTTGGACCGTTCCAATTTTTATCAGAGGTTCATGTTGGGATTCTCCCATATCACTTGGCCTTTGAGTCTGGTTACCAAGGGTGGAGCGAAAGCAAAGTTTTCCTGGTCTAAGTCCCAACATAAGGCATTCGTTGAGCTGAAGCACTGCCTCTACTCTACACCTGTACTCACATTTCCAGACTTCCAACAACCATTTGAAATTGAGACAGACGCCTCCAACTATGTTATTGGTGCAGTTCTCACTCAACAACGTAATCTAGTGGACTATCATAGTGAGATACTTTCCGATACAATTTATAAGTACCCCACCTATGATAAAGATATGTATTCTATTGTGCATGCTTGTCAGCAATGGAAACATAACATTATGGGGAAGGAGATGGTCATCCACATAGATTACCGACCTCTTCAATTTATACAAACACAAGGGAAGTTGCAAAATGATCGCTATTAGAAGTGGTCTACATATCTATAATAATTCCACTTGAACATTAAATACAAAAAAGGAAGCACCAATCATGTTGTAGATTGCCTCAATCATCCCCTAGTTGCACAATGACTATTTATTTCAACTCTTATGGCCACGAGACCTATGGATGGCCGCAACTGTACAAAAATGATCTGGAGTTTGCCACCACATACCAAATGTTAGTGGATGGAAAGAAAGTTCTAGATTTCTACCTCCAAGACGCATTATTATGCTACTTGGGCCACCTTTTTGTTCCTTCAAGTGAGAGTGCCAAGTTGATTTGGGAGGTGAACTACAGTAGAGTCGCAAGACACTTTGGTGTGGAGAAAATTGTGGCTATATTACAAAAGTATTTTGGCCAAAACTCCGACAAGGTGTTGGAAAATATATCAGATCTTATGTTGCCTGTGTCATTCCCAAGCTAACCATCAAGAAGTAAGGGTTATACACTCCTCTTCCTACTCCCAACCAATGTTGGAAATCGTTCTCCATGAAATATATGTCTCGCCTCCCTTCTACCTCTCATGGAAATGAATATGTATTTGTGTTCGTGGACATGTTTACTAAGATGACTATATTGGCCGCCTACAAGATGAGTATCACAGTAGAGGACACTACCAAACTCTTGTTTGAACGAGTATGGGTACATTTTGGGATCGTGTAGACAATGGTATCAAATCGGGATAACAAGTCCCTGAGCACATTTTTTTCAAGCCTCTAGACATTATTGGACACCAATCTCACCAAGTCAATTGCATTTCATCCCCAAACTGATGGCCAAACATAAGTCATCTACATGATGATAATGCACATTCTTTGCATGTGCAACTCCAAGCATCCACGAACCTGGGATGAAAGCCTTCCCTATGCACATCACAATTATAATAGAGCTCTCCATAGCTCAACTAGATGTAATCCTTTTCAAGTGGGTCTAGAATTCAACTATTGTGTTTGTTTTATGTTACGATGCCTCATGTGACTACACAGGTAGAATCCACAAATGTACAGTCTGAGGCCAATAAAACAACCAGGTTTATTGAACACATCCATCCCATCCACCAGCAGGTTCATGACATCTTGGACAAGTCCAATTCCAAGTACAAACAATGACATGATCAACATTGGGTGCCACATAGGTTTCAGGTGGGCGAAAAAGTTTGGTTGCATTTACAAAAAGAACGCCTTTCCAGAGCCCATAAGAAGCTTCGACCACTCCGATACTAGCCTTACACCATCACCAAGGTTATGGAAGACAATGCTTTCGAGCTTAGAATTCCCTCATTCCTTAGCATGCACCCAATGTTCAATGTGGACCGCCTTTGACCATACTTTCAACCACTGTTGGAAACCTTAGACATTTTCGAACAACCAATGCCAATAGAGCTCAAATAAATCTGCATGAAACAAGCCAAGACTGATTGGATCATGGACACACCGATCAAGATCACTCACCAACAAAATATCCAACTATATCGGGTTGTCAAAGCTACCAACTCCTGCACCAAGGTGAGTGGCTCACTAGGGACCAAGTTCACTAGAAGTTTCCCCATCTCATGGAGGCACTCAATGCAATGGGGACCACATTTTCCTACGAGGGGAGGATTGATCTTGGTGGATATTGGTGGCCACCTGCCTATTCCATTTGGACCCCCACCACTATTTATTTTAGTTTCTTTAATTGTAGCATTTTTTACTATTTTTGGAAGTTTTTCAGGTCCTAAACTTCTGAAGCCATTTTGAGACCCTAAACGACGTTTTTTTGGAAAATGAGAAATACCATAGTTTACAAGAGGGGTTTGCAGTCGAAATTTGTAGTCCCTAGATATATATTTCAAATGAGGTATCGTACGCATCAACGAGAGATCATATGCCAAAGTTACAACCACGGGAAGATGATGTACCAATTTACCCCAACAAGGCCCACAAACTTTTGACGCTGCATCTCCTAGCATTAGGTTTTTGGATGTTTAGGGTTTTCAATTGTTTCTCAATAATAAATAGGCATCAAAGCCTCATTGTAAACAATTCAAAAGGCATGTAGCCACCACATCTCTTCTTAGAGATAAGCTACCTTCGCCCAAACAAATTTATTTGCATTCTACATGTAACAATTTTCAGTACATTGTTATTAATGAATTAAAGTTTTGTTTTTGTTGTAGCTTTTTGTTTTATGTTTATGTCCGTATTTCATTTCGTTCCTGCATAAATCCAGATCAAGAGTTTACTATTATTGAACAATAGTCCCTATTGAATAATATAATTTAGCACTTGAGCCCTATTTATGCTAAACATATTTTCACAGGTTGCATCATCTTTATGTATGTCCTTAAGTTCATCAAATCCAAAAATAGTAACATGGAATTCATATAGAATTAAATTAATTCTACTCAATGCATCAACTACCTTGTTTGGTGCACCACTTGTGTCTTTAATAACAAATGTGAAATTTTGTAAAAACTCCATAGTTTTAGCATGTATTTGATTTGACTTAGGTTGACTGTTGTTAAGCTGCAAAACATGATTTTCAGTATACAAAATAAATTCCTTGGGCATGAGATAATGTCTCCATTTTTTTAATGTTTGTACAATGGCATAGAAATCCTTATCATAACATGAATACATCCTCTTTTCTTCATGCATTTCTTCACTGAAATAGGCAATTGGTCTTCCTTTCTTAAAATAACTCCAATTGCAGTTTCACTTGCATATGTCTCTACATGGAAAAATTTATTAAAATATGGTAAGGCTAAGACAAGTTGTTCTATAATATTTTTCTTCAACAATTTGAAATTTCTATCAGCTGCTATTGTCCACTTAAATGGTTATTTACTTTCCTTAATAGTCTCTACAATAGGAGCACATATGTTACTAAAGTTTATAATAATTTTTTTTGTAAAGACTTGCTAAGCCATGAAAACTTCGTACCTCGAAGACATTCCTTGGAATAATGCAATTTATGATTTCTTTAATATTTTCCTAATCCATATTCAAACCATCTCTAGAAATCATAGAACCCAATTATACCAATTCCTTTTTCATAAAACTATGTTTTTTTCAAATTAATCAATAGTTTTTCTCTTTACAGGGTATTCAAGACTAGCCTAAGGTGTCTCAAATGTTCCTCCCTTGTTTGACTATATATCAGGATATCATCTAGACAAACCATGAATTTTTTTTCAATAAATTCTTCCAAAATCTCATTCATGAATCTCATGAAAATGCGAAGGGAATTTATGAGACCAAAAGGCATCACCGACCATTCATAAAATCCATGGTTTGTTTTTAATTTTGTTTTGGTATCTGGAGGATGCATTGGTCTCATACTCATGTGGCACATAGTCGATTCCAACAACTACCAATATAACCTCTAATTGCCTATGTATTCCCCTTTTGCAAGCACAGATGAATCGGTGGGATTTTAACCTCGAACCTCCTTGCACATAACATTTATTTTCATTGTCGTCACTAATTGAGCTACCCTTCAGGGGCTCAAGGTTTGTTTTGAAAGTACTTTTCCATTTATATCCCTATTTTATTCTAAAATGATGGTATCCCCTCTTTAAATCAACCTTGGAGAAATATTTGGCATCACTCAAACAATCTATCATCAATGCAAGGAACTGGGAATTTGTACATGATTGTAATTTCATTGATGGCTTCAAAATTAGTACACATTTGTCACCCTTCATCTTTATTTGGGTTGAGAACTGAAGGAACAACACATGGACTCAAACTCTTTTTAATGAGGCCCTTATCCAGCAAGCCTTGCACATGTCTTTTTACTTCTTCATTTTCTTGTAGTGTCATCTTGTATGCTACTTTATTTGGAATACTTGCTCCTGGAATCAAGCCTATATGGTGGCTAATGCTCCTAATAGGAGGTAAGTTACTTGGTAAATCATCAACAATAATATCAACAAACTCATACAACATAGCTTTAACTTCTACATGTAAATCATTCAAATTTGTCCTAATAAGTATTACTTTTGGCTTACCAATCAAAGCAAAGTGTACCTCTTCCTACTCGACTTCTTGCAGTAACTCATTTCCACCCATTACCAATCCACTAGGACCATATTTTTCCTTTACTCCCTAGTCTTGAAAGGATAACAATACATAAATCTAACCATTCTTCTTAAGTGTATAGGGATTTGTTCTTCCATCATGTATATGTTTTCTATCATATTTCCATGGTCTTGCCAACGAAATATGGCAAACATCCATGGTATTATGTCACATAATACCTCATCCTTATAGTTACCGATATGAAATTCCACCTTGCATTGTTTATTTACCAGAATTTGATGTCTTTTTCCTAGCAATCATACTTTATAAAGTGTAGAGTGTGTTATTAATTTTAATTCCATTTTTTCTACCATATCAGTAGAAACCATATTATCTATATTGCCACTATAAATCATAGATTTGCAACACTTACCCTTTGACTTGCATACAATTCTAAGTAAGCTTTTCCTATAGCTTGGCTCCTTAGTTTCCTTCTCTAGTTTCACCAAAATTCTCTTCATTAACAATGATTCTCCTACTTCAAGAGTCTCTTCTATTGATGTTGAATTCACACTCTCTTATTTTGCCTCTACCACATGTGTACTTCCTTGACTTGCAGTTGTTGAAGAAAGTGTAACTAGGTTCATTCTTCATAAATGTAATTTTGATCTTTGTACTTGTAAAAGAAAAGAATTATTATTTTTGTCATTTGTAAAAATGAGTTTCTTGCTCATTGCATAGGTCAAGCACATGTTTAAGTGCTTCTAGGAAAGTCAAAGAGTCAATGTAATTGTTAAAGACCCATGAGGGCATGTTACACTATGTAAATCTATGTACTAGAGTCAAAGAAATATGTCAAAGGTGATCCTCCAAAGCAAAGACAAGTCTCCTCTTCAAAGTTGGCTCAAAATGATTTTTTTTTGTGCACTTAAAGGACATGTTGGCCTCACTAGCTCAAGTTGGCCCAAATAGGAGGGACAGACTCCTATATATAGGGTAGTTCGACCTCACAAAAGGATCATCAAGTGATCTCTAAAATAAGCAAGAAAGAGAGTCAAGAAGGAGATGCGAAGAAGAGAAAGAAGGTGCTTCTAGGCCAACGAAGAAGGAGAGAAAGGAATCCAAGTTTTGAAGGCCTATTTTGGGTCAAAATTTTGTCACATGTGCGAAGGAAGAAGGCTATTTCTGCAGTCACATCAGATTTATAAGTGCAACAACATAATAAAGTTAAATTGGGCTAGGAAGAGGCTCCTAATAGCCCTCCATCTAAAGCGAAGTAGGTCCCACCTAAAGCGAAGAAAGGGAGCAAGAAAAAGGGTATATTTCAAGCCCTAGATCAGCCACACGTTCAAAGAAATTAGAACTGCAATAAGGTTAAGAGGATCAACCTGTAACTTGAAGATATACCCCAAGAAAATCATCATTCTCTAGTCTAATTATCAAGGAGAAGGAAGACTTCCAAGTGAGGTTGAGAAGGAAAGGAAGATACTGAAATAGAGGTCTCTAAGGAGAACTAGGGATTCTACAGAATGTGCCATCAATTTCCAGAAGAAGAGCAAAGGAAGAGGCCAGGGTGCAATACAGAAGGAGACATCAGTTAAAGGACAAAAGAAAGAAAGATTGTGTCTTGTTCTTGGAGGATCTACTTGTCAAGGGTCTAGGGTTTGGAATTTGTCAATTGAAGCTTCAATAAGAGAAATTTGCAGAAGGGTTTTCCTCTCTAGGAGAGAAAGAGGTTTTACCCCTGTTGAGAGCCAACATCTTGTGTTCTTGTCTCTTTTGTTTTGGGTAACTATTTGATGAAGTAAGAGAACACACACTAATAATAATAAGAGAAGATTGTTCTAATAAGAAAAAGTAAAAAGTACCTCACAAATAGTTATCATCGTCAGAAGCATCTCATCATAACTTAGATGCCCTAGATTCTTCAACATGGTATCAGAGCTAAGGTGACACATCAAGGAAGGGCATCTCAAGAACACAAAGGTTGAAGCATCAGATCTACAAGCTAGGGTTCCAGATCCATCAAAATAAGAAGGATTACTATTATGGGAACAAAGAAAGAATAAATCCTTCCATCTAAAGGCATCTACAAGAAGGATCATCCAAGAAGAGTCTCCATCAAATATTCATCTTCAAAATAAGGCACCCAAGATCAAGGCCTATCATTGAAGCTCTCTAGAACTACATATTGAGAAGTCTTCATCACCAAGCTGATTTGTAATGAGGAACCTTGAAGGAAGCATCTTGAAGAACTCCAAGATCTAAGAAGTCAAATCATCAAATTTTCAAGGAAGCTGCAAGATCGCTTCACAAAAACTCTCTCAAGTAAGTATTTTATGTCCTCTTCTGAACATATCAAAATCTCCTTTTGAGAGGAAAGAATCAAATTGGTTGGGACTACTAATGTCCTTGCATGGAAAAAGAGGATTGATCTACTTCTAAGAGAAAATGAAGTTATGGATTACATCAAAGGGAATGTCATTGTTCTTGCAAAGGAACAAACTCAGGCCCTAGCAAAGTATAATAAGGATGAAACAAGGGCTCAAATGATTATGATAGAATCCATCATAGACCCTCTCATTCCTTATGTTTCCAAACTTGAAACATCTAAAGAAATTTATGATAAGCTGGTGGAGCTATTCTCAGTTAGTACAGTTAGAGAAGTGACACCATTGCATAATGAATTATATAAAATGAATATATCCAAAGAAGAAGGAATATCTCCCTACTTCATGAAGATCTATGAGATAAGAGACCAGATACAAGAACTAGGAGAAGTAATGTCAGACGGAGAGATGACAACTATGGTGCTCAATGCATTTCCTGAGGAATGAGGCAACTTCACATCAAGTATATATGCCAAGAAGAAATCTACCCCGTTGAATGAACTTTGATCTCTATGCAAAATTGAGGAGACTAGACTCAAAGCCAAAGATGATGTGGGATCAAAGGAGCAATAATTTGCTGCTATGGCCAAGAGAAAAGGGAAATTTGGCAAGTTTGGTCCATAGAGAAAGGGTAAAAGAGATATGTCTAATGTCCAATGCTTTTTTTGCCAAGAATATGGACACTATAAGAGGGATTGTCCAAAGTTCAAGAAGGACAACAATAAGAGGAAACGAGAAGAAGCCCACATTACCCAAGAAGTGAAAGAGGAAGAGAAGAAGCAGAAGAAGGAAGCCCCTCCAGATATCTACTATGACTAAGATCAACTTCTTCACATAAGTTCTCTTTAAAATTATGGATATCATAGGAATATGTAGTAGCAGGATAGAATGCATGATTTATGAGAATGGAATCTTCAGAAATATAGGAGCATTGTGTAGAGATAGCTCAGATATAGATATTCATATAGATGTAGCCATTGAATGACCTCATCATTGCATAAAGGAATGATCATGATCAGGAAGAATCATCTTAGAAGGCCACTATCATCAACAAGAAGGAGCATTTGTAGGATGAGGACTATAAGAATCCTCCAGTGGAATCTTCAATAGAAGGTTCATGATTTTCAGAAAAGGCAAATGTCTCGATGAGAATTCCACCTATGGGGATTCAAGAAAGGATGTAGGCAGAGAAATATGTAAGAAAGCAAAGGAGATTGAGGTAATCTCAATCAAGGAAGTTGTCAAAGGAAGCTGAGGTGATCAAGGAAAGAACTAAGATGAGGTATGTATGCATCTATGTTTTTCAGTTAAGTCATGTCATCATTTGTATTAATGAGCATGGGGAATTTCTCTGGAAGCATGGTCAAGAATAGGGTAGATCTCTTTCATTAAGAATATGCATGAAGGCATGGTTCACACACTAATAAAAGTCAACATGAGAAATGACCTCATATGGAGTATGAGGTGATTGACTAGGAAACCTATAAAGAAGCATATGGGAAAAGAGATCAGGGATAAAAGGACACCATGGACACTAGGAATCAACATCTGACATATTTGTTAAGACATCTCCTGGAGAAGGCATGAGAACTCTGACAAAGAAAGAAAAAGATCAAAGGACCCTTGACACCTGAAAAGGCCTTGGAGATGTGAAACATGCAAGATGCTGATGGTTCAAGCCAACAAAAGATGTCATGATGAAGAGCCATCTCAAAAGGTACTATTTGACTTAATGTTATATTTTTATTTTTCTTGAGTAATATCTTGATGGGGTCATGTAGGGCTACTGGAACGAGATTTGTAAGTGCAAGTACAACTAGCATTCTTGTGGTGGATGGAAATTTTTGAAAGAAGCGTGATGAGAAAGAAGTAACCATATGAAGAAGGTTCCAAGTATGTACCAAGAAGGCCACTTTCATGAATAAAGGAATGGCATGACAACCCAAGAAGGAAAGTGATCAATGGTTGATGCCCTACAAGGAAGAAGCTCG
The DNA here is from genome assembly GCA_031772625.1 of Pinus tabuliformis. Classification (NCBI taxonomy): domain Eukaryota; kingdom Viridiplantae; phylum Streptophyta; class Pinopsida; order Pinales; family Pinaceae; genus Pinus; species Pinus tabuliformis. The sequence goes on from CM062811.1 coordinate 391,278,923, forward strand.
ACTAAATTTCATGACATCAAGGAAAGAAAGTGATGAAGAAGCTAAAGGACACACAAAAGGAAGTTGCTGATGAAAAGAAGAGTCCCTAGTTGAAAGGGAACTCTGACAAGTCCCTAATTAAGAGGGATCTTGGGTAAGTCCCTGGTTAGAGGGAACAAGGGTACATCCCTTTACAGGAATGGGCATATCTTCCCTAGCTGAGAGGGAAAGATAAATACAACGTTCTTGTCTTCACTTGGGAAGAGAGAATGGAAGATTGGGTAATCATCTAGAATATGATGCTCTTTGAGGATGTGTAAGGCATCCAAGACAAGAATAGGCAAGAGGATCAATATTCTTTGAGGGTTGGGAACCCAAGACAAGAATAGTACTAGAAGGTCATACTCAGTGAACAGCTGGGTGGGTATGTACGTTGAGAGATGATGATGAAGGTGTCTATAGTCATTGGTCTCACCAACATTATGCTCTGATATAATGAAAGATAACGTTGTCAGTCAAGGCCTTGCTGTGGAAACAATGTTGCTTACTATGATGCTATAACAGATGGATTTTCAATTCAATTTCTCTTATGTGAATTCTTCAGATTGAAAATTTCCAAACACCTTGTAAAATGATTTATGACTACCTCCCTAGTTAAGAGGGAGCGTTGAAGAAAGTGTAACTAGGTTCGGTCTTCATAAATGTAATTTTGATCTTTGTACTTATAAAAGGAAATAATTATTATTTTTGTCATTTGTAAAAATGAGTTTCTTGCTCATTACATAGGTCAAGCACATGTTTAAGTGCTTCTAGGAAAGTCAAAGAGTCAATGTTGTTAAAGACCCATGAGGGCATGTTACACTATGTAAATCTATGTACATGGGTCAAAGACAAGTCTCCTCTTCAAATTTAGCTCAGAAATTATTTTTGTTGGTTCACTTAAGGACATGTCGGCCTCACTAGCTCAAGTCGGCCCAAATAGGAGGGACAAACTCCTATATATAGGGAAGTTCGACCTCACAAAAGGATCATCAGGTGATCTCTGAAATCAGTGAGAAAGATAGGCCAATGAAGAAGGATAACAAGGAATCCGAGTTTTGAAGGACTTTTTTGGGTCAAAATTATGTCACACGTGCGAAGGAAGAAGGGTATTTATGCGTTCATATCAGATTCAGAAGTGTGGAAACATAATAAAGTTCGATTGAGCTAAGAAGAGGCTCCTAATATACCTCCATCTCAAGAGAAGTAGGTCCCACCTAAAGCTAATAAAGGGTGTAGGAAAAAGGGTCTATTTCAAGCCCTAGATCAACCACACATGCAGAGAAATCAGAGATGCATCAAGGTTAAGAGGATCATCCTCCAACTTGAAGATATAGCCCAAGAAAACCCTCGTTCTCTAGTCTAAGTATCAAGGAGAAGGAAGATTACTAAGTTAGGTTGAGAAGGAAAGGAATATACCAAAACAGAGATCTCTAAGGATACCTAGGGTTTCTGAAGAAAGTGCCATCAATTGCCTAAAGAAGAGTGAAGGAAGAGGTTAGCGTGTAGTACAAAAGGAGGCATCCACTAAAAGACAAAAGAAATAAAGATTGTGTCATGTTCTTGGAGGATCTACTTGTCAAGGGTCTAGGGTTTGGAATTTGTCAATTGAAGCTTCAATAAGAAAAATTTGTAGAAGGGTTTTCCTCTTTAGGAGAGAGAGAGGTTTTTCCCTCACTAAGAGCCAACATCTTGTGATCTTGTCTTTTTTTTTTGGTTACTATTTGATGAAGTAAGAGAACAAACACTAATAATAATAAGAAAAGATTGTGCTAATAAGAAAAAGTAAAAAGTACCTCACAGATAGTTATCATCGTCAGAAGAATCTCATCCTAACCTAGATGCCCTAGATTCTTCAACATGGTATCAGAGCTAAGGTGACACATCAAGGAAGGGCATCTCAAGAACGCAAAGGTTGAAGTGTCAAATCTACAAGCTAGGGTTCCAGATCCATCAAAATAAGGACTACCATTCTGGGAACAAAGAAATACTAAATCCTTCCATCTAAAGGCATCTACAATAAGGATCATCCAAGCAGAGTCTCCATCAAAGATTCTTCATCTTCAAAAGAAGGCACCCAAGATCAAGGCCTATCAGTGCATATCTCCAGAACTACATATTGAGAAGTTGTCATCACCAAGTTGATCTCTCACAAGGCACCTTGAAGGAAGTATCTTGAAGAACTCCAAGATCTAAGAAGTCAAATCGTCAAATTTTCAAGGAAGTTGCCGTTGGAAGTTATTTATGTGAGATTAAGTTTAATATAAAGTTATTTTTTCATATAAATAACATATATATTTGATATATATATATATATATATATATATATATATATATATATATATATCTATATAGATATGTCCAGTGATTTCTGTCCGTTTTTTTGGTTTTATTTTGGTCCATCCCTCAAAGGTCAAGGCATAGTTTTGTGTGATTTTTCATCAAGACCCTTTCATCAAATTAGGGTTAGGGTTTTCTTTCAACAAAGGCTAGGGTTTAGTAAAGCTAGGGTTAGGGTAACATAGTCTAGGGTTAGGGTTATGTATCACAAGAATATTTGCCATCTCGACAATGCCATATTGACATCAATGACAAACTATATTAACAATCTCCCATGTTGTCATTGATGGCAATATTCTTTCCCTCCCAAAATTCTCTCCCCTTTTGAAATCGAAGGCAAACAGGGTTCCCAAGTACTCCCCCTGTCAAACTGCTCCCCCTATCATGCGGAATCTTTAAGAATCAGCTTAGTGTGATGCTAAAGCAATAACCCCCATTTTTTTGGTGAAGATGTTCAAATGCTTCTCAAGGAAGAGGTTTGGTGAAAATATCTACAATTTGCTCCTTACTACTTATATACTCTAACTTGATGTTTTTTTTTAGCCACCTGTTCATGGAGAAAATGATACTTGATTGGTATATGTTTGGTCTTTGAATGCATCACATGACTTTTGCTGAGATTGATAGCACTTGTGTTATGACATTAGATGGTGATTGGTTGGTTGTTATCTATGTTAACATTCTTTAGAGCTTCTTTCATACTTAATATTTGAGTACAACAATCTGCAACAGCTATATACTCGGCTTCAGTTGTAGAAAGTGATATGGAAGTTTGTTTTTTGTTGAGCCAAGATAGTAAACAATCTCCCAGGAAGAATGCATTTCCACTAGTACTTTCAATCATCGACACTTCCGGCCCAATCAGCATCGGTGTATGAAATCATAGTAAGAGTTGAGCTCTTACGATACCAAAGACAAAAATCAGGAGTTCCTTTCAAGTATCCGAGAATTCTTTTTACAACCAACAAATGGGATTGTTTAGGAGCTGATTGAAATCTTCCCACCATTCCTACTGCTTGCATAATGTCAAGTCCCATAGTAGTTAAGTATAGGAGGGCTCCAACTATTGACCTGTAATGAGTTGCATCTACCGGAGGGTAGTCATCATCTTTGCTTAATTTTCAATCTGTGGTCATAGGTGTGCTCATGGGTGCACAGTTTTCCATTCCATATCTTTTAAGCATGTCTTTAAGATATTTTGCTTAAGATATGAACATGCCTGCTATGGTTTGAGATACTTGTAGTCCAAGGAAGTAATATAACTCTCTTATCATCGTCATTTCAAACTCTTTTGACATATTTTGAGCAAACTCATGGCTCATCTCATCATTATTACTAGCAAAAATTAGATCATCAACATAGACAAGAGTGATTAGTAAGTTATCCTCATCCATCTTCAAGTAGAGATTACTTCCTGCCACCCCCTTCTTGAAGCCTTGTTGTTGTAGATAGTGATCCAATATTGTGTACCAAGCTCTAGGAGCTTGTTTCAACCCATATAATGCATTTTTCAACTTACAAATAAAGTCTTTTCCTTCTGCTAGATTAAACCCTTCTGGTTGCTCCATGTAGACTTCTTCCTTGAGTTCCCCATTCAAAAATGCTGATTTTATGTCCATTTGATAGATTTTGAATCCTTTTGAGCAAGAAAATGCCAAGAACATCCTTATAGCTTCCATACAAGCTACTAGTGCAAAGGTTTCTTCAAAGTCGATTCGTTCAATTGTGAATAACCTTTACAAACAAGCCTTGCCTTATTTCTGATGCTTTGTCCATCTTCATTCATTTTTTTTTGAACACCCAATTGGTTCCAATTATATTTTTATCCTTTGGGCGAGGTACCAACTCCTATCTCTCCTTCTTGATTGAGACATTTCTTCTTCCATGGCTTCCACCCAATGAGGATCCTTACTTGCTTGAGTAAAAGTTTCTGGTTCTATCATAAATAGGAAAGAAACATCGTTTTTCCTTGGTGTACTTGTCATCCTTCTTCTAGTTTGTATCACCTCATCTACATTGCAATAATCTGCTCTTTCGGGTGATGTTTTTGGAGGAATTTCACCTTTGAAGGGGTTTGAGATGGTTTTTTTTCCTCTTTTTCAGGTTCTTCTTCGTTTCTTCAACAAGAGGGTCAACTTCATGATCTTCAATTTCCTTTTCTAGAAGGTCTTCATCAATCTTCACATCAATGCTTTCCACTATTTTCCGTAGTTGATTATTGTAGCACTTGTAGGCTTTGCTCCTAGTAGAATATCCAAGGAATATTCCTTTGTCAACTCTAGAATCAAATTTTCCTAGTGAGTCATCATTGATTTTTATGAAGCGTTTGCTTCCAACAATCCTGAAGTATTTTACTGAAGCAGGTCTTCCTTTCCATAATTCATGAGTCTTCTCATTATTTGGTCTTAGTTGAGTTCAATTCAAGGTATAAACTATTGTATCGACTGCTTCTCTCCAAAATTTTGGCTTAACATTGTTCTTGCCATTTCTTGAACAATTCAGTTTCTTCTTTCAACTACCCCATTTTTCTTTGGTGTTATGGCAACAGAGGGTTCTCTTTCGATTCCATGTACTTTACAGAATTAATCAAATTCTTTTGATGTGAATTCTCCCCCTCTACCCGTTCTAAGACATTTAATCTTAGAATCCTTTTCATTTTCTAGAAGAGCTTTAAGATTCTTAAAACATTCAAATGCTTCAGATTTAAATTTTATGAAATATACCACATCATTCTAGAATAGTCATCAACAAATAAAGCAAAGTACCTTTCTCCTTGGAGCGCCAAAGTTCTAGTTGGTCCACATAAATCAACATGAATGATCTCCAAAGGTTTTGATGTAGAGAACTCATTGGTCTTGTGGCTGGTTCTAGTTTGCTTTCCATGTTGACATGGACCACATACACCTTGATTTGGCTTGAATAACTTTGGGATGTTTCGTTTTTGCATTAATCTTGCTGATATTGATCAAGTTATTGAAACTTGTATGTCTGAGTCGCTTGTGCCACAACAAACTTTCATCTGTTTGACTTAAGTGACATTTATCTTCTTGAATTTAGTATAGAGAATTAAAATATACTTACTTGATTGTCAAGGGGCTCTTCACTTGTTTCAAGATCAATTGTACTTCATTTGTTTGCTTTGTCCATTACTATTGTAAGAACCAACTCCTTGAGTATCCCATGTTACTACTTATTTCTCACTGCCTCTATCCAAATTATCACTTATTGTATGATAGTTCTTTGTGAAGGTGAATCTATCCCACTGTAGAGACCTAAGAAGCATTGTGACTCTGCAGACCTGTGCCAAGAAATGACTACGGAACTGTGCCAAGTAAAAAATACTGCAGCAAAAAATACTGCAGCACTGTGCCAAGAAATGACTGCGGAACATTGCCAAGAAATGACTATGGAACAATGCCAAGAGATGACTGCGAAACAGTGCCAAGATATGGCTGCGAAACTACGTCTATTTCAAGGACTGTGGAATTGTATCATCTTCAGAAAAGCTGCGGAACTGTGTCAACTTCAGAAAAATTGCGGAACGGTGTCAACTTCAGAAACTGTGATCTGTGCCATGTAAGGATTGTAACTGCCCGAGAGAGTATTTTATTCACGTTTATTTATCCTTTAAACGTTCACGAGATGTGAACAGGTCTTCCTCTTATCTCTTTTAATCTACTACGTGTATTTTTAATATGTTCCGTCCACCAAAAACAAATCCTATATATATGGAATAGAAATCGTGATTTATTTTTTATGAGCAGACATATGCTTTTTTTGGTGAATTAAATATGCAATTCGTAAGGGTGGATGATTGCTGACGTGCATTGCGTGGGGACCATAACAAATGTTGGATGTGGGAACAGTCAGCGTGCCAATGTTGGATGTGGGAACAGTCAGCGTGCCAATGTTGGATGTGGGAACACTCAGCGTGCCAAGATATGGCTAACCATTTTATTTATGTGAGATTAAGTTTAATATAAAGAAATTTTAAATTTATTTTTTTTATTTTTTATCATATAAATATAACATATATATTATATATATATAGATTTTAAGTGATTTCTGTCTTTTTTTGGGTCCATCTCTCAAAGGTCAAGGCATATTTTTGTAGGATTTTTCATCAGGTCCCTTTCATCAAATTAGGGTTAGGGTTATGTATCACAAGAATATTTTCCATCTCAAAAATGCCATATTGACATCAATGACAACCTATATTAACAGTTGCAAGATCTCTTCACAACAACTTTTTCAAGTAAGTATTTGTATGACCTCTTTTGAACATATCAAAATGTCTTTTTGCAAGGAAAACAACAAATTGGTTGGGACTGCTAATTTCCTTGCATGGAAAAAGAGGACTGATCGACTTCTAAAAGAAAATGAAGTTATGGACTACATCAAAGGGAATGTCACTATTCCTGCAAAGGAACAAACTCAAGCCCTAGCAAAGTATAGTAAGGATGAAACAAAGGCTCAAAGGATTCTGATAGAATCCATCAAAGACCCTCTCATTCCTTATGTTTCCAAACTTGAAACATCTAAAGAAATTTATGATAAGTAGGTGGAGCTATTATCAGTTAGTACAGTTGGAGAAGTGATATCGTTGCATAATGAATTATATAAAATGAAGATATATAAAGAAGAAGGAATAGCTCCCTACTTCACCAAGATCTTTGAGATGAGACCAACTACAAGAACTAGGAGAATTTATGTCAAACAGAGAGATGAAAAATGTGGTGCTCAATGCAATACTTGAGGAATGGGGCAACTTCACGTCAAGTATTTATGCCAAGAAGGAGGCCACCCCGTTGAATGAACTTTGGTCTCTATGCAAAATTGAGGAGACTAGACTCAAAGCCAAAGGTGATGTGGGATCAAAGGAGAAGGATTTTGTTGCTATGGTCAACAGAAAAAGGAAATTTGGCAAGTTTGGTTCACAAAGAAAGGGTAAAACAGATGATCAGGTGCTCATGTTCTAAGTGTCGTAAAATGCTCAAAATTTAAAGTGCTTAGAACTGGTTCAAAGTTGAATGACTGGAAAGTGCTCGTCTTCCCGATTCCGGCTCCACAAACGGTTCGAAAAATGGTCGCCGTATGAGGAAGTTATGGCAAAAAGAAGAATTTGTCCATAACATTAGAAATTTTAATTTTTCAAAAAAAAAAAAAAATGAATATTCCGCTTGCATGAAATCCGAGGCAACCACCCAAACATTAAATGTAACTGCAGTTAAGTTGGCGGAATTTTGGCAGGAGCGCCAAATTTGGCGGACCCGCCATAATTGGCGGAGCTATCTGGAGTTAACTAAAGTTAGCTGGAGTTTTTCTAGGGGAAAACTGGAGAAACTTTAAATGGCCATAACTTTGGCTAGGAAAGTTGGTTTTGGATGAATTTTTTTTTGATTTTGAGTATTTTCGACCTTCTGAAGCCATTGGTGCAGGTATTATAGCCATATGAGGTCATTTGCAGAGGTTTTTGGAGCCGTGAAAGTTCTAAGAGCCACAAGGGCCCAGGTTTGTGAAGACTGTATAGGGTTGCAGGTATCCATTGGAGGTGATCCAATAGTCAATCCTGAAGGATTCAAGTGTTCTGAATCTATTTTTACCATATATTTCTCCTGTAGATACTTCTATTCAACTGTATTTTCAATTTGAGCATTTAATAAAAACAAGGACAAGCCCGGTTGGGAGCTTTGGACCCAGCAGACGTAGCCCTGGAGGGGGTGAACTGCTTTATCAACTTCTTTTGCATTTGTGGTTGATTTATTTTGCAGATAAAATTCGTTTTAATGTGTTAAACAGTAAAAGGAAATAACTCTGCTATGCTTAAATGGGTCATGAACAGCTGAAAATTTCATGTGTTTTCTTCCTGCAAGACATGGAAATCTTTTAAACATGTTTAATTCTGAATTGAATACCTTGCAAACAAATTTCAAGTAGTTTCAAATTCAGATCAAGTTGGTATCAGAGCTCAGGTTTTTTGTGCAAAGATCTTCTAACTGTCTTGCAAAGTATTGATGCTTACTAGGTTGAAACTTAAAAGAGGGGAAGGACAGTTGACTAAAGAACGAGAGAATCCTCAGTCAAGGAAGGCCAGAGAGCCATCACCTCCACCTTCAATTTCACCCTCAAGAGTCTCAGCAGAAGTTTCAAGGATGTCTAAACATGAAGGAGAAATTCCTACAGAGACAGATCCAAGAGAAGAAGAAAGAGTCTTCAGAAAGGCTTTCTTGGACCTCACTGAAAGGGTGAGGATATTGTACCAAGAAAGAAATGAGAAATTGGCTGGAGAAGGGTCCAAACATCCACATGAAGGAGAGGGCTCTTCAGGAGGTAAGAAGGATGATGATCATTCCAAGAAAGGACATGGAGGAAATGGTGATCCACCACCCCATCTTCACCTTCTTCCTCTTCATCCTCGTCTTCTTCCGTTCATAAGCATAGATCCTCTGGAAAAAGTCCTTTTTTGAAGCTTGATGTAAAATTCGAATTACCTATGTTTAATGGTGAAGTGAATGCAGAAAATCTTGACAACTGGATTAGGCAGTTGGAAGTTTACTTGAGGATCCAAAATATGCATGATGATGCCACAAAGATTCAGTTGGCTTCTTTGAGAATGGATGGAGCAGCATTGGTCTGGTGGGAGGCCAAGACTAAAGAGGAGATCAAAAAATTTGGTAAGGTTACCTTAACATGGCCTGAATTTCTGTTAGCCATTAAAAAATAGTTTTATCCTCTTGCTCACATGCAGAAGGCCATTATGAATTGGCAAAATTTCAGACAACTTAAGGGTCAGAGTGTCCAAGACTACACCCAAGAATTCAGGAGAAGAGCTCTCTTGTTAGGGGTAGATTTGCAGACCCAGGAAACCTTGTTGAAATACATTGGTGGCTTGCATAGCTACCTTAGACACACCATCTTGATGTTTAACCCTACTAGCCTGGACGAGGTTTGTGTCCAAGCTACACATTTAGAGGCAAGGGAAAAAAACACATTTGAAGAGGGTAGAAACAAGCCCCCCAAGGGGAAAAAAAGGAGAAAAGCTCCAAGGGAAAGAGCAAAAAGAATGCATCTGTCAAACAAGAGAGTGAGAAAGTGATTTGTAAACACTGTTCTAAACTAGGCCATGAGGAGAATAACTGTTGGAAATTATATCCTGAAAAAAGACCTCAATTTAACAAATCCAAAGGGAAACAAAAAACTGCTGCTACTACATCTACACCACAAGATTTAGGGGAAGATTCAGGTGATGAAACCAAAATTGCAGCCATGGGTTTGAAAAACTTGAAGGGAAAAGAAATTGAAACTCAAGCCAGCACTAGTACCTCAAACTGCCATGTACAAGCTCCTAATGAGGAAGAAAGAATTGAACTGTTTCATGTGAGGGTGATTTCAAAACATACTAAAATTGACACACTTTTTGATAGTGGGTCACAAGCAAACCTTATATCAGAGGACTTGGTCAAGCAGCTTAAACTTGAGATCGTTCCACATCCGAAGCCATATCCACTTGGATGGATTTGCAAGGATGCAAATTTACAAGTTTCAAGAAAGTGCACATTGCGCTTTGCAATTACTGCACATTTTATTGACACAGTTGAACTTGATGTGGTACCTTTTGATATAGCAGGAATTGTTTTGGGAAGTCCTTACTTGTTTGACAGGAAAGCTATCTTTCATCGCCATGAAAACAAATATCATCTTTTCAAAGATGGCAAGGAGTTCATTGTTAGAGCTCATCGCAAGAAGACAAATATAGCAATGGTGAATGCAGGACAGGTAAAAAGGCTGGTCAATTCAAGTAAGAATTTTGTGCTTCTTATGATTAAGCCCAAGGTTGATGTGAATCATGAGTCATTTGACAATTGTGATCCAAAACTTAAATCAGATCTGTATGATGTAGTTGATGCATATCATGAGATGTTTCAGGAGCCAACAGGTTTGCCTCCTAAGAGGGAGATTCAACATGAAATCCATTTGCATCCAAATTGTCCTCTTCCAAACATAGGCATGTACCACATGTCTATTATGGAGAATGCTGAAATAAAGAAGCAAATCAAGGACTTGTTGGACAAGGGTTTCATAAGGCCAAGTACTTCGCCATGTGGGTCACCGATTGTATTGATTCCAAAGAAAGATGGCACTTGGCGTATGTGTGTTGATTTCAGGGCCTTGAACAAGATAACGGTAAAGAATCGTTACCCACTCCCAAAGATAGATGATTTGCTAGACCAGCTGAAAGATGCTCGATATTTCACTAAGCTAGACTTGCGCAGTGGATATCATCAAGTAAGAATTGAAGAAAGTGACATTTGGAAGACAACCTTTAAAACCAAACAAGGACTCTTTGAGTGGCTTGTGATACCGTTTGGTTTGTGCAATGCACATGCAACTTTCATGCGGGTAATGGATGATGTCTTGCGTCCTTTTCTTGATGATTTCGTTATTGTCTACTTAGATGACATCTTAATTTTCAGCAAGTCTAGAGAAGATCATGTCAGGCATGTTAGGAAAGTACTTGATGTTTTGAAGGAGAATCAGTTATTTCTTAAAATGTCAAAGTGTGAATTTGGAAAGACTTCTTTGGTTTATTTGGGACACATAGTAGGAGGAGGTGTTTTGAGAATTGATCCTGCTAAGATTGAGGCTATTGTGAAGTGGCCTACTCCCAAATCCATAACAGAGGTAAGAAGTTTTTTGGGTGCAGCTCAATATTGGAGGAAGTTTATCTCTAACTTCTCTTCTATAGCAGCTCCTATGCATGCAGTGACAAGTGTGAAGCATGCTTTCCAATGGGGAGGCAAGCAGCAAAAAGCTTTCGAATCTTTGAAAGAGAAGATTAGTTCAGCTCCAGTCCTTGCATTACTGGATTTGAGACAGCCATTTGAGATACAAACTGATGCTAGTGATTATGCTATGGGTGCAGTTCTTCTACAACATGCTAAGCCTATTGCTTTTCATTCTGAAACTTTTAATGGTGCTGTTGTAAATTATCCTACATATGATAAGGAGTTGTATGCGTTGGTACAAAGCGTCAAAAAGTGGAAACACTATTTGATGGGCAAAGAAACTGTTATACATACCAACCATCAGCCCTTACAGTACTTGCAATCACCAAGCAAGTTACAACAGTCACGACACTTCAGATGGATGGGCTTCTTGCAATAGTTCCATTTGGTAATAAGGTATAAGAAAGGTACTTTGAATAAGGTTGCTGATATGCTTTCAAGGCCTATTATTGTTGTTGTTACTTTACTTAAGAATGATTCCATTGTACATGATAGTTACATAGAACAATATGCATCTGATGATGACTTTAAAGATGTGTATGCTAACTTGAGTAAAGGAAATCATGTAGAGGAAAATGACTATCACATGCATAACAATTTGCTGTTTCATTTGGGCAAGTTGTGTATACCACAGGGGGAGAGGATAAATGTCATAAGAGAAGCTCATTCTTCTCTTATTGCTGGCCATTTTGGTGTGAGCAAAACAGTTGCACATCTACAGAGTATTGCTATTGGCCTCGCATGGTAGATTCTGTTTCAAGGTTCATAAGAGGTTGTTCATTATGTGCTACAAGCAAGTCTAGCAACAGGAAGCTTGGTTTGTATACTCCTTTTCCGGTACCTTCTAGACCATGGGAGAGCATCTCTATGGATTTTGTAGGAGGTTTGCCAAAATCTTGAAAGCAGCATGATTATTTATATGTAGTAGTTGATCGTTTCAGCAAAATGTGTATACTTATGCCTTGTAAGAAAACTATAACTGCTGAACAAACTGCTGAATTATTTTTTCATCATGTATGGATTCACTTTGGTTTGCCTACTTCCATTATTAGTGACAGGGATTCCAGATTTGTGGGGAATTTTTGGTCCAACCTTTGGGAGATGATGGACACAAAGTTGAAGAAAAGTACTGCTTTCCATCCGCAAACAGATGGACAAACTGAAGTTGTGAACAGAACCATTGTGCACGTCTTGAAAGGTTATGGCAGCAAGCATCCCAAGCTTTGGGATGAACATTTGTACTACATACAGCATGCTTACAATCATGCCAAGCACTCTTCCACAAACACCTCACCGTTTGAAGCTTGTTTTGGTTACTTGCCAAAATCACCTCTTGATTTCATTCTTGAGAAAGATGTTGCCATTGAGGGACATAGTGACATTGACAAAGCTCGTTCATTCATTGAAAGAATTCAGCAAATACATCAGCAAATTCAAGAACAGCTTGAGAAGAGTCAAGGCAAGTATAAGGAAAGACACGACAAGCATAGAGTCGATCACAAGTTTCAAGAAGGGGATGAGGTATGGCTGTACATTAGTAAGGAAAGGATGCAAGGAGAAGGTAAAAAGTTGAAGCCTATTCGTTATGGTCCATTCAAAATCCTCAAGAAGGTTGGAAATAATGCTTTTCAATTAGATTTGTCTTCCTACATGCAAATGTATTATGTTGTCAATGTGGAGAACTTACGTTTGTATGAACCTCCTTTGATTGCTGATCATGAAAATGCTATTCAGCTGCTATCTATAGAAGATTTCTCACCAGAATTCTTAGATGAGCTGAAAGAAGATACAATCCTTGACAGAAGGACACACACTTCAAGGAGGGGCAGTGTAGATTATGTTAGGGTAGGTTTCAAAGGCAGCAAACCGAACAAGGCAAAGTGGATGGAGGTGGACAGAGTGAGGGAGATATACCCTCACCTCTTTAACAGGTAGTTGAAGGCTTTTGGGGTCCAAAAGCTTCCCAATGGGGAGGCGCGATCAGGTGCTCATGTCCTAAGTGTCGTAAAATGCTCAAAATTTAAAGTGCTTAGAACTAGTTCAAAGTTGAATGACTGGAAAGTTTTCATCTTCCCGATTCCAGCGCCACAAACGGTTCAAAAAACGGTCGCCGTATGAGGAAGTTATGGCAAAAAGAAGAATTTGTCCATAACATTAGAAATTTTAATTTTTCAAAAAAAATTAAAAAATGAATATTCCGCCTGCATGAAATCTGAGGCAAACACCCAAACATTAAATGTAACTGCAGTTAAGTTGGCGGAATTTTGGCAGGAGCGCCAAATTTGGCGGACCCGCCATAATTGGCGGAGCTATCTGGAGTTAACTAAAGTTAGCTGGAGTTTTTCTAGGGGCAAACTGGAGAAACTTTAAATGGCCATAACTTTGTCTAGGAAAGTCGGTTTTGGACGATTTTTTTTTTTATTTTGGGTATTTTCGACCTTCTGAAGCCATTGGTGCAGGTCTTACAGCCATCTGAGGTCATTTGCAAAGTTTTTTGGAGCCGTGAAAGTTCTAGGAGCCACTAGGGCCCAGTTTTGTGAAGACTGTATAGGGTTGCAGGTATTCATTGGAGGTGATCCAATATTCAATCCTGAAGGATTCAAGTGTTCTGAATCCATTTTTACCATCTATTTCTCCTGTAGATGCTTCTATTCAGCTGTATTTTCAATTTGAGCATTTAATAAAAACAAGGACAAGCCCGGTTGGGAGCTTTGGACCCAGCAGACGTAGCCCTGGAGGGGGTGAACTGCTTTATAAACTTCTTTTTCATTTGTGGTTGATTTATTTTGCAGATCAAATTCATTTTAATGTGTTAAACAGTAAAAGGAAATAACTCTACTATGCTTAAATGGGTCATGAACAGCTGAAAATTTCATGTGTTTTCTTTCTGCAAGACATGGAAATCTTTTAAACATGTTTAATTCTGAACTGAATACCTTGCAAACAAATTTCAAGTAGTTTCAAATTCAGATCAACAGATATGTCCAAAGTTCAATGCTTTGGCTGCCAAGAATATGGACACTATAAGAGGGATTGTGCTAAGTTCAAGAAGGACAACAATAAGAGGAAACGAGAAGAAGACCACATTACCCAAGAAGTGCAAGAAGAAGAGAAGAAGTAAAAGAAGGAAGCCCCTCCGGATCTGTACTATGACTGAGATCAACTTCTTCACATAATTTCTCTTTAAAATTATGGATATCATAGGAATATGTAGTAGTAGGATAGAATACATGATTTATGAGAACAGAATCTTCAAGAATATAGCATCATTGTGTAGAGATAGCTTAGATATAGATATTCATATAAATGTAGCCATTGAATGACCTCATCATTGCATAAAGGAATGATCATGATCAGGAAGAATCATCTTAGAAGGCCACTATCATCAACATGAAGGAGCATTTGCAGGATGAGGACTATAAGAATCCTCCGGTGGAATATTCAATAGAAGGTTCATGATTTTCAGAAAAGGAAAATGTCTCGATGAGAATTCCACCTATGGGGATTCAAGAAAGGATGTAGGCAGAGAAAAATGTAAGAAAGCAAAGAATATTGAGATAATCTCAATCAAGGAAGCTATCAAAGGAAGCTGAGGTGGTCAAGGAAAGAACTAAGATGAGGTATGTATGCATCTATGTTTTTCAGTTAAGTCATGTCATCATTTATATTAATGAGCATGTGGAATTTCTCCAGAAGCATGATCAAGAATAGGGTAGATCTCTTTCATTAAGAATATGCACAAAGGCATGGTTCACACACTGATAAAAGTCAACATGAGAAATGACCTCATATGGAGTATGAGGTGATTGACTAGGAAACCTATAAAGAAGCATATGGGAAAAGATATCAAGGATAAAAGGACACCATGGACACTAGGAATAAACATTCATGGACACTAGGAATCAAAATTCGACAGCTTTGTTAAGACATCTTCTGGAGAAGGCACGAGAACTCTGACAAAGAAAGAAAAATATCAAAGGACCCTTGACACTTGAAAGGGCCTTGTAGATGTGAAACATGCATGAAGTTGATGGGTCAAGCCAACAAAAGATGTCATGATGAAGAGCCATATCAAAAGGTGTTACTTGAATTAATCTTATATTTTGATTTTTCTTGAGTAATATCTGGATGGGGTCATGCAGGGCTACTGGAACGAGAGTTGTAAGTGCAAGTACAAATATAATTCTTGTGGTGGATGGAAATTCATGAAAGAAGCATGATGAGAAAGAAGTAGGCATATGAAGAAGGTTCCAGATATGTACCAAGAAGGCCACTTTCCATGAAGAAAGGAATGACATGACAAACCAAGAAGGAAAGTGATCGATGGTTGATGCCCTACAAGGAAGAAGTTGTACTAAATTTCATGACATCAAGGAAAGAAAGTGATCAAGTAGCTAAATGACCCACAAAAAGAATTTGTTGTTGAAAACAAGAGTCCCTTGTTGAAAGGGAACTTTGAAAAGTCCCCAATTAAGAAGGAGCTTAGGCAAGTCCCTTGTCAGAGGGAACTTGGGTACATTTCTTTACAGGAATGGGCATATCTTCCCTAGTTGAGAGGGAAAGATAGACGCAACATTCTTATCTTCACTTGGGAAGAAACAATGGAGGATTGGGTAACCATCTGGCATTCGATGCTCTTTGAGGATGTGTAGGGCATCCAAGACGAAAGTAGGCAAGAGGACCAATATTCTTTAAGGGTTGGGAAACCAAGACAAGAATAGTCCTAGAAGGTCATACTCAGTGAACACCCAAGTGGTATGTACCTTGAGAGACAATGATGAAGGTGTCTATAGTCATTAGTCTCACCAAAATTGTGCTTTGATATAATGAAAGATAGAGATGCCAATGAAGGCCTTGTCGTGGAAACAATGTTGGTTACTATGATGCTATAACAGATGGATTTCCAATTCAATTTCTCTTATGTGAATTTTTCAGATTGAAAATCTCCAAACACCTTGTAAAATGATTTATGAATACCTCCCTAGTTAAGAGGGAGTGTTGAAGAAAGTGTAACTAAGTTCGGTCTTCATAAATGTAATTTTGACCTTTGTACTTGTAAAATAAAAGAATTATTATTTTTGTCATTTGTAAAAAATGAGTTTCTTGCTTATTGGATAGGTCAAGCACATGATTAAGTGCTTCTAGGAAAGTAAAAGAGTCAATGTAATTATTAAAGACCCACGAGGGCATGTTACACGATGTAAATTTATGTACTAGAGTCAAATAAATATGTCAAATGTGATCCTCCAAAGAAAAGACAAGTCTCCTCTTCAAAGTCATCTCAAAAATGATTTTTTTTTGTGCACTTAAAGGACATGTCGGCCTCACTAGCTCAAGTCGGCCCAAATAGGAGGGACATACTCCTATATATAGGGCAGTTCGACCTCACAAAAGGATCATCAAGTGGTCTCTGAAATTAGCGAGAAAGAGAGTCAAGAAGGAGATGCGAAGAAGAGCAAGAAGGTGCTTCTATGCCAATGAAGAAGGAGAGAAAGGAATCTGAATTTGGAAGGACTATTTTGGGTCAAAATTTTGTCACACGTGCGAAGGAAGAAGGGTATTTCTACGGTCACATCAGATTCATAAGTGCAGCAACATAATAAAGTTTGATTGGGCTAAGAAGAGGCTCCTAGTAGGAATCCATCTCAAGTGAAGTGTGTACCACCTAAAGCAAAGAAAGGGAGCAAGAAAAAAGGTCTATTTCAAGCTGTAGATCAACCACACGTGCGAAGAAATTAGAGTTGCATTAAGTTTAAGAGGATCAACCTCTAACTTGAAGATATGCCCAAATAAAAGCCTCATTCTCCAGTCTAAGTATCAAGGGGAAGGAAGACTGCCAAGTGAGGTTGAGAAGGAAAGGAAGATACCAAAATATAGGTCTCTAAGGAGGCCTAGGGTTTTTGCAGAAAGTTCCATCAGTTGCCGGAAGAAGAGCGAAGGAAGAGTCCAGGGTGCAATACAGAAGGAGGCATCAATTAAAGGACAAAAGAAAGAAATATTGTGGCTTGTGCTTGGAGGATCTACTTGTCAAGGGTCTAGGGTTTGACATTTTTCAATTAAAGCTTCAATAAGAGAAATTTGCAGAAGGGTTTTTCTCTCTAGGAGAGAGAGAGGTTTTGCCCTGGCTGAGAGCCAACATCTTGTGTTCTTGTCTCTTTTGTTTTTGGTAACTGTTTGATGAAATAAGAGAACACACACTAATAATAATAAGAGAATATTGTGATAATAAGAAAAAGTAAAAAGTACCTCACAAATAGTTATCATCATCAGAAGAATCTCATCCTAACCTAGATTCCCTAGATTCTTCAACAACAAGATGGTTCTCTAGGCATTCCCATAACATATGTCCCAATAGACTACATCTGTAACATCATGATTGATCATTTTTTCCTCTACCTTTGCCTCTTGGAAAAGACTTTCTTCCTTTGAATTCACCTCCTGTTGTTGATTTACTACTCGAGTTTCCACCTTCCTCTCTTGAGGATTGAAATCTTATTTTGTCACTATATTGTCCTTTTCCTCTACTTTTTGACTCTATTTTCTGGCTTAGTTTTCTTTTGCTTTTAAAACATCTTCATATGCATCCTCCACTATCCTAAGGGACAATATACTAATCTCATCCTAAATTTCATATCTTAACTCGTTGATGTACCTGGAAACATTTTCAACATATTCTTCAATATGACCAACTCTAATGTTTAATTTATAAAATTCCTCTGTGTATTCCCTCACTAACATATATTTATGTCTAAGTTTCCACAATTGATTAAAAAAAATTAACTAGTAATATTTAAGCATGAATTTACCTTTGAACTTAGCAACCATTTGGTCTTAACTCTTAATCTTGGACTTTCCTTTTGTTTTTTTGTCTGTTTGCACTTCATCCCACCATAGGGCTACATGAACTTTTAACCTTGTCAGTGCATAATTCACTCTCTTATCCTCATCCACATCTTCATAATCAAAATATTTATCCATGGCATTGATCCAATCCATCAGTTCCTCAACATATAAATCATCATCATACAAGGATACCTACAGCTTGGATCTAACATTCTCCTTAAAAATAATCTTCAACATTTTCTCCTTTGTTGACCTTCTTCTTCACTAGAATATTCTTATTCTTCCCTTTCATTAGTGTCTCTTGCATTGAATACTTGTATCTAAGCACTCTAAAGGGCCTCCAAACTCACTTTGATACACCTCATCTCTACTTACAAAGATGCATTTGCTACTGGTCTTCCTCAAGCTGCTCTTGTTCCTTTTTGTCTCTCTTCCATTTCTTTAAAGAGCACACCTTGCTCACATACCAAATCGATGACGATTATACTATTTTCTAGATTGATGCTCTATTTCCTAAAATATCCTTTGGTTCTTGATCATACTTGGGTGCTTAACACTCGCTTCACATGATCAACAGTTGAACTTTAATGCCAATATTATTTGGCCAACTCAGCAATCTCACATTAGGAGAATTTTGAGGTCTAAAATGGGCCTCCTAAGGAAAATAATAAAATAAGAGTTATGATTTTTTAAAGAAAAAGAAAGGAAACTACCTTTTAATTGTACTTTTGGCTTATCTCCTTATATGTTTACTCAAACGTCACGTGTAGACACTCGTTGGATGCAAAATTAGATTCCACATCAATTGAGTACACAATCTACATACTTTTGAGTATACCTGCATAAAATAAAATTCAAAAAATACATGAAAAAAGAATACGATGAAACCTAATATGATGAATGACAAGTGTCAATCAGAAGTACATATTTGTAAACTGAAAAAACTCACTAGAATTGTCAAATTATCACTCATTAATTGATTTCTTTGATACACAATGTTTCCCCTCTTCCACGACACACTATACATCAAATGGATAGATATCATTAACCTTACATTGGATCTTAGCCATGTAACCGCAATTGGTCATCCTGCAATTTCGACCACTTCTCCTGCAATGAAATGTACAAAAAGTTGACCTTGTTTAACACCCAATTACCACAACTGATACACAATTAGAATCAACATAGAGGAATTCAACTCCAATGAGTTAAAGAAAGGAAGAATGATTACAAAATATGTAGCAATGAATGTACAATCATCCTCTTGGTCTTCTCAAACCTCTTCACTCTCTCTCTCTATCACACTCACACTTTTGTTCTCCTTTCAACTATCCAGTTTTTTTCAATTACATAAGAAGATATTTTTGTATCAATCCTAACAAATCAATCCCAACAACTTCCTCAATTTACAAAACTACCCTATTGTATAGCAACCAAATGACGCTCGTCACAACCTCCTAATTATATAGATACCTTCTAAATATTACAGCTCAAGAAAATTAAATATTACAAATTTAATGAAAATTAAGATAACCAACTTCTTTTGATAAATTTATTGACCTATGAAGATTACCATGGGTTTGATTGATATATGTTCATGCATCACATTCCTTGCCTTCTTAGATAGTAATTTGGATATTTGTTTTGATTATTTACACAACCTGTAAAAAAAAAACAGAAATTTAAACATTCTAATCTTTCCATATCAACAATAAAACTTAACCTCACCAAAATGGAGGAAACATCATTGTTCTTTTGGTGGTATTGATTGGAAGTTTGCATGATTTTTGCATGAGTGTCAAGCAATTACACTTTAAAAAATTTAAAGACAATTTCTAACCAATGGTGCTTTAACGTTCAATGAATATCCTACAACTAGATCCGTACAAATGCAATATCCTCTACCTTTTTCCAACTACTTTATATAATTAAATATGTATATGCTTGTTGATCATATTTTTTTGCATATCTATTTACACATATTTCAAAATTTTGTGGCCAATATCAATAATGATTCGATGTTAACTAGTAAATAAACTTTATCGGCAGAGTTGTTCAAAGAGATTTGCCATTAATAACCTCTCTATTATTTTGGCCATAGATGATCAAAGTGATTTTGCTTAGTAATCATTTTTCCCACTAAATAGGGGTTGTTGATATTTTGATTAATAATTCATATTACAAGTATATGATGGTGCAATAACAATAGCCCATTTTTGCATGATATACATGTCCACATTTTTTAATAAATTTTTAAAAATATTTGAAAAAAAAAATGTTATTAGTTCTTGTTATATAAATAAAAGCTCATACATAAATTTGGTGTTTGACTAAATATTTGAAAATTTTATTTTTATTATAATTAAAAAAATAAAAAAACAAATTTAGTGGGGAAACTCAAAAGATACTTCCATATTAAATTACATTTCTAACGAACACATAGACATTAATTAGTGTTAATAACATAAAACCAACCAAACATTCATAATATTAACAATAACTAGTAAAGAACTTTTTTGGAAAAAATTATTAATTCAAATTTCAATATATATATATATAAACATTAAATTATCATTATAAAGCGCGATGACTAGGGTTACAGAGGGAAAGTATTGTGCTGCCGCCGCCCAGGAAACCAGGGA
This sequence comes from Pinus tabuliformis, assembly GCA_031772625.1. NCBI lineage: Eukaryota > Viridiplantae > Streptophyta > Pinopsida > Pinales > Pinaceae > Pinus > Pinus tabuliformis. The sequence goes on from CM062811.1 coordinate 391,299,552, forward strand.
ACTGAGCCGTAATGGATCAGACCTGCAAGGGATTAGTGATGCAAAGGATCGATCGGACCCTACCCTTTCTCGAGCCGCAATTCATAACGACGCAAGAGGATTAGTCAAACAGGGTAGGGCTGCTCGCAATGGGTGGAAGACTATATGGCCTGTGGAACCCCTGCCCCCAATCGGACTTTCCTGTGTTGCCCGATTCGGTTTCCTCAAGCAAATCAATAAAGGAGAGGTCGACAAGAATGAAAGGGGCACGAGTAAAGGGTCGGGGGTCAAGCAACTTGCTGCACCCCTGCTCTCCTCCGAACAATTGAAGGATGATAACATCAAGGGGAAAATGAAACTCCTGCCTGGGAATCCCCTCAACAAGTGAGAAAAACAGGAACGTTGGGCATAATGAATTAGCACTTGATAAATAATTTCAGAGTACCTGAACATCTCACTGATTTGGCGGCCCAAATAGCAGAAATATCCTGGCCAAGAATAACATTAGCCACCAAGAACTGTGGCCAGGAACTGATACAAATTTTTATCAGAACTCTGTTATGGAAAAACAAATCTGGAAGTGGAAGCAGATAGAAGATATAAAGAATGAAATACAAGCACACACAGGCATATTAGCAAACATGCAAAGCTTGATATATGCAGGAAAATTTTTACAGGACCAATACACTGTGCAGGACTATGAAATTGTGCAAGACACAACCATCATCATAAGCACAAGGCTAAGAGGTGGAAGCTCTGGATCAAACTCAAAGGGAACAACTTCTTTCAAGGATGTCGTCAAAGGGATGGGGAATGCCAGCAACAAGCCAACACCACCACAAGATCTACCTGGACCCTATATTGTGGAGCAAAAGATACAGACTCCAGTACTAACAATCGCTCCCACTAAGGTAAACGAATTTTATAATGATTTCTTTACAGAGGTTGTCATTTGCAGATTCAATGGCTTTTGGCCCAAAACTGATGCATTACATCAATGGATCTACTCCACATGGACAACAAACTGTGATATCCATTTATGCTCCAAAGGTTTTTCTATTGTCAGATTCGACACGGTCAAGGAAAGGGAACATGCCCTCCATGAGGGCCCATGGTTTTGGGGCAATGCAAGACTCTTCATGACTCCCTAGTTCCCAGGTTTTGACGCCAATACTATGGTGGTTTCCAAGATGCCGGTATGGGTCAGGTTACACAACCTCCCACTACATTTCTAGCTTCCCAAAGTCTTCGAAGCAATGGGGAATGCAATAGGAAAATACATCAAGCAAGACATGGAAAGAATTTCAAGAGGTATACATAATTTTGCCAGAATTTGTGTAGAAGTAGATCTTAGCCAAGGTTTACCTGACAGCATAATTCTGATCCATAACAACACACAGTGGAATCAACCACTAGATTATGAGAACACGGCCTTCAGGTGTCGTGGCTATCAAAAAACAGGTCACCTTCTTAGCAACTGCCCACAAGCCAAAAAAGAAACCAGACGACACAAGAAACAAACGCAAAAACCAAGAGGCTGGCAGAGCACAGTGAACCCATATGAAGCAGCAGTGGATGAGGAGGCAACTATCCCTCCACCAGATCATGATGATGTCCCTATTGAGGAGGAAGCTATGGGAACCTCCCCCAAAGTAAACAATTAGACACACAAGGTGCTAGAAACGGAGAAATTTGTAGCACAGGAACAGATGGACTCCATGCTGGAAAAGATACCAGAAACAACAGACACTAGTGGAGCCAAAAGACAACATACATCAGATCACTCTGATTCCGACAAGGAAAATCCTCGCCCTGTGGAGGACACTTCTCTCATACTTTTTTCATCCTCACCAACACAAAGGGAATGGTGAAAAGTTGAGAAGAAAAAAGGGAGAAGAGCATGATCTTCTCCCCATTTGTACTTTACTTTTTTTCTGGTTTTACTTTTGTCAGCAGTCTTCTAATCTGCTTTATGCATATGCGCCTCAGCATCTACAAAATGTAATTTTGTTCTAATTAATAAAATTACGATTTATCCTTATAGGAAAAAAAATTAAATTATTATTATTATTTAAAAATAATAAAAATATTACTAAAATTTATTATTTACTCATATAATGTACTCTATTTAAAATATCATTAAATTTATTATTACTTAAAAAATAATAAAGATATCATTAAAAATTTAATATTTACCCATCTAATGTACTCTATTTAAAAATATATATATAGCAATCAATCTAGCTTTAAGAAGAGGCTCTATAAACTATATCCCTCTCAAAGGGTATTTAAATATATTTTATTATTTTTATGAAAGATTTCAAGGAGAAGAAAATAATAATTCAAAATAACTCCACTCTTTCCAATATAATGAACTCAATTAATTACTCGGCCTTATTTAAATATCTAATCTCGTTTTGAATTTGCTTTGGATATCTCGGTTTCCAAATACATTTTCACAATCGCACAGTTTTCGGCTGTAGGATGGGTCAGATACCAGTAACAGAAAGAAAGAGGGAGGATCCGACCTCAGAATATATCCTCGTTCAAAATAAAGGGGAATTCCATGGAAGAAGAATTTAGGTCATGTGTGAGGTGGGTATTGTAATATGTGCCCTAATCAATATGATTTTCAATATGATGTTTTTGCCCTATATATATCCTAATAAATTTGATTTTCATTATTGTAAGAAAGAAAGAAAGAAAGAAATTATTTTAACGTCCACGAGGTTAAAGGTAGTCTATCGGACAGATTGCTTCTTCATCTGCTTGATGTATTTGGCCCTTTTTTCTGTGAAGCTTCACAATAAATGCTCCCAGCTTCTCGACAAACCCCTTGCTAAATAGATTATCCCAAGAGCTAGTTCCCAGCGTATCTGCATAACTTTTCATGTTATCTTTGAAGGCCTCACATTCTAAAATGAAATGTTTTTCTATTTCTTATTATCATGAAAGATTTAATAGAATTTAATATAGTGTTATCACAATAAAAAAAGGTCACATTCAAATTTCCCATAAAATATTGTTAACCCCGTCTTTATGAAAATATCACACATTCAAACTTCCTATAAGTTAACCATAACATGTCACAATAAATTTAATTATAAGGTCGTTAAAATACATATTATCGTTACTCTGAAAAATAGAGGACAAGTTCTTTCAAATTTAAACATATTGAATTAAAATTTGTTTTATTAAACAATTGTAATATGCAACATCATTACTTAATATCTGCTTTTTATAAAGAAAGTAATTGATAACATAAGTTATTGTAACTAATATAAAAAGAATAACACTACTATGTAAAAAAATTATCTATGTTTATAACAAATTTATAACACATCTTTCTAAGAAGATAAGAGTAGCAAATTTACTTTTATACTTGCTGTTACCATGTTGAGTATCAAAGTTACTTTTATACCTGCTATTACTATGTTGAGTAGCAAAGTTACTTTTATACTTGCTATGTTAAATAGAATGAGATGCAAATCAACTTTTATCTTGATTTTTTGTGCGTAAAACTATTGTTATAGAGGTAGATGATATTGTTTCTTAAATAAAAAGTTAAAATCCATTTGTTATAAATAAATTAAATTAAAATAGAAGAAGATCTTTAAATTAATTTTGTAACTATAAATATTATTATGAAACATATTTTAAGTATATCATACATAATATTTTTTAAAGATTTCAAATATAATTTTATACTTGAAAAAACACATAAAATGAAAGTTGACTATTCAAATTTACGAATTATTTTATTATGAAATTTAAGAATTACTTTATTATGAAACTTATGTAATGTGTAACAACCATGGGTTAAAATTCCATGTAATAAATGGACATTATAAAAGTAAAATAAATACCAAGGTCATGAGACACATATTCCAAGTTGAATGGAAGGGAACCCATTATATTGGATCTATTTGTGATTTATTATTGGCTATGTAAATTGTGATTGACATTGCAAAAGACAAAAGACAATAAATGACAATGTAATACAAGAAATAAAAGAAAATAGGAGAAAAGGAAGATGAAGGCACATGAATATGTATGCAAGGGAAAATGAAGGAAAAGTAAAGGAAAAAAAGAAAAAGGAAAAAGGGAGAGAACATTCACACACTCCTGGACATTCTAGCATTCACTTAGAGATGATGAGAGAAAGAGAGAGAACAAGTACTTGGACACAAGGAAGACACAAGCAAGCAATGAACGAGAAAGGGAGCGCAAGAAGAAGATTGCACAACAGTAAGCAAGGGAAGAAATCAAGCAGAAAAAGAGAAATCAACAAGAGGATTTTGTAGGTAATAGGTTGCATGTTTGGTTATCTTACTAGGATGTGAATGCATGGTTTATGCATTGACTTATTGGTCATTTTTGTTTTCATTGGCATGAGATTTGCCTAGATTGATAGTGGTGTACAACCTTGCCTTTGCCATTTCCTTAATAGCCATGCTATAGTGGGTTTTCATTTTGGTTGAGATTTGGATTGCCAGTGGATTTAGATCTGATTGAGGTGTGTTGAGCTAATTTATGGTTCTAAATTAACACAATTATTTCTTATCAATCCGGGTTGTTTATGTTTTGAGGCAAGTTCACTATATGTGAAGATCATATATAACCAAACCTTGAAAGATAAGTTATTCAAAAGCTAAAAGTAATACATCTATAACTCTAATTCAATCAGCTTAAAAAGAGAGAAATATTGAAAGGGGTCTTGACCTCAAGAAGTCCACCTTCACCTCAATTATCACTTAATGAATCAGAGATTGAAACCAAAAGCTTAAGATGGATAAATTATTAATGAAAGAAGCTCTTAACTTAAGAGACACATAAGATATTCCATCATAATTCATTCATCTCAATATCCAAATCTTAATGAAAATAAAACTACTTGCATGCAAACAAAAGAAACTAGTTTTGATTCATCATTTTAGCAGAAGGGATGCCCAACTTGAACACCTGTTTTTCCAACTCAATAAAGTGATGAATAAGCTATTAACCAATGAAATCAATCACTATGCATGAATCATAAAGCAAACTGAAATAAAGCTTTGAAAAACTAGTGCTACAATTAACCAGATTACAAGGAAATAAAACTAGTTAACAAGGAAGTGTACTTAGCTTGGAATGGGGGCCCTCCACCCTTGCCTTGCACACTTTGAGAGATGATATCAGAAGCTTAAATCAGTCACACATCTATAGTATTGAACAACAAAATAATAATAACACAAGTCTTCAAATTAACTCCTCAAACCAAAGATGTCACAGCATAAAAGTATATCACAAAATCAATACATAAGCCATCAAAGTTTTGGCTTTAAATAAGAAGTCTCATGAACAAACTGATCTATATTCACTCAAACAAACCCATCTACTCTCATCCACCTATCCAAGTCGAATTCATTATCCCCATCCCAAGAAAGATGACCATTCCTATGAAATCTCAAAACTGCCCTATTTCTATGGGATTCCTGCATGACTAGTCATGGTTGACTAGCACCAAATGGGCCTAATAAAGCTTGTTCTGTTCGAACTAAGCATTGCTGGCTTAGTCCTAGTTCCCAAGCTGTCCATCCATGCATTCCATTCGTGCCCAAGTGTCCTGCAACCATATCAACCATAGAGCTATTACGGGAATTTCTGAATCTGCCAATTTTGCACTAAAAACCAAATTTTCATAAAAACTTTAGAAATTGAAAAATTAAAATTAAATACCTGAATGGATATCAAATATACATCAAAATGGGATAAATGAAGGGAAAATGGATGGAAAATAGATGGATAAGTAAGTTTCTTTGAGCAAAAATAAGACCAAAACTAAGGCTTAACATCTCTCCCTTGCTTATCATCAAGCATGTCCCCATGCTTGCTTGCTCCTCTTTGACCTTCGTCTTTCTGTAGTAGATGTTGTACCTGTAGATGCTTCCTGTTGTGCTGCCCTTGCCAAACAATCCAAACCTGTATCATGTCTCTCCCTAAACAAAGCTGCTTTGACCTTTTGTTTTTCATATTTTACCTGCCACATGTTCTTTTCCTTTAGCCATTTAAATGCTTGCTTAGAAAGTAGATCATTTTTCCTTTTCAGCCTCCCCAATTCTTCATTCAGTTTCTCATTTTCCTTGACCAATTTAGCATTATCTTTCTTATTTGCCTTGTTTTCTTCTTTTAATTGCTTCTCTAAGATTTTGCTAATTTCCAATTGGTCAGTTAAATTTCTGATTCTTCCTAAATTAAGTTCTCTCAAAATCGTGTGTTGTTTTCATTAGCGATGCTGCTGCTGCATCATCATGTGAAGAATCCTTCTCAAATGCCTCTTGTGCAAGATCATTTTCTTCTTGCTGTCTTGGGGAATATGTTTCTACTTCCTTCTCTAAATCAATGGGACTCTTATTCCTAAATCGCCTAGGAATAGACATAACAGATGTTTCATTTTCTTGCATGGCCATGATGTTCTGTTGTTTGGCTCTTGTTCTAGGATACAAGGGTGAGTTCATCAATCCTCTGTTTTCCTGCTCTGTTTTATCCTGTACCTCATGAATCTGTTCAATGAATTGATTTTTAGACATGAATTCTCGCCACACTATGCCCTGTGATCTCACCTGATACTCAACTAGGATTTTGATTAATCCTTGGTGGTATATTTGTCCTTCTTTAGGCCTGTTTTCATGTTTGACTGTTTCAATCATTCTCAAAAGGCTCCTATATAGGAAATAAGGCAAGTTAATCCTATCCTCCCCTTTTATATGTTGCAGAAGTCTGACATGATACAAGTGAGCCACGCTATACCCCCTATCACAGGTCAAAAACTTTTTGATAACCAAAACCAACTCACCCCATGGTTCATTAAACCATTCTCTGGGTATCCCTTTTGTTCTGTCAAATGTCCCTTTCCGTTTCTTCTCAAGAAAGAAAGTCCAGGCTTTCTCCTTGAAGTGCAGGCCTTTGTAATACTTCTCACCTATCATGGGCAGATCTAAGGCTTGGGAAAGATATTCCTGGGTTACAGGAATAATGACATCTCCCACCCATGTCTGGTCTTGATTGAAATTGTTTATAAAATCCCTGGTTATTTGTTCAGAGTGGCCATCAAATTTTTGTAGGAAACTTATCATCCCTGCTTGGTAAAGTTTTTCTATAGTTTCCTTCCCCCAACTCTCTATCTGGAATTTTGGCTCTACTCTGACTGACATTGCTTCTGTAAACCAATGAATGAATTCCTCTGCTGTTACTAATTTCATTTTGAAAGAAAGATAATTATTTGTTTGATTTCAAAATGAAATTTTTGAAGGCAAAGAACCTTACCTTCCTTTTTCAATCAACTCAATTCACCTCTGTTTGACTCTGCCCTCAGCAACAGCACTGTTTTAATCCCTGTTCAATGCAAACAAATGCCTGTATACTCTGTCAATATGTTGCTCTCTGTTTTTGAAAACAAAAATACACATACAAACAATGTTTATACATGCTTCTAGCCTTATTTTGTTTACCAAAATTCAAATGATTGATTACTGTGTATGTTTAACCAGGAAAACTGTGTAGTGCACATACATTTGGCTCTCGGCCTCATCAACAAATATTCAAGATGCTCTCGGCCTAACCCAATATATATTTTTTTAAAGAACTTTTGACTGAAAAATTTTGACTGTGTGATGTGCCAAAATTATGCACACGGCCTCAATTACCAAATCAAATACCAAACTACACTCAGTTGCAACAGAACTATGAGCACGAAGGCACTTAGCCTTAGCATGGTAAATAGAGGACTATTCACATACGCTCAGCCTCTAAACACAAATGAACACGGCGCATTTGGCTACATTATAGCACTTGGAAATTAAAATCATGCTTGCGGCCTCATAAAAAAATTTGCAAATACTCCTGGCCATAAAAATTTGCAAAACACAACCCTCGGCCCATCAAAATTTTACAAAAACTGCTCTCGGCTGTCCCATAAAAACTCTCGGCCTCAAAACAAAAACAAATAATAGCGCATTCAAATGAATTTTTAAATGGCTTCGACATGCAATCCTTCAATCAGAAATGGCATTATGCATTCAATCCTTAAAGCATATCAATCCCCTGTTTTGGTGTAAATGAAAACAACAGTGCGCAGCAAGGGTATGGATGTTGTTTTGACTGTTTGTTTTGCGGTTTAAATCGGCGCACAATCAATTAATTATGTGACAATACAAATGCAGTGCGCATTCTACAGCGCTTTACATTTCCATTCACCACCATTCAACATGCAATAACACTGAACTGTCGTGCCTCCTTAGTTCATGGATTTCATTATTGACACGGCACGGCATACAACTCCACATACAATGCCAAAATCTACGTGTTGACCATGCAATACATTCGCATTTAAGTGAGTCCTGATCCACTAAGGATTCATACCAACATTCACGCAGCAAATCAACGAGTTGGGGCTACAATTTCGGCTTACCTTAGATCACCGAGCACCTGGAGGGATATCGGCGCTCCAAATCTTGGTTTAACCGTTCAATTTGACTGGTGGCAAGGCAAAACAATCGTTACCATTAATGACTGAGAGTTTCTAACTTTGATTCACTGTGCCGAGCTTTAAACAATTAACGCCTTACCTTATTGAATCCCTGAAAATCCGTTATCTCAAAACGTCAAACCCGGAACGATTTTCCTCTTTAAATTCTCCCAACTCAGTTCACTTTCCTTTTCACTAGGCTGCAGCTTCAAACGCCATTTCTCTGAGCTTATGCGGCGATGAAGATTATGGTTTAACATGACACAGAGGATTATTGTTTGAACTGCACAAGAGCTCGGTCAGTGTTCATGACCGTTTCAGGCTGTACTGCAATGTATATCCATTGGTGTTTTTAAAATTCGTGGCTTACATGGCCATCCTGTTGACCAGTCGCCCGACTGTGTCATGAGGATGGCCAAGTCATGGCTTGGTACGCATGATCCCTACGCAGCGTATCATCCAATGGATAAACGAATTGCCATGCCACCGTGTTAAGTGCTGGCCGGTTGTCGTATGGGATTACTTGTTTAATTCATTGCAATGGTTTATCATCATATCCACCGTCGTATGCTTGCACTACTATATATTCACTGCTTGTTGTGTATGATATGTATGCAATGATGTTTGGATACCATTTCCCACCGTAATGTTCTAATGTTTGTTTATTCACAGCTGTCCACCATATTCCATAAACTTTGATGCATGAACCTTTGCTTGTAACTATGTTATATTCCATACCTTATACCATATGAACCTTTGCGTGTTTATTTATGTGCAACATATATATACCTTTTACCATATACCATATGCGCGTTTGGTAATAGAAACGACTTTAGCGCATTCACATACTTTGTCGAACTATGGTATATATGTTGTTTGATATAATATCCTTTGATTTCCATATAGCGCATAAGTTTATTGACTTTGTATAACATAGTTTTATAATTTTAAAATGACCATTGGGGTCATGTTTAAAATTATTACCATCACTAATGCTCTGCGTTTCCTGAATTTGTATGTGCAGGTTTAGAGTTGTCCCAGTTTGGCCTTTTTAAGCTTGCAAAGAAAATACTTAGGGGTAGTAGGGTTAATGAAAAGAGGAATATGTATGGAAATGAAAGGGAATAGGGTTATAATGTATAAGGGTTATAGGAATATAGGATATAGATGATAATGAATATCCCCAAGTACTAATTTCAACTTAACAAAAACTAAAAATTTCTAAGAAAAAATTCAATTTTTAAAGCACAAAATGACCACATATACTCCCATGGATGATGGCTGTACAAGTAGGATGAAATCAATTTGATCAGATATTGTAGATGGATTCAAATGTAGACTTTATTGCTGCTCCTTGTTCTTCATGTTCTAATTCTTGAATTGATAATCAGGTCCCTCTGTAATGATTCATTGTTTCAGGTCCCTTTTTCTGCTTACAAAATATGCACATGTTGTGTTGACTTTGGCAGGTCTTTCAGGTTCCTTGGCAATGATTTGTTATATCAGGTCCTTCTATTGACAATACAGGTCTTGTTTCCAGCTAAAGAGCTGATGGTTGCAACTTCAGTTGTCCACTTTAAGAGCAAATGCAAGTCTCCCCCCTTGTTGAAGATATGACTTGTCCTCAAGTCATTGATTGGTGGAGTGTACCTGTAGTAAGGATATTTGAGAACAGTAGAACAAGTAGAAAGAATTCATAGAGTCCAAGTTGCCCTGGTTTTCCCCTAGGAATTCGTGCTTGCAATGTGCCAGTTGCCTGGTTTTCACTTGCAAACAATTTATTTATTTTTTATGGTGTTTTTTTTTTTTTTTTTATTCAACTTGTAGACTAGAAGATGGCTCATCCTGTGCCATTAGTTCCAGTTCTGTGTCTTCGATCAGTTCTTTCATAAATGCTTCTTTACTGATAAGCCGATTGTAAACTTTGAGCCTATGTCCATTCACTATAAAAGAGGTGGAATCCTGGTTGATGGTCTTAATCCTTACTGCTCCATTGTCAAAGATTTCGTCAATTTCATATGGGCCTAGCCAGTGTGTTGTGAACTTTGCTTTGAAATCTTTGAATTTGGAGTCGAAAAGCAATGCCCAGTCTCCCTTGTGAAATGTCTTTGTTTTGATATATCTGTCGTGCCACTTCATTCTTTGTTGTTGCACCAATGTAGTATGTTCCATAGCTTGCTGACGATGCTCATCTAACTGATTCAGTTCCATGATCCGCTGCTGTTGTGCTTCTGTCAAGTCGAGTCCTAGTTCAGCTGCTAGTCTGTATGTATGTATCTGAAATTCTATAGGCAGTAAAGCCTCTTTCCCATATACTAACTGGTATGGACTGAAACCAGTTGTTGTTTTCCAAGTGATCCTATAGGCCCAGAGTGCGTCTTTTAATTTTTCAGACCAGTCTTTTCTATTCATCTGTACTGTTTTTGTCATAATATTTTCCAGGACTTTATTTGTTGATTCGACTTGACCATTTGCTTGTGGATGATATGGTGTAGATTTCCTATGCTTGATCTTGTATTTCTCCGTTAGATCTCGTACCAGCTTTGATGTAAACTGTGTTCCTTGATCTGTTACAATTTGTCTAGGTACTCCATATCTGACAAATATTTCTTCAAAAAGAAAGGTGACTACTGTATTTTCTGTTGCTCTGTGAACTGCTTTTGCTTCTGCCCATTTGGTTACATAGTCTGTACATACTAAGATGTACCTCTTCCCATTTGATGGTGGATTGATAGGTCCAACAAAGTCAAGTGCCCACTGCTCAAATGGTTCTATGAGAACCTGTGGCTTCAGTGGCATTTCATCTGATGTTATTGGTCGTCCTGTTCTCTGGCAGCTATCACATTGCTTGACATATTTCTTAGAGTCTCTGAAGATGGATGGCCAGTAATAGCCTAGTTGCAGCACTTTATATGTTGTTCGTTTATCTGCAAAATGGCCACCACAGGGTTCATCATGACATGCTCTTAAAATGTCTAATATTTCATCTTCTCGGACGCATTTTCTAATTATTAGGTCTAAACCAGTATAAAATAAATCACCATTGACCCATGTATATCTAGAGCTTGCTCTAACAATTTTGTGTTTTTGCTTTTTAGTAAATTGAGCTGGAAACCTTCCAGATGATAAATAGTTTGCAATATCTGCAAACCATGGTGTTTTGACTGTGATGGCAAACAGATGTTCATCAGGAAAGTTATCTACAACTGGATTTGGATCAGGGGGTGAGTGTATGCGGGATAGAAAGTCAGCCACTTGATTTTCTTTTCCTAGCCGATCTTGTATTGTGATATTAAATTCCTGCAATAACAGTAACCATCTTGTTATTCGTCCATTGGTGATGGGTTTATTCATCAAGTATTTGATTGTTGAATGATCAGTATGAATGAAAACTTGATATCCTATTATATAGTGCCGGAATTTATTTATTGCATGTATAACAGCTAACAATTCTCTTTCTGTGACTGTGTAGTTCATTTCTGCAGGTGTTAGATTTTTGCTTATGAAGTATATTGCATAAGTGAACAAGTTCTCTTTCTGACCAAGAGAGGCACCTATTGCGGTATCAGATGCATCAGTTGAGATATGAAATGGTAAAGACCAGTTGGGTCCACGAAGAATGGGGGCAACTGACAATTTCTCTTTCAGAATTTGAAATGCATTTTGACAATCATTTGTCCAGTGAAATTCAATGTCTTTTGCTAATAATTTGAACAGAGGTTGGGCTATTTTACTAAAGTTTTCAATAAATCGTCTATAATAGCCTGCATAGCCTAAGAAACTTCTAACCTCTTTCTGTGTTGTAGGAGGCATTAAGTTTACTAAGACTTGGATCTTGGCTGGATCCACTTTTATTCCTGAAGCAGAAATGTGGTGTCCCAGAACTATTCCTTCTGTCAACATCATATAGAATTTCTCATTTCTTAATGACAAATTTGTTTCAATGCATCGTTTCAAAACTTTCTCAAGGTTTTTTAAACAATCATTGTATGTGTTTCCGTAAACTGTGAAGTCATCCATATAGACCTCTACACATTCATGAATTAAATCAGCAAATATTGCAAGTACTGCTCGTTGGAAAGTTGCAGGTGCATTGCATAGACCAAATGGCAAAACATTATATGCATAGGTTCCCCATGGGCAAGTAAATGTTGTCTTGTCTTGGTCTTCTTCTGCTATTCTTATCTGGTTGTATCCGCTAAACCCATCTAAGAAGGAGAAAAATTTCTTTCCAGCTAATGAGTCTAACACTTGGTCAATGAAAGGTAGAGGAAAATGATCTTTGAGTGTAGCTTTGTTTAATTCCCGGTAGTCCACACATACCCTCCACTTTCCATTTTTCTTTGGCACAATAACTAGTGGAGAAACCCATTGACTATCTGAAATAGGATAAATGAATCCAACTTCTAACAATTTTTGCAGTTCTTCTTTCACTATTTCCTTCATCATAGGATTCATTCGTCTTTGAGGTTGTCTTACAGGTTTAAGTTGATCATCTGTATAGATGTGGTGGAGACATGTGCTAGGATGAATTCCTTGCATATCAGTATAATCCCAGGCAAAAGCTTTTGAATATTTCTGTAATAGTGCAATTACTTCTTGCTCTTGTGCTGGTTGCAATTCATTTCCAATGTTTAGATGTTTTCCAGGATGAACCTCAATTGTTTTGATTGTTGGCTTGGAGACTGTGTTTACAGGAAAGATGTCTATAAAAGAATTCTGCAAAGTTTGAACAGTACAAGTTTCCTGAAAACATTGATTCAGAAGGTTACTTGCAGCTTCATATTGAGCTTTCCTAAGCTGCTCTGAAATACTTGGTTCTGAAATGAAAAGATCCATTAAGTCTTCATTCCCTTCTTCTTCTCTAAAATCAAAGAATTGATTTATACTTAAAACTGATTTTGTTTGTTGTTTTTCTTGAGTTTCAAGTATTGATTCTAAAGAAGTGGATTGTGCAGGTGAATAAAGAGTGATATGTTTCCTTTCATCTCCATGTGAAATAATCATGCTTCCAGATCTGCATCCTATGAAGGCATCAACAGTGGCTAACCATGGTCTGCCTAAGATTAGAGGATGTCCTCCCAAGTTTGTCTTTGGTTGCAAGATCAGGAAGTCAACAGGATACTCCCATGAATCCAAGGAGACTATGATATCTTCTAATATTCCTTCAGGAACAACTTTAGATCTATCTGCTAGTTCCAAGATTGTAGAAGTTGATCTAATGTTGTTTAATTGCAAAGTTTTCATTGTTTCCATTGTCATTACGTTTATAGCTGCTCCCAAGTCTATTAATGTATTTGGTACTGAGAAATTATTGATTGATATGGTAACCATTGGGATACCAGGATCAATATATTTTTCTACTATGGTTTGTGTAGACATGAGGCTTTCTAATTTACCAATAACTTGGATTGTTGTAGGATCCTTTTTCTTTTTCTCTGATTTTTGAATGCACAATTCCTTTATTGTTTTAGCATATATTGGTATTTCTTTAATTGCCTTCAACAAAGGAATTTTTACATAAGCATTTTTTAACTCATCTAAGATATCAAATTCAGGAAGGATTATTTTGTTTTGTTGTTCCACTAACCTTTCAAGATAAGGTGGTGTTTGTGTTGTAACATTTGTTCCTTTCTAATTTTGTATCTCAGTTTGTGATGTTTCAGATGATTCTCCTTGTTCAGTTGGTTCTCCTATAATTGGAGGAGAATCCTTTTTAAGCACTTTTCCAGACCTTAGATGGACATCATCAAGAGGAAGGATCGAATATGTAGGAAAGCATGCTGCTTCCTCCACAGTATATGCAGATTTGTCCACCTTATTATTTGGATTGGCCATTGGTTGGGCTGGTAGTTGAGTTGGTCTGGGTTGATTTGTAGGTAGCTGTAATTGTTGTGGTTGGGTCAACAATGATGGTGGATTCTGCTGTGGAAATGGGATGGATTGCGGATATACAGAATGTTGTTGTTGAAAGGGTATGGATTGCGGATATTGTGGATATGCAAATGGTTGTTGGTATTGTTGCTGGTATTGTTGTTGATACTGTTGAGGCTGCTGGTTGCCATAACCATATCCTCTCCAACCTTGTGCAGGTTGTTGTGAATATTGTTGTGGAGGCCAAGCTTGCCATGGCATTGGAGGGGTCCAAGGATTATAAGGTGGATAGGCATAATTTTGTTGAGGGAATTGTGGCTGATTTGGTTGAGGTATCCTAGGTTGCCATGGTCTTCGTGGTGCAACATAATAGAAACCTTCTGTCCCTGGCACTTCTTCCATTGAGTTCATTTGTAATTCTTTCAATGTTACACAATTCTCTGTGGAATGATTGCCTGTACAAAGACCACAAACCTGAATACTATCCAAAGGACATTCTCTCAAAGGATGTTTCTTTTTACATTTGGAACAAAAGATTGCTAAAGCTTGTTCTTGTTCTTCTTTCTTCTTGTTTGCCTTTAGCACATCCACTTGTGTCCCTAATGTACTCAAGAGGTCTGTTTTGAAATTTTCCAATAGACTTCCTATTTCAGCTCTTGTTATCCCTCCTGCAGCTGACTTTGCTGCTTTGGAACTCACTTCCCTTCTTCCGGTTTTTGATCTTCCTCTAGAATATTTCTGACATAACTCGACAATTTCATCGAATGGAAGGTTTGAAATATCTCCTTTACCCATCACATTCAAAATGTCAAGGTATTCATCCCTTACACCTTTGAGGAAGATTGTGCGAACAGTTTCTTGATTTAGAGAATGTTGTTTAGATTTCTGAAGATTATATGCGAATCTTTCCAAATATTCTTCTAAGCTTTCATCTTCTTGTTGTGTCATTCTAAAAACATCTTCCTTTGAATCTCTAGATCTACAATAAGCTTGATATTTCTTAAGGAAGACAGTTCGCATATCATCCCAAGAGGCTATTGTTTGTTCTCCTAAACCCATAAACCATTTTAAAGCTGCTGCTTTTAATGTTGCAGGGAAAAGACGAAGTTTATGAACGTCATCAGTATATCCGTATGTTCTACATAGGATATCAAATTCAAACATAAATGCATCAGGATCTTCTGTAGACATTCCATAAAAGTTTGGCAATACAGAAGGTGGAATATTTTTCATTTTTACTTCTTCTCCTAATATTGCACTTGTATCTACTATTGGAAAACCAAAAGTAGTTTCTTGATCAATTCCATCTTCTTGTCTTTTCCGGTCGTTTTCTAGCTTCCTATCATTTTCTTGTTTTGCCTCTTCCTCTCTCTTTCTTCTCCATTCTCTTTGTTGTCTTTCATATTCAACCCTTTGTTGTTCAGGATTGAGATGAACGGATCTATGTCCCTCTTCTGCCATTGTTTGATTTATTTCAATTTCAAGTGGAATTTCAAATTGTTGGAAGATAGGAGGATTTATAGATGGAAAGACAGGTTGTTTTCCTTTTTCTTTTTGTTTTTCGGAAGTGGAGAATTGCTTTTGTTTTGCTTCCCAAGCTAACAAAGTTTGCCTTTCAATTAAAGTTAATCTTTGGCCAGTTCTTTGTTTTTCTACCAACTCCTCAATTATTGGATTACCAGTAACTGGAGTGTGTGATGATCCTATTTCTACTTGTGGGGGGTTTTTGATAAATCTACCTTGAGGATCTCTATATCTAGGCATAAAGAAACATAACTTAAAATGGAATGTAACTAATGTTTTTGTGGTTTTGAAATTTATCTTTCTATTGACTATGTCGATATTTGCCTCCCCGGCAACGGCGCCAAAATGTTGAGCTAATTTATGGTCCTAAATTAACACAATTATTTCTTATCAATCCGGGTTGTTTATGCTTTGAGGCAAGTTCACTATATGTGAAGATCAGATATAACCAAACCTTGAAAGATAAGTTATTCAAAAGCTAAAAGTAATACATCTATAACTCTAATTCAATCAGCTTAAAAAGAGAGAAATATTGAAAGGGTTCTTGACCTCAAGAAGTCCACCTTCACCTCAATTATCACTTAATGAATCAGAGATTGAAACCAAAAGCTTAAGATGGATAAATTATTAATGAAAGAAGCTCTTAACTTAAGAGACACATAAGATATTCCATCATAATTCATTCATCTCAATATCCAAATCTTAATGAAAATAAAACTACTTGCATGCAAACAAAAGAAACTAGTTTTGATTCATCATTTTAGCAGAAGGGATGCCCAACTTGAACACCTGTTTTTCCAACTCAATAAAGTGATGAATAAGATATTAACCAATGAAATCAATCACTATGCATGAATCATAAAGAAAACTGAAATAAAGCTTTGAAAAACTAGTGCTACAATTAACCAGATTACAAGGAAATAAAACTAGTTAACAAGGAAGTGTACTTAGCTTAGAATGGGGGCCCTCCACCCTTGCCTTGCACACTTTGAGAGATGATATCAGAAGCTTAAATCAGTCACACATCCATAGTATTGAACAGAAAAATAATAATAACACAAGTCTTCAAATTAACTCCTCAAACCAAAGATGTCACAGCATAAAAGTATATCACAAAATCAATACATAAGCCATCAAAGTTTTGGCTTTAAATAAGAAGTCTCATGAACAAACTGATCTATATCCACTCAAACAAACCCATCTACTCTCATCCACCTATCCAAGTCGAATTCATTATCCCCATCCCAAGAAAGATGACCATTCCTATGAAATCTCAAAACTGCCCTATTTCTATGGGATTCCTGCATGACTAGTCATGGTTGACTAGCACCAAATGGGCCTAATAAAGCTTGTTCTGTTCGAACTAAGCATTGTTGGCTTAGTCCTAGTTCCCAAGCTGTCCATCCATGCATTCCATTCGTGCCCAAGTGTCATGCAACCATATCAACCATAGAGCTATTACGGGAATTTCTGAATCTGCCAATTTTGCACTAAAAACCAAATTTTCATAAAAACTTTAGAAATTGAAAAATTAAAATTAAATACCTGAATGGATATCAAATATACATAAAAATGGGATAAATGAAGGGAAAATGGATGGAAAATAGATGGATAAGTAAGTTTCTTTGAGCAAAACTAAGGCTCAACAAGGTGGTCTCATGAAGATCCCAAGGGTTGAGGGTGGAGATGGCTTTCTCTGGAAGCTCTTGACAGGTGGGTGGAAACAGAAAAATTCCTTTGGGTATGGTGAAGAAATCCTGAAGCTTCCAAATTTGTTTTGGTTTTGGTGATTTCTGGACTGGTTCAGGTGAAATCACCATGCCTTGAGGGTGGAGGTGGTTTACTCTCTGGATTCTCGGGTTGGTTTTGTTTTGGTTTATACCATGTGATCTCACATTCATTCTTGGAATATGGCACGAGGGTGATTGGCTGAAAGAAGATTTAGTTCAACCCAATATATGCTCAAGTGGTGTGTGGAAGTCCCTGACTTCGTTGGTTTTATACATATGTTAGTAAGTGTTATTTCCTATTGAGATCAATGAGCACAAGCATTGGTTATTGTGTTGATTTTATGATTGTTTTGTCATGGATTCATGATGGTTAAATGTTGGTTATAAGCATGATACATTCTTATTATATAATGTGCTCTTGTTATAGATCTTGTTCATGGTTTGATAAATTATTGAATGAGTATATGAATGCATGAGCTAACAAGTGTTTGTTGCAACTAGCTTCAGAGGGCATTAAGTCTTCTTGATGATTCTCTAATGAAACTAATGAAATAGTGAATAGATATGCATTCATGACCTACAGGTGTTATGTTTACAAAGTGTTTGTCTAAATGTTTATCATGCATTAGAAAATCATGAAAAGATCTAAGCCTAAGGATAGATTATGCAGACTTGTAATTATCATTGATAGAGCCCTAAAAAGTTCTAGGCAACGCTAGCTAGTGGCATGTAGGCTAACCCTAAAATTCTAGCAATGAATTTGTTGTTGCAGGCACAAAATTGGAAGATCTCAATTGTAGCCGCATGGAGGATGGCCCGTGCATGCGATTGAAGGCCTTTGGTTGTACCCACAAGAATGCATGCACGCATTTGGGATGTAAAGTTAGGTAAAAAATGGTTCCAACTCAGAGGAAAGGTTACCAGTGGAAAGTGTATGACTTCTAGGGGATCTAGTGTATTTGGGTGTTGCAATAAGTTTAGTACAAGTTGGTAAATTAGGCCCTATTTCCATAATGGAATCTTGGAGGTCAAGTCATGCATAGTAACTCAAAACTCATGTTTACCCTGGTGATATTGTAAACATGGGTAAATGTGGGGTGGGGTGTTACAGAGTGGTATCAGAGTAAGGTTTACAACACTGGACCTCGGGGTAAATGCAAATTGTTATGCATGCATGTCAGTTGTCTATATGTTTACCATGCATGGATGTTAGCTCTTTATTGTTATTGTTATGATCCATGTATGAGATGATATGTTTGTGATGTTGTATTATGCTAATCTGAATTTGCTTGTGCAGATGCAATAGCCTCACCAATAGTAAGTTGAGGTAATGATTTTGATTTTGTTTTTATTTAGATAACAATGACATATTACAGGAAAATATAAGGTCAAGAGATTAATAGCATAATAGTTGAGTACAATTCATATAACTCTCCATATAGGCCAGAAGAGACATTAGTGGACTGGGAGAAGTCACTTGAATAACAGAGAGGAAGACTCTCCTAATCTAGAAGATATATTGAGAAGGTTGAAGGCAAAGATCATAAGTTGCAAGGCAGATAATGAGAGGTTGATTGAAGCACAAGAAAGTCTTGTGAAAACTCTAAAAAAATAAGTTGAGATCAATGCATTTATCCTTCAAAGCCTTTCAGATATGCAGAAGCAAGGACAACTAGGGATCAATCATGGAGATAGATAAAAAGAAAGGACTAGTGGTGCAGATGGAAGCATGTCTTAGAAAAGGTACATGATGGACAAGGACGATATAATAAAGAGTGGCAGACCCTTGGATACACCTGGGAGGAAGACTAGCACTCATGGATTTTATTCTAGCTCTACTTTCGGGAGACATCATCGCCATCACTATAAACATCATTATAGGAGGAGTGAGAAGGGATATTTTTCGGAAGAATTCAAGAAAGCCAAGCCTCCTACTTTTGACAGTGAGATGACCGAGTCAGAAGATACAGAATCATGGTTTCTTGGAATGGGGAAATTTTTCAGACTTCATGATTACTCTAAGAATATGAAAGCCAAGATAGCTACCTTTAGTCTCAAAGTAAAACCAGATATCTGGTAGGAAGATGTCAAGCATGTCAGTGGTATCATGGAAGAGGCATTGATTTGGGATGAATTTGAAAGACTCTTAAGGAATTACTTGTCTAAGAGGTATTATGATAGAAAGGCCAAGGAATTTTATGAGCTCAGGATGGGTTCCATGAAAAATGAAAAATATACAACCAGATTTCATGAGTTATTGAGATATGTGCCCTATCTTAAGGAAGAGAAAGCAAAGATCAAAATATTCATCAGTGAATTTCCGTTAGCATTCAAATATCGGATTGAGTTTGATAAGCCTCAGTCATTGGAGGAAGCTATTAGAAAGTTGAATCATTGCTATGAGCAATCAAAGCGCAATCCTGAGTTCAAGTGTGATTGGAAAGGTAGCAAGAAGACTAAAGGAAAGTGGCCTAAGAAGCGAGGAATATCTTAGGATGCAGGTGATACGAAAAATGTGGCACCTCACAAGAAGTTCAATACAGCTGAGAAAGGACATGGGTCTCAGCCTATGGAGCAAAAAAATAAAGGCAATGGCATAGAACCATTGAACTGTTGGATGTGTGGTAGAGATCATCGCAAGAAGGATTTTCCTTTGTATCAGGGGGCAACAGGCCTCATGTCTACAGTGCTCAACATGCACACAAGTTAGGATGTAGGTCAGAGCATTCCCTGGATCTATCCAGCAGTCGATAACAAACAAGTAGACCGCCAAGCATCCATTATCGAGATGAAGGGTAAGCTTTGTGATCAAGTTGTTTATATTTTGATTGATCCTAGATTGAATTATAGCTATATTAGTCCTGACCCGGTGGATCAGTGTCGGTTGAATAAGGAAGTGCGTGTAGAATCTTGGTTGGCACAGTTGGTTATAAGGACTAAGAAGATTTCATGATTAGGTGAAGTCTCATGCATTTGAGCTTAATGGTATGCCTACAACAACAAATTTGAATTTGCTTCCTTTGGGTTCATAACTATTTGAATCTTTTTTTTTTTAATTTGTTCTTAACTAATTTTTTAATTATTTTTTAAATGTATTTTTAGTGGAATATTTTATTTTGATTTTGATTTTTGATATCTATATATATATATATATATATATATATATATATTTATTTATTTATTTATTTATTTTCAATATTTCATCCTTGATTTTTTTGTTTTGGTTTTTAATTATTATTATTATATTGTTATTTTGTCGTTTTAATTTTTAATTTCTATTTTCAATTTCTTAAATTTTTGTTTCATTTTTCTTTTTCACTTTTAGTTATTCATCTATTTTTTGAAAGAAAAAAAATTGTTACATTTTTTTATTTTTTATTGTTCGATATTTATCCTTTTTTTTTTACATTTTTTTTGTTACACAAATAAACCAACCCCACTATGTGCTAATTTGTTAGTTTATTTTTAAGTTTTCTATACAATGGATTAAAATCGTCTCCACTATGTGTCAATTTATGGTTGATTTTTAAATTTTCATTGCAATGGATCAAGTCCACCCCCACTGTGTGTCACTTTGATGATTGATTTTAAAATTTTGTTTGCAATGTGTCACGTTGCCATAGGTTAAGAATTTTAAAGACCTATAATCTTAGTGTTTAAAAAAATACTCTTGATATAATGACTCTTTGATTTACATGTTCATTGACTCAACTTTAGTAGCTAGGAGAGGCATTCATACAAAATATTTTGAGGGATTCGACATGGAAGTTGTTGATGGTTAGGCTATGACCTACACTAAAAAGGTTCCACAATTGGAGCATAAAATGAGGAACTACTCACTTACGAATGGTTTCTATGTGGTAGATTTGGCTAATACAAATCTTGTATTGGGTGTCCAATGGCTTATATCTATAGGGAGGCACTGGAAGGACTACTAGAAAATGGAGATGGAGTTCACTGCAACAGATGGACATAATTTTTTTATGAGGGGAATGACCAATGGTGACCCTAAAGTTATTACAACCATAAAAATGGAGAGCATATTCAAGCATGGTGACATATCTTGGGCAAAAAAGTGTCTAGTTACATCAAAGATACCCTGATATAGTAGTCAACATTATCACACAAATATTTAGTCATTGTTGGATAAACATAGCAAGGTTTTTGAAAATATTCCACAAGGGAGACCTCCTGACAAGGGCTTTGAGCATACATGTTACCCACCAAAAGTAGATGACCCCATAGGAGAATTTTTCTAATAGATTTGTCTTCAACCGGTAGGCAACAACCCCTAACAACCACCAGTGTAGCCAATTCATTGTGCCATTTGATCTCCACTCCATGAGCCAGTGGTATGTCCCCTCGCCGATCTGTCGAGAGCATATGTTTGAAGGTCATCCAATCCTAAAGGTATGTTTTTCATTGAACAATCGGGTGCTATGCTTGTTTTTCTTTGGGCACTTTAGGTATGGATTATTGGGTGACTTGGAAGAAGGAGGAGTTTTAACTATAGTTTTGTTCCCTCACCTTAAATTGCGGGGGGGTGGTTAATAATCAATACTAGTCATGTGGGATCTCCCTTATTGGCTTATAGCTTTAGGATGGACACTACTTAGGAAACCCTGATTTTGGTAGCATGGTCTCATTTTCCCGTTCCACATTTTTCACTCCCCTTCACACATTACAAGCCATATTTCATCATCTTCCCTCTCTGGGTCCACATGGATCGGGTACACCCCCTCCCCTTGTCTAAATGTTTGGGTCGGACCCGGAAATGTTGCCCTGGAGGTTGATGCAGCTAAAAGAAAGATAAAAGTATATCATCACCATAAGAAAGAAACAAAAGAAAAGAATATTATAAAATGAAAAAGATGGTCAGGACATTATATTAGCACGTGGGAAAAAGTTAAACATGAGCTCTACACCTTCATTATGGCCATCACCCTGGTTCCTAGGGCACCATGAGTCCCCCCACATCATTAAAGAAACACATGCATGTCCCAAACCCTGGTGGGAAATGAACTGCCCCACCTTAAGGGGGTAATCATTGCTTGTATCATACACAACATGCTCTCAACTCCTAAAGCCCCAAACATTAATATAAGGAAATATCAAGAAAAGGCAAAAGGAAAATGATGAAGGGTGGAAAAAAAGGTCGAGGTAACTCATGTATCCACGATTTCTCCCTCCTATATCTATACACCTAAATATGTGGACATCCCACATCATGACCATCCTTGAACCCATGACATTTGGCTTTGAGACCCCTGTGTCCCTATCCATCTCATCGTTATTCACGTGACCCATATCAATTGAAGGATGTACCTTAGACCTGTCTTCCCCTTAGGGGTTGGGAACACCTAATAGGGTTGTTTATTAGCCACTCCTACCTAGGTAGGTAACACTATTACATTCTTAAAGCCTTAAATTTGGAAGGGGAGCCCAATATGAGATCTTAATTGTGCCCTTGATTAACAAGTTTGGTTCACTTAGATGCACTTATGAATTATTGTACCTAATGGTGAGGAAACACATTTAATCTTATATGTAATTGGAAAGTGGTTTCATCATGGGTTGGGAAACTTAACTAGGTCCCAAGCCCACCAAAGAATCATATTGACATTTGTATGGGATGCATTGAGAGCCATGGGACCCCATCATGTGTTAGAGCATCATTTCATGCCATAGGCACCCTCAACACCTTTAATAGTTTGTTCATTTCCCCACATTATTCGTAAGATGATGCACTTGGACCAGCATGAACCAAATGGCTTAACGTGATCAGGGTAGTTGATCCAAGGCCCATAGGAGGTTCATATCACTCTTGAGACATTAGAGTGCAGGCAACATCATAAGAGCCTTCATTGGGAGCAGTCTACAAGCTTACCTTTCATCAAGAGACCCATGAGACTAACATTTGTGCCCTAAACCCACTATGGGGCACCACATGATGACTTGTGTAAAAAATTAGGGTCCGTCCCTTAATTCATCTTTATTAGAGCCCTCTCTCTCATCATGACACTTAGAGGACTCAACATGGCCCTCCAACGGCCCTACTTCATCATGACGTCATCATTTTGGCTAGCACTTAGATGCTTGATTCATAATTTATCATAGTTACTTGATTAACTTGTGACCAAGGCCTTATTTTTGCACATTATTATAATGTTGGGGGCATTAGAATAGAAATTCGACCTCTAAGGTCTCACATAAATAGAACGCGTTGTCATTATGATAGAGCATCATCATCACTCAAATTCTTCTCTTGTAAAAGACTCACACTTTTTCTCTTGGACGCTAGTGGGGACTCTTTGCTGCATTTTGATATTTGGAGCTAAAATTTCAATCTTCTTTGGAGCTACTTCCTGTTTGGTGGGAGGATATGTCAAGTTGTCATCTTGGAAGTGCTTCTTGTTGAATATATTTTTTGGAATAATGTCTAATGTATGGAATTGTTGCAACTAGTTAATGCTCGTGTGCACTAATTTGTTGAATATTGTTTTGGAAAGCTATTTGGTTGGAAATTGCATGTGTTACACATTTCATGAAAATTGATGAATGTTCCTAATGGATGAGATTTCATTTTTCTTCCATGAAACTCCATAAACTTGGGTGGGTAAATGTTAAAGGTTGGTTGTTAGGGCATCAACCTTTATCCTCCTCAAGGATGATTTTGGCCAATTTTGAATCATCTTAGACTCCATAGCCCAAGGAACTAAGAACTGATCCAAGAACATTAGTGATCAACCTCTCTTTTCTCCTTCTTCTCTCTTCTCAAAATTTTCGACCCCTCTTTCCTAGGACAACTAGCTAGGGCATCAATTGAATTCTCTTGGAGAATGAATTTTGGGATTTCGTTCAGATAGAACTCTTACTTGGTGTTTCCCCTTGATGATCTCACATTTTGGTGGAATACTCATGGTTAATTTTCCATAAATCCTTGTGCCCTAGGTGTGCCCTAGAAGGGAAAACTAGTTTGTATTTCCTATTATCTCAATCTAGCTTCAAAGTATAAGGTTCAACAATTTTAATTTTTTGTTTAAAATATTTAGGCACGCTGACAGTAGAATTGTCATCGCTAATTTGAAAATGTTGAATAAATGCATTAACGGTTGGATTGTCATCCCAAAAAAAAAAATCAAACTAAAGGCGCTGATGATTGAATTTTCAACGTGGATATATATGTGTGTGTGTGAAGTTTTAAAATGTTGACAACTCACACGTCAGCAAAGTAGCGGGTACCAAGACAAGCGATTGTTGCCCAAATAAATGGTGTGATATGTTGTTTCATGATTTCACATTGAAATTTATTTGAATTTCCACCTCCAAAGGGTAATCATGATTGTAAATTAGTGGTATGATTTATCACGTTTATATATGATTGATTTAATGTTTCATTATCACTTTTAATCCCAAGATTTTATGATAGGAATCATGCAGGGTTAATATGTTCTGTTGTGTTATCCACCAAGGTGAATAGTTAGTTCAGACTCCTACATATTTAAGATCACATTCTGCTCTCATTTTCATTTCTTGTGGTTCTGGATAGTGGAATTTATGGGAAAAAGCGACAAGTTGGATAGGGTGGAACCCCGAGGACCTAATCTCCCCGAAGCATATCCAAATATTCGAGAACACTTTCAGGAGGCTAGTTGGGATGAGTTCTTTTTCAAATGCAGTGGTTATCATGATGGGGTTGCTCGAGCCTTTGTTGAAGTGTTTGATGGTCATGGGGTCACTGATGGAGATATTTCCTTCCCTATCACAAAGGAAGTGGTTGTAGAGGCTACAAGCCTCCCTGTTGATGCATAACGCTGGTTTAAAAGCCGCACTTTGGCTGGAATTGACATTCGCTTTTTTCTTAAAAGATGAGTATAAGGACAGACCATGGCACTTGGAGATGCAAATATATTAGTTGAAGGATGAATGGAGCCTGCTCCTTAGGATCACTCGGTCTTATTTCACCTGTGAAGGGCGTTTTAACAGACTCAATATGTACCACTTTCATTTTCTTGCTCACATTGCGGGACAGGTGAGAATGAAAGCTCCTTTATTTTTACTTATGAGACTCAAAATGATGTCAGCAAAAGTGAGGGCCAACCCTAATGTATCATCCCACTTCATTTATCATAAGATCCTAGTCAAGTTATTAATTGAAAATTAATTGAGGAAGACTATCAGGACATGGGAATGGTTTCTTTCCTGGGGGGATTTGTAGAATCTGTCTCACCTAAGCCTAAGGATATTAGAAAAATAAAAAGAAGTAAGAAGCCTGTTGAACCACCCCAAACCTTAGAGTAGGGGACTTTGTCTATCCAGACTAGAATCTAGAGGAAAAACATGATGAAAAAAACTCCTCCTCTAGTTCTTGAAATGAAAAAGGTCTACACGAGAAGTAGGAGAATTCTAGAAAGGAAAGCCCTATCCCCTCCTCATATGCCATCTCCTGAACATACACAAGTTGTTGAACTAATAGAGGAAACAGAGGTTGAACCTACTGAACCAATGTGTGTGTGTGTGTGTGAAGTTTTAAAATGTTGACAACTCACACGTCAGCAAAGTAGCGGGTACCAAGACAAGCAATTGTTGGCCAAATAAATGGTGTGATATGTTCTTTCATGATTTCACATTGAAATTGATTTGAATTTCCACCTCCAAAGGGTAATCATGATTGTAAATTAGTGGTATCATTTATCACATTTATATATTATTGATTTACTATTTCATTATCACATTTAATCCCAAGCTTTTATGAAAGGAAACATATAGGGTTAATATGTTTTATTGTGTTATCCACCAAGGTGAATAGTTAGTTCAGACTCCTAATATTCATGATCACATCCCACTCTCGTTTTCATTGCATGTGATTCTGGACAGTGGCATTTAGGGGAAAAGGTGACAAGTTGGATAGGGGGGAACCCCGGGACACTGATCTCCCCGAAGCATATCTAGATATTCGAGAACGATTTCAGGAGGTTGGTTGGGATGAGTTCTTTTTCAAATGCAGTGGTTATCATGATTGGGTTGCTCGAGCCTTTGTTGAAGCGTTTGATGGTCAGGGGGTCACTTTTGGAGATATTTCCTTCCCTATCACAAAGGAAGTGGTCGTAGAGGCTACATGCCTCCCTGTTGATGGATAATGTTGTTTTAAAAGCTTCACTTTGGCTGGAATTGACATTCTATTTTTTCTTAAAAGATGAGTATAAGGACAAACCATGGCGCTTGGAGGTGCAAAGATCTTGGTTGAAGGATAAATGGAGCTTGCTCCTTAGGATCACTAAATGTTATTTCACCTGTGAAGGGTGCTTTAACAGACTCAATATGTACCACTTTCATTTTCTTGCTCACATTGTAGGACAGGTGAGAATGAAAGCTCCTTTCTTTTTACTTATGAGACTCAAAATGATGTCAGAAAAAGTGAGGGCCAACCCTGATGTATCATCCCACTTCATTTATCATAAGATCCTAGTCATGTTATTAATTTAAAATTAATTGAGGAAGATTAACAGGACATGGGAATGGTTTCTTTCCCAGGGGGGATTTGTAGAATTTGTGTCACCTAAGCCTAAGGCTATTAGAAAAAGAAAAAGAAGTAAGAAGCCTATTGAACCACCCCAAACCTTAGAGTAGGGGACTTCGTCTGTCCAAACTAGAATCTAGAGGAAAAGCATGATGACAAAAACTCCTCCTCTAGTTCTTGAAATGAAAGAGGTCTACATGAGAAGTAGGAGAATTATAGAAAGGAAAGCCCTATCCCCTCCTCATATGCCATCTCCTGAACATACAAAATTTGTTGAACCAATAGAGGAAATAAAGGCTGAACCTGCTAAACCTGAGACAAAGAAAACAAAGGATATTAAGGATCCCACACTAGCTGAGATCTATGGGGGAAGAAGGTCGCACACTAGACCACTAAGCAAATTGAGGCAGAAATTCAAGCTTAAACAAAACGTTGACCTAACACAACAAATCATTGAGGTAGATAACACAACTCAGAGAGATCTATTCATAAACAAAGAGAATCCTGCTAGTTCTAGGAAGCCTAAAAGTCAAAGCAAAGAGCCTGCAGCTAAAGCCAAGAAGACTAGGAAAAGGAGACAGAGTGAAGTTGATATTTTGTTGGAGGCAGCTAGCAGACTCAAGTGAAGCATTTACAATGTAGTTTTTGTTTTGCCAACGGTCTTTTGGGAGCATTTTTTATACATCACAAACATTTAATCTGTCAGCGCTATTTTGGTTTCATTTTGGATTAGCGCTGACAATTAGATTGTCAAATGAAAATTTTTCTTTGTTTGAGACAGTGCCGACATTTGGTCTGTTAATGGTTCCTAGTTTTTCTTCTGATATGAGGCATGTGAATTAATCCATTAGTGCTTGGAAAAAAATTACTTTTTGAAGGTAACAAGGAGCAGTTTGGAGTTAATACAACCCTGAAGGAAGGATTTACGTACCAGATTCGCTTTTTTGTGGATCAAGACCAAATTTCAAGGAAAAAATTGCTATACCAAGAATGATGATGAAGCAAAGTGTTTAGAAAATCTGGGCAGAATATTAGTAGTTAGTTTTGATCCTTAGCTTCAGCCAGGTCTTGAGCAACAACATAGTTCCCAGATACGAAATATTATCATCTTGTTTTATGATTGAGAAATGTAATGTATTTAGTTTTAATTAAATATATACTTTTCTATTTTGAGACTGTTGTAATTAATGTGTTTCTAAAAACATGCATATGGTTTTGTAAGTACTCTATAAAGTTGATAATGACAGAAAACCAATGGTGCGGAATTTGAGAAAGAGTTGTAATCTGTGTGTGTGCTTTATTTATGTTGGTTAATCATAGGTAACTAGAGATAAAAAAAACATAATGTTTGAAACTGAGAATTCATGTGTTGATATGTCCTGGTTTGCCTCTTCGAGAATGTGTTTCCCTCTGTTATTTTCATTAAATGTTTCTCTTGTTTATGCTTGAATGAAGGTATTAAAGGTGGATTTCATACTTCATTTTCATGCTTTGTCTTTACCATTCAAGTATCAATTTTTTTTTCTAAACTAAACAAAATTCTTCTAATCAGACACTCTATTTTAAATAGTTTTTTGTTATTTTCTCCTACCACTCTCAAATAGTAAGGTTGTCTAAGGATATATCAACTATCCTTCTCTTAGCCTCTGTCGCTACAACCAGCATCCCAGTGACCATTGGTTGATTTGAAATTTCTATGACTCCACGCCCTAGGATATACTTTCTCTGCCTTACCACCATTTTCAAAACCCCATTGAACCCATGATATAGCCACTATACTAAAGACACACCCAACTGCTGAGGTGATAATGGGTATTTGAATTGTAAAGGAGAGAGCCCTCTCCAGGTTGAAGGGGGTAGCCTTAGGCCCTAAAGATTGGTTTGAAAGAGTTACCTTAGAGGTTTTCCTTGATAGCCAAGGGAAAACTTGTGAGTGATAACATTTCCTTGGGAAGGGGGCTCTCTTGAGGGTTGTATAAGCCTTTTATTTGGTGGAATAAATCATAAGAGATCCTTTCTCCTCCCTTGCCTTGACCTAGTGAGCACCTTGGAAGAATCTCTTCCCACGCTTATCCACACAAATCTAGGTCTAGCACAAGCCTTTCCTAGGCCTTTCAAAGAGAGTGAAGAGCCTCTAGGCAGTGTTAAATCATTACATTGAGTTCTTTTGATAGGTCATACTATTGATTTTGGGTAGCATCAGATGTGCTCTAGCTCCGAAATTTTGTGTAGGGGATAGAACACATGAGATCTCGAAGACCCAAAAATCATTTGGAGAAATTCCACCCGGATTGAATTTTATTAAAATAATTAATATTTTTAATGGGGTTCCTAAGTCTAAACTTAGGAAAATAAAAATATTAGTGGGTATTAATGAAAGTATGGGTGAGAAGCTTCTAAGAGACGAGGATCAAGTCTAATTTAATCTTAGTCGTTGATTAAGGACTTAATCTCAGCCGTCGATTCATCAACGGGAAAAGTATAAAATAAGACTTGAGAGTCATTTGGAGACACACCGGGAAAATATTTAGTAACCCGAGGGAAATAGATTCTCAAGGAGAAGGAGTTTGATTTCAAAGGGAGAGTTTCAGGGTGAAGGAAGAGGAGGGTATCAGCATCAGCTAGAGACTGAGGAGGAGGTGACACATAGCATCAGAGGGATAGAGCAAAGGGAAGATCAGAGAGACAATGTAGCAAGGGATGCAGTCCTCACGTAGGCCTCACACAAAAGTGACGCAGTGAAGATTGGAGGGTCTCTAGGGTGTCAAAATTTCTCTAGAGCAAGGAGGAAAATTGTCTCATGTGTTTATCTCAGAGGTGTCTCTATATTCTGTAAAATTGTTCCTTGTAAAGAGATTGTTGTTGAAGAATAATAAATAAACCCTCATCTGCTACACCAGTTTTCACGCATTGGGTTTTTCTAGCGACTATTGTCCAAAATTGACTGTGTTGATGTGATTGATTATTGTGCTTTTATATCACTATTATTTTCTCTATGCTATTATAAGTCAAAACATACCCTCGTAGGAAGAGGTACTATAGTCTTTCAAACAGAAGCAAGGAATCGGCTTCGAGCAACCAATGTGCTGCATGTGCCAGGATTGGGGATGAACTTACTCTCTATATCCCAGTTATAAAACAAGGGCTATGATGTTTTCTTCATTGGGAAGAAAGTATATGTCAAACATCTAAGTTGGAAAAAGAAAGCACAAATTGGAGTCAGAAATAACAGGCTGTATAAGTTACAGCTAAAATCTCCAATGGCATTGATAGGCAGCAGTGGGGAAAAAGATTTGAATGAACTATGGCACAGGAGGATGGGACACTTAGACCATGAGGCTCTAAGAATTCTCGAAAGAACCATCACAGGAGTTCCAGAGTTGAGTACCAAATGAAACGATGTATGCAGAGGATGCGCACTAGGCAAGTACACCAAAGCAGCTTATTCCAGAAGTAACAGTAGGGCTAAGAGTGTTCTAGGATTGATACACTCAGATATCTGTGGACCCATGTCCATAAAATCTCTTAGTGGTGCCAAAGTTTTCGTCAGCTTCATTGATGACCATTCCAGGAAGTCTTGGATGACACTTTTTATCGATTCAAAGAGTTTAAGGCTCTAGTTGAGAATATGACAGGGAAGAGGATAAAGTGTTGCGCTCAGACAATGGTGGAGAATACATTGATAAGGACTTTATTGATTTCTACGCAAGGGAAGGCATCATAAGAATGGAAAACTCCTTATAATCCAAAGCAGAATGGAGTAGAAGAGAGGAAGAACAAGATTATTGTTGAAGCAGCAAGGGCGATGTTCTATGATCAGGATATCCCCACATTTTTATGGGCAGAAGCATGCAGCACAACAGTATATGTCCAGAATAGGATTCCTCACAGGGAATTAGGTAAGGTTACTTCGGAGAGTGTCTTCAGCAGTAAGAAGACTGAGGTGAGTCATTGCAGAATATTTGGGAGTTTGGCATACTGCCATATACCTGAAGAAAAGAGGAAGAAATTGGATCAAACTACAGAAAAAGGATATCTTGTGGGATATAGCGAGAACTCTAAGGCATATAGAGTCTATCTTCCAGGAAATGGGAAGATCGTAGTTCAAAGGGATGTAAAGTTCATGGAGGGTAGAGCTTTTAGAAAATCCCGAGAAATTCCTTCTGAAGAGTAGTCAAAGGATGATCCATTGGTCCAACCGCTTCAATCAGCAAAAACCAGCACCAGTATTTATCCAAAAGACAAAATTCTAAAGGTATCACAACAGGTGGAGTCTCAGGAAGAGGAGGAGCAAGTAGATCTACCCACTACCAGTGGCAGAACGAGTCGGGAACTTCGATAGATACTACGGGATGCAAAGGATTTTGTTGGAGCTCCTAGGAATGAGAAAAGGGAGCGTAGATAGCCAGATAGATACCAAGCTTTGGTGGCTCAGGTTGGAGAACCCTCTAGTTTTCAGGAGGTCGTTCAACATCAAGTATGGGTAGATGCTATGGTGGAGGAATACAGTTCCATAATGGTCAATGATGTGTGGGAAGTGGTACTTAGGCCTCAAGGCAGGTCAGTTGTAGGTTCGAGATGGATCTACAAGGTCAAATATGTTGTAGATGGCAATGTGGAAAAATAAAAAGCCAAGTTCATGGCTAAGGGGTATGATCAAAAGGAAGGGATAGACTACGAAGAAACCTTCGCCCCAATATCCAGGTATACTTCTATTAGATTTGTGATATCCCTTGTAGCACAGATGGGGTGGGAGATTCACCAGATGGACGTCAAGATTGTGTTCTTGAACGGGGTGATAGAAGAAGAAGCATGCATTGAACAACCAGAGGGTTTTGAGACACATGAGAAGAAATCCAATGTATGCAGGTTGAAGAAAGCCTTGTATGGGCTTAAACAGACGCTTAAAGCATGGTACAGTCGAATTGATGGTTACTTGCAGAAGATAGGATTCGTCAAGAGTGATGTAGATCCCAACCTATACTATCGGATTGTAGAGAATGAGCGTCTAATTATGGTGTTATATGTGGATGACCTTTTTCTAACCGGTTCATCCAGGCTCATCAAAGGCTACAAGGAAAACCTAGCTACAAAATTTGACATGAAATATTTGGGGTGGATGCATTATTTTATGGGGTTGGAAGTTTGGCAGCAAACGGGTGGAATTTTCCTTGAACAAGGGAGATATGCTACAGAAAGTTTGAAAAAGGTTCAGAATGTAGGACTGTAGACCTATCGCTACTCCAATTATTACCAACTAGAAGAATATTGATGCATTTGAAGATAAAGAAGTTGATCCCACCCTGTACTAGCAGCTCATAGGTTCCCTGATGTATCTGGTTAATACCAGGCCAAACATTTGTTACACTGTCAACACCCTCAGTTAGTTCATGGTGGAACAAAGAGGGAACATTGGGAAGCAACCAAGCATTTTCTTAGATATATACGAGGAACAGTCGAGCATAGACTAATGTACACCTGAGGCAATGACATCAAGTTGAGTGGGTTCATTGATGCAGTTTGGGTTGGAAGTTCAGTAGATTGGAAAAGTACCACTGGGTACTGTTTCAACATTGGATCAGGAATGACCTCTTGGTGTAGTAGGAAACAAAAATCCGTAGCTCTGAGCTTAATTGAATCTAAATATATGGCAGCTAGCACATCATCGTGTGAATCCATATGGCTTAGGAAGTTGCTTGTGAATCTATTTAGGAGAAGGATGGAAGCAACCAATATTTTGTGTGATAATCAGATTTGCATCAAGCTCTCTGAGAATCCATTTTTTCATGATTTATCGAAGAAAATTGACATAAGGTGTTACTTTATCAGAGACTGTGTCCAATGAGGGGTAGTATAGTTATGGTACACTCCAATAGGAGAATAGGTGGCAGAAATTCTCACCGAGACTCTAGGAAGAACAAAGTTTGTTTATTTCAAGGAGAAGATGGGGATGGTTGAGAATCTGTTTCAGTAGCAGAAGCGGATAGTACAGGGAGTTGCAGTGCATAAGTTAGGAGTGGCAGTGTTATGGGCAGTGTGATGCAGCATATTAAAAGGGAGTTGCAATACATATGTAGCAGTGACAATGGCAGTGTCATGGGAAGCAATACAGGTTGCAGTATTGCAGTAGATGAGGGGCAGCAAGTCGATCATCAACAATGTAGAGGATGGATGTCATGGATCAATGTGATACTTTTGTTGGGAAATATTGTTAGAGCACATACCTCGCTAAGAGGGAGTTTTGATTTTGGGTAGAATCAAATGTGATCTAGCTCTGAAATTTTGTGGAGGGGCTAGAACACATGAGATCTCCAAGACCCAGAAATTGTTTGGAGAAATTCCCCCCGGATTGTATTTTATTAAAATAATTAGAATTTTTAATGGGGTTCCTAAGTCTAAAATTAGGAAAAATAAAAATATTAATGGGAATTAATGAACGTATGGGTGATAAGCTTCTAAGAGACGAGGATCAAGTCTAATTTAATCTTAGCCATTGATTAGGGACTTAATCTCGGTAGTTGATTCATCAATAGGAAAAGTATAAGAGAAGACTTGAGATTCATTTGGAGACACACCGGGAAAATACTCAGTAACCTAAGGGAAATCAATTCTCAAGGAGAAGGAGTTTAATTTCATAGGGAGAGTTATAGGGTGAAGGAAGAGGAGGGCATCAGCATCAGTCAGAGACTGAGGAGGAGGTGATGCAGATCATAAGAGGGAGAGTTGCAGGGTGAAGGAAGAGGAGGGTATCAGCATCAGTCAGAGACTGAGGAGGAGGTGATGCAGAGCATCAAAGGGACATTGTAGAGGGAAGATCGAAGAGACAGCGCAACAAGGGACGTAGTCCTCATGCAGGTGATCAGGTGCTCAAAATTAGGCTCAAAAATCATAGTGTCAAAATCTTGATAAATTATCTTTAGATCAAAGAGCTCGTTATTCTAATTCCAACAGTGCAAATGACACTCAAATCTAAGCTTGTATGTAGAAGTTATAGAAAGTCAAAGTTTAGGTTTGACTTGGACACATGGTAGGAATGGATGATGTGGCAAGGTCCTTCAGTGAATGAGGAGGCGCCAAGTGGCAAGCTGCCATTGGCCCCTGCATGTCACAAATTTCAATTGCAGGCAGGTCGGTGTTAAAAATTAGCTCTTGAGTAGGAAAGGGTCGCGATGCAATAAGGCAATCGCAAAGGCATTCAAGAATCGACCGGAGGCACGATGCGATGGATCGCAATCGTACATCGACGAAGGGAGGTGTTACAAAATCGGCCCCTAGCAGGTATTGAGTTGCGATGCGATATCACAATCACAAATCGCAACAAGGTCTAGAGTCCTGCTTTATGATTGTTGTCGGTTCTCTAACGATGGAAAAATGTGATAGGTTCCTCGGATGCGATGCGACTATAGGTTGCATTTTAATGGTCCATTGGGTCTGTCGTATTGCAATCACACATTACCTGCCTTGTTCACAAACCATAAGCCCGTAGGACTCCGCTGATTAGGATTTGTGATGGACAAATGGTGCCGACAGATTATGGCCCACTGCGCGGAAAAATTCTAGCTCAGTTAGCAGATTTTTGGAGCGAAAATGTGGATTCTTGTCAGATGTGGAGAAATTTGTGGAATGAATAGTGGGAGAACTAGGAGAAGTCATAACTTCTTCAATTTTCCACCAAATTGGATGCAAAAATAGGCTAGATGGCCTTTTTTGAGTATTTTGAACTCATTGGAGTAGGTTTCAGAAGCATTTGCACATTGTAAACACAGATTGTTATACTTTTGAGCAGAATAGAGAGGTCCAAGCCATTGGAAGATGGACCAAGGAGACGTAGCCCAGGAGGGGTGAACTCCTTTATCATGTGCTTGTTGTAATGTGTTTTTGATGATGTTTTGTATATGTTTATGTTGTTCTTCAGTTTCTGGTTTATGTTAAATGCTTCATAAAATTAAAATAAAAACTCTTCATTTCACTTGAAAAAATTAATGAATCCTTAAGAACAATGAAAGAATTTTTTTTGATAATCTAAGGAAGATCTTAGCACTGCAAACTAATATTTTAAATCAGATCAATTTGGTATCAGAGCACTAGGTTTTGCTTTGTGAAAGAAGGATTTAATTGTTTGCAATTTTATGTCATGCTTACAGGTTAAAACTCAAAAGAGGCGAAGGAAAGTTAGTTGGAAGCCCTGGAGTTGGATCAAGGGGAAGGAGAGCAAGGTTGCCGCAATCTCCAACACTAGTTCAGCGTCAAGTTGCAATTGAGACTCTAGAGATCATGTCTCATGAAGGAGAACCTACAAACATGACAGAAGATGCGAATAACTTCAGAAATGCTTTCTTTGATATGACAGATATGTGAAGGTCCTCTATGAAGAGAGGAATACCAGGTTGCAAGGAGAAAGTTCCAAACCTCCCAAAGGAGAAGGCTCTTTAGGAGGAGGTAATGGGAATGGAGACAAACCTCCACCCTCTCCATCATCTTCTTCATCTTATTCTTCACAAGCATCTTTACCTTCTTCCACTAACACAACCCTTACTCATACTCATCATCATTCTTCAAAAGGAACTAGTAAATCACCTTTTTTAAAACTTGATGTTAAATTTGAGTTGCCCATGTATGATGGTGAAGTGAATGCATAGAATCTTGATAATTGGATTCGTCAGTTGGAGGTCTATTGTAGGATTCAGAAACTTCAAGAGGATGACAAAAAGATTCAGTTAGCTTCCTTGAGAATGGAGGGTGCATCACTAGTATGGTGGGAATCAAAGACCCAAGAGGAGATAAAAAGACACGGTAAGATCTCAATTTCTTGGAATGATTTCATTGCTACAGTTAAAAGACAATTTACCCTCTAGATTATATGCAGAAAGCCATCATGAATTGGCAGAACTTTAGACAGCTTAAAGGTAAAAATGTGCAAGATTACACCCAAGAATTCAGAAAAAGGTTTCTAATGTTAGGTGTATATTTTCAGTCACAGGACACTTTGTTGAAGTACATAGGGGGTTTACATAGTTACCTTAGGAATACTATCTTAATGTTTAATCCCAATAATCTAGATGATGTGTGTGTACAAGCCACTCAACTTAAGGCAAGAGGAAAAAACACCCAAGAAGAAGGTAGTAAAAATCCATTTAAGAGTAAGGGAAAAGAAAAGGATTTCAAAGGGAAGGCAAAGAAAAATGCATCTATTAAAAAAGAAGGAGAGAAAACAATCTGTAAACATTGTTCTGGAGAGGGTCACGACAAAGCTCACCATTGGAAGCTTCATCCAGAAATGAAACCAAAGAAATACAACAACAATGGAAAACAGAAGACAACTGCAACCACTCGACAAGATTTGGGATCCGATTCAGGTGATGAAACTAAAATCACAGCCATGGGGTTAAAAGGAAAAGAATCCATTGCTAGCACTAGTCCTTCAGACTTGAAAAATGAAACTCCAAATTAAAAGAGGAGAATAGAATTGTTTCACATAAGGGTGATCTCAAAACATAACAAGATTGATACGTTGTTCGATAACGACTCTCAAGCCAATATTATCTTTGAAAACATTGTCAAGAGTTTAAATATGGAAATTGTTCCACATCATAAACCATATCCACTTGGATGGGTATGTGACAATGCGTAATTCCAGGTTATGAGAAAGTGTAAACTGAAATTGGCTATCACTGCAAAATTCATAGATGAAGTGGAGCTTGACATTGTGTCGTTAGATATTTGTGGCATTGTTTTGGGAAACCTGTACCTTTATGACAGAAAATCTATCTTCCACATGAAAATTAAGATGCAAATCCAAGAGTTGTTGAATAAAGGGATCATTAGACCATCTTTGTTAGGAAACCAGCTCACAAAAAGATAGAAAAGATAGATCAACGCCTTAGAATTCAGCCTATTCGAGGGGGAAACCTCTTTTACATTACACAAATGAACAATTCTTGGATGATACAAATGACTAAACCTCCCTTCTATATATAAGAGTCTAAGGGGTCACAATATAATCAAGCCGACATAATAGTAATAACATAAGGGCACAACAATAACAATAGTGGGTTTCTATGGAGAATACTAATAACAATATGAGGACAATAGGGGCAAAATAATAACAATAAGGGATACAATGACAATAGTAATGGGGGAATCACTAGTATTATAAGGGTCTAACATGCTCCTCTGCTTCCGAAAAGCGTTGTCCTCAACGCTCGAGTAGTTCTGGATGCTTCTGTATATAATTCTCATTCTCCCATGTGGAATCTTAAGCGGATAAGTTCTTCCACTTGATGAGATACTTTGAAATTGATCGATTTCGTAGTTGTCGAGTTCTTGTTTCTGTGACTTCTTCTGGTTCCAATATTATTTTTCCTTCCTCGTCAATTTCTGACAATATTGTTTGAACTGGGATCTTGTCACCTATAACCTTCTTTAAACATGAAACATGGAAAACTGGGGGCACTCGGGAAGTTGCAGGAAGCTCCAATTTGTATGCCATACTACCAATCTTTTGCAACACCTTGTACGGACCATAATATTTTGGTGATAATTTATTATCCTTCTTAGCTTGCTTGAGGGACATTTTTTTATATGGTTGTAGCCGTAGGAATACCCAATCACCTACATCAAAACTTCTTTCACTGTGATGTTGATCTGTCTATTGTTTCATTCTATTCTGCGCCAATGTGAGGTTATCCTTTAAGAGTTGGAGAACTTGTTGTTGATGCTCGATGTGATGTTCCATTGCTTGAAACTTAGAATTTTCTCTTAAATATGATGTGATGGATGGTGGATGATATCCATAAAGTGCCATAAATGGGGTCACTTTTGCTACAATATGGAAGGAAGTGTTATACCACCATTCAGCCAGAGGCAACAATTTGACCCATTGTGTTTGTTTATCAGATACAAAGCAACGAAGATATCCTTCCAAACATTTGTTTACTATCTAAGTTTGCCCATGAGATTGAGGATGATAATATTAGCTATGAGCTAACCGAGTGTTGAGACAAGAAAATAATTATGTCCAAAAATTTCCAGTGAAAATGGGATCTCTATCACTTACAATAATCTTTGGGTTTCCATGTAGCTTTTGAATTGTTTCCATAAGTGTAGTAGAAACTGTACTGGCTTTAAATGGATGTGATAATGCACAAAAGTGTGCATACTTGGTAAGTCTGTCAACTACCACCATGATGACACTCTTTCCTTCGTACTTGGGTAAACCTGTGATAAAATCCATTGAAACCTCCTCCCAACATTGGCTTGGAATGGATAAAGGTTGTAATAGACCTGGGGTCTTAATTGTTTCAACTTTATTTTGTTGGCAAACCAAACATTTCACCCCAAACTTTTGAATATCCGATTTAAGGCCATCCCAAAAAAATTCCTTTTTAACCCTGTAGTAAGTTTTTAAAAATCCTAAGTGCCCTCCTAAGGGAGAAGTGTGCAATTCTATAAGAATCTTTTGTTTGAGTTGGGAATTCTTACATAGGTATAAAAAATCTTTGTACCATAACGAATCATTTTTCCAGCTAAATGTATCAGATGTACTAGGATCTTGTTGTAACTTTCGAATGAGTGCCCACACTTCTTCGTCATTTTTCCATTCTTCCCTTACTTTGTTTATCCAATCTGGTTGGATAATAGAAATGGCACACAACAATGCTTCCACATCCTCATCCTTTCTTGAGAGTGCATCTGCCACAACATTTTGCTTCCCTTTTTTGTAGATGATTTCAAATTCATAACCCAACATCTTTGTGATCCATTTTTTTTGCTCTTCAGAGGATAATCTTTGTTCTAAAAATTATTTAAGACTATCATGATCTGTTTTTACCTTGAAGTGTCTTCCCATTAGGTAGGGTTACGATTTCTTAAGTGCATG
The DNA here is from genome assembly GCA_031772625.1 of Pinus tabuliformis. Classification (NCBI taxonomy): domain Eukaryota; kingdom Viridiplantae; phylum Streptophyta; class Pinopsida; order Pinales; family Pinaceae; genus Pinus; species Pinus tabuliformis. The sequence goes on from CM062811.1 coordinate 391,338,563, forward strand.
TAGTATTGCCAACATTTCCTTCTCATAAATAGCTTTATGTAAATACTTTCCCTTGATTGGACGAATTTCTAAAGCAATGGGTCTTTCATATTGCATTAAAACAACACCAATTCCTTTTTCTAAAGCATCACATTCCACAATAAATGTTTTTGTGAAGTCCGACGTAGCTAAGGCTGGTGTTTGGCACATTGCCTCTTTAAGATGTTCGAAGGCCTTTGTTGCTTCTAGAGTCCATGAAAATTCATCTTTCTTCAATAATGTTGTTAGAGGTGCTACTATTCTCCCATAATTCTTAACAAAATTGTGATAATACCCTGTCAACCAGAGAAATCCTCGCAGATGCTTTATGGATGTGGGGATTTTCCATTCCTTAATGGCTTTATTTGCTAGGGTCTACCTTAACACCTTCACGAGATACAATATGACCCAGATATTCCCCCCTCTTGTACTCCAAAGAAACATTTGGAGCTTTTTGCATATAATTGTTTCTCCTCCAATAGTTTGAGCACCCTGTCAACATGTTCAACATGATCCTTCCAAGACTTACTGTAGATTAGTATATCATCAAAAAACACTAACACAATTTTTCTAAGGAAGGGTTTCAAAATGGAACTCATCAAACCTTGAAATGTATATGGTGCATTGGTAAGGCCAAAAGGCATGACCAAAAATTCATAATGACCCTCATGAGTTCTAAATGTTGTTTTTGGAATGTCGTTGGTCTTCATTCTAATTTGATGATATCCTGAACGAAGATCCAACATTGTGAAGTAAATTTATCCATGCAATTCATCCAATAATTCATCAATGACAAGAATGGGAAATTTATCTTTAATAGTTAGCTTGTTGAGCTCCCTATAATTCGGGCACATTTGCCATGATCCATCCTTCTTGTGCACCAATAATACTGGAGCAGAGAAAGAACTTTGACTAGGTTGAATTATACCAGCCTCTAGCATTTCTGCAACCATACATTCAATTTCACTCTTTTGGGCATAGGGATATCCGTGCGGCCTGATGTTTGGAGGAACACTTCCTGGAATCAAATGAATAGCAGATCATGATCATGAATAGGTGGGAGATCTTTGGAAGTCTCAAATACCATGGAATGATTGTCCAAGACTTTTTGGAGATCTGGAGAAATAGATGATTTAGATGTGGGAACCTCTAGCGAACAAAATTGTGCAATTACACCTCAGTGTTCCTTCTTTAGAAACTTTGTCATACAGTTAGAGTTGATTATCTTTCCCGGTTTCCCTACAATACCCCTTAATTCAATTTCCTTTCCTTGTGCATAAAATTTCATGAAAAGTTCTTGAAAATTAAAAGCTATTGTACCCAAGGATTGTAGCCATTGGACTCCTAGTACAACATCAGCACCACCCATTGGAATGGAAAGCATTGGGATATTCAATACATATTCTCCCATGGATAGCTTGATATTATGGCACTTTCCAGAGAAATTTATGGTTCCTCCACTTGAAACCATCACTTGAAACTCTGGTGCTGGATATAAGAAGAAATTCAATTCTTTTGCTATCTTATAATGTATAAAATTATGGGTACTTCCCAAATCAATCAACACTATTACCTTTTCCTTCTTGATATGTCCTTCTATCTTGATAGTTTGACGAGTGGTAATTCCAGCGAATGCATTACAAGATATGGTCGGATTCATTTCTTCTTTATCTAGGGTTTGTTCCTGGAGTATATCCTCTTCTTTTTACAGTTATTTTTCCTTTTCTTCATTCTCTTCACAATCTATGTAGAATAATTTCTTCTCAACACACTTATGACCTTTAGTGTATTTGTTATCACAACTGTAACAAATCCCTTTTGTTCTTTCTTCTTCCAATTGTTGTGGTGTCAACCTTGTAGGTTGTGGAAGGATAGGGACAACAACACTTCCATCTTTATAGTTGTGAGTGGTAGGCTTCCTGGTTGCCATAATTTTGCTTTCCATTTTTCTTGCTAACTTGAATATCTTCTCCAATGAATCAGGTTCCCAAAGGCAAACCTCATGTTGGATATTATCCTTTAAAGTCCCTATGAACACATCAATCCTATGCTCCTTTGGAATATCTTATACCCTTATGTTCAATTTTTGGAAGTCCTCAATGTGCTCCATGATTGAACCTTTTTGTTTGACATTTATCAATTGGCTAAAAAAAGTGTTGCTTTTTGTATCCTCATAATGTGCTATCATTTCTTCCATAAAAATTTCCCAAGTGACAATTTGTTTACGAGAGCAAAGCCATCAATACCATACAAATTGATTTGGTTCCAAATATGAAGTTGCAATACATACCTTTTGTGTGTTTTGCACATTATGGAGATCGAAAAATTGCTCCATCTATAGTATCCATGTTCCGGGATCCTTGCCATCAAACTTCCTCATATCGATTTTTGGAATATGGTGGGTCTTCAATCGAACATTAGAGTCTATGAAATCATGATTAACATTTCTTTTGTTCTCATCATGAGTTTCCTTTACTACCCTTTCACCATTAGTGACCATTTCTTGTAGTGACTTATTCAAATTTATCTTCAATTCTTCCATCTTATCATTCATGCCATTCATCTTAGCATCCATGCCATTCATCTTAGCTTCCACGCCATCTATCTTAACTTGCATGCTAGTGAACATATATTGATCCAGAACTTCAATGATAGCTCAAATTTCAAAGTGTTCGAAAGAGTGTCGAACCTGAACAACTGGATAGATCTTGTCTTCCTGATTCCGACGCCATGAATGGTTCGAAGAACCGACACCATATGGAGGATTTATCGTATTTTTAAAATGCCTAGTAAACTGCAAATTTTTGAATTTTGGAAAAATTTTAAAAAGAATATTTCAAGGAATATTCCTTGGAATATTCCTTAGAATATTCTCTATAATATTCGCTAGAATATTCCTTTTGGATGGACCAATCAGGATCCAACACGTGGCAAGCCTAGAGGTCGCCACGTGGCCCTGAATTGGTATGGTAAAATATATTTTGGGTCAAGCGGGATCGAACCCATGAGCTCCCGCGGGAAAACAAGCGCTATAACCATCTCCACTATAGGTTGTTTCTTGACAGTCTATGGTTGCGTGTTATATTTTTTATGTTAACTATTTGTGGTTTGGGAATAGACCGCCAGCAGTCCCACGAAAGCCTGTGCACATGCGCAGGTTTCCAAACAACCCGCTAGCGTTAATTATAAACCGTCAATACCCTAATTGCCGCTGGGAATCCCGGTCACATGCGCAACGGTTACACCAACAGTTAGTTAGCCCAACAGTTAAGCTTGGCAGAGTAGACAAAAAGGTGTAATTTTCTAAATTTAGTCACAGTTAACTCCAGTTTGTCAGATTTAGTGAAGGTTCACTAGGAGTTACTAATGGAATGCACTCTAGAAGTGATTTTTGACCTAAGAGAGTGAAACACGAGTATACCTAGGCTAATTTGGGCCTTCTAAAACCATTGGAATAGTCCAGAGAAGCTGAAGAATCCATCTTCAAGGAGATTTTCGTATAGGGAGATTTTGGAGCTAAGGGCCACCAGGGGTTGGAGGCTGTTGCAGGAGCTACCAGTATCCATTCTCAGCAAACAAACAGTCGTTCCCGACTGTAAGGAACCTTATAAACATAATGAAGGTGTTTTAAGAATCATTTTGAGACTTCTAAAGGTCAATATGCTGAAGGGAAGTTTCAAGCAGCCTAGAGCCAACCATGGAGAAAGGCCTAGATCGAGGATGCAATGCTCGTTTTGAGCAAATGAACAGTCATTTGCTGATTTCAGATATGTGTTGGAGACAGTAGCAGAGGTTTCAGAGACATTTGAAGCATTCTGAAGGAGTTTCTGCCATTAAAAAGCTCAGGGAAGCTCAGTGCACCTGCTGAAGGAATCAAGTCCAAGGGAGCCTAGATTTGCTTGCACAATGAGGACAACCATGACAAGGATGTAGATGGTTTTCTAAGCCCATTGGTTTAGTTCAGTAACCTCTGGAGTTGAGTGTGGAACTTGTAAAAGAATTCAAGCCATAATCCCAAAGAGCCAAGTCAAGTTGACAAGAGCTCACAGAGACGTAGCCCACGAGATCGAGGTGAACTCCTTATTAAATTTGATGTTATGTGTGATTTTTATTTGTTGCATTATATGTCTGATATATGTGTTTAATATCAGAAGAAACAAATCAAGTTAAAGCACTTAAACAGATGAAAACAAACAAACACATACACCTGTTTCAAGTACATAATTTCGCAATTGTCAACATAAGCTAGATCATGTTTGTTTAAGCTTTGGAGTGGGAGGTTCTTATAAGCATGACAAGTTGTTAAAACCCTCATTTCAAAGCAGGTGGTATCAGAGCAGGATGCTTGATTGACAGAGCAATCTATTTGCTTGTTTGACTTGAAAGGTGTTTAAACAATACAAAGGATTCACTATTTGATTATTTGTAAACTGACTATTGTTTGAGTTTGCAAAGGTGAAGAGAAAGCTACTGATAGCTAAGTCTAGGAGAGGACAAGAAGGAAGAAGGTTTGAAGGCATTCTCCTTACCCCAAGGACGTCAAGGCAATCCTTGAAGCACAAGAGATTTTGATGCAAAATGGTTGTTTGAATAAGAGTTTGACTATGCAGTCATTTGATTCAGGAATTTGTTAATAGATTCTGAATTTTGTTGAAGTTCTTTTGTTAATTTTTATAATGACAACTTCCACAAGTGAGTTTTCAAAATCTTCCTCCTTCACAAGATTCTTTGATGAAGGCTTGAAGCAAGAATTTTTCATCATGATGAATATGGTGAGAGAAATGTATGAGGATGAAAGGAAGAGCACTAAACTTCGAGAGCAGTTGAATTCCATGAAGGAAGAGAAGCAGTTGCTTTTTGACCAATTGCAGGAAATGGAAAGCCAACTTCATATTGTAAATATGAATATGGAAAGGATGCATGAGTTGGAGACACAACTCCTTGTTGCCAAAGAAGCCTTAGCCAAGTATCAGCTTGAAGAAGAGGTAAATAATTCTAGTTTGTCTTCAAATTCTTATAAGAATGTTTATGTTGGTTCTTTTGAAAAACATACAAGAGGCATAAGGTCCAAGTTGATGTCCAAAATGGGATATGAAGGAAAAGGATTGGGAAAACATGCACAGGGTATTGTTGAGCCAATAATGGTTGAGGAAAGGCTTAAGTATTTGGGTCTTGGCTATGGGAAATCTTATGGAGAAAGTTCCAGAGCAGACATGAAGGCAATTGAAACAGTTCCTAGAAGGAGTTTCATTTCAAGTTCTCTACCTCAAGGTTGTAAATATTGTATTCTTGGGGAATGCAATAGTTTGAAACATACTTTGCAGGAAGAAGGTGTTCATAAGCATGCACTTGAACAAGATAGATCTGAAAGATCTAAAACCATTGAAGGGATTGATGTTGTTCCAAAGGGAACTTCTTCTTCATTCAAATCACCTCCTCATGAAGGTAATAAAGGTGAAAGGGAAAGGTATAAATCTGATTTTAATCATATTTCCTTTGATCATGTAAAGCATGGGGGATTTCCACATAAGCATTGGAAAATAGTTGCATGTTCTTTTTGTGGTTTGTTTAACCATAGTGTTTCTAGATGTTGGAAAAGAATGGCCACATATAGGAAAGTTTTGAAGGAAAGAAGGAAAGAAGCCAAAGGTCCATTAAACAATGCAAATCATGCTGTCAAGAAGATGCACATGTGTTGTAGTTATTTACATAAGCAAGGACATACTGCTGAAATGTGTTGGACTCTGAATCCAACAATGCCTCCACGAAAGTTAAAGAAAGTGGAGAAAGAGTATGGCAAGAATGGAAAGGAATTTTCCATCATTGATATGTGTTAGGATGATCCACATGTTGATGTTAATGTGCAGTTAAAGGAAGCGCTTTTGATGTGGATTGGTAACAAATGGTTAGAGTTCTTATCCAATTAAAGTTGCATGTCTTTTGATTAAATGCATTTCTTTGCTAAGGGAATGCAAGTTGCAGGATGGAAAAGTTGAGTATGAGACTCGCGTTATTGCAGCGAAAGTTATATTCATTTCAGCTTTGAAAGTATATGTACATGTGATCGAGGATCTTGTACTTATGGTTGTACTTAAGAGAAAGTTGAAGGATGAAATGCATACATGAGAATGATATGCAAAAGCACATGGATGATGATTTCCTAGTATTTTGAACATGTATGTGTGATTAACTTGAAGGGTTGATTACTTTGTTTTAAACATGCATGTAATGTAATATTGACTGGGAAAAGTTGATTTGATCTCCAAGATTGTAAAAGGGAGATAATGATGAAGTGTTTCATCTTTGTAAAAGCATCGTTTAAATTATTTTTGTACATGCTTGATTTGAAGGGTCAAATGTTTGAAAGGCATGATTTTTGTCGACTTTTGATATAGTTGATCATTGGTAAATGAGATGTAAAGGCATGATGATGATTCACATGATGTGAAAGTTGTTTCTTTTGTTGAAACAAGAATTTATTTCATCAAGTTTTTTTCTTCTTTTGACATCGTCTACAGAAGAATATTTGCAGCAGCAAAAGTTGCCATGGTTACATTTGTGACTTTTTCATGGAAGTGGCTTGGAAGCAATGTTCAACTACCTTCTATAAATTCTGAATGAGTTCAAGGAAGAAAGTTCTTAACAGGAGGACAAGCGCATCCAGGAAGGGAAGTGTCGACTACCTTCGTGTTTTTGTTTAAAGGCACTAGCCATGCAAGGCAAGTGTATGTAGGCTAAAAGAAGAGGGTGCTATACTCTCATCTACTGTTCAGATTATTATATCAGCCTCTTGGGGTCCAAAGATTCCCAATGGGGAGGAGTGATCAGATATTGATCCAGGACTTCAATGATAGCTCAAATTTCAAAGTGTTCAAAAGAGTGTCAAACCTAAACGACTGGATAGACCTCATCTTCCTGATTCCGACGTCATGAACGGTTCGAAAAACCGACACCATATGGAGGAGTTATCGCATTTTTAAAATGCCAGTAAACTGCAAATTTTTGAATTTTGGAAAAATTTAAAAAAGAATATTTCGAGGAATATTCCTTAGAATATTCCCTAGAATATTCTCTAAAATATTCGCTGGAATCTTCCTTCTGGATGGACCAATCAGGAGCCAACATGTGGGAAGCCTCAAGGTCGCCACGTGGCCCTGAATTGGTATGGGAAAATATATTTTGGGTCAAACGAGATCGAACCCATGACCTCCCGTGGGTAAACAAGTGCTCTAACCATCTCCACTACAGGTTGTTTCTTAACATTATATGGTTGTATGCTATATTTGTTATGTTAAATGTTTGTGGTTTGGGAAAAGACCGCCAGCGGTCCCACGAAAGCCTGTGCACATGCGTTGGTTTCCAAACAACCCACCTCCGTTAATTGTAAACCGTCAATCCCCTAACTGCTGCCGAGAATCTCGGTCACATGTACATCGGTTACGCCAATGGTTAGATAGCCTAATGGTTAAGCTTGGCAGAGCAGACAAAAAGGCGAGATTTTCTGAATTTAGTCACAGTTAACTCCAGTTTGCCAGATTTAGTGAAGGTTCACTAGGAGTTGCTAATGGAATGCACTCCAGAAGTGATTTTCGACCTAAGAGAGTGAAACAAGAGTCTACCTAGGAAAATTTGGACCTCCTGAAGCCATTGGAATAGTCCAGAGAAGCTAAAGAAGTCATCTTCAATGAGATTTTCGTCCAAGGAGATTTTGGAGCTAAGGGCCACCAGGGGTTGGAGGCTGTTGCAGGAGCTACCAGTATCCATTCTCAGCAAACAAACAGTCGTTTCTAACTGTAATGAACCTTCTGAATCCAATGAAGGTATTTTCATAAGTATTTGGAGACTTCTAAAGGTCGATATGTTGAAGGAAAGTTTCAAGCAGCCTAGAGCCAACCGTGGAGGAAGGCCTAGATCAAGGATGCAGTGCTCATTTTGAGCAAATGAACAGTCATTTGTTGATGTTAGATATGTGTTGGAGATAGTAGCAGAGGTTTCAGAGACATTTGAAGCATTCTGAAGGAGTTTGTGCCATTAAAAAGCTCAGGGAAGCTCAGTGCACCTGCTGAAGGAATCAAGTCCAAGGGAGCCTGGATCTACTTGCACAATGACGATAACCATGACAGAGATGTAGATGGTTTTCTAAGACCATTGGTTTAGTTTAGTAACCTCTGGAGTTGAGTGTGGAACTTTTAAAATAATTCAAGCCATAATCCCAAAGAGCCAAGTCAAGTTGACAAGAGCTCACGGAGACATAGCCCACAAGATCGGGTTGAACTCCTTATTAAATTTGATGTTATGTGTGATGTTTATTTGTTGCATTATATGTTTGATATATGTGTTTAATATGAGAAGAAACAAATCAAGTTAAAGCAGTTAAATAGATGAAAACAAACAAACTCATACACCTATTTCGAGTACATAATTCCGCAATTGTCAACATAAGCTAGATCATGTTTGTTTAAGCTTTGGAGTGGGAGGTTCTTGTAAGCATGACAAGTTGTTAAAACCATCATTTCAGATCATCCATTCATATTGGCTTCCACTCCATTCATCTTGGCTTCATTTACCTTTAGTGAGAGTGAAATTTGTTGTACTTGGTCTTGTAATTTTGACATATCATGTTGCATTTCTTCCTCTTCTTCACGAGTCATGCTAGAGATTTCAGGTTGCTTACTAGGTGTTTCCATTTTTTTTCTTCGAGGCATTGATTAATGCTAATAATTCTTCACTATTCCCTTTGAATTCCTTCAAACTAATTTTTCAAACCAATCTTATGCAAAATTTAAAAAAAAAACTACACACCTTTTTTTCACTTTGTAAGAGCTCGATATTGAATCTATTGTATCTTTGTAACTGTGAACCTCGAATATCTAAAATCTTGTCCTGTGGTAGCTCTTTGAGTATTATTTCTAACCCCGCAAGTCTGATCAATATTGGACTCTCCAAGGAAGAGTTATGGCAAATCTCCCACGGTGACTTGATTATAGACTAGTTCAGTAGAGCTAATTTGTACGACGTGCCACATGTCACTATTTCGACCTTAGTACCTGAAACTGATACACAGAAAACTAAAGGTCGTCCTCTTTCTGAAACTTCTTACGAAATTTCAATCTAAAGCTCAAAACAAAAGTTATGATAATTTTCCTCAGGTCACCTGTTTGGAATGTAATTCGAGAGTTTGCAAAAGCCATAACTTCCTCATATCATATCTCCGAAAATGTAGCGAGACAAGCTCTAAAATTCGACCCGAAGTTCAGAACGATTTCAGCTCAAATGGGTTTTTTTTGTAACTTTTGAAACATCATAGAAAAATGTTATAGAAAAAATTCCACGATGACCTGTTTGGAGCAGCAAAACCCTAGAATCCAAAACTCTGATACCAAATGTTAGGAAACCAACTCACAAAAAGATAGAAAAGATAGATCAAGACCTTAGAATTTAGCCTCTTTGAGGGGAAATCTCCTTTACATTACAAAAATGAACAATTATTGGATGATACAAATGACTAAACCTCCCTTCTATATATAGGAGTCTAAGGGGTCACAATATAATCAAGCTGACATAACAGCGATAACATAAGGGCACAAAATTAACAATAACGGGTTTCTATGGGGCATACTAATAACAATATGGGGAAAATAGGGGAACAATAATAACAATAAGGGATACAGTGACAATAGAAATGGTGGAATCACTAGTATTATATGGGCCTAACAATCTTCCTCGCCTTGTGGTTCACCTATTGTCTTAGTGCCAAAGAAGGATGGAACATTGCTCATGTGTGTGGACTTTCGTGCATTGGGAAAAATTACGGTAAATAATCATTACCCAATGCCTCGAATAGATGATTTACTGGATCAATTAAAAGATGCAAAGTATTTTACTAAGTTGGACTTAAGAAGTGGCTACCATCAAATTAGAATAGTTGAAGGAGAGATTTGGAAGACAACATCCAAACAAAACATAGTTTGTTTGAATGGCTAGTTATGTCGTTTGGTTTATGTAATTCTCTTGCTACATTCACGAATGTGATGATGATTTGTTGAGGCCATTTCTTGATAAATTTTTCATAGTCTACTTAGATGCCATCTTAATTTTTAGTAAAACCCGTGATGAACATGTCATGCATGTAAGAAAAGTACTTGATGTCTTGAAAAAAGAACAGTTGTATCTTAAGATGTCAAAGTGTGAGCTTGGAAATACTTCTTTAGTTTAATTTGGTCATATTGTTGGAGGAGGTGAGTTGAAAGTAGATCCCTCCAAGGTTGATTTCATTGTGAATCGGCCAAGGCCCAAGACAGTTATAGAAGTAAGAAGTTTTCTGGGAGTAGCCCAATATTGGAGGAAATTTATTTCTATTTTTCCTCTTATAGCAGCTCCTTTGCATGCGTTGACCAGCGTGAAAAATGTTTTTAAGTGGGGAGGCAAACAACAAAAGGCCTTTGATGCATTGAAGGAAAAGATTAGTACATCTCCCGTACTCACACTTCTAGACTTGAGACAGTTATTTGAGATTCAGACATATGTTAGTGACTATGCTATGGGTGCAGTCCTCATGTGGCATGGTAAGCCTATCTGTTTTCAATTGGAAAATTTTAATGGTGCAGTGATTAACTATCCTACATATGACAAGGAATTGTATGCATTGGTGAAAAGTGTGAAAAAATGGAAACATTATCTGATGGGTAAGGAAACAGTCATTCACACTGATCATCAACCATTACAATACTTGCAATCTCAATCAAATTTGCAGCAATCAAGGCACTTTCGATGGATGGGTTTCCTTCAACAATTCCAATTGGTAATCAAGTATAATAAAGGTATCTATAATAAAGTTGTTGATATGCTTTCTAGGCCAATTGTTAGTGCAGCTACTTTACTCAAGCATAATTTTGTTTTACATGAAAGTTATATTGAGCAATATGCATTAGATAATGACTTTCAATATGTTTATGCAAGCTTGAGTCAAGGTAACCAAGTAGAGGAATTGGATTATCATTTGCATGATAACTTGTTGTACCATCTTGGCAAGCTTTGTATTCCGTAGGGAGAAAGAGTTAACATCATAAGAGAGGCACATACTTCTCTTATTGCTAGTCATTTCGGTGTAAGTAAGATGGTGGCACATCTACAAAGGTATTGTTATTGGCCTCGTATGCTTGAAAGTGTGTCTCGTTTTATTAAGGGATGTTCATTATGTGAAATGAGTAAGCCTAGTAATAGGAAAATAGGATTGCACACACCACTTTCGGTTCCTTCATGACCATAGGAGAGTGTTTCTATGGATTTTATAGGAGGTCTTCAATTGTGAAAAAGAGGTCATGATTATTTGTATGTAGTTGTGGATAGTTTCAACAAAATGTGTATTTTGATTCCATGTAAAAAGCAAGTTACAACTGAGCAAACTGCTCAGATATTCTTTCAGAATGTTTGGGTGCATTTTGGATTACCCACATCCATTTTTAGTGATCGAGATTCTCGTTTTGTGGGGAATTTTTGGTCAAACTTGTGGGGATTCATGGACACCAAATTGAAAGAGTACAACCTTTCATCCACAAACAGATGGGCAAACAGAGGTAGTGAAGATAATAGTGATACATCTTCTGTGTGGCTATTACAGCAAGCATATTAAGTTGTGGGATGAACAATTTTACTATATTCAACATGCTTACAACCGAGCCAAGCACTTTCCACTCAAACTTCGCTATTTGAGGCATGCATGGGATATTTGCCTAAATCTCCTTCGGATTTTATTTTTGGCAAAGATGTTGCTATTGAAGGTCATAGCGACATAGAAAAAGCAAGAAAGTTCATTTAACAAATACAATTAGTACACCAAAAGGTTCAAGAAAAACTTGAGAAAATCCAAGGTAAGTACAAAGCAAGGCATGACAAGCATCGTCAAGATCACAAGTTCCAATTTGTTGATGAAGTTTGGCTTCACATTAACAAAGAGAGGCTCCAAGGAGAAGGTAAAAATCTCAAACCAATTAGATATGGTCCATTCAGAATTTTGGAAAAGATTGGTGACAATGCCCTCAGGTTGGATTTGCCTTCATATATGAAAATTTATGATGTTGTTAATGTTGAGAATTTAGGGTTGTATGAGCCTCCTTTGATTGAAGATCAAGGAGAGAATGTTCAAATTCTATCTATTGAATACTTTTCTCCAGAATTCCTTGATGTGCTTCAGCAAGACGCTCTACTTAACAGAATAACAAGGACATCAAAAAGGGGAAATATTGATTATCTTCGACTGGGGCTCAAGGGTACAATTCCTTCAAATGCCAAATGGATAGAAGTTGGAAAGGTGAGGAAATTGTACCCTCACCTGCTAAACAATTGAAAGTGATCCTTTTGGAGTTGAAAAAGCTTCTAGTGGGGAGGAGTGTTCACGTGCTCAAAATTAGGCTTAAAAACCAAAGTGTCAGAATCTTGATCGAATTAGCTTTAAATCAAAGAGCTCATCATTCTGATTCCAATGGTGTGAACGACACTCAAATCCGAGCTCATATGCAGAAGTTATAGCAAGTCAAAGTTCATGTTTAACTTATTCACATGGTAGGAATGGATGATATGGCAAGGTCCTTCAGCGAATGAGGAGGCACCAAGTGGCAAGCTGTCATTGGCCCCCACATGTCACAAATCACAATTGCAGGCAAGTCGGCGTTAAAAATCGGCCTCCGAGTAGGGAAGTGTTGTGATGCAATAAGGTAATCGCAAAGGCATTTAAGAATTGACCGGAGGCGCAATGCGATGGATCACAATCGCACATTGGCGAAGGGAGGTGTTATAGAATTGGCACCCAGTAGGTACCGGATTGCGATGCAATATCGCAAATCGCATCAGGGTGCAGAGTCCCACTTTATGATTGTCGTCGGTTCTCCACCGATGGCGAAATGCGATAGATTCCTTGGATGTGATGTGACTATAGGCTACAGTTTAATGGTCCATCGGGTCCATTGTATCACAATCGCACATTGCCCACCTTGTTCACAGACCATAAGCCCACAGGACTCCATCAATTGCGATTTGTGATGGACAGTCGATGCCGACGTATTATGGCCCACCGCGCAACAAAATTCTTGCTCGGTTAGCGGATTTTTGGAGTGAAAATGTGGATTCCTGTCATATGTGGAGCAATATGTGGAACGAATAGTGGGAGAACTAGGAGAAGTCATAACTTCTTCAGTTTTCCACCAAATTGGATGCAAAAATAGGCTAGATGACCTTTTTTGAGTATTCTAAACTCATTGGAGTTGGTTTTAGAAGCATTTGAGCATTGTAAACACATATTTTTACACTTTTGAGCATAATAGAGAGGCCCAAGCCATTAGAAGCTGGACCAAGGAGATGTAGCCTAGGAGGGGTGAACTCCTTTATCATGTGATTGTTGTAACGTGTTTTTGATGATGTTCTATATATGTTTATGTTCTTGTTCAGTTTCTTGTTTATGTTAAATTTCTCATAAAATTAACATAAAAACTCTTCATTTCACTTACAAAAATTCATGAATCCTTAAGCACAATGAAAACATTTTGTTTGTAATCTGAGGAAGATCTTAGCACTGCAAACTAATATTCTAAATTAGATCAACGGGCCTCACGCAGAAGTGACGCAGTGAAGATTAGAGGGCCTCCGGGGTGTCAAAATTTCTCCAGAGCAAGGAGGAAAATTGTCTCAGGTGTTTCTCTCAGAGGTGTCTCTATATTATGTAAAATCGTCCCTTGTAAAGAGATTGTTGTTGAAGAATAATAAATAAACCCTCATCTGTTGCACCGGTTTTCTCGCATTGAGTTTTTCCGGGAACTATTGTCCAAAATTAATTGTGTTGATGTGATTGATTCTTGTGCTTTTATATCACTATTATTTTCTCTATGCTATTATGTGATAACTGTAGTATAATTTATTTTGATTTTTACTGAAGGGTTTTGTAAATAACTTATTGTGGAAAATAAGTAGGAGAAATAAATCAGTTACTACAGTAGAATTTCGTGTTAGAAGTTTTCATACCTACCTTATCTTCTGGAGTCTTGACCTTAGGCATACCAATCATCATTGCAAATCTCAAGCCCTAAGATGTGATCTCTTTCTATTTATTGCTTGGAGAGCCTTTAGCTTCTTCTAAAGCATTGATTCTTTTATCATGTCTCTCCTCGAACGGGATTTATGAAATCAATTCATACCTAGTTACTGACATATTCGTTTTAAGTGACTTCCCTTCTATTAATGATCCTCCCATCGGTGAAAGTCCATAAAGAGCAGGGGACATTGGCTGAGGTGACAATGGGTCTTTGTCCCATTGTTGCCACTTGGTTTAGTAGTTGTCCCATAGGTTCCCCTCCTAGGGCCCTGCTAGACTGTGTGTTAACACATACCATCGAGATAGAGGTGGGGACAAAGCTAATGTTAACCACTCCATACAGGCACCCAAAGAATCCCAAGGAGGAGAATGTAAAAACTATAAAGGAACTATTAAAAATAGGGCACATCAGACCTAGTTCCAACCCATTCACCTTATCATATGTATTGGTTAAAAAGAAGGATGTGTTGATTTTTGTGTAACATCGGGAGATATTCCTACATGTCAAAAGGTCCCCAAGTCGGCCAGAGAAAATTATGAAAATTAAAATTAAAATCATGAATTTTTGGGCTTCATGTAGGCCACAAATGATCAAGTCAGCCACACCATAAAGTGGTGTGACTTTTGGTCAAAAATTCACCCACTTGACTAATATAAAAACACAAGTTGACATCCACATTTGTACCAATTCAAATCACACACATTATTCTATTTTATAATCCACATGTGTGAAGTCAAAGAGGAGGAAATCTGAAGGTTGACCAAAGTAAAGAAGTTATCATTTGACAGAGTTTGACCTACTCTGTTTGATCAAGAATCCATTGAGTTTGACAGGGAGTTCTGACTAAATTTGACCATTGAAAAAGGACAAGTTTGACCATAGAAGAAAGGAGAATTTGACGACAGATTTGGGCTATAGTCAACCGCAGTTGATTGTAGGACCAAGTTGGCCTCAGGTCAAATTTAAAACTATTGACCAACATTGAATTCTCATATATTTAGAGGTTTGACCAACATTGACTAGCTTGCATTTGACCAGGTTTGACTGGTATCTTGGGCTTGAATTTGTGGCACATATTTCTAGAATTCTCTTGTAAATATTGTTGAATGATTTCTCCTTAAAAGAAGAGTTGTTGGGTTTTTTCCAAGGTTGAGTTTTCCCATGGTAATTTTGTTGTCTCTATTTTGCTTTGTTGTCTCTTTATAATCCTATTGTTTTCATTACTTTACTATTGATATTTTATGTGTGTAATTTCTTAATGATACATGTGATATAAGATGATTGAATTGGAAACCAATGGAAAGTATTTATCAGATCATAAGATTAATATATACTTTTCATTATTATAGAAAATTCAACATGGGATCAAAGCCTTATTGAAAGAGAAGCGATCGAAGTCAACCTTAGAGACGACTATTCAAGCTGCTTAATTGGGAAGTTAGCCTTAGATATAAGATCAACAACATAATTGGTTTTTGGGTTTCTTGCCTAAAATGGCACTAAACCTTAGAGTTGAAGATAGGTTGGATGGTGTCATTAATTTCAAATCTTGGAATACCAGAATACTACTTATTTTGGAAGAGAATGAACTTTTGGAACATGTGGAGAAAGTCATCCCAGATCCAAAGGGAGATGAAGAGAGAGATAAAATAAGAAAAATGAAGCTAAGGCCAAAATAATCTTGGTAGACTCCATCAAAGATCACTTGATTCCTCGTGTAGTTGGATTAAAGACTACCAAGGCAATATATGATGATCTGGTGAAATTGTTTTCAAGAAACAATACCAGTAGAAAGTTAGCTTTGAAAAATTGTCTCTGCAATATCACTAAGACTAAATCAAATTTTGTTGTCTTCTATCTTAAGAATATATGACAAGTCAAAGACAAGCTTGTAGCCATTGGAGACAACATTGAAGATCCATAACTTGTTTCAATTACTCTCAATGGATTTCCATCCTCATGGGAACCATTTATTCAAGGAATTTGTGCATGATCAAAACTACCCACATTTGATGAGCTATGGATTGATTGCATTCAAGAAGAGTCAAGATTATTTTCCAGAAATAACTAAAACTTCACAAAATGAAGAAACACAAGCCCTTGTAGCTCATACTAGAAAAGGAAAGGGAAGAAACAACTTTGAATTTTGTGATAAAAAGAACTTTTGGAAAATTCAGTAAGAAGAATTCAAGTGGAAGACTTGTTCACACTCAAGATAAGGAGGACATGTCAAAAGTGAAGTGTCTCACTTGTCAAAACTTTGGACATAATGCATCCAAATTCCTTGAAATAAAAAGGAAGGAGAGGGAGTATGCATCAACAACCACCGTTGAAAATGATGACGATGAGCAACCACCTCAGAAAAAGTCAAAAGAATTTTTCCTTTAGATTTGTCAAGAAATTGACAAATCCCCTCTATTTTCAACTTGTTTATTTTTTAGGAATTAAAGATGAGAATTATTTTCTTCTTCAATTTTTGGCCTTGATTCTATTATGATACTTCTTTACATGACCCCCTAAGTTAGGTTCATGAATAATCAAGTCTATTGCATTGAACTACCATTACATAGGTAGCAACATCCAGAAGTGCAAGGAAAAGTTATGACAAGAGGATTCTCTCAGTAAGAGGGAATGAACCACAAGAATATTTCGTTTTCTTTGTTACCATAACAGATGGTCATATTCCTGAGTATGTTGGAAGAAATTGTAAAAACTAGCATCCAGGATTGTGTCCTACAATAGGAAAGAGCTTCCAATTCCAAGGGAACCAACAATCAGGCAAAGTGGAAGGAGCGTCCTTTCAAGAATATTTCATGAGATTAAGATTGTCATATTAGATGTTTAGAGACATGAGGTCTCTCATATCAGAAGGACTTTCTTACGTGACAAAGGAAGTAGAAGTGGCAGAAGGAGTTACTTTCGTGACAAAGGGAGAAGCAGTGACAAGAGGATTTACTTTCGTGATAGAGGAGCAACAATGGATGAAGGATTTACTTCCATGACAAAGGAAGTTGCTATGATTAACAAAAGAAAACTTGTTTCAGTGTCAGAGGAAGTTTATCCTTGAAGATTGAAATGAAATATTTTAGCAGGGATTGGAGGTTCAAAGATGTACATGCTATTGATTAGAAGTACTTGGTTAACATCGAGCCAGATACTTGCTTTGTAGGTGAACACCCTAAACCAAGTTTATGGTTGAGTCAAAAATCAAATCATATGATACCTATGTTGTACAATTGATCTAAGATATGTCTCATGAGGTGAATTAAGTTTTTTTTATGAAGAAATGAGGCTTTAAAAACCAAGACATGGTTGAGTCACCTCATATGAGACATGAGGATCAGTATAGCTCCAACATATATCCACACATAAGTAGATTATGGACAAATACGAGCTTAGTTTGATGCTAAATGTCTCCCTCTTTAGGAAAAAATAATGAGGGATAATCATCTTCTTAAGCCATAAAGGACCTCGGGTGGGTCATGAAGGGATTTGACTAAGAGGAGATGAATACATTCACCTTTGAATCCATAAGTATTTGGCTAGGTCGACCAAAGATGAATACTCCAGGGAAATTATATGATTGGATAGATCTACTCCTTATAATCCAACGGACTTGGCTATTTCAACTGAAGGAGATAGATGTAGTTCACCTTTGAAGCCAAAAGGACTCGGCTAGGTCATAAATGACTTTAACCGAAAAGGTGAATGGTCCAAAGGAAAATACTCTCCAAATAAACTGAAAAAAAATTTGGATGTCTAGATTAGGTCATGACCAAAGGAGATTGATAAAATTTGCCTATGGAACCATAAAGTATTTTGGCCAACCCTAGATATATGAGGAGTTACATTGTCCACTCCAGGATGGCATTTTTTTATAAACATGCATCAACATGGAAAGCTCATGAACTTTTCTTAAGGAAGGAGAAATTTTAGCAAGAGAGATTTGTTGCTAAGAATACCTCCCTCGCTAAGAGGGAGTGTTGATTTTTGTGTCGCATTGGAAGGTATTCCCACATGCCAAAAGGCCCCCCAATTTCCAAAGAAAATTATGAAAATTAAAATTAAAATCTTGAATTTTTGGGCTTCATGTAGGCCCCAAATGGTTAAGTCAACCCCACCATGAAGGGAGTGACTTTTGGTCAAAACGTCATCCACTTGACTAAATACACAAGTTGACCTCCACATTTGGAACAATTCGAATCACACACATTCTTCTATTGTCTAATCCACATGTGCAAAGTCAAAGTGGAAGAAATCTGAAGGTTCCCTGAAGTAAAGAAGCTTCCATCTGACAGAGTTTGACTTGCTCTATTTGACTGAGAATGTGTTGATTTTGACCAAGATTTTTGACTAAATTCGACCACTCAATAAGGGAAAGTTTGACTACATAAGAAAGGAGACTTTGACCGCAAATTTGGACCATAGTCAGCCATAATTGATTGCAGTTGACTGTAGGGTCGAGTTGATTTCAGGTTGAATTTCAGATTGTTGACCAACATTAAATTCTCTTATATTTGGAGGCTTGATGAGCATTGACTAGCTAGAATTTGAACAGGTTTGACTAGTATCTTGGGCTTGAATTGGTGGCACAAAATTCTATAATTCTCTTGTAAATATTATTGAAGAACAATTTCTCCTTAGAAGAAAAGTTGTTGGGTTGTTCCCAAGGTTGGGTTTTCCCATGGTAATTTTTGTCTCTATTGTGCTTTCCTTTCTCTTTATGTTCCTATTGTCTACATTACATTTCTATTGAGATTTTCTCTGTGTAGTTTTTTAATAATACAAGTGACGTAAGATAGTTGAATTGGAAATCATTGGAAAGT
The DNA here is from genome assembly GCA_031772625.1 of Pinus tabuliformis. Classification (NCBI taxonomy): domain Eukaryota; kingdom Viridiplantae; phylum Streptophyta; class Pinopsida; order Pinales; family Pinaceae; genus Pinus; species Pinus tabuliformis. Next base: position 391,357,491 of record CM062811.1, read on the forward strand.
AATTATCAAATCAAAATATTAATCTCTACTTTGCATTATTGTAGAAAATTAAAAAATATGGAACCATGAGGATGTGCATTGATTATTGGACCCTGAACAAGAAGACAATTAAAATCAGGTACCCCATACCTAAGATTGATGAGTTGTTGGATGAGTTGCATGGGAACTCTATTTTTGAAAGATTGATCTTTGATCCATGTATCATCAGATCATGGTTAAAGAATAGCATGTACACAATACTGCTTTCGGGTGTCACTATGGGCACTATGATTTCTTGTTCATGCCATTTGGGTTAACCAACACACCCTCCACTTTCTAGTCTTGCATGAATCACATTTTCAACACATCGTTGTGGAAATCCCTACTCGTATTCCTTGACAATTTCCTTGTATGTAGTTGGTCATGGCATTAGGGGAATTTTGAGGTCTAAAACAGGCCACCTAAGAAAAATGTACAACCAAAATAAAATTTATAAGACCCAATAGGATTGAAGATGATGATGTCAACCATTGGGGATTATTCACCATTTTAGGATTAAAAGAGTAAAAATAATAAAAATAATAAAATAATAAAACTATTTTTTCAACTTGTATTTTCAACTTATCTCCCTAAGGTTTTACTCAAATTTCGAGCGGGAGTACTCATTGGATGCAGAATTTAATTCCTCATCCAAGGAGTACCCATGTTTCATATTTTCAATGGATCCTGCTACACGAAAAATGAGAAATACATGAAAAAATGTGATTGCAATCACGTTTTTCATGTAGCAGGGTCCATCGAAAGTATGCAACATGGGAACTCCTTGGATGAGGAATCAAATTATTCATCCAACAAGTGTTGTTGCTAGAAATTTGAGTAAACCCATAGGGAGATAAGTTGAAAATACGAGTTGAAAAAATAGTTTTTTCTTTTTTCCCTCTAAAATTTGACGATGTAATCTAATCTTATTTTATTATTTCCACTAGTATTTTATAATTTCCTTAGGAGGCCCATTTTAGACCTCAAAATCCCCCTAATGGAGGACCACATGAAACTTTAGATGAGGTTTTAGGTATATTGGAGTAGTCACTATATGCCAAGGAGTAAAAATGTGAATTTGGCATGATAGAGATTTTGCATTTGGGTCATGTGATTAGCACGCAAGGTGTACAAGTACATTACGAGAAGATCCAATCCATATTAAATTGGCTAACATTGTTGACCCTTACATATCTATGAGGATTCTTGGGATTGTGCAACTACTACAGGCATTTTGTTAAGGAATTCTCACAGTTGGTTTCACCCTTGACAGATTTGAAAAATAAAGGATCATTTAGATGGATAGGGGAAGCTCAACATATATTTGACAAGCTCAAGGAGGTGATGAGCTCTTTCCTAGTTTTGGCACTACTTGACTTCACTCAACCCTTTGTGCTTGAGTGTGATGCTTCAAGAGAAGGTATAGGGGCCATCTTGATGCAGAACAAACACCTAATAGCATTTGAGAGTCAAAAGATAATGGAGCCATAAAGGATATACTCTATCTATGACAAGAAGATTCTAGACAGCATGCACGCTATGGAAAAATTTAAACAACATTGGCTGGGTAGAAAATTCATGGTCAGGACAGACCAAAACAATTTGCATTATTTGCTAGAGCATCAAGACTTGAATGAGAGGCAACGAAAGTGGGTAAGCAAGATAAAAGCATATGACTTCGACATTGAGTATATGAAGGGAAACAAGATTGTTGTTGTAGATTCCCCTTCCAGGAAGCCAACGACATGCTCATTCATGGATATTTTAGTTGATTGGAAAGAACTCTTGTTAGTGGAATATTCCAAGAACAAGTTTGCTTGTGAGTTAATGGATGGACACATTTAGAATGACAGGTACAAATTAGTGGGCGATATTAATTTTTATAAAGACATGATCTAAGAGTTCTTGAGTCCAAACTCAAGGAAAAGATCACCAAATTTGTTCATGACTCACCATTTGCAGGGCATCAGGGGTATTTCAAAACTTAAGACAAATCAAAGAGAGGTTCTCTTGGAAGGGCCTTAAGGATGATGCACTAAGGCATGTGAGGGAGTATATGACTTGTCAACAAAACAATTTTGAGCATACTCATCCTGCAAGTTTTTTACAACCTTTTCTCAGCCCCATGTAGAAGTGGGAGAGTGTGTCCATGGATTTCATCACAGGTCTTCTAAAGGTGAAAGGAAAATATTGTATCTATGTAGTTCTAGATGAATTGACCAAGTTTGCACACTTATTTACTATTTTTTCATAGTATAAGGTAGCACATGTGGCAAAGTTATTTTTGGGAGGTACTCCCACAACCCCTAGGATATTGGGTTTGTGAGGAGTTGACCCATGAAAATGAAGCTTTGTGGGAAATGTACCCAAGTAGTGGGCTTTGTACCCAAATTTGTGGGTGAAAGGCCCAAGGAGATATTGATGGTTTATTCATTGGATGTGTGAGGGGCGCCTTTGATGGACTAAGGGGCACCTAGGGCTTCAATGGTGTGAGAAAAAATCAAATGAAAGAAATTTTATCTCTATAGTTAATGGTATTTAAGCATGTTTGGCTTAGGTAAGCTTAGACACAAGTGGTGACCCTTGGTGACTAATAGACTCCACCATGAACACTATAAATAGAAGTAGAATTGAGCTTAGTTGGATCATCAAGTGCAGTCACCTTAAGAAGACATTTTCCTAAGAAAAGTTACATTCCCTCAAGAAGACCGAGTTGGAGAAGGAGGACGAATCTCTTTGTGATTTTTTGATCTGACCTAGGAAATGGAGGGTTGGACATGTGCCTTGATATGAATCTATGGTAGGGTTGTTCTATTTTTTGGGGGAAGCAACTAGGTTGAGTTTTGTAGTATTTCAAAGAGGGTTGCAACCCTAAATACTAGGTGAAAGAAGGTCATAAATCCTTGATTGATGATTGGTTTTAGGGTAGAACATCCTCATATATGAGCACATATGATTAGCATATGGTGGAGGCTTAGAAGTTGTGATGACAAGTAGAACTAAGGTATGAACTGATGTGGCCATAGGTGGATCAAACCCTAGTTTGAGGTAGTCACAGTACTCTGGAGAAGGGTCGAGAATTTCCTTAGTAAAGTGCCACAGGATCGAGATTCCTAAGGCTTGAGTAGAAGTCAATAAGTATGCATTGAGGTTGTGTCTTGTGTTGATTATTGCGGGGATCATATGTGCTTGTGTACAATGAATTAGAGGAGACAAAATCATTGTGTTGTTGGAATTGACAATGATTTTATGTGTCTATTCACTATGTTGAAGTGTGTGTTATTGGATGCCCAAGCATTGTGATATTGGAGAAGCAATATCATTGTTAGGAGGATGACTTTTATGTGCCCTAAGTACAGTGATGTGAAGAGGCTAATCATTATTGTGAGGGTTGTTTGTTGAAGCCTATGTTCAGTCTTCCTAGAGTAGCAAAAGGATTGATAGAAGGCAGTTTTTGAAGGCCCTAGATTCAATCATCTTTGGAGAGGCAAGGAGACAATTAAAGGGTATCTTGAAAAAGTCCCTAAGTACAATGACTTAGGAAGTGAAAATTTACTGTTGGAGGGTAGTCTTGTTGAGCCTAATGTATTATGACTTTGGAGCAGCATAGTCATAGTTGAGAAGGCAGATTGTTGAAGTCCTATATTCAATGACATTGGAGGAGTAGCACCATTGATAGAAGGTAGATTGTGGAGCTGATACGTGAAAGAAAATTGGAAGTTGCAGAGGACCTTGTGAGAAAAAATGGTAGACTTGTTGGAGTAGCAAGATCTCTACAAGTTTAGGTGGCGAAGGACCTGCCAGTATTCAAGGCAAGTGGACTAAAAGGGTTGATGTAAGTGCTTCTTCAGAAAGTAAGTCAAGTGTGTCTTGTTCAAGGGTATATTGATTGTCATACGTTGTTGACATCAAGCACTAGTTTGCCTTGTATTAAGGCTAATTGTAAGGGCCCGGATCCATGGTACGAGAGCCATATGTTTGTTGTATTAAATTTGTAACACAACAAGTTTTGGGTTTCAAAAACCTATTGTGTACTTCACTAATTCACTATTGTACATTTTCCCTTGTGAAAAGTGCTTGTGTTATGGCATTTTAGTGTGTTTGTGATCGTGTTTTAGACATAGACCTGATCCTAAAGTGCCAAGGAAAAATAAACATGGGATCAAAGTGACTTTGAAGGGACACTTGAATGAGTGTGCACAACATACAACATAAGAAGGAGTTGGTTGCCTTGTTGTTGAAGGACTAATAGCAATGGTGAAGTTGGCTATTGGTCTGAGATATGAGGATATGTTGGATGAGTTGTCCTACTATAGTCCTAGGAAGGAAAGGATAAAGTTGGTCGTGTTGGTGAACAAGATTTGGGAGTTTGCCGACGAGGAGATTAAGAAACCAACAGACCCTAAGGAGTTGGAGTTGTATGAAGAATTGGATACGAAGGCTAAGCTCGTCATCCTAGACAGTGTCAAAGATCATTTGACACCCCACCTTATTAGGAAGAACACTACCCATGAGATGTGAAAATCTCTTCAATATTTGTTCCAGAATAAGAACGAGAACTAGTTGTCGGTATTGAGAGAGAAGTTGAAGAACACCAAGATGTTAGATGTCGAAGGTGTGGCTCCATATCTGACGAGACTTTCGTAAGTTCAAGATGAGCTAGCTTCCATTGGAGATAACATTCCAAAGTCTGAGTTGATAAGGGTTTCTTTGAAGGGATTTTCCTAGGAACGGAAACCATTTATCAAAGGGATCGTAGCTCAAGATAAGATTTCAGATTGGAACAGTTTATGGGATAACTTCATACAATAAGAACTACGGGATGAGGACCTTCACAAGAAGAAGAAGTCTTTTGATGATAATGTGGCTCTTACAGGAAAGATGAAGGGCAAGGTGAAGGACTTGAGCAAGCTAAAGTGTTATACCTGTGGCAACTATGGTCATTATGTGAGAAAGTATCCACAGAAGAAGAAGGGAGATAATGAGAAGAGGAAGGAGATAACTGGTGTTGCTACATCTTCTGAGTTCGATGACTTCTCAACAATATTAGAGGAGGAATTCGCTCTAGTTTCTCATTTCTTTGAGAGAAATATTAACGAGAATGCATGGTACATGGATATCGGAAACATTAAAACATATGACAGGTTCACGTGAAGTTTTTGAGAATCTAATTGAATGGGACTCGAAGTTGCACATGGAGGTTGGCGACAAGAGTCATAAAGTTGTTAGAGAGTCATGTTTTGTGCCATTCAGGATGGAGTTAGGTGGGATGTTATGATTTCAATATGTATTGTGAGTATCAGAGCTGAGATACATGTTTTATGTCTCAGTAATCGAGGCGAAGGGGTTTGAGGTGATATTGTGAGATGGGAAAGTGATGCTCAAGAACAAAGGTTCTAACTCTGTTAGAGCTATCATTGGAGTTAGGGAGCATGGTCTATATTAGCTGACGAGAAAGCCTATAGATAAATGGAAGAAGGACGTTCCCGAGACTCAAAGGGAGTTAAGTTCGAGTGGGAGTTTGCAGGTTCAAAGGGAGAATCTACAACCCAAGAAGAGCACATGGTTAGTGGGGAGTAAGGAAACTTCTACAATTGGAAAGAAGGAATTGCGGAATGCATTGAAGGCCTATCATGAAAGGAATAAGTGAGAAGCTTCTAGAGGCAGGGACACTACCAAGGATAGTATGGTTCAATCTATAGGGTATGTTGTAGTGGTGGACACTAGAAATTGGGCTAGTGTCACTGACAGGTTACTTTTGAGTAGTGGAAATACCTCCCTTGCTAAGAGTATTTAAATGTGTAACTTGGGAAGTACTCCCACAACCCCTGGGGTATTGAGTTTGTGAGGAGTTAACCTATGAAAATTAAGCTTCATGGCAAATGTACCCAAGCGGTGGGCTTTGTACCCAAAGTTGTGGGCGAAATACCCAATGAGGTATTGATGGTTTATTCATTGGATGCTTGAGGATGACCCTTGATGGACTAAGGGGCACCTAGGGCTCTAATGGTGTGGGAAAAAATGAAATGAAATAAATTTTATTGCTACTGTTAATGGTGTTTAAGAATGTTTGGGTTAGGTTGGCTTGGGAACAAGTGGTGGCCCTTGGTGGCTAATGGACTCCACCATGATCACTACAAATGGAAGTAGAATTGAGTTCATTTGGATCATCAAGTGCAATAATCTTATGAAGGTATCTGCCTAAGAAAAGTCACAAACCCTTAAGAAGGTTGAGTTGGAGAAGGAGGACGAATCTTTATGATTTTCGGATTTGACCTAAGACATGGAGGGTTCGATGCGTGTCTTGATATGGTTCTGTGGTAAGATTGTTTTGTTTTGTGGGTGAAGCAGCTAGGTCAAGTTTTGTAGTATTTCATAGGGGGGCACAACCCTAAATACCAAGTGAAAGGAGGTTGTAAAGCCTTGATTGATGATTAGTTTTAGGACAGAACATCCTCAAATATGAGTGTAGATGATTAGCACAGGGCCAAGGCTTAAAAGTTGTGACCACAGATAGAGATAAGGTACGAACTGAGGTGGCTACAGGGGGATCAGGCCCTAGTCTGAGGTAGCCACAACACTGTGGATCAAGGCCGGGAATTTCCTCAGTAAAGTGCCACAGGAACAAGCATCTTGAGGCTTGAGCAGAAGTTGATAAGGTGTGCATTGAGGTTGTGTCTTGTGCTAATGTTTGTAGGGATTATAGGTGCTCGTGTACAGTGAATTGTAGGCGAAAAAATCAATGTTTTCCTGGAGTTGACAATGATTTTGTGTGTTTATTCACTGTGTTGTTGCATGTGTTGTTGGATGCCCAAGTTTTGTGATATTGGAGAAGCAATATCATTGTTAGGAGGTTGAATTTTATGTGCCCAAAGTGTAGTGATATGAAGAGGCTAATCATTTTTGTGAGGGTTGTTTGTTGAAGCATATGTTCAGTCTTCTTGGAGAAGCAAGAGGATTGATGGAAGGAAGTTGTTGAAGTCTGTCGATTCAGTCATCTTTGGAGCAGCAAGGAAACAATTAGAGTGCAACTTGATATAGACCCTATGTACAATGACTTAGGAAGTGCAAAGTTACTGTTCAAGGGAAGTATTTTTGAGCCTAATGTACTATGATGTTGGAGCAACATAGTCATAGTTGAGAAGGAAAATTGTTGAAGTCCTATGTTCGGTGACATTGGACGAGCAATGCCAATGATAGAAGGCAGGTTGTGGAGCTAATACATGCAACCAAATCTGAAGTTGTAGAGGACCTTGTGAGCACCAATGACAGAGGTATTGGAGCAGCAAGATCTCTACAAGTATAGGTGGAAAAGGACCTACCAGGTGTTCAAGGCAGGTATATTGAAAGGGTTGGTGTAAGCGCTTCTTCAACAATTCAAGTGTTTCTTGTTGAAGGCTACGTTGATTGTCATACATTTTTTACATCAAGCCTTATTTTCCTCATATCAAGCTAATTGTAACCATGACCCTTGGTACGAGAGCCCTATGTTTGTTATATTAAAGTTGTAATATAACAAATTTTGGGTTGCAAAAACATATTGTGTACTTCATTGATTCTTTGTTGTACATTTTCTATTGTGCAAAGTGTTTTTGTTGTGGCATTTTAGTGTGTTTGTGATCGTGTTTTAGACATAGACTTTATTTTGAAGTTCCAAGGAAAAATCAACAATGGCTACTTGCATAACCATGTGTCAGAGCAACAGAAGGCTTGGATTAAGTGGTTGTGTCTAGGTGGGCACTGTTACAACATCACTTACCATATATCAATTGGTATGACACATGTAATGTCCTCTCCTAATTGATTGGCCAAGGAAGGACGAAATATCCTATCCAACCCCATAGGCTATAGTCTTGATAAAGGGTAAAACCAAAATTTTCCAATGGTGGGGCAACATTGTGTCAATGTTGGGTCGGTTGGGGTAAGAAAAACCCAAAAATAGGGGTTGCATCTACAACCCCTCACATTTGGAATCCCATGAAGAATCTATAAATAGAGGAGAGTTTAAATCAAATGATCATCATCGAATTGGATCAAATACATATGTTTTCTTGAGTTGTGGCTATGATGGTTTTAAGACCCCTTTTCCTCTACTAATTTCAGTGGTGAAAGATTCCACCCTAGGTAGTAAAAATTCTCATTTATTTTCTATTCTAGTCTAGAAATTGTGGGATTCACCTATCTGGGAAAATAACATAAATTTGTGGCATTTATGAAGAAGAATTTGTGGTTTTTCTAATGTAAAATTCATGGCTTTACTAAAGCAAACTACAGGCTTCCTGAGGAAAAATTTGGACACCCTTGAGGAAGATTTTGGACCCTTGAGGTAGATTGTAGACCTCCTGAGGCTAATTTCATACCCCCTGAGGTGAATTGTGGATTTCTTGAGGTGAAATTCGGCCCTCTCGAGGTAGAAGTTTGGAAATTTCTCTGAAACAGTTTGGCTCATCCTAAGGTAGAAGTTTGGTGTCTTCTCCAAGACAGTGTAGAGCCCCTCGAGGCAGGATTTGAAATATTCTTCTAGGACAATTTGGGTCCTCCTAAGGCAAGAATGATCATTTCCTGAGGCTGAAATTTTGTGACCCTTTTTTAGACAAGTACAGTCACTTTCTAAGGCAGTTCGACCCTTTTCTTGAGGCACAACTCGGTGGTTTTTAGACCACTCTTGTAGCTGAATTTGAGGATTTCTTGAGGCTATTTTACCACCTTGATACAAAATTTGTTGGATCCCCAAGGTACAAGATCAAGTTTTTTATAAAATATTATATTGTTGTTTGTGAATGGAAAACCTAGCTAGAAAGTAAACCCTAAATTTCCCTAAGAAAATACAACATCTTTCCAAGCATTATATGCTTATGATGCTCCTTCATTTATAGAGTTGGATTTTGGGGATAGTAGAGCTCCCAAAGCTAAGGATCGGATATAAGAGAGTCAAGATGTCCTCAAGGATCTCAAAGAAAAATTATAGGTTGCCCAGAATCAAGAAAAAATGTATGTGAATAGAGCGTGGAGCATAGATTTGAGGTAGGAGACTTGGTTTTTCTTAAGTTGCAACCATACAGGCAGTCTTCACTAAAGAAAATCAGGGAAGAAAAAATGAAATCACGCTTTTATGGCCCCTACAGGGTCATACAATCGAGGAAGTAACCTATGAGCTTGAGTTGTCAAAGTAAACACAGATCCATAATGTGTTTCATGTGTCATGTCTCAAATAGACATTGGGTAGTAGGTTAGCACTATTGGAAAATGTAACTAGTTTTGGTTTTCATAATTGTCATTGTACTCATGTCAATATGTATATCTTATGTAACAAGAAAAATAAGAAAGAAAAATATTAATTTTAAAGCATGGGTTTCATGCTTATTTTGATTGGTCTTTGTTGAGAAATGTAACTAGTATCGGTCTTCATAATTGTATTTGAGTCATGATATAATGTATTTTTCAAAAGAAAGAAAAGATATTTTACTATACAAGAAAAAATATTTACTTTTATGAGCATGGGTTTCATGCTCTATGTGTCTTGTTTCTAGTTCAAGCCTCGATGAAGCCTTCTAGGGATGAGTCATAAGTCATTATACTTTTCATTATATTCTAGACCCTTCTTGGGCTCTTTGTGTCAAAGAAATAATATCATTTTTATGTATGTTGGTCATCTATGCCTCCTCCACCAAGTCGGCGTACCCTTCTCCTCATGTCGGCCTCATAAAGGAGATTTGAACCACTATAAATAGCCATGAATTCGACCTATTGGGAGATGATTTATTCATGGATTCGATTTGTAATTCATGAAGTGAAGGAGAAGTGTGAAATAAATAAGGAAGAATCTGTCCTATTGTGAGAAGTAAAGGAAACCAGCGAATAAGACTAGAAGCCTAGTGAAGGTCTGAATTTCATTATCTTCTACCACACATGTGAGTTTACTAAAGTATTGCACGGCTGAAAAATGCAAGACTAAACAGACCATGTTGAGAAATCTAGGGAATTCAAAGTTAAAATATTTCTTTGCTTGATAATTGCTTGTGATATAATTTTACTTCTTAGCTTGTAGTATTTTCTTCGTATGTTATTATTGTGTTCTTTTCATCAAGACAATTACCAATATGCACAATAAAAGACAAGTGACACAGAATATAGGCTTGTCATCAAAGGCAAAAACTTCTCGCCTCTTAAGAGGAAAACCTGATCAAAATTATTCTTCTAGATCTTCAATTGATGAGTACCAAGACCATGAAATAGACCTTGGACTCTAGTATCCACCCAAGAAACTTATCACTAACCTTGATGCTCTTCCTCTTCCCTTCCTCGCCTTTTCTTCTTGATCTTGAATTTCTCCCCTCAACTCCTTCTAGAGAAACTCGATCTCTATACCTTATACTGCTTCATTTTGGGTTTCCATAGAGAATCTCTATCTTTAGTCTCCACACACCGCTCTTCTTGACTATCTCTAGAGAATCTTGGTCTCTAGATTAGAAACTCTAGTCTCTATACTGCTTCTCTTCGATCTTTACTTGATGTCTTTGATTTTTCTTTAAAAAAAAACACTCCAAAAGAAACCTTCCTTCGCTAATCACAGAAGAATCTCTCCTTCGCACTACCCAATAGAATTTATCCTTCGTATTGCCCAGAAGAAACCTCCTTCGTATTGTCCAGAAGAAACCTCCCTCGTATTTCCCAGAAGAAACTTCTCTTAAACTTTTTCGCACTTCACTTGATACCTTCTTCTTAGCACTTCTTCTTCAATGAATTCTTGTCGAGTTTGAAGAACTTCTCTTTCTTCGATGTCATCAAATTATTTTCTCATGGAGTCTTCATCTTTTGGGGACTTCTTCATAGGGCACAGACCATCCATCACTTTCATCCATGAGTTAGTCATGTCCTCATCTGATCAAAAAGTGATCCATCAATTTTTCCATCTAACCTTTGCTTTATGTCATTATGCCTTCATGCCATATTTTCTGAAAGGATCTTACATCCTTCAATATGGTCCTCTTGGAAGTCATCCACAGATCTTCCCTTTGGTAGTCCTACATAAGCCCATCCAGATATTAGTTCAAAAATAAGTGAACACTTAAATCAAAATTACCTTTGTGATGGTCTTTCATCATGACATCTTCCTGTAGGGATCAACATCTTGCATGTAGATTGGCATATTTCCCAAAGATATCCATTGTCAAGAGTCTCCATCTTTTTCTAACTCCTATCAAAGTCTTCATATCTTTCTGGGAGATTTTCTGGTCAACTCTTCTTAGTCTCGGATGTTGAATGCCTTCTACCTTTGTTGCATATTTTCATGATCTCTTCCTTTCTTTTCACATACTTCATTCCCAGGAGCTTCCAGTCAAAGTTCCTCAATTGTAGTCAACTTCCTCATGATTCTCATGAGAACATATTATGTTGACTTCATCAGGTGTGACTTATACTTTTCTGCAATCTTTAGGAGGAGGAGATCTCTTGATCATATTTCCCAACATGGAAATAGTGATCCATATTATCTACAACCATATGAAATGACTTTTATAATAACCTATGTAAGCATACATACCTCTTATTTTCCTTTCGTTCATCTAGACTTCCTATAGCAGCTTCATTTGAAAGAAAGAAATTTATATTTTAGACCTTCTTTCTTGTTATGTTACCATACCATCACCTCTTGAATCCCATGAGTTGGAATTCCTGATGAAACTCTTTCTTCCTTTCTAAATCGATGAATCCTTTGATAAGGATTCCATCAAAGAAACTTAGGGATCTTTCATATCCTCACCCAACATATGTTTCCTTATTGACTATTGTATGATGATCCCATTTGATGATGACCTCTACTTCTTTCTACTTCAATGAGATTTCTAAGAGCCCTTATTCTTTGTAATCAATAAAATTTATTCCAGACATTCTTTTTGCTTTCCATGTCAAGAGCTCTTAGTAACTTCTAGTGCTTTTATCATGATGCTATTTTCTAATCTGATACATCCTATCTTATTGCTTCCTACCTATAATTTACAAAATAAAATCATCTCACTCATAGTAGAGATCTTTTTGCTTCTTCCTTCTTAAGCTTCTTTGTCTCAGGTTCTTTCACTTCCTTAGTAATTTGGGCTTCTTCCTTGTCCCTCTTGAGTGAAGGACAATCTCTTCTATAATTCCCAAGTTTTTGACAACTATAGCATCTCTCCTTAGCCATGTTCTTCTTCTTTTTCTTTGGAGGATCAAACTTTCCAAATTTCCTTTTTCTTCTTGTCACTGATTGATCCCTTCTATCTGAGCTTTTGTTACTTTCTTTCTTCAACTTGTCTTCTTTTGCCTTGCAGAGAGACCATAATTTGATGAATGGGATAACTTCCTCTTCCCTAGTAGATATGAGGTTACCTTGTCCACCAGTTAATGCATTTAGAATAAAAAATATTATTTTGTTATCAGATACCATCTCTCCTAGATCTTGCAATTGATATTTTATTTGAGATGCTTTTGAGAGACATGACGATATCCCTTCATCCTTTGACACCTTCAATTTATATAGATCAGATCTAAGTGATATGATCTTTTCTATCGTGCTTCTAGGGAAAAGTTCTACCAACTTATCATATATTTCTTTATATGTATCCATCTCGGCTACATAAGAAATGAGAGGATCTTTGATGGACTCCTAAAGAATATTTTGCACCTTGAGATCCTTTTCGCGGTATTCATATAATGCTTGTTCTTCGAATTTATTTGAGACCTTTCGAATGACTTGATCAATGACTTCATTTACTTCGAGGACTATGTCTACCCTTCTTTTCCATACAAGGAAGTTTGATATCCCAACCAGCTTTTGGTTCTCATTGAAAGATGGAGTCATTTTTACTAGATTAGATTATAATAAAAGGTACTTACTTGTGAAGATAGAAACTTCAACTTGATGAAGAACTTGTTGCTTCAGATGATCCCTTTCAAGTGAGATCCTTGCTTTAATAGAGAGAAAATTTCCTTTTGATCTAACCTTCCTTAGATTTGAAGAGCTTCCACTTCTTTGCTGATGTATGATCTTTGGAGTGCTTCTAGGGTTTCGGTCTTTCTACCTGGTTCCTTCTTGTAGATGATTTCAAGACTCTTATTGGTGTATATTTCTTCAATCTAGGGTTTTGAAGATCTTTCCCTTGGTATACCTTGGATTTTTTATGATCCTTCTTTGAAGCTTGATTCTCGTGTGTCTACTTGCTTGAATGCCCCTTCTTGACTTCAGCAACTGAGCCATGATACCATGTTGAGAAATATAGGGCATTCAAATTTAAAAGATTTCTCTGCTTGATAATTGCTTGGGATATAGTTTTACTTCTTAGCTTATGGTATTTTCTTCGTTATGTTATTATTGTGTTCTTTTCATCAAGAAAATTACCAATATGCACAATAAAAGATAAGTGACACAGAATGTAGGCTTGTCATCCAGTGCCAAAACTTCTCACCTCTTGAGAGAAAAAACCGATCAAAATTATTCTTCTAGATCTTCAATTGACGAGTAACAAGACCATGACACAAACCCTTGACTCTAGTATCCTCCCAAGAACCTTGTCACTAACCTTGATGTTCTTCCTCTTCCCTTCCTTCCCTTTTCTTCTTGATCTCAAACTGCTCCCCTCATAGCCTTCTTGAGAAACTCGGTCTCTATACCTTATACTGCTTCTTTTCAGCTTTCCCTAGATAATATCAATCTCTAGTCTCTACATTGCTCTTCTCGACTATCTCTATAAAACCTCAATGAGATCAAAAACCCTAGTCTCTATACTACTTCTCTTTGATCTTTACTTGATGCCTTCGATTCTTCTTCAAAAAAATACTCTAGAAGAAACCTTCCTTCACTGATCCCAAAAGAATCTCTCCTTCGCACTACCCAACAAAATCTCTCCTTCGTACTGCCCAAAAGAAACCTCCTTCGTATTGCCCAGAAAAACCTCCCTCGTATTGCCCAGAAGAAACTTCTCTTAACCCTTTCCGCACTTCACTTGATACCTTCTTCTTCGCACTTCTTCTTCAACGAATGATTGTCGAGTTTTCTTGCTTTGATTGAGGTCGGGTGTGACTTATATATACACCTTTCCTCATTTCCTCTAGGCCAACATGATCACTTGTGGTTAGGCTGACTTCTTCTAGTAATTTCTTCCATCGTTGTAGGTCGACTTCTTCTAGCCGTTTCTTCCATCGTTGTAGGCCGACTTGAAGAGTATAAGTGACAAAGTCTTGGAGGATACTATACATAGACAAGATTGACCTTATACAGAGTGTAACATGACTTCATTTACATGACAATGACTCAAACATTTTATGACTAGATAACAAATAAATCCTAAAGACTCTCAATGGGAGTCTTGACTCAAAAATAAAATCTCTTGCTCATGAAACCCATGAAGAAAGTCAATATAATAATTTTATTTTTCTTCTTTACATGTCATTACATAAAATCATAATTACATTGCATTATGAAGACCGAACCTAGTTACACTTTTCAATAGACCAAAAATTGCAGAGGTGGAAGAGGGTTGAGACCGTAGCTGACTTGATTTGAGATGCTTTTTTCGACTTGATTTTGGAAGCTTGACTTGTCCTTATTAGGGGATTTTTGAGGTCTAAAATGGGCCTCCTAAGGAAATTATAAAATAATAGCGGAAATAATAAAATAATATTACATTACATCATCAAATTTTAAAAGGAAAAAGGAAAAACTATTTTTTTCAACTCGTATTTTCAACTTACCTCCCTTTTGGTTTACTCAAATTTCGAACAGCAACACTGGTTGGATGCAGAATTTGATTCCTCATCCAAGGACTACCCATGTTGCATACTTTCGATGAATCATGCTACCTGAAAAATGAGAAATGCATGAAAAACGTTTTTTTCATGTATTTCTCATTTTTCATGTAGCGAGGTCCATCGAAAGTATGAAAAATGGGTACTCCTTGGATGAGGAATCAAATTTTGCATCCAACAAGTACTCCCTCTCAAAATTTGAGTAAAATCTTAGGGAGATAAGTTAAAAATACAAGTTGAAAAGTAGTTTTATTATTTTATTATTTTTTAAAATTTTTACTTTTTTACCCTAAAAGTGGTGAACCATCCCCCATGGTTGACATCATCATCTTGAATCCTATTGGTTCTTATAAAGTTTATTTTTGTTGTACATTTTTCTTAGGAGGCCCATTTTAGACCTCAAAATTCCCCTAATGCATGGGAGATTGACTAGGTGGATTGGAGGAGGCAATTTGACTTGGCCTTAGGTCTTGGTTGTCTCATTTGATTTGGTTCATGAAGGAAGAGAAGAATTTTTTGAGTTTTCCCTGGCTAAGAGCCTACATCTTGTGTCCTTGATCTTCATGTTTATGGTCTTGATAGTTGCTTGATGATTAGAAGTCAAAGAAGACATAAAGAAATTAATAAGAATTTAAGAACATCATAAGTAATTATCAAAGATAAGAAAATATTGTTGCCCTTATGATTTTCCAAAATGGGATCAGAGCTAAGGTGAAGTAGAAGGGAAAGGCAGCTTGAAGATCTTCGACTCTCATCATCTACTTGGAGTTGGCATATCTCTAAATCAATTTGATAGATGTGACAACTTTTGAAACATAATGTGAATTCCAAGTTGCTTCAATAGTATAGATGCAAGGTACACTAGTTAATACAAATACAAAAATGTGAAGTGATATGAAAATAAACATGATTGTGACCTTACCTTGCATGGGTGACAACAATACATATATATCCAAAAAGTATCTACAAAAATTATGCTAAATTTGCAGACAAGGGAAAGACGATTGAATCACTAAAAGGAGTTACAACAAAAAAAGGTTTATATAGTTTTGAGCTTAAAAAATAATCTGAAGATGAGAATATGATACAATAAATTGTTGCAAGTCAATACAACGCTCTGTCACGAGGATACAAAGGCTTCTATCCAATATTTGCAAGTGGTAATAATGTTTATTATACAAAATGTAATACGACTCGATTCTGAAAGATAGATCGAAGGTTTGGACATTACGAAAAGGCCTCCAAGTCATCTAAGTGATTTAAAGTTACAAATTCATGAAAAAACTTGAAGGATTATGAAGAGACCTTGTAGAACATTCCTCTTGAGAAGATCTTGATGAAAGTTGCAATACCCTTAAAGACAACCCTTGACCTCAACATTTTTGAATATTCATGGCACCTTGAAGAAGCCATTACAGAAGACTTATTGTGATCATGGAGGACTAAGGTAAGTAGTCCTTTAGGTACGTATAATCTTTTTATTAAAACTCTAACTCAGTTTAGATTAGGGTTTTTGAAATCTTATTTTCTTGATTCTAGGGTCTTCTTATTGTTGAAAAATGTTAATGTCTAAATTCTTGTAAACCTTAGTTTGTTGTGAAACCCTAATTTTAGAAACCCTACTTTTTGGTCTCTAGGGGTGTAGGTAGTCTAGGGAGAAATTGAAATCCCTAGTAAATATAGATTTGGATTTGAAACCCTAGAATTAATATTTTTAAAGATAACTTAGGGTTTGATTATGAATTCCCTTGCTAGTAATCAACGCTCTTGTACTTGTATACTTTTGGTAGTACCTGTTAATGAATGTTGTAAGTAGATATCGAAATAAAGATGTTGATACTTCATGGTGAGAGGGAGCCCTTCCAAGGGGAGCTTCCAACTTCCCACAAAAGATAAGCACTTTTTTCATATATATATATATATATATATATATATATATATATATATATATATATATATATATATATATATATATATATATATATATATATATTGCTTGATAATTATCCTTTCTCATGTATTCTTCTTGGAAGGACTAAGCTTGCAAGTATATTCTAAAGAATAAGGATTTTGACTAGATTAAGAGGGAATCTTCAAAGAGAAACTTGTAAGAAGCTTTGTTGCAAAGCGAGCCCTTCAATAAGAAACCCTATAAGGTTTGTGAAAGAAGAAATTCAAGGTATGTATAAAGAGTTGTAGTAGGTCTTCTTCATATAAGAAGGTACAATCATTTTGTCTTTAAAAATTTTCTTTATATTACTAACTCTCTCATGTCTAGGGTTTTTCTATAGAATCATGAAAGATTCTCATAGTGTTATGGTGATTAATCTCTTGATTAAATCAACCCTTGTCTTACTATTCTTTGTAAAACCCTAACCTTTAGGGTTCACTATAGAAACCTAACCTTTTGATGTTTTAGGTTTGTTGATGTTATAATGAAACCCTAACATTTTAAGGTTTGTTGTTGATGTCTAGGTTACATGGTAAAACCCTAGATTTTAGGGTTTGATGAATTAGGATTTATGACAAAACCCTTGTAATAATTAATGTAAGATCCTAGGAATGAAACCCTAGGTATATATGCTTTCGTATGATTGAAACCCTAATTTGGTCTAATTGTTGTATATTTAATATTAAAGTTTTGATGATTATATCTAGGGTTTACGACAAAACCATAGTAAAGATTGATATAAGATTCTAGAAACCCTAGATGTAAAACGCTTTCACTATGATTGAAATTTGTTGTTGATATCTAAAGTTTAGTTTTGATAATGGAATTTAGGGTTTATGACAAAAACCTTGCATAAGTTGTTGTAAATATCTAGGAAATAAAAGTATAACCCTAGATGTAAATGATTTTTTACAATAGAAACCCTAACAAAGTTTAGGTGTTGTATATCTAAGATTTATTCTCTAGTTTGAAGTTTTGATAAGTACTAGAATTTCTCATTGTAATGAAATGATATCCCTTGATTGATGAAGATGACCTCATGCTCTTATACATATATATGTGTGCTTGGTTGTACTTGTTGAAGATTTACAGGTAAATAATCTTCAGTGTTGAAGATGCTTACCTACCTCATAATTGATGATGACTTGATAATGATGTTGAGCATGATGGAAAGAGGGAGTTGTAAGAATCGTGATGGCATTAAAGTTTACATTGATGATTAATAAATTATCTTGTTGCCATGTGAAGACAAAGGAATGATGTTCTGGAAGGTTGAAGTTCTCTGATGATTATAAAGAAAGAGCGTGTGTGGCTGAGTTTTTGATGGATTTGTCCCCTAGTAGAGAAGAAGCTTGGATAAAGAAAGTATATATCTCTCCAATTAAGAGCGAAGGCATACTGTGACAATTATAGTAAATACCTTGAAGAAAGAATAAGATCAGAGAAAGGCTAAAGCACTACATGTTGGAAATACTGAGAGGGGTTAATCAATATTTCTTTTCAATTGTTCTTTTTACCAGTTAGATTCTTCACAATTACAATCAAAATAATAACAATAACTTTATTAAGAGAGGACTTCAATATTTTTTCAAATAATTAAGTATAATAATAGTTGAGGGCACCAACCCTTCAATGTTCCAGGCACCAACCTGTAGCCAAGCACCAACTTGTACTTTTTAATGAGGCTCCGTCCTCTAAGGCTTCGACCCTATTCTTCTCAAGGCTCCAACCTTGTGTTTAAAGGCACCAAACCCTAGGACACCAATCCTTCTGTTATTTTTAATAGAGAATGTGAGATGTACTCACTGGAATGTTCTTGACACAATTCTTCACTATTCCAGAAATACTTGAGAATAACTTCACTTACTCTTCAATGTACCTTGTCCACCACTAGACTTCATTGTTGTTGCAATCTTGGTTCATAATACCATAATTCAGCTACATTACCAGCTCCAAGCCACTGTACAAATTGGTCATTGCACTTTACTGCATCATAGAAAATCCACCATTGTTACTGTTGTCTAAGAAGAGTGTACAAGTCTCAATTTGAAACACTTTACCATAGTCTGAGCAATACTGGAGATAAAAATCGGAATCACTGTGTTAATGAAGGAAAAATTATGATATTCGATCCACTATGATTAAGGCTCAATCAAGATCCAAATTTCCGCACCACAGTGTGAGCCAAGAGAACATATCACAGTCAAAGATCTGAGCCTCTACACCATAGTTCGAGTAAAGAGATCACACCATAGTCAAAGAATCGAGCTTCTACACCTCCGTCCGAAAGAGTAGGTTGAGAAGCACAGTGGCACCATAGTCCGAACATGTATCATCACAGGTCTATAATGATGCACAGTCCAGAGTTTAAAGGTGAAGGTACAATCCGAAGATCAATCCTCACAAAGCTAAGGTATCCACAGCCACTATTCAGGAGGTCTGAGGTTCTATCTTAGAAAACGAACTTGTCAAGGTGTTTTAATCCATGTTCGTGTTAGAAATATATCTCTTGTTCAAGTTTTGGGCTCCTCTTCTTCTAATTTATGTTTCTCCTTCCTTAAAGTTCACGAGATGTGAACTATTACCTATTGTTCTTCTTGATGATCGAATTGATGAGTGAAGATTGAATACGTATGCCTAATATATAGTGTTCATGTCTCTACAAATAGGCTGATATGAGTAGGCCAGTATAGGTCGGCTCACTGTCTAGAATAATATCCTTAACTTAAAAAAAAAAAAAATCTCGTAAACTATTTGGAGTTTTGGGTCAAGTAAGAGCTCATTGGAAAGGCAAAATTATGCTCTAAAAGATGGTAAGGTTGTGGAAAACATTTTTTAATGTGACTGCTCATCAATTAGTGTAGAATTGGAGGTAGGACAGAATGGCTTCATGGAGATTTAGTCCATTTGGAAATGTATGGCTTCATGGTGACATTTACTAGGAGAGCTCAACAATATATATTTCATCAATGACAATAATTGACCAACAATTTCCCCCTTTGTCATTGATGGAAATATTTCTCCATTCTCTCCTCCTTCAAAATCAATGGCAAATGGGGTGCCAAAATACTCCCCCATCAAACTATCTCCTTTGTCATGCTACTCCCCTTGACATGTCACTCCTACTCTTTAAGAAGCACTAAATTCTGCAAAACATCAAGTTATGACAATTCCAGATTATGATGAGAATATAGGTGTTCTTAAAGATAAATATGAGCCTGCTAGCGAGAACAATGTTGAAGAAGATGAAAAATATGACGAACATGAAATTAATGACATGCCTTTTCCCTTAAAGGACGGGAAGGAACAAAAGCAATTTGAAATTTTTATAAGTGGTCATGATAAAGATTCTTTTGCACCAACAAATTTCATTGAGCAGGTCGATGAAGTGATCCAAAAAGAGTTGGTGTCCTTACTAGAGCACGACAATGCAAAATATCCCCTTGAAGAAAACTCAATCAAGGAGAAGAAAAAGGGCAGTAAAGGCACTCCCAATGGAAGGCCCGTTCCAATTCCTTATATAGATTATTTTTATGATGAAGAATTAAATGAGGCTGCACAGCTAATGGGAGAAGAAGCTAATGAACAGGAGGAAGAAAAGAAAAAACCAATATTATAGTGCTAATAATATTGACTATAAGATTCGATCTAGTGATGATGAGCTACAAGCAGTTGAAGACGCTGAGGTACTAAGACTGCAAAGAAAAAAAGCCGAATCACTTCGTCATGAAGACTTTTGTCTAGATGAGAATGAGGAAGACGAAAGCAATGTCGATTCAGAGGCCAATGAGGAAACCCTCCAGGAGGCTGTGAAGCGAGATGAAGAGGGGCTTGAAAGGAGGAAATCAAAGAAAACTTCAGATAGAGAACTAGGCAAAGATATTCATGATGGTAAAATTGTAGCATTTGAGGAAGTCAAGAAGGATATTAATGCGTTAACAAAAGAGCAGCAGATGGAAGTTGTAATGAGTGATGCTCCAGAGTTAGTGGGACTGCCATCATAATTTAAGGATGGACTTGATAACCTGAAAATTTTCATGTTCTACTGCAGAAGGTGAAAGGTAACAAAAATGTAACCAAAGAAGGCATGAACTATCTGGAGTTGAAGCAGTTGTTGTTGTTGTGTTATTCCCAATCCATTGTTTTCTACTTACTTTTAAAAACAGAAGGTCGTTATGTCCGAGATCATCCTGTGATTGCTCGTCTTGTGGAGATACGAGATTTCTTGGATAAGATTTGGCCCATTGACAACAGACTTGAGAATCAGTTTGAAAGAATACTCAAGGAAGACAACATTGATTCAATTGAGGGTGTTCCAGCAAAATCTTCAGTGGCCTTTATCTCAGCTGAGGATTTTATGTCAGAATTCAAGACAAGTGTGGTTCAAGCCAAGTCAGATCATTCTCTGCAGGATGGTGAAGATAGAAATAAATCATTGACAGGTTCAGCCTTGGATGTTAATAATGTGGATACGCTGTGGGCCATGTATATACAACGGCTCAATAAACAGTGTGTACAACGTGGTGGTTAGGTATATATATAAATGGATACGTTGTGGCCTACGGTTACACAACAGCTCAATAAACAGTGTGTACAACGTGGTGGTTCAAACTATCCTGCGGGACCATCGAAGCTCAATCCATCATACCAAGGCTTGATACGTCATACCTATTGATTCTTCCGAAAACATACAACAATGTTCCTACCGTCACTTTTCCGCTGCCAGATCGTCTGCCTCAGGTCCACTGCGTTAGAACATATGAGACGCTTGACAAAACCCGATAAGATGTGCCTGTTGGAATTGGAATCGGCTCGTGCCTTTTGGAGTTACGATGAAATTAATTGGGATGCATATATTAGTTTTGTGCTCAGTGAATCGAGTGCACAACGATTTCGTTTAGTGAAGAGATGAGGCTGGAAAAGTCCTGCAAATGTAACATAGGCTATACAGTAACGTCGAAGGGTTCATGGCTTGCAAAACAGTGACGTGGAAGGTTTCACAACTTGCAAACCCAATGCGACTTAGGTTGATCATCAAATTTTGTATATTTATTTGTGGGTTTAACAATGCAATATGGACCTGGGATTAAAAAAATTTGAAAATAATAATAATATATATATATTTTTTGAAATAGAAAGAAAATGAAAATAGTGCTATAAAAAATAATAATAATAATAATAGAGTTATTAAAAAAAATAATAATAACTTTGGATTCAAGGCAGTGTTACCATGCGAATTATACAAGCATAGGTGCCAACGGCGTCGATTTACATATGCCGATATGACAAATGAAAACTGAAGGAAACTCATGGCTTCTTTCATCCATAGTATCTGTGTACAACAATTTGTGGTAGCTATATATTTGGCTTCGAGCTGTGGAAAGAGATATAGATGATTCCTTTTTGCCGAGACAAGATACTAGACAATCTCCCATGAAAAATCCATTTCCACAAGTACCTTTTCGATCATCCACGCTTTGAGCCGAATCAGCCTCGGTGTAAGCTGTCACTGTAAGAGTTGTGTTTTTGTGATACCAAAGACCAAAGTGAGGAGTTCCTTTCATGTATCTGAGAATTCTTTTCACATCCAACAAATTGGATTGCTTAGGAGTTGATTGAAATCTTCCCACCATTCCTAATGCTTGCATAATGTCGGGTTTTGTAGCAGTTAAGTATAGCAGAGCTCCAATTATTGACCTGTAAAGAGTTGCATCTACTGAGGGGGATTCATCATCTTTTTTCAATTTGCAGTCTGTGGTCATTGATGTGCTCATAGGTGCACACTTTTCCATCCCATATCTTTTAAGCATGTCTTTAAGATATTTTGCTTGAGATATGAACATTCTTGTTGTGGTTTGAGATACTTATAGTCCAAGGAAGTAATATAACTCACCAATCATCGACATTTCGAACTCTTTTGACATATTTTGAGCAAACTCATGGCTCATCTCATCATCATTGCTAGCAAAAATCGTATCATAAACATATACAAGAGTGACTAGTAATTTTTCATTGACCATCTTCATGTAAAGATTACTCCCTACCACCCCCTTTTGAAGCCTTGTTGTTGTAGATGGTGATCCAATCTTGCGTACCAAGCTCTAGGAGTTGTTTCAACTCATATAATGCCTTTTTCAACTTACATACAAAGTCTTTTCCTTTTGCTAAATCAAACCCTTATGGTTGCTCCATGTAGACTTCTTCTTGAGTTCCCCATTTAGAAATTTTGACTTTGCGTCCATTTGATAGACTTTGAATCCTTTTGAGAAAGAAAATGCAAAAAACATCCTTATAGCTTTCATACAAGCTACCAGTGGAAAGGTTCCTTCAAAGTCGATTCCTTCAATTTGTGAATAACGTTTACAACCAAGCCTTGACTTATTTCTAATGATTTGTCCATCTTCATTCATTTTTTTTAACACTCACTTGATTCCAATTATATTTTTATCTTTTGGACAAGGTACCAGCTCTCATGTCTCATTCTTCTCGATTTGAGACATTTCTTCTTCCATGGTTTCCACTCAATGAGGATCCTTGCTTGAGTAAAAGTTTATGGTTCTATCATAGATAAGAGAACAACATCATCTTTCCTTGGTGTACTTGTCATCCTTCTTCGGGTTTGTATTCCCTCATCTATATTACCAATAATCTGCTCTTCTGGATGATGTTTTTAGAGGAATTTCACTTTTTAAGGAGTTTGAGATGGTTATTTTTGTTTTTCTTGATCTTTTTCCTCTTTTGTTGACTCTTATTCTTCAAATTATTTAAGGATAGGATCTTCTTCATGGACTTCAATTTCTTTTTCTGGAAGAGCTTTGTCGATTTTTACATCAATGCTTTCTACTACTTTTCGTACTCAATTATTGTAGCATTTGTAAGATTTGCTTCTTGTAGAATATCCAAAGAGTATTCCTTAATCGACCCGAGAATCAAATTTTCCAGGTGAGTCAACGTTGATCTTCATAAAACATTTGCTTCCATAGATTCTAAAGTACTTTACCGAAGAAGGTCTCCCTTTCCATAGTTCGTATGGTGTCTTATCATTATTTGGTCTTAGTTGAGTTCGATTCAAGGTATAAATTGTTGTCCCAACTGCTTCTTTCCAAAACTTGGGTTGCAAATCAGCTGCTAGTAGAATTGTTCTTGCCATCTCTTGTATAGTTCGATTTCTTCTTTCTACTACTCCATTTTGTTTGGGAGTTCTAGCAACAGAGAGCTCTCTCTTGATTCCATGTACTTTACAAAATTCATCAAATTATTTTGAAGTAAATTCTCCTCCTCTATCTGTTCTAAGGCATTTAATATTTGATTCTTTCTCATTTTCTACTAGAGCTTTAAAATTTTTGAAACATTCAAAAGCTTCGGATTTGAATTTTATAAAGGAGACCGACATCATTCTAGTATAGTCATCAACAAATAAAGAAAAATATATTTCGTCTTCTAGCGCTGGAGTTCTGGTTGGTCCACATAAATCTGCATGTATGATCTCCAAAGGTTTTGATGTAGAGAACTCCTTAGTATTGAAACTGTTTCTTTTTTATTTTCCATGTTGACATGGTCCACAGACAACTAGATCCAGCTTGATGATTTTTGGAATGTCCCTTACTTCATTTGTTTTGCTGATATTGATCAAGTTATCAAATCTTATATGTCCCAATCGTTTGTTCCATAGCCAACTTTCATCTGCTCAACTCACATAACATTTATGTTCTTGAATTTTGTTCAAAATGTATACATTATCTAGTGTTCTTATTCCTTTAGCTATAAGTTCACCTGAGGAGGAGCTCCTTATCTCACAATATTTCATACTAAATACAACCTTGTGTCCTTGATCACAAATTTGGCTCACACTCAAAAGATTGTGTTTGAGTCCTTCCACCAACAATGCATTTTGGGCTTTTCCTTTTCCATTGATGAGAGCAACAGTTCCTTTTCCATCTATCTTGGAAGATCCACTTCCAAAAGACACATTTCCATATTTCTTGATTAAGGAGGTAAATTTCTTTCAGTCACCTAACATGTGTCTTGAACACCCACTGTCTACGAAACATCGATTTTCATCACTATGAGCACATAAGGCTAGGCCACATTTATCAATAGCGGGTTCATCCTTTTGTAGATCCTCCTTTTTGAATGGACAATTTTGTTCATCATGACCATAATCATTACATAATGAGCAACTTGGATCATACTTAGCCAAAGGATCAAAAGAGTTGTGAGTCTTGATTTATCCTTGTTATTTGAGGCCATGTGGCTTGCTTTGTTGATTCTTGTTTCTTGAAGCATTGTCCTTACGAGCCTTGCAATGCTTGGCTTGATGACCAAAGTTTTTACAATAAAAACAATAACAAGGAAATATTTTTTGGTACCTATTAGAATAGCTTTGACTTGAGGTAGTATTCTTCCTTGGAGTTGTCCTTCCTTCATTCCTTGGATTGAGAAAGGTGAACTGATCTGAGATTCACCCTATGAGTGACATCAGTTAAAGATTTATTAAACAAAGGTATTACAGACTCATGTGCTAGTGTGTGTTCTGTGTTATTTAAGCAACGGATCGATCAGATTGCCAATACACAGACAATAAAATGGAAAGACAAAAGAGAAATATAGTAAGCGAACACAAAGACACAAGAAATTTAATAAGGATTTCACCCCATTCTCCAGGGATACATCTCTGGTCCAGCTTTTAGGGGTGGCCTTGTTTTATTGTGTCTTTAAGCAGAGAATTGCAATGCAGGGACTCAAAATGAGTTCTCCTGAAGCAGATTTGCTTAGCAGGGCGGTTCTTGGATTCCCCAAGCCACTTGAGTACACAAAATTCTTCTTCCTACCAGCTTTGTGACCTTCTGGTCTACAGGGGAGAGCCCAATGTGGTGCTCAGCTCGGATAGATCCTCTCTGGGATGGCTCGGATCTCTCAAACCTCTGGTGCTCGATGTTGCCTCTGGTCAACTCGGCCCTCTGTCCTCTTCTGCTTTGCTTTACTGCCTTCTTTCTTTGTGTTCCATCCTCCTCTTGGGATTCTGGTCTCTTTCTATGTCTCTCTCGGGTTCTCTGTCCCTCTCGATGACTGATTAATTGTGTATCCTATCTCTATTCATGGCTTTTAGCCATTCGTTCCAATGCATGTTAGGTTCCTCTTCTGCCTCTGTCGATTCACCTTCTGCAATTGCGCTTGGAGTTCCCTCTTCGGCGTCATCATCAGCGCTCAGGGAGGTGGCCATGTGTCCTCCTCTAAACGGCGCCAGCCTGCTTCGTCGATTCGTTTCTTCAGTTACATCGTGGATGAATCTTTCCTCCACTGTGGCGGTCAAACGGATTCCAAATCCTTACAAATCGTGGCATATTCCCTCGTCGATTCCGCTTCCTCCATCGGGCGCGATGTCAGCTGCCCGATCTGGGGCCTCCAGATCCAATGCCATATGCACATTTCGCGCTGTTAACTTGCTCGACCAATAGCGCGCGATCAACGACAGTTTTCTCTCACCTCTGCTTGCCATGCGTCGATTGATGAATGGAATCGCTCCGCTCTCATCCAAAACCTCTTACCATTTAAGGGCACCCCGATCAAAACCGTTGGTTTCCAGAGCGCGGGTCCCGCTTTTGTACATTTAGCGCTTTTGCCTTTTCCGCCCGCGGTTCTCCGGCTCACCATGCATCCGTGTGCTCGGGCTTCCTCCATTTTGGCCGTGTTCGCCCAGCGATGGTGCTAACCGCACATCAAAAATCACCTCCATTTCCCGATCCAAGGCTCCCAGGGGCTACTTTGACCTCCCGCGTAGTTTTCATGGGCCTCGGTCAGCGCACTTTGACAGAGGTCCTCATCGTTCCACGCTGGCTGCCATTGCCACTGGTTCAGGGTGTTTTTGATCGCTATTTTGGATTTTTTAGAGATTTGTTCCAACCTGATACAATCAGGGTTCTTTGACAGTCTTCTATGGATCCAATTCGGATCATGAACTTTTGTTCTTCTTGAGATGACTTCTCTTCTTTTGGATGACTAGAAAGAAAGTCAGCATAGCTTCTTTGGATTTCCATATCACATTCTCCTTTGTACTTGATAATTCTCCTTTGAAACCAATCCCAGATTTGTCATATTGAGGTCTTTGAGCATTAAGGATGTTATCAAGTGTTTGAGAGCTTTGCCAACTCCTTTTAACTTGATCCAATTCTTTTCTTAGTGAAACAATTTCAGTTTCACGTTTTTCGCAAATCTCTTCTTTCTCTTTTAGTTTATTGTTCAAGAAATCTTCCCTCCTTTTTGCTTCCTCCTTTTCTACTTTGAGAGAAATAATCTTCTTTCATAATTTCTCGCTTTCGTCAATGGCACTCATTAGTAACTCATCCACATTTCCTTCGTCACCTTGTTCAGAATCATCATCATTTGTAAATGCCATGAATAATACTTCTCTGCTTCCAGCATAGTCATTTTCCTCATCTGACTCATCATCATTTCTTTTGTGAAAAGTGATATTTTTAGTTGATTTCTTCTTGGTGATCACGAATTCATCTTCATCAGAATCATCTTGTTTGGAGAAGAAGTTCTTGTTAAAAACTTTTTTTTAACATCCCCTTTTTATATTCCTCCTCATCATCATTATCATATTTATGGGGACATTTTGCATAATAGTGACCTATCCTTCCACATTTAAAACAAATGAGAGGATACTTACGACATTTTGCATAATAGTGACCTATCCTTCCACATTTAAAACAAATGAGAGGATACTTACCTTTTAGCTTGGATCCTTTTCTTAGCTTTCGTACAAACTGTGCAAGTTCATATTCAGTATAGGAGTCATCACTGCTGGTATTCCAATTCTTCCTTTTCTTTTTTTATTTTGAAGCTTTGAATGTTGCTTTCTTGGAATTTGGTATCCCTTTTCTCATTTCATAAGTAATGAGAATTCCATGAAGTTCATCCATTTTTAAAGTATCCAAATCCTTCATTGCTTCTATGGCACTTACCTTGGAGTCAAATCTATTTGGAATAGATCTCAAGACATTTTGAACAATTCTATTTTCTTCAATATTTTCTTTTGGGCCTTTAAGTGAGTTGACGTGAGTTGACGACTTCAACTACTCGGAGAAAGAATGATGCAATGTCTTCTTCAGCATCCATTTTAAGACTCTTAAATTTCCTTCTATGAGTTTGGAGCTTTTCCTTCTTAACTTTGGAGTCCCCATCATATAAAGCAATGAGCTTGTCCCACATTTGTTTTGCAGAATCACAGCCCATGACTTTTGTGAATTCAAAGTCAGTAATTCCACTAGTTATGGAATTTAATGCTTTGGAATTTGCAATGTAAGCTTTCCTTCCATCTTCATCAATCGGAAGAGTGAGAGGAGCTTTGTACTCATCCAAAATATATTGCCATACTTCAGGTCCAAGAGACATTAAATAGTAGGACATTCTCTTATTCCAAAAACCAAAGTTTGTACCATCAAACAAGGGAATCCTTCCTGTCATTACCTGATTCTTCATTGTGACTTGTGAATCCTTCTTCCAGATGTCAGGCTGATAATGAAGAATTTGGCTCTAATACCAATTGTTGGAAATACTGAGAGGAGGGTGAACCAGTGTTTCTTTTCAATTGTTCTTTTTACCAGTTAGATTCTTCACAATTATAATCAGAATAATAAAAATAACTTTATTAAGAGAGGACTTCGATCATTTTCAAATAATTAAGTACAATAACAGTTGAGGGCACCAACCCTTCAATGTTCTAGGCACCAACCTGTAGCCAAGCACCAACTTGGACTTTTTAAGGAGGCTCCAACTGCTAGGGCTTCGACCTTATTCTTCTCAAGACTCCAACCTTGTGTTTAGAGGCACAAACCCCTAGGACACCAATCCTTCTATCTTTTTTAATAGAGAATGTGAGATGTACTTACTTGAATGTTCTTGACACAATTCTTCAATATTCCAAAAATACCTAAGATTAACTTCACTTACTCTTCATTGTACCTTGTCCACCACTAGACTTCATTTTTGTTGCAATTTCAGTTCATAATACCATAGCTCAGCGACATTATCACCTCCAAGCCATTGTACAAATTGGTCATTGCACTTTACTACATCATAGAAAATCCACCATTGTTACTGTTGTCTGAGAAGAGTGTATAGGTCTCAATTTGAAACACTTTACCACAGTTCAAGCAATAATAGAGCCAAAAATCGGAGTCATTGTGTTAATGAAGGCACAGTTATGATATTCGATCCACTGTGATTAAGGCTCAATCAAGATCTGAATTTCTACACCATAGTCCGAGCCAAGAGAACATATCACAGTCAAAGATCTGAGCCTCTACACCATAGTCTAAGCAAATAGATCACACCACAGTCAAAGAACCGAGATTCTACACCACAGTCTGAAAGAGTAGGTCGAGAGTCACAATGGCACCATAGTCTGAAGATGTATCATCACATGTATGTAATGTTACAGAGTCTAGAGTTTAAAGTTGAAGGTACAATCTGAAGATCAATCCCCACAAAGTCGAGGTATCCGTAGTCACTATTTAGGAGGTTTGAGGTTTTGTCTTAGAAAACGAGCTTGTCAAGGTGTATTAATCATGTCTGTGTTAGAAAGATATCTCTTGTTCAAGTTTCGGGCTCCTCTTCTTCTAGTATATGTTTTTCCTTACTTAAAGTTCACGAGATATGAACTATTACCTGTTCTTCTTCTTGATGATCGAATTGATGAGTGAAGAATGAATATGAATGCCTAATATATAGTGTTCATGTCTCTACAAATAGGACAACATGAGTAGGCTAGTATAGGTTGGCTCATTGTCCAGAATAATATCCTTAACTTAAAAAAAATTATATCTCCCAAACTATTTGGAGTTTCGGGCCAAGTAAGATCTCATTGAAAACACAAAATTATGCTCTAAAAGATAGTAAAGGTATCATATTGAGAGGTTGCCTCTAAGGTAGTGAAAAAGCATTTTTTTAATGTGACTGGTCATCAATTAGTGCAGAATTGGAGGTAGGACAGAATGGCTTCATGGAGAGTAAGGCCATTTGGAAATGTAAGGCTTCATGGTGACATTTACTAGGAGAGCTCAACAATATATATTTCATCAATGACAATTATTGACCAACACTACAAACAGTTATTCGTGGTTGATGAAGTCGTGAACAAGAATTGGATGTTTTGAAAAGTGTTGAGGTTGAGTTTGGTGTTGTTGAAGAAGTTGAAGGAAGCTTCTGTCAAGATGTGTTTAGATATTGTGATGACCTAAGCAGCATCAAAATAGTTATAGACCCCAGAGTTTCGTGCTAGCATACAAGAACATATACATTGGATGTTTGATATTGGTTAGGGTTATGAAGTTACTGGATGCTCTAATGATTGAAGAGGTAGCTAATGTGTGGATCTCTCCTTGAGAAGTTTTGAATATTTAATAAGCATGTTTGGATTGATGATTGAGAGGGAAAGATGTACCATAAAACTGCCTATATGATGGTACTTGGGAGGACATCTTAGTCGGCCTTGATAAGGTATGGATCCCAGTGAGGGAGGGTATCATTAGTCTTGTGGAGCTTTGACCTTGTAGATGATACCTACATCCATAAGGGTTGGTGTCTTGGCATGAAGGCCTAGATGGTGTCTATATCCAATTGGGTCGATACCAGGGTTGTAGCCTAATGGTACCTATAGTGTCAAGTTGCCTTGATGACACCTTAGTCCATGTTGGGAGGATACCTTAGCAGTTAGGGTCTCCCTAGTATTGCATATGTTGTTGTACTCTTCTTGGAACATTTCAAATTGAGTTCAACCTTGTACCAATTGAACAATTATGAATACATCCCTAGTTAAGAGGGAGTGTTGAGAAATGTAACTAGTATCAGTCTCCATAATTGTATTTGAGTCATGATATAATGTATTTGTCAAAAGAAAGAAAAGAAAAATTATTATAATTTCTTTGTTATGAGCATGGGTTTAATGCTCTATGTATTTTGTTTCTAGGTCAAGCCTCCATTGAGGGCTTCTAGGGTTGAGTCATAATTCATTATATTCTAGACCCTTCTTGGGCTCTTTAGGTCAAAGAAAGAAAATTATTTTTATGTATTTTGGTCATTTATGCTTCATCCACCAAGTCGACCAACCCTTCTTCTCATGTCGGCCTCATAAAGGAGTTTGGAACCACTATAAATAGTCAAGCATTTGACCTATTAGGGGATGATTTATTCATGGATTCAATCTACAATTCATGAAGTGAAGAAGAAGTGTGAAATACATAAGGAAGAATATATCCTATAGCAAAAAGTAAAGGAAATGAGCAAAGAATACTAGAATTCTAGCTTAGGTTTGGAATTCATTATCTTCTGCCACAAGTGCGAGTTTACTGAAGTATTGTAGGGCCGAAAAATGCAGGACTAGACAGACCAAAATTACAAAGGTCAAAGAGAGGGTCGAGACCCTACCTGACTTGATTTGAGATGCTTTTCTTGACTTGATTTTGGAAGTTTGACTTGTCTTCATGGGAGGCTGACTTGGTGGATTGGAGGAGGTCATTTGTCTTGGTCTTAGGTCTTGGTTGTCTCATTTGATTTGGTTCATGAAAGAAGAGAATATTTTTTTGGGTTTTCCCCTAGAAGAGGGGTTTTGCCCTGGCTGAGAGCCTACATCTTGTGTCCTTGATCTTCATGTTTATGGTTTTGATAGTTGCTTGATGATTAGAATTTAAAGAAGACATAAATAAATTAATAAGAATTTAAGAACATCACAAGTAATTATCAAAGATAAGAAAACATTTATGCCTTTATGATTTTCCAACAATCTTCTAGGTAAAGCATGTTCTTCATGCTTTTAGGGTTTTTCATGTCATAAGATTTATTTCCATGAGTCAAGAGAGTCAATGTCATGTATATAAGACCCATTTGGACAAGAAGTATCATGAAAAGAAAAACAAAAATTGAATCAAGAAAGTC
The DNA here is from genome assembly GCA_031772625.1 of Pinus tabuliformis. NCBI lineage: Eukaryota > Viridiplantae > Streptophyta > Pinopsida > Pinales > Pinaceae > Pinus > Pinus tabuliformis. The sequence continues at coordinate 391,389,175 of CM062811.1, forward strand.
AAAATAAGCCTCCTAGCACAAGTCAGCCTTGCCAGAGATAAGTCGGCCCAGAGAGGGTTATTGGACCTCCACAAATGAGCATAAATAGAAGTTGCTCGATTTCATTTGGAAACCAATTCGATCTGCAGTCAAAAAGTTCGATTTGAAGTGAAAAATTCAAGTAAGAAGTCGAGAAGCGCAAGGAGAAAAGAAGTTGGGGCCAAAAGGAAGAAATATTGAGTTTTTGGTCAAGATTTTTCCCTAATTTCTCTCAGACATGCAAAGACACTTAGCTGCGACAGGGGCCGAAGTTGCAAATCACTGCAGATCCAAAATATAGAAGTTGGGGGCCAAAATTCTAAGTTTGGTGCAGCGCTGGAAGGGTTTGAGTCTTGTTGACTTGGTTTGAATTTGACCTAATTGGAAGGGCTTATTGGAGAGCTGACTTGGTGCTAGGAGGAGGTCTTGGTCTTGAGGTTTGGGACTTGTTTTTCTCATTTGAAGCAAATTCTATAAGAAGAGAAGAGATTTTTCGAGTTTTCCCCTTGGAGTGGTTTTTCCCTGGCTTGGAGCCTAATTTTTGTGTCCATTGTCTTTACTATTTTTGTTCTTAATAATTGTGTCATGAGAAGATCTAACAAAGAAACACAAGAATATAAAGAAAAGTTCACAAGCAATTATTAAGATTAAGGAGAAATTGAATTAATAGTTTCTCTACTACATTCTCTAACATGCTCTCAAAGCTAAGGTAAACAAGAGAAGACAACTAGAAGATAATCTTGAAGGATTTGTTTTTCAAGGGGAATCATTTGCTAAGGACACAAGGAAGGGAAAAAATAAGACCTTGTCATCTTTAAAAGGATCAAGTTCCCATTGGAGGAAAGAAGGATATTAATTTTATCCCTCATCAAAGAAAGAAGATTACAAGCTCTCGTTGAAGGCTATCTAGTTGACTCCATCATCTTGAAGGAAGGTTGCATTATCTTAAACATTGATCTCTCTTAAAAGATCATCAATTTGAAGGCTCGTTGGAAGACATCTTTGAAGGAGAGGAAGCATATCATTCACTCTTTGAATTTGTTCAAAGACACCATTATTGAAGGCATCTTAGAAGTCATCATTCTAGGGAATCTTTGAAGTCTCCTGGGATGTCTTGAAAACATCAAGATAGTTGGAGACATCATCAAAAGGAAGGACTCTTGGTTGTCAAGTATCATATTGTTTTCTATGTCTCAATCTACAAATCACATGGCTACATTTTGCAAGGAAAGAAACAAGCACATTGGATCAACAAACTTCCTTGCACGAAAAAGGAGGATTGACATAGCACTCATTGAAAAATGAAGTCGTGGAGTATGTCCTCGAAGAAGTAGTTGTACCTGACAAAGAGAAGACTCAAGAGTTAGAAAAGTATAAAACAGGAGAAGTAAGGGCACAAAGGATCATTGCAGAATCCATTAAATGTCATCTTGTTCCCTTTATTGTTGATTTGAAGACATCTAAGGCTATGTATGATAAGATCGTAAAGTTGTACTCTATAAGTACACCAGGTCAAAAGATTTCCTTTAGGAATAAACTATATAGAATAAGGAAATCAAAATATGAAGACATGGCCACCTATCCAATGAAGATCTCACAAATAAGAGACCAATTGCAAGGGCTTGGGGACACTATTTCCGACTCTGAAATGACTATTTGTGTGTTAAATGCTTTGCCACCTGATTGGAGTAGTTTTGCAGCCAACATCTACTCAAAGAAAGATACTACACCTTTTGATGACTTATGGGCTCACTATATCTTGGAAGAATATCAGATCAGGGCAAAGGATGACAATGAATCAAATGGAAGGTCTTAAACCTTTATGGCTAGGACCAAGAAGCTGGAGAAAGGGAAGTTTGGAAAGTCCAAGAAGAAGCCAGATATGTCCAAGATTCAATGCTATCCATGCAATGAGTATGGACACTTTAAGAGGGATTGTCCAAACAAGAAAGATAACAAAAGAAAGGAAAGAAGTGAAGCTCACATAGCTGAAGAAAAGGAAGAACCTAAGAAGAAGTCAAAGGGAGAAGATCACAAGGATTTTTACTATTGAAGTAAGCTTCATCACTGTCAGGTTCCTTACGAAATTTTTCTTTCTTTTATTAAGTAAAAAAGTAGAATAGCATGCATAGTTGCATTCTGTAGTTGAAGTCTTGATTTTTGTAAAAACATGGCATCATAGATAGAAGCATATGATAGGAAAAAAATTAGAATATACTTGATTAATTGCTTTGGTAAAGATCATCTAGTTTAAAAGGAATGACAAGATTGGAACCATATTTCATATAGTTGTTCATCCAAGCATTTTCTAACATCATGTTAGAGGTGGCCATGTTGCAAAGAGGGATCATCAAGATCCTATGAGGACCATCACTTTGGAAGGTTCTTGGAAATAACATTATGACATGACTAGTATATATTCCATTTAGGATGGAAACAATACTTCTAAAGGATGAAGGAATGTTGATGGTCAAGTTGTAGTGTGAAAGGCATAAAGTCTTTCTCTCCTTGGGAAAAGAAATTTATCTTTGACAAGTATAAGAAGCAATCTCGTTCAAGAAGGGATGGCTAGATGATTGTATGGAAGCAAAAAAATGCATATTTTAAGTAACTCATCTCTAGGGCAAGATTCATATCTATAATACTATTGCGAAAAGAGTTGAATATAAAAGTGTCCTCAATAAGTCTACCATATGACTCTATGATGCTCGAAACAAGAAATTTTACATGCTTTGAAATGGATGGAGATCAAGAATTTATCACAAGATTGCATGGTATAAATACAACAATATTGATCAACATCAAGCACAATCTCCGGAAGAAAGAAAAGGGAGTTAACAATGACAACTCCAATGAAGATATTGTAGCTTGATAATCAAGCTCGATCCATGGGCACTCTGATTCTTGTACAATATGGAGAAGGATCATGCGAAAGGATGTTGATATCAAAGAAGCAAATACCTTGATAAAAGAGGTCATCATGATAAGTAAGTCTAATATTTTGATATTGGTTATCTGGTTAGCATAATGTTTTGCTACATGGAAGGATATTGGAGGAATGCATGATGACGGTTGAGGTAAGTTCAACTGTTGATGTTGGACTCAATTCAAATAACATATGGATTGAGTATATGGTTATAGCAATTATGTAGTTGAGATGTTTGCATCATCATCCTGGGATGGGAAGGTAGCAGTGTAAGAAGATAACCCGATGTTCATCAACAAAGATCACTTTCATTTTTAAGAGGGAATTAAGTTTGATAAGGCTCAATATAATGCCTTCATTAATGATGACTAGAGGAAAGTGATGTGCAAGATTGTGTAACAACCACTAGTCGTATACACAGCGAAAATATTAAAATACTTCGTAGAAAAATACATCCATTGTAGGATAGTAAGTGTAAATTGTATATTATATAAAGAATTGATGTAGGATGATACAAATGAGAATGAGGGTCTTGTATATATATAGCTAGGTAAATACCCATTCACGAACAGTTATGTGCTTTAGGGACATACTTTTTCATTAATTGTTAACTAATTAATCATTAATCTTATTTGTTGCTTTTTACATTATTTGTGTTTATTTTTAAATAAATTTAGTTGGTTACATTGCCTTCCCCTTCAAAAAGCTTTGTCCTCAAAGCTTACTAATGAAGGATCGGTTCTCTTCTATTGATCGGAATATTTTCTTATTTCTGAGCTTTCATCTTTGTTGATACAAGACGATATGATGTTCTCAGCGATAAACAGAATTGTCGTACTCAAAACGGATCAGACCATCCTAGATTAATCTTTTGGGAAATCTTCTGACCCTTAGAGATGTGTGATGAATAGTTATCGTATGACTAGATTGAGCTTATTTCAGTATTCTTCGAAACATAAGTTTGTTTATGTTCTATGTGATATAGATTTGTAGATTATTAAGGCATCTACTCTTGTGATTTGGATGTAGATAAGGAATTTTTCTTGTTTGAACTTCCTTAAATATTTTTATGGTAGTTCCCTGATTTCCATCAGGAATTGTTGTTGTTGACTTAACTATTGAATCCTTATTTGGGGTGTCCTCTGTTTGAACGACAACCTCTAAGTACGTTTTTATTTCAATAAGGTTTGGATTTGCCAAAACTGCGAGATTAGTGGTATTAATGTTTGTTTCTTCAGTTTCGACTGCTACATCTGGAAATTTTGACTTCCTTTCCAACAAATTCTCTGAACCTATTCGTCAATGATTTCTTTTCGTCCTTAAGTTTTTTAATCTATTTGAACAGATTTTGATTATGATTTTTGAGACGTAAGCATTCCTCATTCTCTGAGTCAACTTTATTTTGGCCTTCATGCTTCTCGTCTTTTAAACACTTGATTTGTTCTACTAATGTTTGGTTATGGCTCTTTAAACGTAAATTTTATTCTTGTTGTTCTAATAAACACTCCTTGAGTTCCTTCTTTGATGCTTTATCTTTCTTGACTTGTTCGAATCGTTTTTCTTGGTGATTTCTGAGGCGCAAAATTTCTTTGTCTTTGTTGTAGATGACTTCTTCAAGCTCTTTTTGCTTCTTTGATATCGTTTTTTCATTATCTTGAAACGTCAAGTATGAAATATCCTTAAGGTCTTCTAATGAATATTTTATTGATTTTGATTTACTTGTTATGTCTTGAAATGTGACGATCTTCCCTTTATAAGGAAACGTCCAAACTTGTTTCTCTATGTTTAACATGAATGTACCCAAATCCTTAAACCAAGGTTGACCAACTATGATTTCAGTGTTTTTATATGTCCTTACAACATGAAATTGAAATATGTACTCATAATGACCTATTGTCACTTGTAGATCACTAATTTTATACTCTTTGGTCAAAAATATTTTTCTTTACACCAATGCTTAGCTATGGAATTAATAGTTGATTTTCCAAGTTGAAGTTGATATAATTTTTATTGTTGCTTGGGTTGATGGTGACATTAACTTCTCCTTCTTAGATACTTCATTTTAATGTAATTACTCCATGATCTGTAATTGAAAGACCATTATAGGAAAACCTTTCTTCCTTCGTCATTTTAGAATTGAGCTCCATCCTTTTTTCAATGAATGATCCCATTTTGTTTGTCGGGATAACTTAAGGTATTATATAATCGCTCCCTTTTTTATTTATTTATTAATAATTTAATTAATTATATTAATTTATTTATTTTTTAACTATGGTTCACGATCACTAAGTGGTCGCTACATCCACGGGAAATATCAGGGCAGATCCACCTGAGGGGATCTGCCCGTCGGCCAATCTTAACAGGCCTAACCCCAAGGGCGTCGAGAGATTTGACCCCGTGACCTCCCAATTGGGAAGGTACTTAGCAACGGGAACTTGACCATTTGAGCTATCCCTTGGGGCTACAAGTATGGTAAGATTAGAGGGAATAGGATTTGAACTCCTAACCTCTCTTAACCAATTACTAAGTTTTACCATTAAACCAAATTGATTTCTTTAATTAATTATATTAATTAACTTATATAATTTTAATTAATTTTAATCATAACTATATGTAATATAATAGTTGTGATAAGTTTGATATATATACGCTTAGTTTTAATGGTCTGCTCGAAACAACGACTGCACAAAACGATACGTTGTTCGACCGAGTTGATTTATCCGTGGGAAAACATGTGGTGTAATCATTGTCAGAAGGGTGTGCGCCCATAGTGGTCAGTGGAAGGAATGGTCACCACAAGGGAGACAACGAACTGCAGGTGGATGGAGGAGCTAACAGGCGGGGATGGGAAGGTTCAGGGTCACTGATGGTTGATGGCACAGGCAGAAGGAACGTGGAATGAGCAGACGCGAGGCACGAGCGATGGAACTGTTGCTGAAGCAGACGGGACAGAGGACAGAGGCCGCGATTTTGAGCTTGCATTGACCTCATGCCCATAGCTTGTCGACAAACCCACTCGATGACACTGAAACGATCGTCGTAAGCCACTGGGAGATTATGCGCAAGAGCAAGCCTGCAGCCTACTGAAATTATCACATAATTATGTCACAAACCAATATGCACATGAATACATGTTAAATAGACTTGGTTGGTGGGGTTGCACTGCTTCGCGTGGTAGGTGAGAAGGTGAGGCGGACGATTATGGTTATCAAGCGATGCGCTCTGTAGGTAAGTCGTTTTTAAATTTTTTTAATGGCCCAAGGCCTGGCAGTGAATCCGGTGGAATGGAGAATCTCCAAGACTATCGAACACCTTAATCACGACGGCAACATGGTTGACGATAGGTGGATGCCCAAAGATCGGATTAGACGTGGCTCTAATACCAATGTAATGACCACTAGTCGTATACGTAGCAGAAATATTAAAATACCTCGTAGACAAATACATCCATCATATAATAGTAAGTGTAAATTGTATATTATATAAAGAATTGATGTAGGATGATAAAAATGAGAATGAGGGTCCTGTATATATATAGCCAGGTAAGTACCCCTTCACAAACAGTGATGTCCTTTAAGGACATACCTTTTCATTAATTACTAACTAATTAATCATTAATCTTTTTTTTTTTTTTTACATTATTTGTGTTTATTTTTATATAAATTTCATTCATTACAAATTGATGGCCTGAATCCTATCACAAGATTGAATAAAGAATATGGCTCTACAACATCTAAGAAGAAAGAAGCTCAATATGATGCGATACAAAGGAAAAATGAACCACACAATTATCTCCATGAAGAACTGGTAGTTGATACACTTATGGAAACAAGCTAGAGAGCTTGTGGTTATGACTTCCCAATTGAAAGGAAGTGAAAGAATCTCCTCTATACTTTAGAGGGAGTATGAAGTCTCCTTAATATTTGTGAAGGAGCAAGGATTTATTCCCTAAATCAAGTGGGAATAGGGATCTCCTCTCTGGTTGAGAGGGAGTGATGATAAACATCACATTTGTATTCTCTTCTTCATGTGTCATGCACTAGGCCAGGACTAACAGTCGTATGTCTAAGTGAAGGCCATGAAGAGAGAATGGTAGTTGGAGGATTGGATAAGCATTTGTGATTTCCTTGAGGATAGAAAATCCAAGATAGGAAGTGGACCGACACTCTTTGAGGATTGGACAGGTATCCAAGATAAGAGTGGTCGAAGAGGACCAATATTCTTTGAGGATTGGGAATCCAAGACAAGAATAGTCCTTAAAGGACATACCTAGTGAACATCCAGATGGGGTATGTACCTTGTAGAGGTAGTGTGGTATCTCACGTAAAGCCTCCCAACATTATGCTCTTGTATAAGAAAGAGCTTGTCAAGTTAAGGCCTTACTATGTTGACAATGTTGGTCATGATGTTGATGTTTAAAGATGGCTTACCAATCTGACTCTTCTTAGGAGAACTCTTCAGTTTGAGAATAACCTTGTACCGGTCGTACAATTATGAATACCTTCCTAGTTAAGGGGGAGTGTTGGAAAATGTAACTAGTTTTAGACTTCATAATTGTCATTGTACTCAGGGCAATATATATATCTTATGTAATAAGAAAAAGAAAGAAAAATAATTTTTTTTAACGCATGGGTTTCATGCTTCTTTTGATTGGTCTTCTAAGTAAAGCATGTTCTTCATGCTTCTAGGGTTTGTCATGCCATAATATGTATTGTCATTAGTCAAGAGAGTCAATGTCATGTATATAAGACCCATCTGCACAAGATGTATCATGAAAAATAATTTATTTTGAGTCAAGAAAGTCAAAATAAGCCTCCTAGCACAAGTCAGCCCTGTCAGAGACAAGTCAACCCAGAGAGGATTGTTCGACCTCCACATATGAGTATAAATAGAAGTTGTTTGACCTCATTTGGAAAACAATTCGATCTGCAATCAAGAATTCTGATCTGAAGTGTGAATTCAAGGAAGAAGTCAAGAAAGGCAAGGAGAAAAGAAGTTGGAGCTAGAAGGAAGAAAAATCGAATTTTTTTGGTCAAGGTTTTGCCCAAATTTCTCTCACACGTCCGAAGGTACTAGCTCTTGCAGAGGCTGAAGTTGCAAACCTACTACAGGTCCGAAATATAGTAGTTGGGGGCCAAAATTTTGAGTTTGGTGCAGCTCTAGAAGGGTTTGACTCTTGTTGATTTGGTTTGACTTTGACCTAATTGGAAGGGTTTCTTGGAGGGCTAACTTGGTGCTAGGAGGAGGTCTTGTTCTTGAGGTTTGGGTCTTGGTTTTCTCATTTAAAGTAGATTCTATAAGAAGAGGAAATTTTCTGGGTTTTCCCCTCTAAGGGTTTTGCCCTGGCTTGCAGCCTAATTTCTATGTCCATTATCGTTATTGTTTTTGTTCTTGATAATTGTTTGATGAGAAGATCTAAAAAAGAAACATAAGAAGATAAAGTAAAGTTCACAAGTAATTATTAAGATCAAGGAGAAATTGAATTAATAATTGCCCTACTACATTCTCCAACAACCACTTCAATACATTTACCCCCATTGAATGAAGAAGGGTAGCTAGTTTTGATTACTAAGGATGTTTTGGATGTCATGGGGAGGAGGTTGAGACGTAGATTGATCAAGGAATATATTATCAAGTAGAAAGGCTTTCCAGTAGAAGATACCAGATGGGAGTGAGAGCGGATTTCGCAGCATCCCAGTTTGCAATTGCTTGAGGACAAGCAATCTCGGGGAGGTACAATTTTAATGTCACTTTTCAAGTAATGGTTACATAATGTCGACTTAGTAGCCTATCTAATTCTCATAGTCTAGTCGAAAGAAGAAGATCAATTAATTTAATTACTTAATGCAATTTATGAAGTGATGATGAGTAATCAAATTAAAAACAAGATGTCATTTTATGACCCATGGTATTCCAATAATAAAAATTATAAAAGGAACATTAGAGCTCACTAAGTGATCTAATTTTTTGTGAAATTGAATTTGAGAGCTCTTGTAGCTTAATGTGCAGAAGTGAAACCCTCATGAGTATTCAATTTTGGTGGTCAGACTAATCCACCCTAACTAGTTAAGATTGGTTTTGATGGTGAGACTATCCACCCTAGTGGATCCAAAGGAAGAATCACTCAAGTTCTTCATAGGGATTTACCTTGAAGAAGACAACTGATTATGCCGAAGATCATGGAGCTTTGAGATAGAGATGATTTACCCATTGCAGCGATGCAATGGTTTTTCTGGGCATGACAAATACATCTTGAGGAAGCCAAATTAATTATGGATGTTGTATCCCTTTGGTAAGATGAATTCTATCTATGGCAACTAGACGATTTTGTGGAGGTTGAAATTAACTTGAGAGGCCAAATTTATTGAAGGTAGTTGAATTTCTCTTGCTAGGTTGAATTTCCTTGAGAGGCCGAATTTTCCTCATGGAGATCAAGTTGCTTTGGAGGCTGAATTTTTATGGTAGCAACTAAATATTTATGGGAAAGCCGAATTGCATTGTTGTAGTCCAATTTCTCTTGGGGTCATGCTAGTTGTGGAGGCTGAGTTGTTTTGAGGAGGCCACATTACTTTTGTTGAGATAATCACATTCTTCCTAGAGGGTTGAGTTTATTGAAGAGGACATAGTTGCTTTTGGAGGCCACATTCTTTGTGTGCAACTTATTTCTCCATCCATTTCTTCCAGCCAAATCGAGTCATTGTTGAAGCAACTTCCATGTTCCATAAATTAATAATTTTTCATGTAAACCTTTGATTAGGTTTAATAAAATTTCGCCGGAGCATTTGGTATCTATTTGGTGAATTTACTACGTAAAAATTGATTAACAAAGGTTTCTTAATTTTATTGCGCATTGTTCCTCATTTGCATGCAAAGTGTTTGAATAAATAATTGCTTGAAACGTGTTTGACAAAATTGCTGAAAGAACCTCTGTAGCATGGGTTCACAAACCCGGGGGTGGGGTTTGTGAACCCATCCCGAGTTCTCGTCCCCACAAACTGGGTGCTGGAGCAGGTACTTCCCAGACACAATCATGTGAATCGAGTTCTTCCCATACAAACCTAGTATTCAATACTTGTGGCCTGATTTTGTTTGCTTAAACAGGTTCGTTGAACCCTAAAAATGGGTGCATTACAGGTTCTTATGTGGCATCGAACAAGGGAAAAAAATTCCTATCGTAGTAGAACATTTCAAATTTAAAGTTCTAAGGTCTTGAAGTCCCAACATTCCAAAAGAAATACAAGCTTTTTAAATTTCTTGGCCATGATTTTTATCAAGATTCCTATCTTAGTAATTATTTCAAATCTAAAGTTTTGAGGTCTTAAAGTCCCATCATTTCAAAAATACGGGTTTTTAAAACCTTTTTTTGCCATGAATTAGTTCCTGGATTTTATTTCTTAATGATATAATCACTAATTAGTAATACATGCCTCTAACAAAAATACGACGTCCTTTTATAGAAATACCATTAAGTACAAGTCACCTTAAAAAGAATATATGCATTTAAAAAAACGTGGAAATACCATTAAGTACAAGTCATCTGAAGCCTAAAGGATATATGCACTTAAGAAATATGTTTTCCTATCTTAAGTGTCTGCTAATTTCCTTGTGTTTCTTCTGCGCTAATAAATTTCTCCACAATGTCAATAACCATATAATATAAATGTTTCATCACACTCAACACAACACTTCGATACCAAGTTCCTTGTTTATTCAGTAGTATCCATATATGAAGAGTGTGTTTTTATGGTTTAAAGTTCTTTAAACAGATATATTAATTTTATAATCTACTTTGGTTTTCTTCTTGAGAGGAGTTATTGTCTTCATTTCAATATGTAAAATGCAATTTCCACTTGATCTCAAATTTGAAATTTCAAAGTGAATGTCCATATTTAAGTGCTTAAATGATTTATTTTTCTTGTTGTGAGATGGAAGATTTCAAAATTCATATATATTATAATTTATAAAATATAATATATATATATATATATATATATACCCGAGGAATCCACATAGCCTGTTTCAAAAAGTGACCCACCAGTCCCCAAACCCACATTTCCGGGCAACATAGGAAAGAATATTTGAAAATTTTGCAAGTTAAATCAGTGATATTAGTAGGGGGATATTACATTAACACTGGCTATTGTGGCTGGTGGCTGAGCTGCCCTCCATCCTGATATTCTGTGCAAGGGGGGATCCTACAAGGATTTCTTTGGGATTAAAAAACTGTGTAATTCAAAGGAAAAAAACAGTAGAAACTAACCAATTATTGAAGACATCATAACCCATGGGTGTGTGGTGTAATGACAAGCAAAAAAGTGATTGGGTTTGTACTAGCATGGAAATCTGAATTCAAAAGCACCCCAACTGAGTGCAGACGAGACCCAAGTGCAAGTGCTGGGTGAAGTTGAAATGCCCCTCATAACACACAACATCAGCTTAGCCAACGAACCACTGTAAATTATTATAAGCAGAAATTTCCCTCAAAAGCAATAACTTGTACACTTTCAAGTAAACTGCCTCTATATTTTACTAACAAAAACCACTCAATTTTCCACCATCAAGTTATTCCCTCTCGAAATGTTAATTAAATACTGAATCTGTTCATCACCATACACAGTTGATACCGAAATAGCTTGTTTGGTTATATATCCATTAAAATATATCAATCTAAACTATATTGAATATCATCACCTTGATGAAGTCCAACAAGTGTAATGCACAGGAGAATTAAACTAACTCTGTACGCTAAGTAATGTCTAAATTGGGCTAAGAAAATACCCACACACTTAAACATATGCTAATATTAGAGCCATTGCATTGCACCACATATAACATACCAAGTTTACAAAAGACACAACCTCCCTTCCACGGTTTCATTTTACATATCAATATCTTACAAATATCACAAATTTTTGGATACAAGTATCCAAACCAAATGGAACTCATCTCTCCAGGATAAACAAATAATCTGGGATGCTAAAGTGACAATTCTTTGTAAGAAAAAGTCAATGGTGTGCCTTCTCTCTCCAATGCCCACAAAGAATAATTCAAGGCTCGTGATTCAAGTGGCACCAAGTTCCCTGTTCAAATAATCTACAAACATTCTTTTTGCACTTTGAGCATCAGTGGGGGGAGGGGGACCACTTAAACTAGACTGACCTGTAAGTTTTACAAATGTTCTGCGCAACCTCCGCAGCTCAGGTAATCCAACTGCTCTACGAATATTAATGTGAAGTTGGAATCAAGGAAAGTCATCTTGCTCACAATTGGCACTTGTGTGTGGGTGTGATAGTGTTCTATACTATAGCAGAATTAGTTTAACAAAAGGATATGTTTGGCAATCCTTCACCGAGGACAGTGCTATTTACAAGACCTCCATATCCTTGCGCTTGGGAGTCAATGAGGGCATTCATCACTTCCTACATCAATACAATCAACCAGTCTCTTCAGCAATCTTCAATATATATAAACTACAGCTAGATTCCCCAGCTTATGCAAGTCAATTGTTATAATGTGTGCCGCATTCGGTCTGTCATTTAAAATTAAAACTAGATAATATGAGTGGATTATCCATCTTTAGAGTCAAGACTATGAGCTCAAAAAATGCGGTAAACCTGATCATGAGAAAAAAGAACCTGGACAGTTTACAAGAAATATAAATGTAAAGCATGTACCCATCCTTGGGCCTAATACAATATACTTGCATAAATCTCACCTTCTAGAGAATTGTTAAATATAAGAAAATCACAGGCAAAAGAGCAAATTTTATTGATGTCCAGAATTGACCAAAAAGAAGTCAATGGTGTTGGTAAACTCCAAGAAAAGTTCCAAAAATTGAACAGTCAGTACATATGCATCTACAGAGTCAAAATGGGCACCAAGGCAACTGCAAGGGGAATGATATCGCATCTTCAAGGTGTTAGAGTCAAGAGTATTCAGAGCTCAAAAAATGCAGTAAACCTGATCATGAGAAAAAAGAACCTGGACAGTTAACAAGAAATATAAATGTAAAGCATGTACCCATCCTTGGGGCTAATACAATATACTTGCATAAATCTCACCTTCTAGAGATTTGTTAAATATAAGAAAATTACAGGCAAAAGAGCAAATTTTATTGATGTCCAGAATTGACCAAAAAGAAGTCAATGGTGTTGGTAAACTCCAAGAAAAGTTCCAAAAATTGAACAGTCAGTACATATGCATCTACTGAGTCAAAATGGGCACTAAGGCAACTGCAAGGGGAATGATATTGCATCTTCAAGGTGTGAAGCTGCAAGCAACATAAAAAAATTCTTATTAACTATAAAATAACTTAAATTCTAGCTGTACTGCTGCACAACCATTAATCAAAGGCCCCATACATAATCTCAATACACCATATGGGCGGATTGTCTATCATTTCTTCTAACAGTGACTCATCTATTATAAAAGGCCAAATCCTTCATATGCAACATACTAGCTATAAAAACTGTCTCCTGAAACAGCTTGTAACCTAAATTCAAATATTGTTTTGTTTGAATGTCTCCTAGTAAGAGATGCACTTGGTCTCTAAGTACAAATCTCCTGGGACTTTCTAATATCTAGCTAAAGTGTAGTGCTATTGAAAGGCAATTCTGTTTTACTGATAAAGCAACTGGCTGACCCTATAATTTCCTAAGCTGAATTCCATCAATCCTCCAAGCCCTTTCTCTAAACTTTAGGTGAACAGTAGTGACTCTCTTCCCTTCTCCCTCTCGTGTAATGATGATGACATAGATACCTCTTCTACTTCTTTTTATGTGTAATTATTTTTGTGCGTAGGAGTTTCCATTTGCATTCTCACATCATTATTGTGCCTTCTTGTACTTTCTAAGTATCATTGACCTATTTTGGTCACTTGTTGACATTCATAGAATTTCTTTCCATCCTTTTAAACATGCACATTCTATGCAGAGACTATCTTTTTAAACATGCACTTTCTATGAAGAAACATGGCTATACATAGGTTGTCTACATATGAAATAAACCTTGAAAGGGATCTATTTGTGCCTCTGAAACAGAAGTAGTATCAGCAATGAGAATCTAGTCCCCTTGAAGTTTAGAATCAACTAGATTCCCCACACAAAATGCTCACGTGTCAACAATATCATTTTACAACACTCTTCAGAATACATTTCCAACTAGAACCAGAAAAAACACAAAGAAAACTTATGTCTTTTGGCACTTAATGGAAAAAACCACATGCCAATGTATATCATTTGTTGTACATCCACATGATTCACAGATCCACACTCAAAGAATTTGTCCCACAACTGAAATAGAAAGTCTCAAACACCAATCAAAGCTCAGATCTGCATAAACAGAAGTACTGAATGGAAAAATACTGTTAAAATTGGCAACTAGGGCCAAACTCCATGTGGGTCATCTTATTAATGGCAGCTGATATTTTTCTTGGATCCCTCTCATCGAGAGGTGTAGGATTGATCTAAAGATCATCTGATTCCAATAAGTATTCATGGAGATATGAATTTATTTGTGTTATGGGACAATTCGTCAAGGTCGGCCAGCAACCAAATAAACCCCACATGTGCTCAACGTTTTAGTATAAATAGAGGTGCCTTGAAAGTCATTTGGACACACTCACAACTCTCTTGTGATCTCTTCCTCTCCATTCGTTTGGGTTTTAATGGAAGGAAGAATCCCTAAGAGAATACGCTGATCTAGGAGGTTTGCCCTAGCCCTAGACAAAGAGATCTATACGCTGCCCTCATCTACATTCATGGAGAAGAATCTTCGCTGCCCAAAAAGGAGGCTCTTATATCGCAGCAAGGATAGGGTTCAATGCTGGTATAGAGAAGCCCTAACAGCCCTAACGCTGTCCTAAAAGAAACCCTCAAACACAGCAAGAAGAGAACCTTGATCTGATCTTAATACGCTGTCATAATTGGAAGAACAGTGTGGGAAATGCAGGGCTAAGAGATGCCCTAATTGCTGTTCTCTACAAGATCAAGGCACAGTCATAAAGAACCTAACGCTGTCCCTAACACAGTCATGAAGGCAGAATGCCCTAGCCACAGGACTAAAGGGAAAGGAGATGCCCTAGACATAGTTGCTGTCTTGGGTAAGAAGAAGCTATGCTGCCTAAAGAAGATGCCACCTAAAACACAGACTTAGAAGAGAGACCTAAATGCTGTCATGGATCTAGCTGCCCTCTACGCTGTCTTGGTTCTAGGTAATAGTCATGTACGCTGTTATATTGAAGCTGCCCTAAACGCAGTCAAGTTGAAGTTATGGTGAAGACCTTAACACTGTTCTAGACCGCAGTCTTAGGAGGGGTCTCATGTACCTTAATTGCTGAGTGTGCAAGAGAAGATTTAAAGATAGCTGGGTTGTCTTGCTGCTGGGCTAGGCCGCAAGCCATAGCCAGCAGCATGGAGGATTAAAGTTTGACTTCGGTGCAACACAGTGATATTTAGGTACAGCACAATGGAATAAGGTGCGTGGGCAGCATGGGACAGTAAGGTGCTGAAGACAGCATGAATGAATGAAAAGGGGTGCAACATGTTGTGATGGAAGCAGCAACATGGTATACTACAACTGTATGATAGTGCAGCATAGTGCACAGTAACAGGGGTGCAGCACAGTGATACATAGTGCAGCATGATGTGATGGAAGCAGCAACAGGATGCTGAGGTATTGCAGCATGCATTTGGGTGCAGCATAGTGCAATGAAGAGCTCAACATAGTGCAGCAAGAGGAGATGCAGTACAGTGATGGGTACAGTCATGATTAGTAAAGCATGATGAGATGCAGCATTGTGATGATGGGTGCAGCATGGTGCAGCACGGTGAGGTGCAGCATGATGACGAGATGCAGCACAATGAGAGGTGAAGGAGTCACCTTGGAGAATCAGTTGAAGCAGCATGTCTTCCACTGATCTCATGTATCATCTTCCTACAGATAATCTCTGTTCTTATCTAGATAAGTCAAAGTGTTGACTTCTGTTGTAAATGTACTATCTCTCTCTCTCTGCTGAACTATTGAAGAACATAAAAGAAGAATTGATCAGGGGTTCCCCACATTGGGGTTTGTCCCTGGCTAGCGCCACATCTTGTGTCCTCTTGTCTTGGCTTGTCTTCTGCGATTTATGTTTATGTTCTATCTGCAGTTTACTTTAATGCTGATGTGATTGCTAATCTGGAAAAGATATTGAGCTAACTATGAAAATTGAAATAAATTGCTCTAAGCATGGAAGATACCTAAACTTAACAAATACAGATCTACAAACACCACATATTAAGAAATGATATCAGCCCTGCAAAAGTTGAAATCTGATTTACACAAACAGCAGCACGAATGCAGCAGACAGAAAAGCTGAAATTCTGTAACAGCAATCAACATCTTCACATTAACACATAAGAATAATCCAATATTCTCAAGGGACTGCAATGGCTTCGCTTAAGCCTTAGACACTCTCTATTGTAGAATCATTCTACTCAAGCTCACTATATATAAGCCTAAATAGTGTGCAATCTTCTTTAGTGAAACTTGACAATAGAGGAAGGAGTGGTTATAAGACTTGTTACCATTCAATCTAGCAGGGGCCCTAGGAGGAGTACCTAGTGGACGACTACTAGACCAAATGGCAACAACAGATGTAATGTTCCAAATGGAAAAAATTAAAATACAATAGATAACAGAAGCAAAGAACTAGCTACAGCTATAAATTTCAAGCATGCACAACCATACACAAATAAACACTGAAATCTGGGCAAAAACTCTAAGCCATTTTATTAATATAATAAATTATGAGTACAATAATTGAGATAAGAGAAACCTGGGCTTGTACAGCAAGCAAGGCCAAACCAAGGTGACAAACCAATGGCTCCAAGTGCCGGAAAAGCTCCCAGAAAAAACTGCACCCTGCCTAGTGTAAACTGCTGCTGCAACAGGAAAAAACCTTGTATTTGACCTCTCAAAAGCAATGTTGATAATATCGCTGAAATATTGGCGATATTCAGAAATATCACGATATCTTCAGGGAGCCGAAATATCGCTGATAAAATATCGCGATATTTTCGCTCCCCGAAATTATCAAGATATTTCCGAAATATCGTTGCTATTTCGGGAAAATATCGTACAACGATGTTAAATATCGCCAAGCCGGCTGGGCTGCTGCTAGAAAATGAAAAAAACGATTTTTTCTTTCTCATTTTTGTTTTCCGAGTGTTGGAGAAGGAAGGGGAGAGCATTGTGGTTGTTGTCAAGGAGCAATTGAGGGTTTAAGAGCCATTATCACCACCAACAACAAATTTTTTGTTGATCAAAGATTGAAGAACAGTAATCCAATATTCATTTCTTCCATTAATAGGTATGTTCTAAAAAGCCCCTATGTTAATGATTTTTTTGATAGATTTAGGGTTATTCTTGCTTGCCTCTTTGCCTACCAACATTTTGCTTCTTCTTTCTTTCCATTTGCTATGATTTTCATGCCCATGAGCCAATGCAAGGGTTTTCTCCATATTTAGACAGCAAACTCCATTTCTTTTTTTAACTTTCAAATGCACCCTCTTATTGTCATTTTTCATTGAATTCACATTGCAAATAATGTAGCAAAAAAATATTTTGTAAAATGAGGTAGTCATTACCTATTATTTTTTGTGTATGGGTGGAGTAACTTTAATCATTAATTCCAATTTTTTTTGGTGCCCTAGGTTTGAATTAGCTCATCACTACAAATATGCCAAAAGCCTTGGACCCATTTTGGAAGTATGGGGAGCCTAATGGTGGGACAAATCGGGCATATCTATCACGCAAATTGTGTGGGACCATGATGACAGGAGGGGTTCCGCAATTGAAATACCATCTGGCTAGACTCTTTGGACATGATGTTGGGATTTGTACAATTTCTAGTCTGGAGTTTATACAAAAAGCTCTTGAAGCAATCAATGAAAAAGACAGAAAGAAGGAAGAGGCAGAAAGAAAAAAGGTTGAACGCGCAGGTAAATCTTTCGGGATATCTTCTTCTGATTTTGAGGCTGAGGGTAGTGGGAGGGGCTCCACAGCATCACCTGCTACTGCTAGTGCAAGGTCATCATTTTTTGTTCCACAAACTGGACATGGAGCACAACCTTCTATGTCTTGCTTGCCTCTTTGCCTACCAACATTTTGTTGCTTCTTTTTTTTTCATTTGCTATGATTTTCATGCCCATGAGCCAATGCAAGGGTTTTCTCCATATTTGGACAGCAAACTCCATTTCTTTTTTTAACCTTCAAATGCACCCTCTTATTGTCATTTTTCATTGAATTCACATTGCAAATAATGTAGCAAAAAAATTATTTTGTAAAATGAGGTAGTCATTACCTATTATTTTTTGTGTATGGGTGGAGTAACTTTAATCATTAATTCCAATTTTTTTTTGGTGCCCTAGGTTTGAATTAGCTCACTACAAATCTGCCAAAAGCCTTGGACCCATTTTGAGAGTATGGGGAGCTTGATGGTGGGACAAATCGGGCATATCTATCACGCAAATTGTGTGGGACCATGATGACAGGAGGGGTTACGCAATTGAAATACCATCTGGCTAGACTCTCTGGACGTGATGTTGGGATTTGTACAGTTTCTAGTCCGAAGCTTATAAAAAAAGCTCTTGAAGCAATCGATGAAAAAGACAGAAATAAGGAAGAGGCAGAAAGAAACAAGGTTGAACGTGCAGGTAGATCTTTCGGGATATCTTCTTCTAATTTTGACACTGAGGGTAGTGGGAGGGGCTCCACAGCATCACTTGCTACTACTAGTGCGAGGTCATCATTTTTTGTTCCACGAATAGGACATGGAGCACAACCTTCCATAAAATCAATTGTTAAAAAAAAGAAGCAAGAAGCAAATAGAGTTATGGGGAGGTGTCTTTTTTGGAGCAACTTACCTCTCAATATCACCAGAACCAATCCATTTTGGCAACAAATGTGTGATGCTATTGTTGTTGTGGGCCCAGGGTACAAAAGTGCTACATATGAGGAGTTGTGGGGGCCAATTCTTCAAGCAGAAAAGCAGGACATCAAGTCTAGATTTGCGGAGTTGAAAAAAACATGGGAAGTTTTTGGATGCACAATGATGTCTAATGGTTGGACAGACAGGAAGGGTAGGACCCTTCTAAATTTCTTAGTACATTGTCCTAAAGGTACCATGTTTATTAAATCAGTGGATGCATCAGGATTCAGCACATATCAAAGATGCAACAACGATATGTGAGTTGTTATATGGGTTTATTCGAGAGATTGGTGTGCAGAATGTGGTGCAAGTCATAACAGACAATACAGCTAATTATGTGTCTGCCATCAGGACGCTTATGGAGAGGCATCGCACATTGTTTTGTACTCCATGTGTAGCACATTGTATCAATTTGTTGCTTGAATATATTATGGGGAAACTCTCCTTCATCAAGGAGGCTAGGAGTGTCCCCAAGTTTATTTATAACCATGCTTTTGTTCTTAGCCTCATGAGGAGATACACAAGAAACAAGGAGTTGCAGCGTCCTGCAATCACATGTTTTGCCACAAACTTTATTACTCTTCAGTCTTTGCTTCAATGCCAATTCAAGTTGAAGCAAATGTTTGTTTCTCATGACTAGCATGATTGTAGATACAGCAGGAGACAGGATGGGAGAGCCATTGCAAAAATGGTGTACTCTAACACGTTTTGGCAAGGAGTAGAAGAAGCATGCTCAGTTAGTGAACCTATAGTAAAGGTTCTGAGATTGGTAGATGGAGAATAGCTTGCAATGGCTTATTTGTATGAGGTCGTGGATAGGGCCAAGGAGGCCATTCGTTCTTTTTATGTAGACAAGGGTTCCGTTGGGCTTGATAGGCATATGATGTTATGGAATGTGATTGATAGTTGGTGAACAGGGATGCTTCATCAACCCATTCAGGTAGCAGCACTCTTCCTCAACCCCGCATTTTCATACAAATACGCCTTTGATTTTGATGGCGAGGCGATGGAAGGGCTATATTCCTGTATTCAGAGGATGGTACCTAATCTTGAGCTTCGTAGCAAAATCAATCGCGAGATACAGTTTTATTGGGATTGTGTTGGCCTATTTGGCTTTGATGATGCTATTAGGGAAAGGACCCTCTTCATGCCACGTAAGTGACAAGTCATCACTCATTAGAAATTAGAATTTTCAATTTAGAATTTCCTTACTTATAATTCTAGATTTTTAAAATTCAATTATGTAACTTTTATTTGAAAGTTTAATTATGTTTTAAGTTTTTGACTTTTTTATTTCTTTATTTTGTTGTAGATATTTGGTGGCGAAGCTATGGTGCAAGGGCACCAAATTTGCAGAAATTGGCCATAAGAATCTTGAGTCAAACATGTAGCTC
Organism: Pinus tabuliformis; assembly: GCA_031772625.1. NCBI lineage: Eukaryota > Viridiplantae > Streptophyta > Pinopsida > Pinales > Pinaceae > Pinus > Pinus tabuliformis. The sequence goes on from CM062811.1 coordinate 391,409,483, forward strand.
TTCAGGGTGTGAGTGCAATTGGAGTGTATTTGAGAAAATACACGCAAAAAAGCACAACAGGTATAACTTTGAGCTTCAGCCTTCAGTTGAGCAATTACATTTATTGTAATTTTTAATTTTTAATTTATGACCCTCAAGTGTCAAGACTCGAGGCTCGTTAGTTTTTTTGACACTCTTATAGGTTGGAGTTCGCATGCCTCAATGATTTAGTGTATGTGCATTACAATATCCGACTTCGAGTGAAGCAAATAGAAGCACCAATGGATCCAGATGCCATTTCCTTAGACAATATTGATGTATTGTCTCAGTGGAGGGTGGAGTCTGAGGAGCCCATCTTGGAGGAGTCACCTTCATGGTTAGAGCCAGATGATCCATTAGAATAGGGGCAGCAAGAGGAGGACTCGGAGGAGGAGCAGGAGGCAGAGGAGGAGGAGGAGATTGTGGGAGCATCAGCATCAACACCATCTACTATAGATATAGGAGAGCACAACTCCATACCTAGCACTCATTATTTGACATTAGATGCAGAGGCAGGGCCATGGCCTTCTACTGCTAGGGGCAGGCCTGGCAAACAGCCCATCATGTTTTCTCGTAAAAGGGGGAGAGGGCACTGATTTCAGACAGATAGCTACTAGTTTTATTTGTTTTGCTACATATAACTCATGATGATGAGATACTTTTATATATGTGATGTTATTTTGTATTGGTTCTCCACATTTGAATCCTTGATTGGACAAGTATCACGGATCAACAGGATTTGGTATTACCTTTGATGTATCATTTCTATTTGACATCATATATATCAATGCTTCCTTCATATTTATGTGTCAATGTGTTTATTCCATGTTGTTATTGTTTTATATGTTTAAAAATCTTAACAAAATGATAAAAAAAAAAATGAATATATTATGCATTTTTTATGCTTGCCAATATTTGCCGATTTTATCGATAAGATGTTTTCTGGACCCTCGCCGCTATTTTGCCAATACATATATTATCAACACTGCTCAAAAGTGCCCATAAATTTTTGCAATTTTTGTTGGAGTCTCCCCACATTAAGCCCATAAAAACCCAGAAAGGGTTTTGGTAAATTCTACTAACCACCCGGGGCCCAAAATTTAAGCTCCCTCCTCCTAACTCTCTGCTAAATAATCCTCCTGTTTTGGGGCACCAAAACTCCTCCAAAATTTATGCAAAATTAGGAGTAGACTCCTTGAGGCTAGTCCAACAAAACCCATAAATGATTTGGGCTAATTCTGACCTCCCGGAATTACCCAAATTTGGTGTTACGCCCTCCTTGATAGTTTTTGCGTCCCCCACAATTCAAACTGTTGGATATGTCACCAATTCCTTCTCAATTAGCTATAGAATTTCCCTGCAAATTTTCTTCGGAAGATGTGAGTGAAATTCCTTCCAAAACCCGACACAAATAAGATGAATCTAGCCCCACAAATTCTGCCCAGTAATAGTTTTGTGCAGGCCCTAAAATGTTGAGCTTGGCTCTCTCAGGAGCAACAACTCACTGCCCCAAAATTCTCCACAAATGCTGGTCCATCCTCAATGAAATTTCTCCTAAATTCGTTGGCTAGAATTCCCTTTGAAATTCCCTCAACTCAGTGGTTTGATTTTTGTCCCTATGTCCTCCTGGAAGTTCGAACCAACTGAAGCAGAGCTTATGTGTCCCATGAACTCTAGCAAATCTCTCCCCACTAAGTTCTTAAATACTCTCCTAGGGTAACACTCAAAGTTCACCGAAAGTAGAGGTGGAATTCCCGCTTGGGAATTCCTTGTGGTAAACAACACTGGTTTACTTGGCTAAACAACTTAAGAAAACTTGTGTTCAAAAGTGAGATTGCCAAAGGAGGCCACTTCTCCTATTTTAGTTGTTGCTCCTTTTCTTTCCTTGTGGACTCAAGCATTCAATCTCCTTGCCTTTTCCCTCCAATTCGATTTCCTCAAGGAGTGCGTATTTCCTCATGGGGTGGTCCCCACATCCCACTCTGTGATTAATCTTCCCTTTTGTCTAATGTTTGGGGCCTCCCCCACCACACAAAATTAATTAATTAATTTTCACCCACTTTTCCTAAGTTTGTACCCAAAATTTTATCCATCCAAAATTTGCAAAGATTGAGAAAGGCACTTAGTAGATTTTGATTGGAAGGGATATTCAATCCTCCCCGCCAAAAATTACTTGTCCTCAAGCAATTCCTAAACAAGCGCTCTCTCCCTATTGACCCAACTAACACTACAAGCAATATCGAGGTCCCAGTTGTGCCATTGACCCACCCCTGATCCATGCGCTAACCTGTCATAAAGGAGTCCCTAAATACTAGGGACCCAAGTCATCCAACTCAATGTGAAGCACCCCTTGCCCCATGCGCAGACCCAAGGTGTAGGGGTGTGATAGCCTCCTGTCTCCTCTCCATAAGCAGAGCACCTCGATGCTACCAAACCCCTGTCAACTCCACGAAAAGTTGTCCCACCGAAAAATCGATCCTGGGTACCTCAAGAGGGAACTCCTGAAGATACAACCCAAGTCCCATAAAATAGATCCCTCGTCTTGGCGTGCCAATCATGACCACCTCCTGCTAGTCATATAGCCACCCAAGTGAGGCGTTATCCTGTCTCAACTGGTCTCTGGGAAGTGAAGTTCCTGCTATCAAACAAAGTCCCAATGGCAAATCTGGGTGACCTCCCCCTATGAGAACCCACTCTCCCCAATCCGTAACCCAATTGCTCAGCCCTGTAGCTACCGAGCCCCAAACTAATCTCAAAGTGAGTTGACCAAGTGGATGTTGCCCTGGTCTGGTCATAACTTCGACCCTCTCATCCAATAAGGGGCAACTCCACTACACGCAGGTTTATCTTGCCAGGGCACCTCGCCAAGGATACCATCTACCGATCCACACCCAGTCTCCTATCGAAACAATAGTGAGAAGGACCTTCCTCAACCCGTAGTGATCATCCTGATGGTCTCCGACTTGTCATCCGAAGGAAGATGCAATCTTGTCTTTATCATCCCCATGATCCTCCCAAAACAAGGTAGTCCTCTAACCCAATGGATCCTTGGATCCCACAGCTAGATTGGAGGCCCATTGCTCCCAATTCCTGCTGCCTGCCACTGAGTAGTGCCAATGACCACCAAGGACCACACGTGCCAATCATCCTGCCATACTAGCGCAATGCCCCAAGCCATCAGCAAATCTCTAGAGGGAAAACTACTCTTCGTGCAACCGAAACCCAATGGAAGACCTATGCGATCTTCCCCTATAGAAACTAGCACATCCTTGAATGTGGTTGAACTACCAAGCCTTGAGAGGTCGAGATCCCATGTTGATTGCAAAAGGAAACTGCCATGCTGACATTGCAATCTCTAGTCATAATCAGCGGTCCAACATGCTCATACTAGGTCCTCCCCTCCTGTATCTCTCAGCCACCATACAAATAATGGTCAAAGCTATGCCCAACATGCAGGGACAACTCAACAATGCCTGAACCTCCCACCTGATGGCTAGCCTCGATCCTAAGCAACAACAGGGAATACCCACCTCGCCATGTGGAGAAAACCTCATTGGTCTCCCATGTGTTAACCCGAGAATGAGCTAGATCTCTCACTGTCAGGGTCCTGCTCATCTCGAAGTGGAGTGATCCACTCATCAACTGAAACCTTGGCTCCCAAGTTTGCAGCAACATAATTTTGACAACTGTTGTGATCCATCTGTGCCTCACCTCTGATCCCTGCGGGTATAGGCTCCATATATCAAGGGACATTCTGGTGTATAGCCCACGTCGTGCTCTTGCTTGGCCACACAACGAACTCTACCATCCCATCTCTGGATGGTGTACCCAAAAATTGCCAGAAGCCTACGTGCCCTCCTGTAGAACAGGTTTATCATCCCCTACGCCGCATGCCCCTACAATGCTTTGGAATGCCCTGCCAAAGGTGTGTCATACAGATCCCCCATAATCATACCCTCAAGGGGGGACTCGGGGGCAAAGCATATGCTACCTCTGCAACATACCATGTCATCCCTACACCTCCACGTGCCAACACGCGCATAGTCCGTCTGCCCCAACAAGAAAAATCCTCTCCTGTCCATGATACTCTGGGTCACATCCATCCACCTCAAGTGAGTCTCTTGCACCCTACTGCTTGTGATGAGGGCATCAAGGGACAACAACCAGCTCCTATGTGATTGTATGCAAGTCCCTATGGATATACTCAAGAGGCACTCATCATTGCATATCTATATACACCACAGAATGCCATGGCCAGAGGCTAAGTCAGTGTGCAGCAACCTACATCCTATCAGGGTCGCCATCTCTACTACCACACCTCCATGACCTCGAATGGGTGGACCTCCCCTCCTGATCCTCTCAGAGAGATCTAAAAAGAAAACCTCCCTACATGCCAGCAATGGTGTCACTAAGGTGTTGCTGCCTGGTGTCCTCTGCACCCCATGTATCCATAGGAAAGACTCATCCTTGTACAATGCTCTGTCTAGTGGCCTACCAATTCCACCTCCTCTGATCAGCCCTTGTAAGAGTATGTTGATCATCTTGCGACTCCATGCCTGATCCACATGCTAGGACAACTCACGGAGTCCACCTACTCCCCTGTCGATCTGGCTAGCCACTAGAATTGCTCGAAACTCTAATAGAAAAATGTGGGTGTGTGTACCCTCAATCCCCGGATCTAGCACACAACTACTACCATCGTCGAATGACTCCATGATGTGATGGGGAATTCCACCTGGATCCCAAAAATAGTTTGGCCCTCAAGCCCCTCTGGTAACCCACGGCCCCTGCCGAACTATGGCCATGGATACAATCTGACACCTAACCCGCTCCATCGGGTACCAACTCAATACCTCTCGCCATCCAACCCCATGAGAGGGATCAAATGCAACAGCACCAATATAGTAACAACTCTGCTCTGCGAGCGTTGCGCCCTGTGCAACTCGTGTTGTCTCGTCTCACTATCCTGGTCAACATATATGATCTGTCTAGGTAACTCAACCACTCTCCCTCCAACGTGCAGACGTAACCTAACAATACTGCAGGCCCCCTCTATGTAACCTTGAAGAGAGTTACTGATTGGAAGTATTGCAACTCTACTAGTTGCCTATGTATCTATCTGCGCCCCGTCGATGGCAAGCCCAAAAGATGACTGCCCATCCTCCTCCATCATGGGCTCAACAAGAGTCCTTAGCTGCCCCACCACAAGTAGCTCCTCAAGCATAACATCCTCATCTAGCTCACGCTCCTCAAGGTGCTCTCCATGCTGTTGTAGGTAGCTGTCATCTGGGAACTTTGTCACAGCTCTAGGTACCTCTGCGCCTACTGGCACCTCATCAATGGAAGGTCCTATGGGTTTGTGCCCAACTATCTCCACCAACGTGTCAATCGGGGCTACCAAAGGAAACTCCCACAAGGGTGGCTCCTGTGTCACACTAGGTGTATCTATGTGCTCCTCATGACCCTGCATACCCTCGACCTCCTCCTCAAGCTCCTGATGTCTAAAACCGGGTCTCCACCAGCAAAATCGTCTCCTGGACTCACCCTCTAACTGCCCCCTCTACCTAATGATCCAACCCCTGAACCATACTTCTCCTCCTCCTGTTCATCCAAGAAATGAGGCATGGTAGGATGGCCAAACTGGCCATACGTATGGGTGTTGTACGACTGGGGTGTGCGTGCATATGCTTGGGTTCTCCACTAGTTATGTATCATTTGTTGCATCCCCTCTAGGATCTATTGGTTCTGCCTCACCAATTGTTGGCTCTGCCTCATCAACTCCTCCATGATCTTGCTAGCCTCCCCACAGCTAGCCAAGATCATGCTCTGATACCACTGTAATGTTCCAAATGGAAAAATACAATAGATAACAAAAGCAAAGAACTAGCTATAGCTATAGATTTCAAGCATGCACAACCATACACAAATAAACACTAAAATGTGGGCAAAAACACTAAGCCATTGTATTAATATAATAAATTATGAGTACAATAATTAAGATAAGAGAAACTTGGACTTGCTATAGCAAGCAAGGCCAAACCAAGGAGACAAATCAATGGCTCCAAGTGCCGGAAAAGCTCCCGGAAGAAACCTTTCCCTGCCTAGTGTAAACTGTTGCTGCAACGGGAAACAACCCTGTATTTGACCCCTCAAAAGTGCCTAGAAATTTCAGCAATTTTTGTTGGAGTCTCCCCACATAAAACCCAGAAAAACCTAGAAAGGGTTTCGGCAAATTCTACCGACCACCCAGGGCCCTATTGAGAATTCAATAGGGCAATGTATATGTTAATTCTCTTAACTTGATAACAGCTTGTGTTACCTTTTTACTTATTAGCTTTGATCTTTCTTATTCCAATATGCAATACATCAAATAGCTACCAAAACAGTAAGAAAAATGACAGTATATAGGCCACAAGCCAGGGCCAAAACCCCTCTTGAGGGGAAAACCCGAAAATTTTCTTCTTATCTTTCAGATCTTTCAATTGACGAATACCATGCCCTAGACTCAAACAAATACCCTCCAAGACAAGTCTTCCTCGGCCTCCTGCTCAAATAGCTTCGACCATCCAATAGATCCGAATTTCTGCTCCCCAGCGACTGCTGCAACTGTTGTTGCCTCTCTAGGAGACTTTGATCTCCCTCTAATTGCCTTCCCCTTGACCTCGCTTACCTTGACTTGAGTCCTAGGGCTAATAAGATGACCTAGAAGACCTTCGCTTTCCTTCCTTCTCTCGTGCTTCAAAAATCAAACCTCAGACTAGCCCATGGCAGAAACCCTAACTTCGCACTTCCAAAAGAATGTTGAGAGGCACAAACACTTCGACTTTCTTCGTCCCTCTCTTCTTCGCACTTCCTTCTTTGACCTCTTTCTTCTGCCTTCTTCACATGAGATATGATTGAATGAATGATCCAAATGGAGGACGAGTTCTTCTTATATATAGGCTTCTTCAAGGGTGGGCATGGCTCTTCATGTAGGCCAACTTGACAGCTCATTAGGACGACTTGATCTTGGATGTATTTTGACACTTTCAAGACAAAATAAATTTTCTTTTACAATTTACAATGTGCCCATAGGGTCTTCCATATATGACAATGACTCTTATACCTAGGACAAACTCTAGAACCACTCAATGTGTGCTTGACCTATAAAATAAAAGAACTTGAGCATGAAACCAATGCTTCAATAATAATAATAGTTTCTTTTTCATTTTACATTTTAGATTTACATGAATACATTTCATACTAATGAAGACCAAACCTAGTTACACATTTTTCAACACTCCCTCTTAACTAGGGACGTATTCATTAGAGGTACATGGTCATTCTCAATCTAAAGAGATCTTATAAGAAGAGTCGGATTGGTAACCCATCTCTCAGTACATACCCCACCCGGGGGTTCACAGAGTATGACCTCCCATTAGACTATTATTATCTTGGGTAGCTAATTCTCAAAGAATATCGGTCGACAACTACTCTTATCTTGAATGCCCTACCACATTCTCAAAGAGTATCGAATTCCAGATGGTTACCCAATCCTCCATTCTTTCTTCCCAAGTGACGACAAGAATGTTGTGTCTATCTCTCCCTCTCAATATGGGAGGACAAATCCACCAAACCAAGCTTGTCCCTTAAGTATACAAACTTCTTATTTTAAAGTGATTTCGTCAATATGTCAACTACCTGCTCATCAGTGGAGATATATTGTAGCTCCACCACACCATTTTGTACTAGCTCTCGTATATAGTGATACTTGTTGTTGATATGCTTTGTCTTCCCATGAAATACTGGGTCCTCAGACAAACGAATACAACTAGTGTTATCACAACGTATCACTTTAGGGTTCATCGGTCCTTCAAATAAGTCAGATAGCAGCTTCCTTAACCAAACTGCGTCCCGGCTAACTTCGCACGCTGCAACATATTCTGCTTCAGCACTACTCAAAGCAATTGTGTTTTGCTTTCTGTTCATCTATGAGACCATAGATGATCCCAAACTAAAACATTCTCATGTAGTGCTTCTTCTATCCTATTGACTGCCTCCCTAGTCGGAATCTGTATAACCAATTAATTGAACATCATTCCCTCTATCATATTTTAGGCAGTGGTTGATGGTTCCTCGTAGATATCTCAGAATATGTTTCGTTGCTATCCAATGATCATGCTTCAGCTCCACTTGGAATTGACAAAGTATATTTACTGCACAACATATGTTTGGTCGACTATTCACCAAGTACATTAATGAGCCAATCAATTGTCTATATCTGGAGGGATCCACAGGGCTTGATTCGAAACTTCTTAGTCTTTTCAAATTTGTGATCATTGGAGTGGTCATAGTTTTACAGTCCATCATGTTGAACTTCTTTAGTATCTCAATCACATACTTTCCTTGACCTAAATAGAATTCATTAGGTTCCTACCAAACTTCTAGTCCCAGATAGTAATGCATTAGCCCAAGATCCTTCATGTCAAATTATGTTTCCAATTGCTTCTTACATTCTTCAATTCGACCTTCTACACTTGTCAAGAGAAGATCATCTACATACAGAAGAATAATTACAGGTTCATTGTTTACAACCTTAATATAGAGGTTTGAGTCAGTGAAACTTTTCGTGAAGCCTAATCTCTGAAGATATGCATCCATCCTAACATACCACGCCCTCGATGCTTCCTTGAGGCCATATAATGATTTCTTTAATCTGCAAACATATGCCTTCCTATCTTTGATTTTGAATCCCAAGGGTTGTTCTATGTAGACTTCTTCATCTATAGTGCCATTCAAAAACGCAGCCTTGACATCCATTTGGTAGATGTTCCATCCCATTGATGCTGCCAAAGAGACTAAGGATCAAATCATTGTATATCTCGTTGTTGGAGCAAATGTTTCTTCATAGTCAATGCCTTCAAGTTGAGAGAACCCTCTTGCCACAAATCTTGCTTTATACTTATCTATACTTCCATCAGTTGCATGCTTGATCTTATAGATCCATTTGGAAGTAACTACAGATTTGTCTTCAGGCCTAGGTACGATCTCCCAGACTCCATTCTTCATTATAGATTGATATTCTTCATTCATGGCATCTTTCCATTCTCAATGTTCTACAGCCTCTTCAAAGGTGGATGGTTCTGCTTCTATTAATTTAGTCATGTATGTAGCATACCCAAAATATCTCTTGGGTCTTTTACTTTCTCTAAATGATCCTTGAGTTGCCCCATGACCTTCTGCATCAAGTAGTGTAGACTTCAACCAATTAGGTCTTTTCCTTGTTTCTTGAATGACCACGGGTTGAACAGGTTCACTAGGTCCTTCTTCCTCATGGTGAAATCCTTCTCCTTCCTTGTCAACTTCTTCCTCAAATATAGGAAGTTCTTTGTCATTAGAATCTATAGAAAGTTCTTTTGATTTCTTGAATGCTATGCTCTCATCAAATATGACATCACGACTAACTTCAATGTGATGTCCATCTTTCATATAGATTCTATAGGCTTTCAATGAGTTACTATACCCAACAAATATGCCCTTCACACCGGAAGGATCCAACTTCTTTCTTTTGTCCTTTGGTATATGAATATACACAGGACATCCAAAGATTCGGAGATGATCGACAGATGGCTTCTTCCCAGTGAACACTTCTTTCGGAGTCTTGTTATCTAGAGATCTGTGAGGACATCAATTTTGTATGTAGATTGTTGTCTTTGTTGCCTCACCCCACAAAAACTTAGGTAGATCTTGATCGTGTATCATCGCTTTTACACATTCTTCAATGTATCTGTTCCTTCTTTCTGCAACTCCATTTTGCTAGGGATTGTATGGAACTATTAGCTCCCTCTTAATCTCATATTCCTTAGAGAATGCTATAATCTCTTTGGATGTATATGCTCCTCCATTATTAGATCTCAGTATCTTGATTCTTCTTTCTGTAAGGTTCTCCACTTTGGCTTTGAATTCTTGAAATTTAGTAAATACTTCGTCCTTGGTTTTCATTAAGTAAACCCAGGTCTTTCTTGAGTGATCATCTATTAATGTGACATAATAAAGATGTCCTCCAAGTAATTTTGGGGTCATAGGGCCACACACATTAGAGTGAATGAAATCCAAGATTTCTTTTGACTGGGAAGCACTGCTTCCAAATGGTTTCTTGGTATTCTTGCCCAATGCACATCCTTTGCAAACACCTTCATGATCTTCCTTTAGATTTGGTATTCCATCTACTATGGAATATAGAGTTGGAAGTATTTTGAAATGTAGATGACTAAACCTTCGTGCCAAAGTTCACATGGACTAAGCTCAGTGTGAACTAGGGCATTATGAGAGATATTAATCTGTAGAGCCTTCCTTACCGAACACCAATCACTTTTTCTTGTTCTATGCTTGAGCCTTTTGCCCATACAACTACTTTACCATCAATCAAGGCTACTCTATCTCCTATATCTTCTAAGCTTGAAATTGAAAGTAGATTTTTGTGCAAACTTGAACAAACAGAATTTTGTTGAGGTGGATGTTGCTTCCATCTTCGAGCCTTATAGATGATGATCCAATGCCTTTCAGTGGATAGCTTTTGTTGTCTCCAAGTTCCACAGAGTATGCGGATTTTCCTTTTGACAAGGTCTTCAATTGGTGGGAATGACCAGTCATGTGCCTTGATGCACCGCTGTCAATCACCCAAATGTCTTCGTCTTGGAATGTCCCTAAGAGAGCCAAAAAGAGTACCTCATCCCTTTCTTTGAGTGATACCTTCTTTGAAGAGAATACAAGACTCCAAACTTCCTTGGTACCTTTCTTGAGATGGCTTGCAATCTTTTTGATGACCTTCTTCATTGTAGTGGAGATCTTCATGATGCCTTTAAAGAACCAAAGCTCTAATACATTGTTGAGAATTCAGTAGGGCAATGTATATGTTAATTCTCTTAACTTGATAATTCCTTGTGTTACCTTTTTACTTATTATCTTTGATCTTTCTTATTCCAATATGCAATACATCAAACAGCTACCAAAACAATAAGAAAAATGACACAATATATAGGTTGCAAGCCAAGGCCAAAACCCCTCCTCTTGAGGGTAAAACCTGAAAAATCTCTTCTTATCTTTCAGATCTTTCAATTGATGAATACCATGACCTAGGCTCAGACAAATACCCTCCAAGATCAAGTCTTCCTTGGCCTCCTGTTGAAATATCTTCGACCTCCCAGTAGATCCGAAATTCTACTCCCAAGCAATTGTTGCAACTGCTAATGCTTCTCTAGGGGACTTCGATCTCCCTCTAACTGCCTACCCCTTGACCTCGCTCGCTTTGACTTGGGTCCTAGGGCTAATAAGATGCCCTAGAAGACCTTCACTTGCCTTCCTTCTCTCTTGCTTCAAAAATCGAACCTCAGACTAGCCCAATGTAGAAACCCTAACTTCGCACTTCCAGAAGAATGTAGAGAGACCCAAACACTTCGACTTTCTTCGTCCTTCTCTTCTTCGCACTTCCTTCTTCGACCTCTTTCTTCTGCCTTCTTCGCATGAGAGATGAGTGAATGAATGATCCAAATGGAGGACGAGTTCCTCTTATATATAGGCTTCTTCAAGGGTGGACGTGGCTCTTCATGTAGGCTGACTTGACAGCTCATTAGGCCGACTTGATCTTGGAGGTATTTTGACACTTTCAAGACAAAATAAATTTTCTTTTACAATTTACAATGTGCCCATAGGGTCTTCCATATATGACAATGACTCTTATACCTAGGACAAACCCTAGAAGCACTCAATGGGTGATTGACCTATAAAATAAACGAACTTGAGCATGAAAACCATGCTTCAATAATAATAATAATAATTTCTTTTTCATTTTACATTTACAAGAATACATTTCATACTAATGAAGACCGAACCTAGTTACACATTTTTCAACAGGCCCAAAATTTAAGCTCACCTCTCCTGACTCGCTACTAAATAATCCTGATGTTTTCGGGCACCAAAACTCCTCCAAAAATTATGCAAACTTAGGAGTAGACTCCTTGAGGGTAGTCCAGCAAAACCCAGAAATGATTTGGGCTAATTCCGACCTCTCGGAATTACCCAAATTTGGTGTTACACCCTCCTTGCCAATTTTTGTGTCTCCCACAATTCAAACTGCTAGATATGTCATCAATTCCTTCTCAATTAGCTATAGAATTGCCTTGCAAATTTCCTCCGGATGATGTGAGTGAAATTCCTTCCAAAACACGGCACAAATAAGATGAATCCAACCCCACAAATTCTGCCTAGTAATACTTTTGCGCAGGCCCTAAAATGGTGAGTTTGGCTCTCTCAAGAGCAACAACTTCCAGCCCCAAAATTCTCCACAAATGTTGGTCCACCCTCAATGAAATTTCTCCTAAATTCGTTGGCCATAATTCCCCTTGAAACTCCCTCAACTCAGTGGTTCGATTTTTGTCCCTATGTCCTCCTAGAAGTTCGAACTAGCTGAAGCAAGAGCTGATGTGTCCCACGAACTCTAGCAAATCTCTCCCCACTAAGTTCTAAAATACTCTCCTAGGGTGACACTCAAAGTTCATCGAAGGTAGAGGTGGAATTCGCACTTGGGAATTCCTTGTGCTAAACAACACTAGTTTACTTGGCTAAACAACGCAAGAAAACATGTGTTCAAAAGTTAGATTGTCAAAAGATGCCAAAATGGAGGCCTCTTCTCCTATTTATAGTTGTTGCTCCTTTTCTCTCCTTGTGGGCTCAACCATTCGATCTCCTTCCCTCTTCCCTCCAATTTGATTTCCTCAAGGAGTGTGTATTTCCTCATGCGGTGGTCCCCACATCCCACTATGTAATTAATTTTCCCTTTTGTCTAATGTTTGGGGCCTCCCCTACCACACAAAATTAAATTAATTAATTTTCACCCACTTTTCTTAAATTTGTACCCAAAATTTTATCCATCCAAAATTTGCAAAGATTGAGAAAGGCACTTAGCATATTTTTATTGGAAGCGATATTACAACGGGACAAGGACCTGTTGTCACCTCAGTCGATGTCCCCTACTCTTTACGCACTTTCATCGATGGGAGGAGTCTTGGTATGGAGGAAATCACTTGAATGATAGAATCAATGGCAAGGTATAACGTGATTTCCAAGGCCCATTCAAAAGAGAGGCTCAATCAATGGTTCAAATGCTTAAAGAAGAGCTGAAAGGCTCCCCAAGAAAGAGCTATGAAGGATGACCTCTAGCATAGAAATATTCAAAAATGATGAATGCCTAAGATCAAAACTTCCAAAATCCCTCACTTGTAATTGATGTGTTTATACTAGGGTTCAAAGTGAGGCAAGGAAGGCTCATTCAACGGAAAGATTCAATTAAAGTGTGAGCTTTGGGAGAAGCTACGCTGACTTTCCACGAAAAACCCCTTGAGAGAAATACTATAAGAGACCAAGGGTTGAGAGATATATCGTGGTAAAGACTCATCCAAGGATCAACTATAGTTAAGAGAAAAGGTTTTGAATGATGAACTACAAAGTGCAAATCTTCAAGAAATCCCCAAGTCAAAGTAGTTTCAAGGATTCCCTCTTGGTGTGATAGCTAGCGCATCAATTTATTTGAAATTCCATCATCGAAATTCGTTCAAAACTAAAGGATTCCCACAGGAGACATAAATGAAGAAACTTGTGTGAACGAATTCCTAAAATTCCTCCTCGCTAAAATTTTGCACCAAGACCTAGAAAATCTCCTTATCCTTAGGGGACGAAGAAAAGAGGTGAAAGAATGATATTTCGTTAAGTTAATGTGATCACCAAGGATCTAGGACTAGTTTCTAACTATTGGGAAGATTGGAGTCAAAATGATTAAGATTTAAGAACTTTGCTCTACAACGAGGAATAAAGAAGCAGCTACGCTCTTTGTGGATGCAGCTTCACAGCAACTTTAAACTTTTATACTTCGATATGCAATATTTGATGAGTTTCAAGGTAAAAGGTGCACAACCTACCCCTAGGAAAATTCATTCTTCTTGCTAAGATGAATAACACATGCAACGAGACAAGATTACAAGTGTTTCATATATTCACATTAATTTTTAGGGCACAAGTAAAATCATGACATAGCATTCCATATATTAGACATGAAACATTATGAAATTCACATGAAAAGAGCACTTACATGATAGAAAGAGTATATCCATCCATAAACTTGCCAAATAGAAGCTCAAAGAGAGATAGCAAAAAGATTCCACACGTCGAAATGCATTTAATCATCCAAATCATTCCACAAATTGCAGGTTTGAAATCTTTAGAAATATATATCCCAAATCCAAGTGATGATGATTGAGAAAGAATGTCTCTCTTCTATTTATAGATTCCTCTAAGGAATTTGAATGGCCTAATTAGGACTAATGATGCCCCTAAAATAAAATAATGTGCAAAATAACATCCTTTTGGTGACAAGCCCACCAAATAGCTCCATAATATGAAAAATAAGCCTCTCAAGGGGGACAAAATGATAATACAATGGCTAGGAGGGTCGTTGGAAGGCCTAGTGAAGTCCCTCATGTGCTAAAATAAAATAATGTGCAAAATAACATCCTTTTGGTGGCAAGCCCACCAAATAGCTCCATAATATGAAAAATAAGCCTCTCAAGGGGGACAAAATGATAATACAATGGCTAGGAGGATCGTTGGAAGGCCTAGTGAAGTCCCTCATGTGCCATAATATTGAGGAAGGCTCCAATAAAAGTGATGAGGGGGGTGGCCCCTTGATCTCCAACCAAATGACCTGTGCTACTCCCAACATCCAAATGGTTGTGGGGACTGTTACCCACCACATGTGGGTAGTGTATATAGGAGAAAAATTTTCTCCTAGATGGTCCTCATTCGATAGCCATAACCCCTTGCAACCACTAGATAGCTCGATGTCCCATTATCTCCACCACCTAAGCCAGCCATGTGGTCCTTGTGATATATTCCAAAAAAATGGAATCCTATTGCAACAACTGGTATTATTTCTTCTAACTGATAAATTAATTATTCAATTTATTGCTACAGAAACATCGAAATAGAAACATCGAAATAAACACACTGTAACCTTCACAAATAAAAACTACGGAAATAAAATAGCAATGGAACTGAGAAACGCTAGCACACACACATAAAAATTAACACAATTATTTTTGGACAAAAATCCCCGGAAAAACCCAATGCACGAAAACTGGTGCAGTAGATGAGGGTTTTATTTTATTATGCAGCAGTGAAATCTAAGTAAAATATATAGATGCCTAACTAGCAATCCAAACAGCAAGTAAATCTGGCCAGAATTATTTAAGGGGAATTACCCTTCTTCCACAAGCAACCCCAATGCAAATTCTCTTCAAAAACTCGTCCTTCTAGACCCTTTGCATCAGCCTCTGCACTACTTTGCGCAGACCCTATGACGTCAAGCCTTTGAACTGCCTCTGATTAAGTCGTTCTGCTTGTCTCTACTGAGGAAATCGCTTATCCGGCACTCTGGACCCTCTGGCCGGCCTCTGGAACTAAAAATGAATTTCTCTCTAACAAAATCGAATTGCTTCTGAAGTGCAGACCTTTGTACTACCTCACTAGGAATAACTCAGTGCCTTGCTATTGCCTCTCTGGATCTAGAAAACTTCCTATGAATCAATGTCTCTGCCCCTCACTGAACTTGCTTCGATCTCTAGCTCTTCGACCACTGTTTTTGTTCTCTAGAAATTGATCTACCAAGGAAATCGAATTGCAGAAGTGTCTTCTCCAAGTGTCCATCAACTTCCTCTTATAATCCACTACTGGAGCACAAACGGCCAAGATTAAATCCTAATCAATGGCTAGGATCATCTTGGAGTCGATCCGTGTGAGTTTCTAGATGATTCTCACCTTGACTTAATTAATTATGATTAATTAACCATATTCCCTAAGTTTAGACTTAGGTAATATTTAAAAACTGATTAATAATCTAATTAAGTTATTTCTTTGTGGAATTTCTAGAAATAATTTATAGCTTTTGGAGATCTCGTGTATTCTAGCCTCTCCACCAAATTTCGTGGCTAGAACATATCCGATGCTACAAAAACTAACACTCCCTTTTAGCAAGGACCATGTTCTCTCCAACTAGTGTTGCACATCTTGCCACAACACCTTGTCTTTGTATCACCTCCTATCATGCTGTTGATGTCTGGCCATATTGCCCACCAACCACTGCACAGCTTTGATGTTGCATGCCACCATGAATTGCCTCATTGATTCCTGTGTAATAGATTACATCCCTTTCCTCTCTCTTCCCTCATGATACTCCATGAGTGGTTACTTCATTTTCCTGCCTCCCGGCCTTGTGACCTTCCATGTTTTCATTCCTACCCTTGCCTATGGATCTGTTGCATGAGTAAGCAAAAGGGAATTGTTTTCATATTGATTGGATGATATGTTGGTTGCATTGGATCTATGATTATACTTAGTATTTCAGTAATGTAACATGCATGTTAGGGTAGGATGCATGGCCTGTTGATTCTCTCATTAGAACTAACATCATATGATATTGATGTTGCTTTTCCTACTTGTTAATCCATACAAGTTATTTACTATATTCTACAGTAAATATTGAAGTAAATACAACAGTAGCCTTCACTATTTAAAATAAAATGCGGAAACAAGAAACTGAACAAGAAAGAAATACACTACACATCTACACAGTTATTTTTGGACAAATGTCCCCAGAAAAACCCAATGTGGGAAAACCGATGCAGTGGCTAAGGGTTTTATTATTATGCAGTAGTAATTCTGAATACAATCTCTGGGTGCCTTCTTGGCAAATCCAATTACAAAGAATATCACTGACAGAGAGATAAGTGAGGTTACCTCACACTATCACTGGAAATCCTGGTTGATCCAGCCACTGAATGAGCTGCCTCTGCATTGCCTCTGCACAATCACTGCGTCAGCCCAGCATCACACTTTCAATTGATCGATTTGTTGCCTGGGAACTACAATTTGCACCTTCCGCTCTCACACCTCGGCTTTCGACTGTGCAATCGATTCCTTCAGCAAATTTTCGGATTCCCTCTTGGCTTTTGCGCTACCTCTGCGTGGCTCTACGTCAGCCTCTCTAGCTCTGTGCTGCCTCTGCTAGATCTCTCTCTGCCTTCTCTGCTGAGTATTCTCTGACCAGGAAAGATTTCCCCTTGGATACTATCCCTGCCTCGCAGTGCAAAAGATCATTATCGAAAATCTCTCCGACAGTTGCCCTGCTTCAGAAAATCGAACTTTTGATCTCCCCTCTATGTGTGTTCTCCAAGTGCCCCTCAATCCTTTTCTTATATCTTTTTGTTGGACAACCAACAGCCCAGATTAACTTCTAATCAATGGCTTAGATCATTTTGGCTTGATCCTCATCTTCTTCTAGAAGTTTCACCCACAGTTAGATTAATACCCTTTAATTATTTTAATTTCATAAGTTTAGACTTAGGGTCCCATTAAAAATAATTAATTATTTTAATAAAACTATCTCCGGGTGGAATTTCCCAAAACGATTTCTAGGTATTGGAGAATGCATGTGTTTAAGCCTTCCTACAAATTTTGAGACTTGGAGCACATTTGATGCTACTAGAAATCAACACTCCCTCTTAGAAAGGAATGTGCTCTAGCAATGCACCATGTTGAAGCATTACTCTGTTTTGTAGCATCTCCTTCTACAATGTTGATGTCTGACATCCTGTCCACCAACTACTGCGCAAATGTTGCATCTGTATTGTTGTTGACCCTGCCACTATCAACACTGCATCTGTACTACAACTCCCTCTCAAATTCTGCATCCATGCTGCTGCAAGCACTGCCACTGCCACCTGCACCTGCACTGCAACCTTCTCCAATTGTTGCTGCTAGCCTGCTACAACACTAGCAACGGAAAAGCATCCCAAGCTACTTAACTGGTGTTCAGTATGATGCATCTCGTTGCTAGAGTTATGACTGTTGCTAATCTCCACGTTGACCCTCTAAAGCCTTTGCGCTGTTACTGACCTCTGCTCTGTGCCAACTGCACTACTGTTAACTCTAGATTTGCGTTGCTCAGTCTCTGGCGCTCCTAGCCACTGCAATGTCACTCCAACACTCCTCTACACCAACTGACACAAGTCCATCCTGCTACTTCTGATTTGGCTTTCGTAGCAAGGAATTGATCTGAAAGGTGGACTCCTCAAGGATCTTGCCCAGCTGCAGTCCTTTCGAACTACAACTCTAGATCTCCCCACCTCCCTCCTAGAGATGCTTGGGCTGTCATGGCGAACTCCTTCTCAATCTTCGCGGCTGCAACCTTCGGATCATGCTTCTCATCTTTGTCCTTCCTGAGAGGACACTGTGTTGCGTAGTGACCGAATTCACCACACCAGAAGCATTTAATCTTCAAAATATCTTTCTTCTTCTTCCGTTGCTCCTGTTGCCCCTTAGATGCGAGGGTTACATTCTCTTCTTCCTCCTTGGGCTTTGAGCCACTAATGTTGCTTCGGTCAAGTTTACACTTGACCAAGTCTCTCCTCAACTCCTCTTACTTAAGAGCTGCCCACATTCCATCCCATTTTGGCAAAGTCCCCTGCCCAAGATGCTCTGGACAAAAACTCCACTCCTCAGACAATGAATTTAGGGCCAGTCTTACCATCTCGAAACGTTGAGGTGTTGATCCCATAACTGCCAGCTCATCTCGGGTCTCCTGAAGTTTAGTAAGGAACGGATCAATGCATTCCCCCTTCTGCATAGATGTCATATTTTGCTCCAAGTACATCTTCTGCTACTCGGAAGATCCCTGATATAGCGTCGACATAGCATCCCACATCTCCTTGGCAGTGTCTCTACCAGCGATGTGACAAACCATATGATCCTTCACTCCGTCGAGGATCATTCTCTTGGTCTTCGCCATTTCTCCCTTGTACTTCTTGAGTGGAATTGGATCTGCAGGCTCAGCTACCACATTGTCAACGTAGATCTTGAGAAAATGTTCATCGAGAAGGCATGACATCCTTGCCTTCCTGATCACAGATTTGGATGAACCATCCAATCTATCCTGATCTCTCAATCCATTGGCTGCCATCTCTGCTAATTGAAAAAGTCGAATGACCTCCTCTCTCCTGCTACTGCTCAACAAATGGGAATTCGAATTCCTTGGCTAGGAATTCTCTAAGGAAGAAATTCCCTCAAGTGTCTCTTCTTCCCTCTAACGTCTTTCTGCCCGGCAACTGCTTGCAGAAATCTGCGTCACACCAGGAACCCCTCTTCGCCGAATCTTTTGCTGCATTGCTCCCTCTGTCGCTAATAGATTTTGATCTGAAAATCCTACCTCTCTATGGCCTCACTCAAAGAGAGATTTACCACAAAAATCTTTCCCTCCTGACCTGAACTGCGCAATCCCTTTGGGGATTCAAATTGCTACCTCTCCAGGAATTTCGAACTCCTTTCAACATTGGGCTCTTTTGGCACTGTTCTCTTGTTTCACCTGCACCTCTGATACCATGTGAAATTTCCTAAACCCAGAATCCCTGCTGCAGCATATTGATGTTACTTCTCCTACTTGTTAATCCATACAAGTTATTTATTCTGTTCTACAATAAATATTGAAGTAAATACAATTGCAGCCTTCACTATTTAAAATGAAATGCAGAAACAAGAAACTAAACAAGAAATAAATACACCACACATCTACCCAGTTATATTTGGATAAATGTCCCAAGAAAAACCCAATGTGGGAAAACCAGTGCAGCCGCTAAGGGTTTTCTTATTATGTAATAGTAATTCTGAATATAATCTTTGGATGTCGTCACAACAATCCAGTTATAGAGAATATCACTAACAGAGAGATAAGTGAGGCTACCTCACACTATCACTGGAAATCCTGGTTGATCCAGCCACTAAATGAACTGCCTCTGCGCAGTCACTGCATCAACCCAGCGTCACACCTTCTGGGGGCAGCGTCACCCCTTCAGCTGATTGATTTGTTGCCCAGGACTTCGATTTGCACCTCCAGATCTCACACCCAGGCTCTCGGCTTCTGCAATCGATTCCTTTAACAAATTTTCGGATTCCCTCTTGGCTTCTACGTTGCCTCTGCGTGGCCCTACGTGGCTCTGCGTTGCCTCTGTTGGATCTCTCTCTACCTTCTCTACTGAGTATTCTCTAATCGGGAAAGAATTCCCTTCGGATACTATCCTTACCCCTCACTACAAAAGATCACTATCAAAAATCTCTCCAGCAGCTACTCTGCTTCAGAAAATCGAACTTCTGATCTCCCCTCTGTGTGTGTTCTCCAAGTGCCCCTCAAGCCTCTTCTTATATCTTTCTATTGGACAACCAATGACCCAGATTAACTTCTAATCAATGGTTTAGATCATTTTGGCTTGATCCTCGTTTTCTTTTAGAAGTTTCACCCACAGTCAGATTAATACCCTTTAATTATTTCAATTTCCTAAGTTTAGACTTAGGGTCCCATTAAAAATAATTAATTATTTTAGTAAAACTATCTCCATTTGGAATTTCCCAAAACGATTTATCAGTATTGGAGATTGCATGTGTCTAAGCCTCCCTACAAATTTTGAGACTTAGAGCACATCTGATGCTACCAGAAATCAACAGATGTGCCATTACCTCCGCCACCTTAGCCAGCCATGTGGTCCCTCGCCCACTTGTTATGATTGTATGTTTGAAGGTGGGCCTCCTGACCCCAAAGGTATGGTTTTTCATTGGTATAGTTGAGTAATTTTCCTTACTTATCATGGGCACTTTAGGGCATGAATTGGTGGGGGGATTTGGCGGAAAGAGTGGGTTAGGTCTGTAATCTTGTCTCCACTGCCCGATTTTGTGGTTATCCTTGTATCGTAGTCCCATGGGATCTCCTTATTGACCATTAGCTTTAGGGATGAATTTTAAGAAGCTATGTGGAGAAGTTGCAAGACCCGACCTGACAAATCCCTTTGAGTATCGTAACACATGCTTAGCAGGTCGCTGCTAAGCATGTGTTACGATATCTGCATGGAACAATTAATCTTGGTCTAACGTACACTGTTGGAGATGTCACACTTCATGGATACACTAATGTTGACTACGTATTGATTGAAAGAGCACATCAGGATGTTGTTTCAGCGTTGGATCTGCCATGATATCTTGGATGATCAGGAAACAGAAATTTGTTTCCCTTACTACTGTCGAGGTTGATTATATCGCTGCTAGCATGGCGAGCTAAGAGGCTATATGGTTGAGGAAGCTCTTTGGAGAGCTGTTTGAGCAGGTACTAGATACAATAGTTGTATATTGCGACAACAAGAATGGGATCCGTCTAGCATAGAATCCTATGTTTCATGACAAGTCCAAGCATATTGAGATTAGATATCACTACATTCGGGACATGTTGCAAAGAGGAGCCGTAAGGCTCCATCATATTTCAACTGACGAGCAGATAGCAGCCATACTCACCAAGGCTTTGCCGAAAGGGAAGTTCTTGGTCTTCAAAGGGCAGCATGGACTGATGGATGTGACCCTCCCAGGTAAGGGTCTCGGCTGATCAAAGACACTAAGTTATGTTCTTCCTTCTACTTGAACTCACAGGGAGACGAATTGAGCTGGAGAGCTCTTGGGGTTGAGGGAACTCTGGACAATAGGATAGGGTGTGATCCTTACCCTTGTGGTAAGTAGATCTTACCTATTGTCACTATAGGGCGTGTGTGTGATCCTTGTCATTTATGACAAGTGGGTATCTCCCCCTACCATCAAGTCTGGGACTTGGTAGAGTATACCCCAGTTGGCATCCTACCCACAACCTAGGCTTGTTGGGATTGTCCCTCCCCAGTGTGTATCTCCCCCAACTTGGAAAGGATGCAGGTGTTCTACCACTTGACTCTTGAGGGTCTAGGTGGAAAGAATCAACAGACAATATGATAGAGCATGATCCTTACCTCTCATGGTAAGTAGATCTCGCCTATTGTCATAGCTCAATATGATAGTGTCATCCTTACCCTTGTGGTAAGTGGATCTCACCTATTGTCCTTGGATATAGGGTGGCAGCCTGAGATCCTCTATGATGATTCTTCTTCTTTAGATTCGGGCAGATGAGCAGAGACGAGATATGACTTGATTCAGTGATGACGATGACGATATTTTTGAAATGAGATTCATGATGCAGTTGGAAACTTCTCCCTAGCTGAGAGGGAGTGTTAATTTGGCAGCTTCGGATATATTCCCTCCATTGGAGAGCCTTCCTCATCCAGAGAAGCCCCTACTAGCCCTTGGAAGAATTTAATTTGGTCATGGAAAAATATAATTTTTAAGATGAAACCCGCATGTGTACAAAACTACAAGTCAGCCTGGGAAAGCTAATTCGACCCCCTGAGACACATATAAATAGACCTAATGTCACATCACTTTGGAGCATTGTCACATCATTCATATCTTCTCTTCTATGGTTCGTATAGCTTTGAAATTGTAGGTTCAAAGGCCACACATGAAAAGGTGAGAGGAGGATGATTAGTTGACCAGCATTGACTTTCTGTTTGGGACTGTTTGACCAGCTTTGACTTGGATTTGTTTTGGCTATTTTGACTTGGGTTGACCGAATTTTAGATCTGTTTGGAAGGAAAATTGACTGAAGCATTGACCAAACTTTTTCAAGGCGCTTTGACCAGGCTTGACCGAAATTACAGGGCTAGGATTTCCACAGGTTAAAGTTTGACTTTGACCAGATTTTGAGGGACTGTTTTGGCACTGTTTTGACTGAACTTTGACCAGCATTCAAGGCCACATATATTGACAGTTGACCAAGCTGATTCAGAGGAGTCTTAACCATTGACCATTGACTTGATAGGGCTGCTACAGCTGTTGTTATTTTAACCAAAATTGCAGATTTGACTTTTGGGCCTTTTGGGCTCATCTTTTGGATATTGGTTAGTTGATTGTTGGTTAAGTCAAAGATTCGACTCATCATTGATGAATTAGAACATTGTATCTCTCTGTCGAACATTTGATGACAATCTAATAGAAGAAGAATTTTGAAAGGGTTTTCCCCCTTGTGGGATTTGTCCCTGGTCTTTGACCAAATACTGTGTCTCCCTTGATCTTGGTTGTCTTCTATTGTGCATTGTGTTAGTGTCAGTCTTTCCAGCCTTCCTCCAGTGATCAAACATGCTCTTACAAAGTGATTTTGAAGTGTCAAGGTCAAATTTTGTCATTTCAGTGAAGTCTTCAAGCAAAATTTGGTCACTAGGCATTAGGTCTAGGGTTTGCTTTCACTCTTTTCAAAATTGCCCAAATGCCAATCCATGTCATCATTCTGCTGAGTCTATCATCATTCATAGGGTTGTCATTATCATGTCAGTGTCGAATGAGTCATTTTACACCTTGTTCATGCTTCAGTTGCGCCTAGGTAAGGTCATTTCCCTCTCCTAGGGTTTTGGAGGTAATTTCTCTTGGACGGTCAAATCATCGGCAAAACTTGTATCCTGATGTTCATACACCTTCCCCTATCCTTAAAGTACCTTATTAAATGCTTCCCATCCCTTAGATCCGCCAAATTCCTCATTTTCGCACAAACCCTAGTTTCTTGCTACAACCTGGCAATTTTCTAGGTTGGGCCTGTGTTTTGCCCTTTTGGACCCCTTCCCCTCACTCGATCTCCGCGATTCCACTTTCCCCTGCTTCCTAACATCCCTCCCTACTTCCAAAAATTTCCCCAAGAATTTAGAAGCCTCTTATCCCCTTCATTTCGCTTCATTTCGACAAAATTCCTTGTTTCACACATCGGGATAAGTTTCACTCAAAAGATGTTTCAGAGCAATCAAAGATGAATTTTGGAAAACTGAGAGAGGTTTTTGTCCACAACATGCCAAAGAAGAAAAACCTCCTTCACTTTTTACACAAGTATCATGGTTTTAGAGAAATGTCAAAAATACAATCGCCAGATCCAAGGAGGTTGAGCAAAGCACTAAAACGGAGAAAAAGTCCCGATCCACTCCAAATTTTGGTCGAAGCTTCTTTGAAGGAGCATGGTACTTGATGAGACACCCCCAGCTCAAATTTCAAAAAAATTGGAGCAATTTTGGTCAATTTTGAATCTTTTGTGCCAAACACAGGTTTTTGCCCTCAACGCGTAGCGCGCCGCGCGCTACCCTGAAGATGGGCAAGTCCATTCCTCAAAAACTCAGCATTTTTGGATTTGTCATGACAAATTACACTTGCTCAGCAATTGCCAAGACATTTCATCAGGTTTTGAGCCCTCAGAAGGTCAAAAAACATGCAAAAAATGACTTTCTGCCACTTTTTGGACACACAGGGAGCAGTCTTAGGAGATTGCAATTTTGGAGGGGCAAATGACCACCAAATTGAGAAATTCCACTTGGGTTGGAAAGTAGACATCCAGACCTTTCCAACAAGCCTACTTTTGCCTCATTTGGATGCCGGGAAGTGCCTCAAAAGTTGGCTCAAAGGCGCGCTACGCGTTGAGAATTGGGGCGCTACGCATCAGGGAAATTTGCCAGTTTTGCACCTTCAGCTCAGGAATTCGCCCAGCTTTGACCAATTTTGACTTGTGATGGGATTTTTCACCCTCCTTGATGTAATTGATGTAATTTTATGTTGACTTGACACTTATTTACCTATTCTAGATGATTCATTCATAAAATAGCAAACATTTAATGAATGAATTGGTTTCCTAGCTTATAGAGGCAAGTTGTTTTGACTGCCTAGATTGTAGTGCTCAGTTTAAAATTGGTTGAAATAGCTCCTAGAAGGATGAGCTCGACACCTAGATGCAAGGGAATGGGTTGACTTGCCTATATTATGTATTTTCTTAGTCATTTTCAGGGGTTGGAGAGGTTGGACTCTTGAGGTATAAGATTCTATTGTATTACACTTTGTATCTATGCAATTTTGGCAAAGGAAAGACCAGGGTTTTGCAGCACTTTTTGGGATTCTTGTGGTTATTTGTGTTGATGGTGTGCTTCTCTCATGTACTTGTAAGTGTGTTATGTGTATCATTTTCCCACTTTTCTTTTCTGCACATTAAGTAAATGAAGTGTTCAGGTAGAATTCATAATTTTTATGCTCTGCTTTTAAGTTTGCTTAATATCTATGTTTTCCTCTGTCTAAAGAGAACTCTCGAAAGTTTCTTGCTCTCTTTAGCTCCTCACCGGTCATTTCTATCCATTCACTTAATTCAAAGGCATCAAGACAATCTCCTACCTTGCCCCAAAAAGACCTCTGCAAAAACTGTGTCTCATCCCCGCACCCAAAATTGTTGTGCTCAGTTTTCCACCCAAAACTCTAAAAATTTAAAATCAAATTTTCCCTATCAGTTTACTAGCCTAAAATCAGTGTTCTTAATTGGTCATCTCCGCCTTTTGAAGACCTTTCGCCGAGATAGACCCGGAGAGAGCCCTCTCCTGCCCCGTAGGGCTAGCTACGAGGCTAAGTGGTTTGATGTTGCCTTGGATTTTGTCCTTTTCAGCCTGAGGCCAAATTCAAGCGCTAACACATTGGATTTACTCCTCTGTCTACAATTGCTTATTGTTACAGGAAGATTGAATTATATTGAATAAATTGATTGCTAATTGAAGAAGAATTGGAATATGTGATTGTGTTAAGCACAAAATAGTGGAAAATTAACACAAATCCCCTATGGGTCAAACCAACAACAACAAAAAAGACATGTCTCAATGAAAAGACGTGACTTCATATGAAAGGGCATTGTCTCCTCGTATTTATAATGGCACCCTCGTTTGCAATATCATATCATTTTTACTCATATAATTTATTACTTTATCCTCAATGGATACCTTTATTTTCCAATTATTCTAGATTATTAGTTCATGAGCCATATTTCGTTATCACAACACAACTGCCATCTATAAATATCACCCAATGAAGCCCATCTTTAACTGCTAACCTACCATTAAGACCAACTAGCCAAGCACTATAACTTTGAAGGATCTATGTGCTTTCCAAATACTTTCAAATCTCCTGAACCCTTCTAGCTTCATGATCTTCAACAATTCATGTCCATTTAGTTTATCTACAAGAAAAATACGGGCATCCTGATATAAAGTTATTTGGCCCCATAAACAAATAAAGGTCTCCCAAATGACCATTGTCAATCCTTCCAAATGGGTACTTGCATATCCAATCTGGCTCTACAAAGGCCGGTTTCAAGTATGATTTCACAAAATATGGTGAAAGATTGCTTCTCCATTGCATGTAGCCTTTGTGCAAAACTAACCATTCTCAATGTAATCAAGTTACATCTGTCCTTGTCCAAAAGATCCCCCATTTGTGAAACCCTTATTCTACCAACCTAATTCTAAAAAAGAAAGGAATTTGTTTTATATACCCAATGTCCAAAGAATGCATCCATATCAACCTTGTAGCTAACCCCCAAGCACTACAATGGTCATCAAATTCTCAATGAAGTCCCTTTGACATTAGCTACTAAACTTGCCATAACATCAAATGCCTTTGACCCTAAGATTTCAAAAGCCACTGCACCAACAATGCCACAAAGATTGAACCATCCAGTGTTGCGGGGGAGCGCCACCCCCCCCCCTCGATCCCGCTCCCAATCCGCGCTCCGGGCCGGAGCGACTTGGGAGCGGGTCAGGAGCGCTCCCTAAAAAAAATTTCGCTCCCTACCTTTTTGGGAGCGTTTTGCCTTTTTTGCAATTGTTTTTTTGTAGTAATGTTCGAAATGCAATTTTTTTTTAAAGAGACATAATTTTTGAGTGGGGCACCTTAATGATCAAGTCTAGGCCCTAGTATTGATATGTTATTCATGGTAATGTTAAATTCTTAAAGTAAAAGGATGAAAATGAAGATTTTTTACTTAAATTTTTAACATTACCATGAAATGACTCAAGATGTTTGAGAGTGGTTCCGGCCTCATTGGATTTCATATGGAGAAAGTAGAATTTTAGATTTCATTCAAAATCTAGCAGACTTATCAGTTTTTCATGATTTCAGGATCGGGGGATATATGGTGAAAGATTGCTTCTCCATTGCATGTAGCCTTTGTGCAAAACTAACCATTCTCAATGTAATCCAGTTACATATGTCCTTGTCCAAAAGATCCCCCATTTGTGAAACCCTTATTCTACCAACCTAATTCTAAAAAAGAAAGGAATTTGTTTTATATACCCAATGTCCAAAGAATGCATCCATATCAACCTTGTAGCTAACCCCCAAGCACTACAATGGTCATCAAATTCTCAATGAAGTCCCTTTGACATTAGCTACTAAACTTGCCATAACATCAAATGCCTTTGACCCTAAGATTTCAAAAGCCACTGCACCAACAATGCCACAAAGATTGAACCATCCAGTGTTGCGGGGGAGCGCCACCCCCCCCCCCCTCGATCCCGCTCCCAATCCGCGCTCCGGGCCGGAGCGACTTGGGAGCGGGTCAGGAGCGCTCCCTAAAAAAATTTTCGCTCCCTACCTTTTTGGGAGCGTTTTGCCTTTTTTGCAATTGTTTTTTTGTAGTAATGTTCGAAATGCAATTTTTTTTAAAGAGACAAATAATTTTTGAGTGGGGCACCTTAATGATCAAGTCTAGGCCCTAATATTGATATGTTATTCATGGTAATGTTAAATTCTTAAAGTAAAAGGATGAAAATGAAGATTTTTTACTTAAATTTTTAACATTACCATGAAATGACTCAAGATGTTTGAGAGTGGTTCCAGCCTCATTGGATTTCATATGGAGAAAGTAGAATTTTAGATTTCATTCAAAATCTAGCAGACTTATCAGTTTTTCAGAATTTCAGGATCGGGGGATTGCAATGATTCCATTGAATTTTGCCATGTATTAGGGTATGGAACTCGTATTTAATCAAGAGCACCAATCCCTCTATGTACCTTGATGTTAGTGACATTGGTTGTCGAACTCCTCTATCATGACCCTCCTAAAAATGTACGCATCACTCAAACAAAACATTGACTTGACATGCTATACTTTTTCTATCTTATGTTAATGCTTACAGGGTGATATTAATGACAAAGATCCCTATACAGATACAGAGGTAATGACAAAGATACCTCTGGATATTAATGCTTAGAGGGTGATATTAATGACAAAGATCCGGATTTTCCAACAAGACTAAAAACTTAGACATTTCTCGTGGTGGCAAGAGGCCCAAGCATAAGAAATAGATAATAGATTTACTTCTCTTTTCTAGTTTCTAGTAGCTTTTATAACTATTGACTCTTTCATATTTATTATGATATATTTTTAAACAATATATGACAATTTAAGTTTGAAGTTGGCAATTATAACTCATTAGTAATGAATTATGAATATGATGCTTCATGAAAGTTGAAAGTTGTTTCATTTCATTTCATTTCATTTCATTTCATGTTAGATATTATTTGTTGTAGTGGTTACACTTAGCTTACAATTACAACTTTGGTGATCAATGATGATAAATGTTATATATTGAATTTTGAAAGCTTGAAACTTTAAGATTGATGAATCATGAGAATCAATATGTTGTATGTTACTATGTTACTAACTTGTGGACGTGGTTGATGAAGATTATAACTTCTAGATGATTGTTGTTATATGGTTCAATCTATGCTTTTTTATGTTTTTTATATCTAATTCATTATTCTACATGTTTTTGTTGACATATATGTATCAAAATATAATATATATATATATAAAAAAAACGCTCCGGGATTTGCTCCCAAACCGGGAGCTTCTGAAAATGTCGCTCCCACTCCCGTTTTTGCTCCCGCTCCCAAGTAACACTGGAACCATCCATTTACAATTTTACACATACATCACGCATGGTCATTTAGATACATATTACAATGCCAAACAAGAATCTGCAAGTGGCATTCCCATGCATGGCTCTTACAATCAATTTTACAAAAGTAACCAAACTTGACTCCTGACTTGGCAAAAACTCACCAATCAACCCAGCAAAAACTCAATGTAATCCAGTTACATCTGTCCTTGGCCAAAAGATCCCCCATTTGTGAAACCCTTATTCTACCAACCTAATTCTAAAAAAGAAAGGAATTTGTTTTATATACCCGATGTCCAAAGAATGCATCCATATCAACCTTGTAGCTAACCCCCAAGCACTACAATGGTCATCAAATTCTTAATGAAGTTCCTTTGACATTAGCTGCTAAACTTGCCATAACATCAAGTGCCCTTGACCCTAAGATTTCAAAAGCCACTGCACCAACAATGCCACAAAGATTGAACCATCCATTTACTATTTTACACATAGATCATGCATGCTCATTTAGATACATATTACAATGCCAAACAAGAATCTGCAAGTGGCATTCCCAAGCATGGCTCTTACAATCAATTTTACAAAAGTAACCAAACTTGACTCCTGACTTGGCAAAAACTCACCAATCAACCCAGCAAAAACTCAACATATAGAAAATAAAATGGAAAAAAAAATCTGAAACTCTCTAGGTCACACACAAGTCAGATTGATTTGGCCAAACCGGGATGGTTCAAGATCAAACCAACCTTGTTTAGGGGTCAAGTTTAGAAAAACCAATGATTCCTCACCAACTTGACTAATCCTTATTACTATGCATTTCACTACCAACACTACCTCCTATGTTCTAATCTGTCAAATTGAGCTCACATTATTCTAGCTAGGGGATACATGTGTCCCAAGCAACTAAAGGAAATCCCTTCTTACCTCCTTACTTTCCCTAAAGGATATGTTTGAGTAGATGTTTTAGTTTCTTGTAGCTAGAGGCAGTTACAAAGAAGCAAAAAGAATAATACACATCTTACTGAGAGTATTTTATTGATGACTTTCCCCACCATAGGGGTATACTCAAAGGAACCATTTTTCAAGTTTTCCTCCATAGCTTTTAGGAACCAATGTATGATACGAGCCTTTATGGAGCTCATCCTTCTTTTATCTTGTACTCTTTCAGTAAACTTTTCCTCATCAAGTTGAAAGAGTCAAAGCATCTGCTATCATAATAGTTACTAATCCAGTTCATTCAGCTCATATAATCAAATATTAATTCTACAGAGAGTACCACAAAATTATGTTTCAAACCATCAGTGATTGCATTCATATTCACCTGTGTTGCTCGATCTAGCTCATACAGCGAATTGGTTTCAGAGCCTCGCACCTGACATCAACAAATGCATTCAGATGATTGTTAAAAATTTAACAGATTGGAAACACTATAACAAAGATGCATATCAAAGGTTCTCAATGCATAATGAATTCTTTCAGCATTCAAACACAGTATAGATGATAGATGACATGAAGTTTGGTTTGGCTTAGGGCTAGGCACATGGAGAGATACTTACATTTTGAGTAGCAATGGTAGGTTGTAGTACATGCACATCTCTAGACTTTGCGTCAATCTTTCTAGTCAGAAAGGATACTGCTTCCAAAATGGCTGGAGATGATTCCTGTATTTGTTCTGCAAAAGGTGGCATACAGTCTCATAACAATTGCTCTTAACATACTGTAAATAATTCGCCACTTTTATTTGGCATTCTTTACACGAAAGAAAATGGCTCCACAGAAGAAGTAATAAATTGCCTAAAACTGGAAACTTGAGAGACTTTGTAGTCACTGGACAATGTAGTTGAAAAGAATGAAGAGGTACTAATACCAAATGGAACATCAGAATTTCTAAAAAGCTATATATCTAGGGGGGATTTAATAGAGAACAAGTCTCATTCTTCCATTAATTGCAAAACAACTTGTGGTATTGTGAACAGGATAATCAGCAATGTGTAAAGGAGAGTGCTAAGAAGATAAACTGACAGACACAACTATCATGGAAGCACTCTAGCCACAATCATGGAGTAGTATTTAACAGGAGGTACAGGCTGTGCGTGAGAGAATATATATAATTCTATTTCATGGATTTCAAAAGAACACAAGATCAAATGCCAAGAATGAAGCTCTGGAAATAATGGAGCATATAAAGTAGACAGAACAAAGAACAATTATGCATCGTCTTTATGAAGGGTAAATTGCTATTAGACTCTACGAACTGTAAGGATGTAACATAAAACAGGTCTGGAAATGTTCCCATGGTGGCAATACCATGAAGCTATGAGCCTTGTTGTCACAGTTTTGTTCAAACTCATTCTAGAAAACAAGGAAAAGTAGATCTGGCATTTTCCATTCATGGCTTCTTCAATTAATCTGTAACCCTCCAGCACAATACAATTGAGGAGTACACCTACTTATAATTCTTCATTCACAGTAGAATTTTAATAAACCCACAAATCAACAAGCACCCATAGATCAAGAACTAAAGTGCATGGACCAAATACAACAAATAAAATCAGATATTATAGACAACCACAGCAGCATTGATAAAATTAATAATCCAATAACAACCCATAAATTGTAAAAAACAAATCATTTATCTTTTCAAAACTTTGCAACAATAATTTCCAAGGAAGAATTTACCACCCAGCCATGGAATCAACACCATAAAGTCATCACCAATCAATTGGATCCTTATTTGCATGGCTATCTTTCAAACCGGCATCTGTGCTAAACACACCTCTCCCATGTAAATAATGGGCAAACCGAAACGCATGTTGGATGCATCTTCTGTAGAACCATAAATGTTTTTAACAACATTCATAAATCCTTTCATCCTCTCGCTATCTTAGAAACGAGGACTCCTTCCCATTGCAAGATCATACCATTTTAGATTGACAACATAGGATTCCATATTATTCCACCACCCATGTATAAGTTAGGATATTTAGACACTTAGGAGCTAGTTAAGTTCAACTTAGTCTAATGTGTCTATTAGGTAAAAGTGTATTTCTTAGTGTGCTTCTTTAGTATGCATTAGTAACATTGGAATCTGATGGTCACAATATGTTCTCAACATAGAGTGATCTAACTGGTCATATTCTCCTCGATACTAACAACTATTGATCCGTGTCTTAGCACCCAATTGGTTCATGATCTCTATTTAAAAAGCATGGAGGGTCATGGCTGATGATCGATTGTGAGAACATTCTTATGTATAAAAAAAAAAAAAAAAAAAAAAATTGCATTACTAAAATTGCCTCAAGTGGCCTCGTTGGTTGAGGTCATGCACTATTTCCCTCTTGGAGGTTTTTAACTATGTAAAAATATTGGCATTGTGATCTTTGATCTGGTTGCGTTAACAGTTACTGAAGGTGTTCGTCCTGTATGGAATACCTTGTCTACTCGAACATGGTATCAGAGCCCAATTGAACCACTGCTCATGTTGGTTGGGGTTGTGGATTGCTTCCTTCTTAGGGTTTTAACCATGTAAAAATATTGGCATTGTGGTCTTTGATTTGGTTGTGTGAGTGGTCACTAAAGGAGTTCGTCCTCTATGGAATACCATGTTTACCTAAACA
This sequence comes from Pinus tabuliformis, assembly GCA_031772625.1. NCBI lineage: Eukaryota > Viridiplantae > Streptophyta > Pinopsida > Pinales > Pinaceae > Pinus > Pinus tabuliformis. The sequence goes on from CM062811.1 coordinate 391,441,845, forward strand.
GCATAAACGTCTTCCACTGTGGCCATAAAGATAGGAACTCTCTTCTTTATGATGGACTGAATTATTTCACATGAAGTCTCATAATTTTCACACAAACATGTGTTAACTATATCCATATAACAAAGCATATCACATATTGGCTCTACAAATTTCACAACAAATTTAACATCCGCCCAAAAAAGATCATCCAAAATTAAATGCTTCACCTCCACAACTATATCTCAAGGAGATTGCCTCCAGTAATTCCACATATCACTAATACCTACAAAGGCTAAAGCTCCATTCACCTCCAAAATCCACATAAGCAGAATGTAGGAAGTTGCAAATCTTGTACCAGTTAGTTTGAGCTGTTGATTTTTTTGGCATGCCTATGGTAAATGGATTATGAATAGTGGCGGTTGCATATAAGGCTTTGGATTTTGCAGTCATTTTCAATTAGTACCTGAATCCACTTGATTCTTCCAATGGTTTTCAGTTCCTTAGTCAAAGAATGCACTATGCATGGTCACCAAAAGATATGACCAAATGTACACCAAGCATACACAAATAAAATCTTATATTATGGATTATGGGAAAAAAGCAAAATTAAAATTATATGTAAATTAGCAATTATTAGAATACAACCACTAACCTATACCATTTTAGATTTTCAACCCTATTGCTTTGTAAAATGGGGTTGCATCAATGATAACTTGGAAAAAACTCGATGGCCCTGTTGCCTCAAAATCTAGCAAGCCTTGTAGATGGGTACCCTACGAGGCAAGCACTAGACCAAGTGACAACAACGAGGTAATGGCCCACTATCACCACAACCACTACCCCAAGCTCTTTATGGACTTTCACCGATGAGATGCTTCCTGGTATATAGGTCACCTATAAGAGATGTTCTAAGCTTATATGGTTAAGGTGATAGAATAGGCTCTTAAAGGATGGCTCAACTTAGGTACAAGGCTCAAACAATGGAAATAAGGCAATTTGCATCCCTTATAGAAGCCTAATTAGGGCACACTAGACCTAGTGCTTGAATAAATATCAGAACAACTCGATAATTCTAAGGTCAATGTGCTAAGAAAAGGTTTCTAATAATGACTATCAGCGAACAAGTGGCATATGAAACCTTCCAAGATGCCATCAAGTTGAAGCTTAACCAAACTAGGGTTTCTCCTAGGGAAAAATAGCTAGGGCAAGAGAAATCAAGGTGAAAATGGATGGATTAGCCACCAAGGAGGTTCATTTTGAGGCAACCAAATGTACCCTTGATGTTGAATCCTTCCAAACCCAAAGATTCCTCTCCTAGACAATTTCACTCCAAGCCCTAATTGAGTTACTTATCCTTAAGAGGGCCAAATTTAGAGAAGAGAGAACTAAATTCAATTTATGGATAAGATAAGGCTTGATCACCAAATTGACAAGGCCAATGCCTAGTCCTTGGGTGGATGGAGTCTATGGATGTTAAATATTAGCCAATTCTTGCAAAGGAGTATGGATGTTTTAATGTCCTAGCACAAAACCCTAGCTATTATCTTTGTGAGGGATCAAAGACACTTGGGAGAGCTATAACAAGAGTTCACCAAGGGGATTACCATTCACATTCCATACATGAATAATGCATACAATGAGGATATCTAGATTCTATACAATTAATCTTCAATAATCAATGGTGCAATAGAAAAACCCTAGATAACCATTACATTCCATACATTAGACATTAAATAAAAATTTATTCAATAACAAAGCTCACTTACAAGATGAAATGCATGTATAATCCAATATTGATCCAAGGTAACTTCTCCAAAGAAAAGAAAATAGCTCCAATATGCAAAGTACTCCATAGATCACATCTCTCCAAAGATACAAGAGGTCGAAAATCTCCTAATGTGAGCCAAAATAGTCCACTGGATGATGATTCAAATGACATGATCCTCTCTATTTATATGAGGAGGACAAACTCTAATATTAGCCTAAAAGCCCCTAGATACAAGTTTAATCACTAAACATGCTTGGGTTACAAGCCAACCCACTATCTCTCATCATAAATGCTCAAACAATCCCACACATATGGGCCAGAAGGCCTCTAGGGCTGATAAAATAGCCTCCAAGTGCTATGAGGTGTCAAATGTGATGTAGAAGCATGTAAAAATCATGATTTGAGGGTTGGCCCTCAAATCCACCTCAATGGCTCCCTATGGTCCCAAAATCTAGTTGGGGCACCACAAAGTGGTCTCTATGGGTCTCCAACTACTCAAAGTATCCATCTCTGCTCCAACGTTGAGGGTTTTCCAGGTGCAGCTAGCCCTCCCTAGACTCTAAAGGTGATACCATCCTCGTATGGGCCCTGAATCAACTGCCATCCATAAATTGGTGCTAAGGTCGGCCTGGGAGCATGCTGGTCCAGTTGTGTCATCCTGAAAAATCATCAAATCCAGTGCAAAGTGGTACAATGTCCTGGGTGCAAGGGGTGCCCAGGTACATGTGTCAAATGTTGTTGCTGCTACGAGACCCAAGAGTCTCAACACTTCACTTGATAGTCCCAATATGCCTCTCTAATGGCCTAGGTACCTATGGGCAAGGTGTCCAAGACATGGGTTGCTAAACCACCTAACAATCACAACACAGATTCTAGTGAAAGCAACCAATCATTAAGGACGAAAGTCATTATTGCATTTAAGTAAAGCAAGCTTGAATGTCATGGGCTAATTAATACTTAATATAATAATCCCCTTACAAAGTCAGGGCTTTGAACTCGTAATGGTGTTTTCTCTGTATGGAGAATTGGCTAAAGAGCAACCATATTAGGTGTTTCCAACCCCAAGGGGAAGTAACATTTCATTAGACCACCCTTCAATTAATAGGTGTTAGTGAATAATAATAATGGTATGGAAGGGATAAGCCTTCATGGACAAGTTCCACGGTCAAAGGGACTAGCTGATAGGGAAACCACACCCTGAGCAAATAGATGTGAGGAGGGAGCAATCGTGAATGCATGAGTTACCAACTCAACATTTGTTTTTCCACCCTATTCTGCACCTTTTACTTTTTCTTGATTTTTTTTTTTTTTTGGAATTACTGCTCATAGCCCAAGGGTCACGGTTTTCTTTGAATAATATAGCAGTTGTATTACCCCCTAATAATGAGTCAGTTTATCACTCATGGGTGTTGGGACATGCAAGGGTTCCCTTTTATAACGTAATGGAGCAACATGTGCTTAGAAACTGGGTGATGGCCATAATGAGTTATGTACAGCTCATGCTAGGATTTGGTCCACACACTAATTTGTATGTCCCTGGCCATCTTTTGCATTTTGATATTAATTCTTTTAGTTTTGTTGTGGTCGTGATATGCTCCTTTTTGTTTCTTTTAGTTACATCAACCTCCCAGTGAAAAGTTTTTGGGCACTACCCAAGTATGAGAACGTATGGCTGCCAAATCCCATATAACCAATGGTTAGTTGAACACAAAGAATGGATGTGAGATAAGAGCTTGTAATGTATGATGGAAAGTGTTTAGTATGACATGGGGATAGATGGAACTACATTATCTCAATCAAGGCTTTCCAAGTAGTGCCCCTCCTATACCCATTGAGCCATTAGGGGAGGTCACACTAGACTAGGATCGAAGATTAACCCTTCATTTAAGGTGAGAGAACAAGATCACGGTCAAAGCCCATCCTTCTTCCAAATCACCCAATAACACATATCCAATGCCTAAAAACGAACAAGCATAAGCAATCAATTGCAAAATCATTAAAGTACATTTTGAATGGAATCCCACCTTCGTCCATGTGCTCATGCTGGATGGCTGAGAAGCATGTGGTTGATGCAAGAGGTAGAGATATAATGGCATATCATCAGCTAGTGGTGGTTGTCAAGGGATGCTGGCAAAAATAGGAGAAAAGTTTTTTCCTATAGGGTAAACTATTTTGGAGGGTAACAGGCCCCACCTCTATAATGGCCTTATTACAGCAAAATCTATCAACTTAGCACAAAGCCTCACTTGGCGACCTAGAAAAAGTGCAACAACGAGAGTATCATCATTGTCACCTCAGCAACTACTCCCCTCGCTTTGGTGACAAACATAATCCAACACAAAGGAGGCTTCCCTAGTAGACATCAGGGATCAAATAACCCAACCAACTTAAGCTAGGTGGCCCCTAAAGGATCTTCAATTATTTCTACCAAAAGATAACGATGAGAAATTATGGTTTAATGTGGATTTATGAGTAATTTCCAAATTTTAGTTCAAAGGTTTTTACGGCTCTTCTAGAGGTTTAGGTCAACCAATAGAGGCTCAAGATAGGTTCCCAAACACACACAATCAAGAAATAATACTTCGTTATCATAAAGTAACTTCAGAAATTAGAAATTGTAGCAATGTAATAGTTTATGACAGCAATAAATTTGGCCCTGAAAACTACGATAATATAATGTAAAATGAAGGCTCAAATAAAGAGTAAATAAGAGACTAAATTACAGCAAGTTTCAATGGTTAAAGATGCATATAACAACAAATAAAGCCTTGAAGCCAAAACTAATTAATGGCTCGAAAATGCACATAAAATTTAACTTTTACCTATCCAATGCACTCCAAACAATTCCTAACCCTAGGGCATTAACCTTCAAGTCAATAGGTGTTGAAAATGTATGAGTTTGATGTATTAAATCCATAATTTACCCTAAAAAATAAAAAGGTGATTTTAAGAATATAATCAATTGTCACAAAAGAGAGAGAACTATTCAAGGCCACCCCCTCTTCTTCACATTTGGTTTGATTGTTAACAAACTCTTGCACATGTACTCATATGATTTTGAACCTTCTCTTCTTTCTAAGTCACTGGCACAATTTGAGGAGATTTGTTACTTTGGAGACTGTGCACTTGAGTTAATTATGGTGTCGACCTAGCCTTGGAGGCTTTTTTTGGCATGGAAGTAGTTGGCATCAAACTTTTCTCTTAACTTGGAGGTCAACTTGCTCTAAGGACCTTTTCCATACTTGTGGATATCTTGGAGGCCCACCAGTGCCACATGAGCAATGATTTAGCACATTATTCCATCAATAAACCTCTTATGGAGATGACCAAGGAAAATGTTGAACCTTTTGTTGTTATCTTTCACCTACTTAGAGGATTCATCCCACTTCTTTCGACTCATCTAGTTGGAGATTTGTACATCTGGCATGACCACTCATATTTTATTACTTCTTTGATTTGTTCATGGAGTATTTTAGACTATGTTGCAGGAAACGTTGCCCCCAGGTCCATTTCAACCAAGAAACGAAACGAAAAGGCGTACCGTACGGCCTAGAAACAAGTTTGCAGTCATTCTAGCACATTTCACGTGGGGGAAACGTGGCCAATACGGCCGGAAACGAGTTTCTAGGCCGTACGATGGAGCTTCCAGTTCATATTGCGATTTTTCTTTTTTTTTTTTTTTTTTTTTCGGTTCTAATTTTTGATTGGGCGAATAAAATATCTTGTGGATTCTTCTAGATGCCTCTCTCAAGTTATAAAAAGACTCTCGCCTCATTCCCTTATCACATAGTTGAACAAATCGTTTCTCTTGGAGACAGCCTACAGGGGATTTTAGCAAAGGAGAAAAGAGGAAGAGAGCAATGGTCTTTTGTCTTTATAGTTCTTGCAGCCTCATATATATAATAAAGGCTGATTTTGAGATTTGGATATATAATAAAGGTTGATTTTGGATATTTCGATATTGCTATTTTCATTATGTGATCATTCATGAGTAAATGTGATGTAAATTTAATCATAATGTTTAAACTTTAAATGTAATAAATTATAATGTATCATGTATGCTTTATGATTGCACATAACATTTCTTAAATGTCCAAAATTCTAATATATATATATATATACCGCGTTTCCCTGTTTCTTAAATTTCAGGGGGTCACGTTTCGTACCCGTGCCCATTTCCCCGTTTCGTGCAACTTAGATTTTAATTTTTAGATCAATATCATGTGTTTATGCATTCCTAGATAGATCTAGGGTTTTATGATGGACATTATTATTTTTATTGGAAAAGATTTTGAGCTCTTCATCCATATAATATGAGCTACTCCTACTATAATAGTTGTTGAAAGTTTGTAGAGAAACTTGATACTATACCTTTTAAGGTGCTTTGGAGCTTGAGGTTTATGAATTTGGAGTTATATTGCTCGGATAGAGTGATGCTATTGTGGTCTCTTCAAGCAGAACTAGAGGGATTGTAACTGGGTAAATTTTTTCTTTGCTTATTTGTTCTTTGCCTGGTTAATCTTGTGTGTGAATCATTTCCATCTAAATTTTCATGATTGCTACTAGAAAATGCTAAAGGAATGTCATACTTCTTTATTTTAAATGGATGGAATTTACTTCTCTCTGTAGCAGGCATACCCTCTTGATGTACTGAATTGTATTCCTTAATTAGGATGCTTTAAAAACCATTTTCTGCATTCTAAGACAGCCTCATAAGGGTGCTGTAAATTAGTTATTTTGATTTCAGATTCCCCTTATTTGATGAGAAAAATACCATCAATATATCCTCTCATAATTTCCATTAACCCAAGTGATATTCTAACCTTCTTTAGTTCATAAGTCTTATTCTTTCCTGGTTTGAAATCTGAAATAGATGAATGGTTAAATCTGAAGTTAGGTTTCATTCCTTGGTGCCCAAATACAACAATTTGCTGGCAGCTGTGAGATCCAAAAATTACATATAAAAATTACTGTGTTTAGATCTCATTTTAAAAGCCAAAGATACTATATTTTGGCCGTCCTAAAATCTGAAATAAATTACCAGCTTATCGATACCTTTCCGATTTCTTTTCAAGTCTTAAAACCTATTGCTATATTACCCTTCAATAGGCTTATTTAGGAATATTTTAATCTTGAAATTAGAGCAGTAATTAATCATAACCAGATTTATACTGAGTAATTTGCAATTCCTTTAATCAATCCTTCCCATTCAAAACTTACTGTAGGAATTCCCACTTGGTGTTGGTAAGCAACCAAACTAAATTGTGGGGGTGGATCATTGAGGTAACATTATGTTACCCTTCCATGTTGCAATTAGATCCTTACCTTGTGAATTAGAACTTTGACACCTTTGGTGAACATCTAAAAAGTAAAAATGGGGAATTGTTGCCCTTCAAGCAACTTCCCTAGAGACACAATCAGTTGTTGCATTTTTGTGCTCATCAGTCATTCATAATACAGTGGTGTATAAGTTCCCATGCCTTTGATCTCATATGTGCTAGATGACATCTCTACAACTCCAATCATTAGTTGGTATGGTTTGCCATTGAATGACTTCCATTACCTAGAAAATGATGCTAAGAATTCAACTTGTTGATTAAATGCCAGCATCAGATGGGTGTGTTATCACTTTTAACTTAGTAAAGATGTTACCTTGTTACAATTTCTAACCATCCCGGTGTTGAAAAATGTAACTAGGTTCGGTCATCATAATTGTATTTGAGTCATTATCTAATGTACTTATGAAAAAGAATGAAAAGAAAATTTTATTATTATTATTATGACTTATTAAAGCATGGGTTTCATGCTTGGCTCAACATGTTTTAGGTCAAAGTCCCCATTGAGGACCTCTAGGATTTATTCTGAGTCATTAGAGCTATTGTCCATTTAAAGAGACCCTTCTTGGGCTTTTGAATCATGTAAAAAGAATTAATATTGAGTCAAATATGCTATTTGTCCCCTCCACACCAAGTCAGCCTCAAGGAGATCAAGTCGGCTTCAAGAAGGACAATTCAACCTCACTAGAAGGCTATATATAGAAGGCAGTTCGAATTCATTGGGAGCAATTCACTCTCTCTCTCATACTTCGATATCCTAAAGCTGGAAGCTAGGAAATGCGAAGTTGAAGAAGAGCTGGAAAGGGGCTTAAAAAGGGTGTGAAATTTTGGAGGAAAGAAGAAGACATCAAGATCGAAATTTTGAGACATCTATCTCTCACACCAAAGGAGTATCTAGGGAGATCGAAGTTTTTCTTTGTCTAGTCAAAGTTGTTGCTGCTACCTGTTGTTGGGTCGAAGCTACTACTGCCAGTTGATGCTGCGAGGTCGAAGTTGTTACTGAAGGGTTATAATCTGCAAGAAGGATTAAGGGCTGATTTGGTGTGGAGGAAGTCTTTGTCTAGGTCAAGAGTCTTGGATTATCTCAAGAAACTATTGAAGGAAGAATTGTTGATTGGATTTTCCCCTAGATAGGGGTTTTGCCATTGTTGTCTGCCTACATTTGTTGTCATTGTGCTATTGTTTTGGCAATTGCTTGATGAACTAAAAGATAAAAGAAGAACATAAAAATAAAAGAATCACAAGTAATTATCTATATAAGAAAATCTTTCTGCCTTTCTGATTTTCTAACATGTTATCAGAGGTAAGGTGAAGAAGGAAAAAGGCAGTTTTGAGAATCTACTGGAAGAAGTCTAAAGGCTTGATCAAAGGATCATCTAAGGAGCTCTTATAAGAGAAGGAGCTCACTAACTTCAGGGACAATAACTAAACACAATAAAGAGAATTGACTTCGTTCTTGAAAAGAACAAGGTCTTGGATTTAGTCAAAGGAAAGGTAAAGAAACCTACTGAAGAATCCAGTGATGCAGATAAAGTGAAGTTTAGGGAGTCGGAAATATTGGCTATGACACTGATGGTAGAAAGCATATAGGACAATATTGTCCCATACATATCAAATATAGACCATGCTCAAGAAATGTATGAAGCCTTATCCAAATTGTTCACTATCAAGAACATCGGTCAAGTAGCAAGTCTGAAAAATGAATTAAGGACTACAAAAATGACAAAGGATGACATTGTGGCTCCTTCTTTGTAAGGATATCTAGAATTAGAGATGAACTTCAAGCCATAGATGAAATTGTACCAAAAAAGGAGATAGTAATTACTGCATTATTGGAATTACCACCTACTTGGATTTCTTTTGCTTCAGGTCTCAACAGCTGGAAAGAAGCTCCTACTTTCGAGCAATTATGGAATGCTTGTAGTCAAAAAGAAATGAGAGTCTCATTAGTATCCAACAATGAAGAAGAAAAGGTTTCAAATGCATACTCCGCTTCTCACAAGAAAGGAAACTTCAAGAAGTCAAAAGGGCCAAGAAGAAAGGTCGATATGTCCAAAATAGAATGCTACCAATGTCACAAAATGGGTCACTATAGAAGTGACTATCCTGACAATCTGAATAACAAGAAAAGAAATAGAAATCAAGCTAAAGTTGTTGAAGAAGGATCTCCAAAGAAGAATAAGCCCGAAGAACTAGATATAAGGGACTTACACTACTAAGTCCTTTGATCTAAGCCTTAGTTATTTCATTGTTTGATTTCTAGTATTTATAGGTTTAACAATTTTTTGGAAAAACATTTTTGATTTGTTTTTATAAGGTCATAGGTATCCCTCAAGCTTGGAGGGAGCCCTCACCAACTTCCAAAGATAAGTATCTTATTACCTTTTCATTTTTAGTTTTCCTTACTTATCTAGTTTTTGCTTGCATTAAATATTAATCACATGTCTATTCATATTTTCCTTGTTTAGGAAAAACTTGTTGAATACTCAAGGAACATGGGAGAAAAGCTTCATAGAACAAGGCATTGGAATTACAAGGTTTGTTATGAAACAAAGGTATGTCTTAAACTATAAGGTTTTTTGCTCTCTTCATTCATTCTTGATAAACTATTACTAACATCATTGTGTCTAGCTCTCCTAAATCATAACGATTCTTAATTGGGTGATTCATCATTAGATAAATCTACCCTCGTCATATCTTTGATTACTCTTATGGAACCATAGAAAGGTTCTTTGTGAAAACCCTAACTTAAGAGTATGTCAATGATTATGTGTGAAACCCTAACCTACTTAGGGTTATTGTTGAAATCCAGAGCAAATGCTTGATGCTTTGAGAATGTCATGTTTGGGGTTTTGGTATGGTTATGAAAACCCTAACTTGTTGGGGTTGAATGATGATGACTGAAATCTCAAACCTTTGAAGTTTTAGTAAATTAGACTTTGTTGTGTCATGTATTGAAACCCTATATATTTAGGGTTTGGTAGGGTATATAAGCAAAGACCCTCATAATGTCCTAGAAATGAAATCCTAGGTATATGTGTGTTTGTCAGATCGAAACCCTAGTCTAATCAAAGTTTGTTATAAATATTGATATTTGTGTCTTAGGGTTGACTAACACATGTTATGATATGCTTGTACATGATAATGAAGTCCTAGATATATGTGTTTATCTAATTGTTGATGGTCATGAGTTCTAGGGTTTGGAACTAAGCCCTAGTCGAAGTTTGATTCTCTAGGATGATATTATTTGTGAATTCTAGGTTTTTGTAACTAAACCTAGTAGAAGCTCAATTCTCTAATATGTGATGACTAGTGTGATAATATGAGATTTATGAATGATTGAGCTGTGATTGGTTTTGATTGTTGGAGCTTAATGGCTCATGTATGAAATCTAGGATCTTGCACTAAATCCTAGTGAAAGTCTAACATATGAGTTCTATAGTTGCTAGATGCATTGTAGAACTATATTTCATTGATTTTCTTCGAGGGTTTGCAATATTTTGTAGTAGAGTATGTCATACCTCTGGAAGAAATATTGAAGCCTTAAATATAATGAAGGTTGTTCTCTTGATTGAGATGCTCGAAGTTTAGATGATCAAATATAGGATTTTATGACAAAAACCCTAGAGTATAGTTTGTTGATTTTTGGTAGCATCGGATGTGCTCTAAGTCTCAAATTTTGCAGGGAGGTTTGGGCACATGTATTCCAAAGAAATCATAAAACATTTTGGTAAATTCCACCCGGAGACAGTTTTATTAAAATAATTAATTATTTTTAATTGTTTCATAAGTCTAAACTTAAGAAATTAAAATAATTAATGGGTATTAATCTAACTGTGGGTGTAACTTCTAGAAGAAGACAAGGATCAAGTAGAAATGATCTTAGCCATTGATTAGCTTCTAATCTGAGCCATTGAATGTCAACAAGAAGATTAAGGAGGCTTGAGGGTAATTTGGAAGACACACCGAGAGTTGATCATTCAGATCGAATCGTTGAGCCAGAGAGCAGCGCAGTGATTTCGTGGTGATCACACAAAGAGGGGCAGAGATAGTTTTGGTTGGAGGATCTTCTCCGGAACCAAGAATACGCAGCAGAGAGGCAGAGAAAGACACGGAGGAGGCAATGCAGTGCCCAGTGAGGGTGACACAGAGCCAGGAAGGGCTCATGCAAAGCAACGCAATGCCTTCCAAGCAGAAGTATGAGATTTTGTTGGGGGTTTAACATTCTGAGCCAAGAGGGCTGAAGTCGAAGCTCTTGAGAACAAATCGATCCAGCAGAGAGGTGACCCAATGACGCAAGCCCACGCAGTGATTGCATAGAGGTAGCACAGAGGTAGTCGGGGACTCGTTGGTTCAGCGGCAGAATCAACCGGGACTTGCAGTGTAGAGTGAGGTAATCTCACTAATTTCTTCTACCAAGTGATATTCTCTGTACTGGATTGCCAGCAAGGCATCCGGAGTTTGTATTTAGAAATTACTATTGCATAATAATAAAACCCTCAGATTTGTTGCACTGCCTTTCCCACATTCAGTTTTTCTAATGACATTTGTCCAAAAACAACGGTGTCCTATGTGATGTTTTTCTCTTTTGCTCAATTTTCTTGTTTCAGCATATGATTTTAATACTGAAAGTTGCGGCTATATTTACTTCGATATTTATCGTAGAACACAGTAAATAACTTATATGGATTAACAAGTAGAAGAAGTAACATCAGTTTGTTGGAGTAGGGGCTCCGAGTTTAGGAATTTTCACATGGTATCAGAGTTGCAGATGAAACAAGAAGAGCAGAGCCAGAGAAACTAGCACTGAACAGAGAAGGAGATCGAATAGTTGCAGAAGGCAGCAGTTCGAATCCCCAGAGAGATTGCGCAGTCCAAGCCAGGAGGGCTGAACTTTCAAGGAAAGTCTCTCTCTGAGTGAGTCGACAGAGAGGAAGGGCTTCTAGACTGAAATTTTGTTGTGCTAGAGGGAGCAACGCAGAGCCTCAGCGTTGAGGAAAGAGCTGGTGGGACGCAGTTTTTTGCAGATAGTTTGTTCGTCAAAAAATCGTCAGAAAAGAGAGGAGACGCACAGTGAGGGAATTTTTCCTCATTAGACTTCCCGCCAAGAAGTCTGTTTTCTTATTGCCTAAGCAACAGCAGTAAGAGACAGAGAGGACCAGTTCGACATTTTCATGGCAAAGATGGTAGCTAGTGGGTTGAGAGATCAGGACAGGTTGGATGGGGCATCCAACTATGTGATCTGGAAGGCAAGGGTGTGGTGCCTTCTAGATGAGCATTTTCTCACAGTGTGGTGGCTGAGCCCGCGGATCCAGATCTGCTCAAGAAGTACAAGGGAGAAATGGCAAAGGCAAAGAGAATGATCCTTGATGGAGTGAACGATCATGTGGTCTGTCACATCACCAGCAGAGGAACTACTAAGGAGATGTGGTATGCGTTGTCTATGACAACCGATATACCTCCAAGAGGGAGGTGGGCTAATTTAGAGTTGTAGTTCGAAAGGACTGCAGATGGGCAGGATCCTTGAGGTGCCCACCTCTTGGATCAGGACCTTTGCTACAGAAGCCCAAAGTCAGTGGTAGCAGGCTAGAGGAGTATCAGTTGATGCAAACGAGTGTTGGAGCGACAGATGCAATGGCTAGAACGCCAAGTCTGAGCAGCGTAGTGCACAGTTGCAACAGTGAATGGAGGCACAGTGCAGTAGCAGCAGCAGCACAATGGCTTCAAAGGGATAGTGTGGGACTAGCGGCAATCAGATCTTCAGCATCGAGATGCATCTATGCTGAACACTAGTTCAAATTTTGAGATCTTTTTCAATTGCAATGCAGATGAAGTGTTACCAATGGCAATGCTAGCAGCAACACAGATTCAGCACTTGAGATGGGGTTGTATTACGGATGCAGTGTTGACAGTGACAATGTCAACAGCAATATAGTTGCAACAACAGCACAGTAGTTGGAGGACAGCATGTCAGACATCAGCAGCACAGAGGACGATGTTATGAAGTCAGGGTGATGCTTTAGTGGGAGGCATTGCTAGAGCACATTCCTCACTAAGAGGGAGTGTTGATTTCTGGTAGCATCGGATGTGTTCTAAGTCTCAAATTTTGCAGGGGAGGCCTGGGCACATGTATTCCAAAGAACCCAGAAAGTGTTTTGGGAAATTCCACCCAGAGACAGTTTTATTAAAATAATTAATTATTTTTAATGGGTGACTAAGTCTAAACTTAGGAAATTCAAATAATTAATGGGTATTAATCTCACTGTGGGTGTAACTTCTAAAAAAAAGACAAGGATCAAGCAAAAATGATCTTAGCCATTGATTAGCTTCTAATCTGCGTCGTTGAATGTCAACGAAAAGATTAAGGAGGCTTGAGGGTCATTTGGAGAACACACCAAGAGTTAATCAGTCAGATCGAATTGTTGACCCAGAGAGTAGCGTAGTGATTTCGTGGGGATCACGTAGAGAGGGGCAAAGATAGTTTTGGCTGGAGGATCTTGTCCGAAGCCAAGAATATGCAGCAGAGAGGCAGAGAAAGACACAAAGGAGGCAGCGCAGTGCTCAATGAGGGTGTCGTAGAGCCAGGAAGGGCTCACGCAAAGCAACGTAGTGCCTTCCAAGCAGAAGTCCGAGATTTTGCTGGAGGTTTGATGTTCTAAGCCGGGAGGGCTGAAGTTGAAGCTCGTGAGAGAAAATCGCTCCAACAAAGAGGTGAAGCAGGTCCATGCAGTGACTGCGTAGGGGCAGCGCAGAGGTAGTTCGGGACTCATTGGTTCAGTTATCGGATCAGCCGAGACTCGCAGAGTAGAGTGAGGTAATCTCATTAATTTCTTCTGTTGAGTGATATTTTTTGAACTAGATTGCCAACAAGGCATCCAAAGTTTGTATTCAAAAATTACCACTGCACAATAATGAAACCCTCAGATCTGTGGCACCTGTTTTCCCACATTGGGTTTTTCTAGGGACATTTTTCCAAAAAGAAAAAAGTGTCTTGTGTGATGTTTTTCTCTTTTGCTCAGTTTTCTTGTTTCAACAAATTATTTTAATAGTGAATGTCGCAGTTGTATTTACTTTGATATTTACCGTAGAACACAGTAAATAAATTGTATGGATTAACAAGTAGGAGAAGTAACATCAGTTTGTTGCAGTAGGGATTCTGAGTTTAGGAATTTTCACATAGTTGAAGTATAAAAGTATGTTTCTTATTGTTTGTAAACATAACTAAGTGTAGGTGTTTGATGTCTAGTACTTCCATTATTATAAGATTTTGATATGGTTAACTTCATGCTTCTATAGATTTGGTTGTGCTTTCTATCTAAGTTGTGCAGGCACATAATCTTCAAGATGGTGAAGATGTTCATTCGATAAGCATGATGAAGAAAGTTATAATGGTCATGATAACTCTAAGCCATGAAAGATTCTTCGATGTTGTAGAAAAGAAGTTGAGCTCGCTAAGTTAAGAGAGAACTTGGATGAAAAGAATCTCCCTAACTTAAGAGGGAGCTTGGATGAAAGAAATCTCCCTAATTGAGAAAGAGCTTGGATAAAAGGAATCTCTCTAGTTGAGAGTGAGGTCATAGTCATGATGGACACCTTGAAAGAAGAAATTGGAGAATGTATTTTGAGGGGTTGCTAAGATAAGAAAATTCGGATCTATTTGTAGAGTATGTTGCTGCAAGTGAACTAGGAAAGGAAGATGTATGATTTAGGAATCTTCTATCAAGTTTCATTGAAAGTCCTACTGTGATGAATTGAGAAGCAACATCAAGTTGTCTGGATAACCCCGGAGGTTTGTGTTTACTTATGTACATTTGAAAGTTTGTTACTGATTCGGGTTGTGCTTGTATAGGTAAATCTCTCGGAGGTTTGATAACATGTTTTACATGCTTATTGTTATCAATCAGTTTCATCGGAAGAGATTTGTTACTGATTTGTTTGATCGGGGAGGATTTGTTACAGATTGGAATAATCAGGAAAGTTGAGGCTTTATGTGTAAGATATGTTGCTTGGGAGGACATCTAGCTGGTACTTTGTGTTGATGTCTAGTTCCCGAAGTAGAGAGGGTGGCGTTGGTCATAGAGCTTTGACCTCGTATACGCAGTGGTTAGCAAGTAAGCTTGATGGTACCTAGAGAGGTTGAAAGCTTCAGTACATCTTAGTCCCACTCGGATAGATTGCCCTAGTCAGGAATATAGTCAATCGCATTGCGGTGCCTAAATTGTTGAGAGACCTTGGATAGATTGCCATGGTCAGGAATCTAGTCCAGGGCATTGCAGTGCCTAAACTCCTCATAGATTCACATAGTTGAAGATCTTCCTTGTACTTGTATATGATGAATACATCCCTATTTAAGAGGGAGTGTTGAAAAATGTAACTAGATTCAATCTTAATAATTGTATTTGAGTCATTATGTAATGTACTCATGAAAAAGAATGAAAAGAAATTTTTTTTATTATTATTATTATTATGACTTATTAAAGCATGGGTTTCATGCTTGGGTCAGCATGTTTTAGGTCAAAGTCCCCATTCAGGACCTCTAAGATTTATTCTGAGTCATTAGAGTTATTGCCCATTAAAAGAGACCCTTCTTGGGCTTTTGAATCATGTAAAAAGAATTAGTATTGAGTCAAATATGCTATTTGTCCCTCCACACCAAGTCGGCCTCAAGGAGATCAATTCGGCTCCAAGAAGGACAACTCGACCTCACTGGAAGCCTATATATACAAGGCAGTTCAAATTCATTTGGAGCAATTCACTCTTTCTCTCATAGTTCGATATCCTGAAGTTGGGGAAATGCGAAGTTGAAGAAGAGTTGGAAAGGGACTGAAAAAGAGTTCGAAATTTTGCAAGAAAGAAGAAGACATCAAGATCGAAATTTTGAGCCATTTATCTCTCACATCAGAGGAGTATCTAGGGAGATTGAAGTTTTTCTTTGTCTAGTCGAAGTTGTTGACGCTGCCTATTGTTGGGTCGAAGCTGCTACTGGAAGTTGATGCTGCTAGGTCGAAGTTGTTATTGAAGGGTTATCCTTTGCAAGAAGGATTAAGGGTTGACTTGGTGTTAAGGAAGTCTTTGTCTAGGTCAAGAGTCTTGGATTACTATTGAAGGAAGAATTGTTGACTGGGTTTTTCCCTTGTTGTCCGCCTACATCTGTTGTCCTTGTGCTATTGTTTTAGTAATTGCTTGATGAACTAACATATAAAAGAAAAACATAAAGATAAAAGAATCACAAGTAATTATCTATATAAGAAAATATTTCTGCCTTTCTAATTTTCTAATACCCGGGGCATAATTGCTTATGGACAAGTATGCCTTAATCTAGACTCTAGACCATTAGGTACTATTGGGAAGTCAAGGTGGGTAGCATGGACATGTCCCTTCCATACTTAACATTTTCCGTTAAATACTCTTACAATTTCCATCCCATCCATAAAAACAAAGATTCCTCTAACCTATTGTTAATTTACAAAAGATCATCCAATAATGGGTCATGATGAAAAATAAATAAAAAATGCAACCCTAAAAATTCAAATGAAGACAAATAAGAAGCTAAAGAGGCGAAAAGAAAAATAAATTAAAGAAAAAAACTACTTCAGTATGTGCCCCTTCCCCTCCTTTCAAAGCCCTAAGAGAAGAACACTTATCTAAAGAAAAATGACTTACAAAAAACTAAATCAAAGAAAAAATTAAAAGCGGAAGTGTGTGTAGGCCAAAGTAGTAAAAGCTCCCTCTCACAAGGCTTTGCAAATGAAAGAAGACTCCTAACAATAGTTTAATCAACTAGTTGGACTAGAATTACACTCTCAGCATTATCTATGACTTTGAAAGTTAATACATATGTTATCCTTACATCCCCTTTCATAAAAATAAATAAATAATATTATCATCCATCTACTTTAACTTAGAGGACTTGGGAAATACCTTGTGTTCTAGCCCAAAGATGTGTAACGAGTGTAAGGTTGTTTCCTTGGTTAGTTTTTAGGTAATTTAGTAACATTGGCTAAGTTATTTGTGTTAATTTATCCTATCTTTGTTAATGTCTAACTACTAGTTGAAGTTGAATGTATTATTAGAGCTTTGAAACTATGCATCGCAATTATTAGAATAATACTATTTAGTGTTTAATGCTCATTCTTATTAGTTGTTGCTATTTTTATCTTTTTAGCAGTTTCTTAGATGAAACTAGTTGTTTCTATTTCCTAATAGAAACTTGATGTTTCTATTACTGTAAATATCTCTGTATTATTATTGAGCTTCATTTTGCTCATGAATCAATTCAATTCATTCATTGATTATGGTATCAGAGCACAGGTATCCTATTTCGAAATAATTTTTCATAGGTTGAAAAATTCCGTGCTTCATTTCGAAATTGCTCTTCTGTGGAGGATTTTTTCAGTTTTCATTTGGGACACTGATAAAAATACCTGCCCGGACACGATCGATTGTGGTTGAATTGAACGAATCAGCGTGCGGAAATTAATTTAGCGTGCGTATGTTGATTTTTTTTGCAAAGGATTCATTCCGATTCTGTTGCCGCGGGATATTTCTTTCAGGAATGAACGCTCTTTGCCTGAACATAGTCGATCTAGTTGCTACATATCGGAACAACGCGAGCTTGGCAGCTCCGTGACCTTGGTTCCTGCTCGCTGATAGATCTCTGAATTCCTTGACGTTTGGAAGGAATTTGTGACGGCAGAGACAGCGACTGCTCCTTCATCAATCGTTTGGAAGGAATTTACGACGGCAGAGACAGCGTTACTTGACGGGCAGATCCACAAGTTTCGAAAGTTGCAATCGATCATTGCACGAAACAACGGCGGTGTCGACCAACGATCCAAGCGTCATATCTACAGTCCGAGGAATGTCGGGACGGAGAATTTCTGACACGACCAGCGTTTGAGAAATCTGAAATTTTTTTTCGTGGAAGAATTTTTCTTTACTGTGGATTCCGAGGCAACCAGCTGAAATGTTTACGATCAATTGAGTCACCAAAATCGCCGTTGTCGTGGATCGAACCCGGGTCACCCCCGTGACAGCACTTTTGGGATATATGCACATCCCATCTGCCGTAAGTGTGATCTTGTGAGCCCGGATATGTTTTGCCTCTGCGGCAAAGGTCAACGGAGCCGCCACCAGCCCCAAGACCACTAACCTTATTATCTTTTCCGACCTCTTCATCGTGGATTCCAAGGTTAGTTTGCCGTTACACTGCGGCTTCTTTTATATTTAAAATTACAGTTTCTTGGCCGAGTTAGTTGTCGTTCTCATTACACCCGGACCAAGTTTCCGGCAGTGAGTAAGAGGGCCACGCAGACTTTCAGAAATTTGGGCGTATAGGCCGAGCCTCATTTCCAGATTTTTATGGTGCGTAGTATTATTTCTTTATAGTGCTGTGAAATTTTTTTTTAGAAGAACGTACAGCTGGGCAGCTATCAAGCGATGAGATATTAGTTTTGTGGCCATTGTTCACTTTCAAATTAACCAGAAGTGGTGGCGCAACCTCAGAAATTCCTATTCAGTGATTATTTAAAGTAAATCGTGCTTCTCAGTGTTCGATCCTGCGTGGCAGAAGCAGCATTTGGTATTTCTTTCTAAAATCTCTCAGAACAATTTCGGGTTATATTTTTATACCAGCATCTGTCAGATTCTGTCCGGATCAGTCGGATCTCCTTATTGCTTTCTCGGGAAACGAACAGATGGCTTCACTAACCAATCTAATGTTGGAAGGCAGTCAGCGCTTTAATGGCACAAACTATAACATCTGGAAACAGAGAATGTTGACCATTTTTTAATATAGGCGTCTTGACCAGCTCGTTCTCAACAAAGAGCTCCGTCCTGGTACAGCTGGCACCGATCAAGATAAGTTTGATGATCGAAATCGAGAGGCCGTTATGCTCCTCAAGCTCTCTGTGACTGATGATCAGTTACCACAGATTCCTTCTGGCAAGACAGCTGCCGAGATCTGGCAACAGTTGAAGGAACTGCACGAGACATCCGACAAGAGCAGAGCTTTCTTTCTCAAGAATCAGTTGTTCTCCATCATGATGGATGAACATATGTCTTTACAGGAACATCTCAACAAGATTAAAGACATTCGAGATCAGCTCGAAGCCATTGGTCGCACCATGGAGGAAGAAGATATGGTAGTCATCACTCTGAAAAGTCTACCAAAATCTTATGAGCACTTCATAGAAACACTCAACATTACCTCCACTAATGTTGATCTGAAATTTCCGGAGTTATGCACCAAACTCATGCAGCAGGATCATTGGAAACAACAGTTTGGTAGTGGTGCCGCATCAGCCTCCTCAGAAAATGCTTTTGCTGCCAAATATCAGTCCTCTCAGTCCTTTCAGCAAAAAGGTTCTTCTCAGTTTTTTGATCCTGCTAGGAAGAAAAATGTGCAGTGTAATTATTGTCACAAGTTCGGCCACATAAAGAAAGATTGTCGACAGAGGATTGCTTCTGAACAAAAGAAATAGGGAGGGCCCCATCAGACAGCAAATGTTGCAAAACATTCCGAGCAGACAGAATCTGCCTTTTACGCCTTTATGGCTAAAAGGTCTTCAGATCATGTCCCGTCTTCTGCCTGGTACATTGACTCTGGTGCATCTCGCCATTTCTCTCACAAGCATGACTGGTTTATTGACTTCTCACCTTTCAGTGATTCTGTGGTATTCAGCGGAGGTGAAAAGTACACAGTGGTTGGCAGAGGTACAGTTCAGATCCAGTCTGGTGGGCGCACACTCATCTTCTTAAATGTGTACTATGTTCCTGGTATGGAAATTAATCTGTTGTCTGTCAGCCAGATTATGAGGAACTCTCCTCAGCTTGATGTAGTGTTCAGTGCGCACAAGTGCTCCATTATCGACAGGGAGACTAGTCTTACAGTTGTTGTTGGCCTAGAGGATCATGGTATATATAGGCTTCTTGACACTGGTGATTCTCCAGAAGTGGCTCTAGCAGCGCGTGTTTCTCCCATTAGCACTCTGTGGCATCAGCGATATGGGCATCTAAACATGCAGTATCTCTCTCAGCTTTCTCGGGAGGGACTTGTGTCAAGGTTACCTGATATTCAGACTCAGCAGTTGGGCGTATGCGGCGCTTGTCAAGCTGGCAAGCAACATCAGTCTTCATTCAAGGATGGAGAATCTTGGCGCGCATCTAAGGTACTCTAGTTAATTCATGCTGATATTTGTGGTCCTATGAATACATCTTCTATTACTGCTTGCAAATATTCTTTGCTTATTGTAGATGATTTCAGTAGAAAGATGTGGGTGTATTTTCTAAAATATAAATCTAATGCATTTAGTACCTTTCAGAAGTTTAAAACCTTAGTTGAAAAAGAGTCTGGCTGTAATATCATGACTCTTAGGACAGATAACGGGGGGAATTTTGTTCTTCTACTTTTTCCAACTTCTGTGATAATCATGGCATCAAACGCCAGTTAACTACACCCTACACTCCTCAGCAGAACAGTGTTGTCGAACGCCGCAATCGTACGGTTGTTGAAATGGCTCGTTCCATGTTACAACACAGGAATGTTCCGAACAAATTCTGGGCTGAAGCAGTATTTACTGTTGTCTATCTTCTTAACCGATCACCCACTCAGGTTGTTAAGGGGAAGACTCCCGAAGAGGTTTGGTCTGGCCGTAAGCCTAAGATCAGTCACCTCAAAGTATTTGGCTCAGTTGCATATGTTTGGATTCCAGCTGCTAAGCGCTCTAAGTTGGATTCCAAAAGCCAGAAACTCATGATGACAGGGTATAATGATCATCACAAGGCCTATAGGCTGATAGATATAGCCACGGGTCGTCTTAGCTTCAGTAGGGATGTAGTATTTGATGAAGACAGAGGATTCTTTCAGTCTTCTCCTTCTGAGCAATGTTCTGAGGATCAGCCTCACAGTGTTCTTCTTCCAGTAGGTCCACCTGATGGGAGGGATGATGCAGCATCAGGGTTTGATAATACGCTACCTGAGCTTCCTTTGGAAAATAACCCTCCTCTTGCTACCCCTATTGTTCTTGCACCTTCTCCACCTCCTCCTGATATTGGTTCCTCTACTCTTCGGCCTAAATGGTGGGCTAAAACCATTGGTGATCTCCGGGATGATGAGCTCCTTGAAGGTAGAACTTCTAGACATAAGAGCACACAGCTGTCTACAGTAAATTTTGCTCTTATGGCTAACCTACACAGTATTTTTGAGCCTCAAACCTATTCAGAGGCTAAGGGTACATCTGAGTGGGAACAGGATATGGAAGTTGAATTCCAGAGTCTTCAGAAGAATCACACGTGGACCCTTTCTGATCTTCCTGCAAGGAAAAAGCCCATCAGCTGCAAATGGGTGTATAAAGTGAAATACAAAGCTGACAAAACCCTAGACAAGTATAAAGCTCGTCTTGTGGCTCGAGGGTTCTCATAGAAGGAAGGCATCGACTATGAGGAGACTTTTGCTCCTACAGCCAAGATGAGTACCATATGGCTTGTCCTTGCCCTAGCAGCTCAGTTCAATTGGAAAGTTCATCAGATGGATGTAAAGAGTGCTTTCCTAAATGGTGACTTACAGGAAGAAGTCTACATGACGCAGCCTCCGGGATTCAAGGTTGCCGGACAAGAACAGAAAGTGTTTAGATTAGCTAAAGCTCTCTATGGATTGAAACAAGCTCCTCGGGCTTGGTACATGAAAATTGATCAGTACCTGACAGATCATGGCTTTCAGCGGAGCCCATCTGATGCAAACCTGTATATCAAGCATACTGGTGATGATATTTTGTTTGTGGTTGTCTATGTGGATGACCTTATCATTACTGGTAGCTCTGCACATTTGATTCATGGGATCAAACAAGACTTATGCAGCACCTTTGATATGACAGACTTGGGACTTCTTCATTACTGTCTGGGGGTTGAAGTCTGGCAGACTGAGAACAACATCTTTCTCTCTCAGTCCAAGTATGCCAAAAATCTTGTGGAAAGATTCAGAATGCAGGATTGCAAACCGGCCATGACCCCTATGGAACCAGGGCTCAAACTTTCAGCTCAGTCATCCTCCCCCCTTGTGGATGAAACTTTATTCAGGCAATTAGTAGGCAGCCTCATCTACCTTACTGCCACTAGACCTGACATCAGTTTTGCAGTGAGCTACATTACCCGCTTCATGTCAGCGCCTAAGGCTGATCATTGGATAGCAGCAAAGCGTGTGCTACAATATGTGCATGGCACTCCTGATTATGGACTCCTATACACTCGAAGTTTCGATCCTATACTCAGTGGTTACACAGATTCTGACTGGGCCGGTTCGGTTGATGACTGTAAATCTACAGCTGGGTATGTGTTTAGTCTAGGATCCGGTGCTGTCACCTGGACTAATAAGAAGCAGCAGGCAATGGCTCTCTCCTCAACATTAGCAGAGTATCAGGGAGCAGTTAAGGCATCCTGTGAGGCAGTTTGGCTTCGACGTATGCTTGCGGATATGCATGTTTCCCAGACAGGTCCTACTCCCTTGTTTTGTGATAATCAGGGAGTGCTCAAACTTGCCAAGAATCCAGTCTTTCATGAACGAACAAAGCATGTTGAAACCCATTGCCACTACATTCACCAGCTTGTTGAAGACGGATCCGTTCAGTTGCGATATGTTCCCACAACAGAGCAGCCCGCAGACATCTTCACCAAGCCTCTTGGTCCTGATAAGTTTGTAAAATTCAGAGGGTCTATTGGTGTTGTAAATAGATTGAGCATTAAGGGAGGGTATTAGAATTTAGAATTATACTATTTAATGTTTAATGCTCATTCTTATTAGCTGTTGCTATTTTTATCTTTTTAGCAGTTTCTTAGATGAAACTGGTTGTCTCTATTTCCTAATAGAAACTTGATGTTTCTATTACTGTAAATATCTTTGTATTATTATTGAGCTTCATTTTTCTCATGAATCAATTCAATTCATTCATTAATTAGCAATCATATCAACCAATACAGATAACTACATGGTGTTTCATCATCTCCAAATGTCAACATCAACATTATTTGGAGAATTATTTCTAAATGTACAAAGTTTTGCTAACACATACATGAGGTATATTTCCATTCTCCGTGTTCATATTTGGGAAAAAAAATCATGTAAAATTGGACTAGTTGGTTGTAATATCCATTTCATTTTATTAACTCATAATTTTAGGAAGTACTTTGCTAATAAATAAATATGAAGGCTTAATGGCAAATAACCAGCAAAACAATCAGAAAACAATGAAATATAACGGTAAATCAATTCTTCCAAACGCTCTATTCATAAATGCCACAGGAAAATATATGTGCTAATGAAATAGATCAATCATCATAACATAGGCAGAAATAGGAAGCAACAGATTCAGCCAGTCATTTTATTAATTATATTAAGAAGTTACATGTTGGCAATGGTCTCTTCTAAATGCAGAAATTGATTTACTAGAAACCTAGCTGGTTGATGGTGATGTGAATTGCTGTTAATATATGGCCACGGTACTCGTAGAAACTGTTGCAATTAGATCCTCTTTCCTCCGTTAAGTGCCAATGAAGAATCTGAAATGATTTCCCCCTTTAGACTAGCTAGCGTGGATGTTTCCCCACTGAAACTAGTTTTACTGTAATATCCGTAGGGAGGATAGTCTCACGCCAAACAAAGATCTACACTAGGGTTACCAACCACCATTCAAAGTTCAATGAGGCCACAAAATCAATTAACCAAATCATCCACACATATACACGAATGAGCTCTTACTTCTCTTTTATTACAATGGCTTATCAGAATACCATGGGTCACCTTTTCTTTTAGTAAAGTGACTTTATAATATTCTTTTTTCTTAGTCACTTTTAATCAATTAATTCCCTCATAATCCACAATAAATTTTAATCAGTAGCCTAGGCTATTGAGATGCTCTACGTTCCCAATGCCCAAAAAAAGGGACATTATATTAGTCAAACAAGCAAAGTCAGCTTCAATTGTTAGATTTCGAGAAGCTTCAAAAGTGCTTTGACCACTTTATAAGTATAATTGTTCTTCTATAGCAAAGGGGTACAGATATTTTGTCCACTTTTAATTATTTTACTTTTGACCTCATCAAAGTGGACAAACTTTAGTTAGGAAACCACTTGTACCTTCCCATGGTTTTCGAAAGCACATGGAATTGTAGTTGACGGATTGGGGCCCTCCTTGTCCCATAAAAGGCACTCTACCTCATTTGACAAATTTGCAGATAATACAAAAAACTATTTTGGTCATCTGGTGTATGAATTTAATGAAAAGGTTCAACACCTTAAGCAATCAAGGTAGTAACTCGCTGGGAGAAGGATTTTTCTACTTGTTTCGGGTTGTTAGTTTTCTTCCATCTTTTACATAGAGGAAAATTGCAGCACAATAATTTTTACAAGAGCATAAAGAAGGATGATCCCTGCACATATTTGCAGGAGTTTCATTTAACGTCTTCTGATCAGCTACGCACAATATTTTCCCAACAATCTAAAATTTCTTAGGATTTTTAGGTTTAATTTAATTAATTTTAGGTAAGATTAGGTTCATGTAACTATTTTTTCTCATTTTTTATAGATTTAAATTCAGCTTTTTTTTCTTTTTAACTCAGGGATTTTTTTGTTTAGTTAACTTTCAAATTTTATTTTAATTTTATAGATAGCCTAAATATTAGAGTCAAGTCTGATTTTAAGAAAAAAGGGTAGAGAAATCTAGTTTAATGATAAATTTTGAATCAAATTTTTATTTTTTTGGATTATATTTAGGGTAGTTTTTAAATTAGATTTTAAATTTATAAAGTTTATATTAGATTTTTATTTTTATTTTTTAGTTAAACACTAGTTTAGGATTTATTTAAAAGATAAAAAATAAACAAACAAACCAAAAAATATACAAAACAAGAAAAAGAAAGTCAAAACAAAACTAAATAAAAATTTTAAAAACTAAGAAAAATGTAAAGGAAAAACGAATCAGATTCGGATCCCAGGAAGATACGCAAATTACCACACAAAGGGGGAAAATCAGATATTAAATTCCACAGTTTTTTTTCAGTTGCATAATTCTTCAGGTACACAAGTTCTGGCAAGTCCAAAATCGTTGCTTGATTCACTGTTGATTTTCTGGAATTTGCACATTTTGAAAATTTTCTCACAAAGGCGGAAAATCAGATATTAAATTCCACATTTTTTTTTCAAGTGCATAATTCTTCAGGTACACAAGTTCTGGCAAGTCCAAAATCGTTGCTTGATTCACTGTTGATTTTCTGGAATTTGCACATTTTGAAAATTTTCTCACAAAGGAGGAAAATCAGATATTAAATTCCACATTTTTTTTTCAAGTGCATAATTCTTCAGGTACACAAGTTCTGGCAAGTCCAAAATTGTTGCTTGATTCACTGTTGATTTTCTGGAATTTGCACATTTTGAAAATTTTCTCATTTTATCATATGGGGCATTTGAAACAGATCATTAAATTGGTTTGAAACTCAAATTTTAAATGTGGATTCAGGGTATCATATTCTGAACCAATGTTACCAGACTCGGAATCGGCAATAAATCGGCGAGGCAAAAGAGCGAAGAGTTTTAATCGGATCGGGAAAAAATTGGCAAAAAATCGTTGAATTCATTAAATAAAAATATACACATATATTGAATTAAAAAAACCATTTTTCATTAATATTGGGTAAAGGCATGTCCAAACAATGCATAATATCAATAGATGTCCAAAATATCATAAATAAATAAGTATCTCATATATGTTATGAGTCCAAACATGATCCAAAGCACTGAGTCTTGAGTCCTTAGAAGCATATGCTTCTAAAAGTTTACAAAAAACTGCATACTAATCAGAAAAAAACCAGCAACTAAGAGTCTAAGACTCTTAAGAGTGAGAAATAGAAGCGATTCCTTCCACTCCTTCGCTTGCTTGACTTTCAAAGTTCTCCAAGTCATGAAGGCTTAAAAGAGGAGGCTCATCTAATTGAACCCAGTCTGCCGCATTTGTAGCTTGCAAATCTATCTCTTCAAGGTCGATTGGTGAATGATCCATATCTGTCATTATCATGAGACATTGAAATGTGAATTAAAGTTTCACTTTGAAGTTTGAAGTTTGAACTTTAAAGTACAAACTAGATTATGAAACCTTCAAATTCAAGCTCTCGAGTCTCACCTAGTATTTGTTTGTTGCGAAGTCATAGATTGTAATGGACACATACAAGGTCATTCAAGCGTTTTTGTGTCAATCGGTTGCGCTTCTTAGAATGTATTTTCTCAAACATGCTCCAGTTGCGTTCACAACCTGAAGCACCGCATGCTTGGTTTAAGATTCGAATGGAAAATCTCTTCAAATCTAGCGTATCACTACCAAAGTTTTGCCACCAAAGACCTAGCAAGTGGTAAGGGTTTGTGAGTAGAAGTACTAAATAGTAAAAACTTAAAAAGAAAAGAAAATTTAATAAAACATTTAACATACAAAATAAAGTTTAAACAAATTTAATGAATTGATGAAGCTTTCAAGCTGGGTACCTGGCAACATCTTAGACCTTTGTCTTATAGCACTGGTATAGGCAAACAATTTAGATAGTGCACTATAATCTTGTAGTTGGGAAAAGACACGACTTTGATGTTCTGGATCAGGCAAGCACCTTTCCACGCATGTCATAAGTCCTCTGCCAACCTCCCCATCCTCATTAAATTTGCTCTTATCATAAAAATATTGTGGGTTTAAAAAGTACCCAGCAGCATGTAAAGGGGAATGCAATTGCCTATCCCAACGTGCATCTATAATGTCCCAAAGAGACATATACTTTGTCTCATCATCCCCATATCTTCTTTTGATGGCCTCCCTTGCGAGATCCGTCACCTCATAAATGTAACCCATAGCGGGTTTGTCACCATCAACCATCCTGAAAGTTCAAACATTCAAATTTAAAGAAATATGAAACATTGTAAATAAAAAGAAGCTTGAAATGAAATTTAAAAAATGAAAAAGTTAAAAGACTTGAAGTACCTGAGAACTCTAACAAGGGACTCCGTCACAGCAATAATCTCTTCGGCATCTTTCCAGAAACCATCATTAAACACAAGTGCAGCAATTTCGATGCCTTCAAGGGTCTTGGAATGTTTAGATCCCATCTACTCAGGTCGCAAGAACATCCTCTTCAGATTTATCTTTTGCTCAACCACAGATTGCAAAGATATGAAATTTGTTGCAAATCTAGTCACTGCAGGTCGAACAATTTCTTTACCTTCAATGTATTTTCTCATAGCGTTTAGGACAATAGTGTGGTTGTATAGGTATTTGGTTATGGATTTTGCCTTCTCCACAACCTCATGTATCCAATGAAGCTTACCAATGTCCTCAAGCATTAAATCTATGCAATGGGCAGCACAAGAGGTCCAAAAAATAGTGGGGTGCCTAATCTCAAAAAGTCTACCAGCAGCCATATAATTAGCTGCATTATCGGTGACAATTTGTACAACATGTTCTTCTCCCACTTCTTGAACGACTTCCTCCATCATTTCACAGATAAGTTGGGCAGTCTTAACCTTGTCTGAAGCATCCACTGATTTGAGAAACATTGTGCCTGCGGGACAAGATACAAGGAAATTTATTAAAGTTCTATTCCTCTGATCTGTCCATCCATCACTCATGATGGTGCACCCTGTTTCTACCCATGATGAACGAAACTCAGCTAGCACAAGCATGACATCTTCAACACTCTCTAACAACATATCTGTCCTAAGGCTCTCTGATGTAGGGGCTTTGAACCCTGGACCTGCAATAGCAATTGCATCAATCATAGCTTGCCAATAAGGACTTCTGGCATAGTGGAAAGGTATGTCAGAATAGTACCAAAAGTTAGCAATGGCCTTCCTTGCCTAACTATGGATATTTTTTTTCCAACCAGTGGCATCCAAGGTATGTTGGGAACTGGGTTTTGTGCAGGGAGCAAAAAAGGTGTTTATGTTTCCACCTCCAGTGTTGAAGGAAGGAGTTGAAGGACTCGTATGGCTTTGAGTTTGACTTGGCCTTGGAGGCATGTGTGGAAAACTTGGGAACGGCATTGAGGATTCAACAGAGTGAGGTGACATGGGGCTAGTGGTAGAAAAACTATCAACTCCAAGAGTTCCTATTTCAGTATTTTGCTTTGCTTTCTTCTCATTATGCTGATCTAACATCTCAAGGGCCAAGGCTGCTTGGTATTTGACATTATCGTCAACCTTGCTACAAAGACCTATATCATGGCCAGGTATTTGTGCAAGGTGGAACTTGAATCTATAAATGCCTCCACTACATTCCTTTTTGCAAAATTTACAAAGGAGCTTAGGGTCTCCGGGAATCTTGTCACAATAAGCCCAAGCAAAATCCTTCTCTCTCGGCATTGTTGTTGCTTTGAACTTGTGTTTAATTTGTGGCTTCTGTTAAGATTTGGAGTCGTGGCTTCTATTCAATTTGTGGCTCCTGTGAAAGACAACAAAAAGTCAAATTTAAAAAGGATCCAAAAATTTAAAATATGCTAGAAATTTAAAAAATTAAATGAAGACAGATGTCAGTAAACATATAGAAATGTTGCCTTTCAATAAAACCAGAAAACATGCAAAACCCTGGTTTTATTCAATGGAGCACAACACAGCTCTAAAAATTGGCACAAAAGCACACCAAGAAAGTGCCATGTCATGCTGAAAGGCCAAAGTGCAGTATTGCCTTTTAAGTTTTGCTGGTTGAGAAAATCATAACAGCGGCACAGATGACATGCGAAGCAGACCAAAAAATGGCACATTAACTACTTGAAAATTCCTTAAGAAGTGCATCTCCTTAAGTCCTTACCAAGCAAACATACTCAACAGTCAACACCCTATCTTATGCAAAAGAGATCCAAAAACTGTGCTCTCCATCACACCAACAGCAGTATTAGTAGCACCCTCCTCTAAGGTTGACTTATCTCTCATTAAATCTCGAAAAAGGTGCTTGGAATAAGTAATTTTCAAGCTTGGTTATTGATCATGCAAAAATTAAAATAACAGAAAGTCTTCACAGGTGAATTTGACTTAGCCTGAGGTGTGAGCAACCTCCATAATACATATGTTGGTCCTCCATGTGCATATCCCAAGAACGTAGCTTAGGGAGTAAGCTACCTCATTAGACGTGGATTTGAAATAGATCTGATATGCTTCATATTAGAGTTGGAAAACAGCGCAATTTGTTTCTCAAACTAAATAAAATAAGGATAAATAAATATCAGAGTTGGATAAATAAATATCAAAGTTGGAAAATAGCTTGATACCTATAGGATGTTGCACCTTAGTACTACTGTCAATACATATATGGCAGGCATGGCATCTTTGCGATATGGTTATGTCATCTCTGCGATATGGCATGGCATCTCTGCGATATGGTCATGTCTGTCATCTCTCTGCGTTATAGTTGGTCATAGTTGTATGGATTAACTCTGCGTTATATATCAACTCTGTATGCCATCCTCTGTATCACATGATCTGCATCTTTGTGTTTCATGGCTTGTCATGACTCTATAGAATATGGTGGTCTACGCATCTCAGATGTATGGAATCACAGATACATATATGGCAGGCATTATTGTTGTATGCCATCGCAGTTATATGTATGGATGGACTAGGCACTCGAGTATGACATCACAGTTATATATATGGCATTAGCATCTCTATTCTTCTCTGCTGTATCGCATCACAGTATCACATCTATATCTCAGACATCATTATATATATAGAGAGAGGGGTTACCTCAAGGCTCACGCAAGTATATCTCAACAATCCGGCTTTGCGGCGTCGAATGCAGCTTTGTGGCTTTGCAGTGTAACCGTGTCAATCAACAATCACGCTCTGCGGTGTATGGAATGCCTCTGCGGCTCTGCAGCGGTGTCGACTCTGCGGTGTCTGGAGTCTAGACTCAGGACTTTGAAACAGCTCTACCACGTAATCGATAAAGTTATAAAACGACAATCTGAAACCCAAAACCCGATAAACCTAAACCCATAATTGGCGGGACTCGAAAAAAAACGCAGAATCGGAATAATCGTGATACTAAACCCAAAAAGTAAATCTTTGTGGTATTGTGTTCAGAACAGTGAAACAGGAATCAGCGATTTTGCCGATTAATCGCGATTCCAACTCTGCTCGGCCATGAAACGATCCGAACCGAATCTTTCCAAGTCAAACTCGCGTTCACCACGAGTCAAACTCGGTCAACGTGATTTGACTCGCAAAGATTCGGTTCGGATCGTTTCATGGCCAAGCAGAGTTGGAATCGCAATTAATCGGCAAAATCGCCGATTCCTGTTTCACTGTTCTGAACACAATACCACAGCGATTTACTTTTTGGGTTTCTCTCAAGGGTTAAAATTCATTAGCGATCACTTGTAATTTGAACAAACGGAAAACTGACTCAGCATATAATAAGTACTTGTTGTTTGGCAAAAGTTCGTAAAAATGTATTGTTGACACCACATTAAAGATAACACAGGTCATTTTATTACTTTCACCACAGCAGAAGTTAAAACCTTAAAGATTAAATTTCATTAACATCATTTTACTATATTTGGAATTTATTTGATCTGGATCATAACCTATTAATGGTTCAAGCATGAATATTTCAAACATACAACATTTTGACACTTGCATGAATGATCTATGGTGTATTTTGAAAACGGGTTACCCTTCAAATCACACTTGCACTAACAATTTTGTTTACTATTTTTCGGAAGATAATCAAGTCCACTTGACACAAACAAATTTGGCATTACACAACAATCATTCAGAAACTTGTTTTAATGGTCTAAACAACAAATACATTTTGTGTTGTTTATGGTATTATCATGAAATGTTTGGATCACATTTGAAAAGTGCATGATAAATTATTTTCTCTACTAGTAAGTAAGCTTCATACCTTTGTATACTTTTTATGAGATCATTTTGAGCTACTATCGAATTGCTTACCATCCAAATATTATAACAATTGAGGTTTCCCTTGCTATTGGGAACAAAGGATTTATTCAACAAATGAAACCAATGATGCAATAATTCTTTCTTGAACAATATCTAACTAAATTGGTATCTATGAAACCGGATCTGCTGGAAATGGCCTGCGTGTCCGAATCCCACGAATCGGACACGATTCGATGGTGATTCGAATCCTAGAACGTGACATGTTGTGTCCTAAAGTGACACGATCGAATTCCGCACGTGTCACATTAGCGCACAACGTGTCACGATTTTGGGATTCGAATCCCAAAATAGGGAAACCCGCGAGCATAAAATCGTGTTGTTCTATCAGTCATTTACCATTTCTCTCTTTCAGTTTTGCATACATTGAGTTGTGGGCAAGGAGCTAAGGGTTTGGAGCAAGGAGCTAATGGTGTGGAGCATTCGGCAAGGAGATTCAAGCACCAGGTAAGTGCATTTCATCTCTATATTTTTGCATTTCTATTACAGCGGTTTGTATATGAATTTTTTTTACAAATTTGTGCATGTTTTGTTTTTTTTTTTTTTTTACAGTATTCATGGCTCAATCAAGGGCAACAGTTAGGGGGCAAAGGAAGGGGAAGAATGTCTCCATTGGAGATGCCCCTCCTCCCACAATATCA
The DNA here is from genome assembly GCA_031772625.1 of Pinus tabuliformis. Classification (NCBI taxonomy): domain Eukaryota; kingdom Viridiplantae; phylum Streptophyta; class Pinopsida; order Pinales; family Pinaceae; genus Pinus; species Pinus tabuliformis. The sequence continues at coordinate 391,473,545 of CM062811.1, forward strand.
TTAGAGTCTGCTGCAAGTAATGTTGAGGGAAGAGGAGGAGCTAAAGACAACATTGAGAATTATCCCTTGTGGAAATATGTCACAAGAGAGGATGGGGCAAGCACCAAGGGGAAGGGAGGAGGCAATGTGCAATGGAGATGCAACTTTTGCCACATTTCTTTCAAAAACACATATTACCGTGTGAAAGACCATTTGTTGGCTTTACCAGGTTGTGGAATTGGAGCTTGTAAAGCTGTTCCTTTACAAAAGAGGAAAGAAATGGAAAAGGAGTTCATTGTTGGTATGGCAAATGTGGCTGCAAAATCAAGAAAAACCAAGAATGAAGACCCCCTTCCATTTTGGAGGAAAGGCACCACCAAATTTCCATTTGAGAGTTCTATTGGGGGACAAGCAGCAAAAAGAAGAGCAATTTCACTTGGTCAAATGGACAAGATTTTTCAAAAAGAGAAACGGGAAGAACTTGATCTCACCGTTGCCTTCTTTTTCTATCAAAACTTCATCTCATTTAATGTTGCACGCTCACCTCTATTTATTGAGATGTGTCGAGCTCTAACCCACAGATCTCCATCATGGTATGTGCCTCCTAGTTCAGAGAAGCTTAGAACCACATTGTTGACGAAGGCAAAAAAAGAGGTGCAAAAAATGCTTGAGCCTATTAAAGCATCATGGCCAACATTTGGGGTTAACATTGTTTCTGATGGATGGACAGATCCAGCACGACACCCAATCATCAACTTCATGTTGTCTTCCTTGAATGGTCCAGTTTTCTTGAAAGCAGTGGATACACTTGGAGAATACAAGGATGCACAATTTATGGGTGCGTTATTTATTAAAGTTATTAAAGATATAGGTGTTGATTCTTGTGTGCAAATCATTACAGATAATGCACCTGTTTGCAAGGCTACTGGCATGATTGTGGAAGCTAAATATCCACAAGTGTTTTGGACACCCTGCTTTGTCCATTCATTGAACTTAGCACTGAAATCCATTGCTTCTGATGTGTTTTGGATTGGTAACATTATTGAGGATGCACGACATATCCATAACTTTGTGCAAAATCATACAAATGCCCTCACTATCTACAAGGAGTACAACAATCTATGATTGTTGAAGATTGTTGATACACAGTTTGCCTCTTCATTCATGATGTTGAAGAGGTTGAGGGAGGTCAAGACCGCTCTTGGGGCCATGGTTATTTCTGAGTTTTGGTCTTTTTGGAGAAACACAGATCAAGTAGCCTCTAAAAGAGTGAAGGACACAGTGCTAGATGATGCTTGGTGGGAGAGGGTAGATCTAATTATTCAGATCATGGACCCTATCATTTCTTTGCTTCAATTTGCAGATACAGACAAACCCATCCTAAGAGAGGTTTATGAGGTATGGGATTCCATGATTGAGTCCGTGAGGAGCATTATTCTACAGAGTGAGTGCCCCGAGTATGAGACATCACCAAAGGCCTTCTATGGTACTATACAAGATATTCTTGTCAATAGATGGGACAAGAATTGCACACCTTTACATTGTTTGGCTCACTCATTGAACCCAAAATACTACAAACATGAGTAGCTGAATGGTGGACCTTCCTGCAGATTCCCTCCTCACATGGATGGTGAAATCTCACAAGGGAGGAAAGATGCATTCAGGCCGGTTTTTCAGGATAGAGAATTGCTTGATGAGGTGGAGGATGCCTTTGCAGAGTTTTCCACTGGCACTGATCGTTTTGCAGGATAAGATGTGATTAGAGACAAGGGGGCTAATAAGCCCTATTCTTGGTGGGCAAATCATGGGGCAACAAGCCCTCCTCTTCAGTAGTTAGCCATGAGGCTCCTCTCTCAGGTGACTTCATCCTCTTGTTGCGAGAGGAATTGGAGCACATATGGGAATTTGTATAGTGTGAAGAAGAGCAGGCTTGAGCAGTCTAGGGTAGAGACAATGGTGTATGTGCACACCAACCTTCGTCTTATTTACAGGCAGAGGGAAGAGTGGTTGAGGGGAAAGACAAAGATGTGGGATGTCTTTCCTGATGATATGGGTCTGGACAACAGTGTTGAGTTGGCATTGGCCAACATGGATCTCAATGATCCAGTGCTAGAGCCTATTAGATTTGATGACGGTGATATTTTAGAGGGGTCATCCTCCATACCAGCAGATACAAAGGCGACTATGGATATAGGGGAGGAGGAGGATGTAGAGGAGAGCAGTGGCGAGTCTAGTGACCATGATGATGAGGACATTGATGCTGATTCTAATGATGACTATGAGGATTGTTGACTCATGAGTCATGGGTTACCTATTGCCTTGAGGCTTATATACCTATAATTGTTTTATATTTTCTATTTCTATTTGACATTGGCATTGCACTACCTATGTAACACATTTTGATTTGATGACTTAATGAGAAAACTACAGTTCTCAGTGTCTTTATCTTACTATCTTGTAAGTTGTCTTTCATTTATGAATCATGATTTATGTGACATGTATTTGAATTTTGTATGTACTATGCATGCTATAATGTTACTAACTTACTTTGTAAACAGTAAAACTAACATCTAGATGAAGATCTATGTTTGAAATCAATGAATTTGTATCATTAATGAGAATTTGTGTAAGAAATATCTAATTTTTAATATATATATATATATATATATATATATATATATATATATATTAATAAAATAATATATAATGAATCCTACATGTCCTGTTCTGGGGGGTCAACATGTATGAATCCGACTCTTGAATCCTCGTATCCTACGAATCCCGAATCCTCGTGTTAGGTGACTTAGATTGGTATGTTATGGGAATTTTATGAGAAGCCTCAACTGCATTTAATTTTCACATATTTTGGATGATCAAAAGTTTAACTCTTTAATTGGAACTCTCATTTGAATGGTTATTCATATCTTATCTCGAACGATTTATCCAGCAAGAGGAATGAATGGTGATGCAAATGCTTCACATGATTTCACTTCACAAGAGCACATTTTTGGGCAAGAAATCCTTCTAGAGATTTAGGCTCAACACATGTTCCAACATCTATAAACAACAGTGGGATTTATCGTTGGGCAAGTAAAACTGCGGCTTAAGATTCATACACGCAAGAAAAACTGTTGGAGGTCCAATTTACCCCTATTGGTACCCATTTTAGTATTGCGTTAAATAGGACCAAACACAGACATCACTTCCACGTACCTTGAGTTTATCGAAAGGCTACCTAGGTCAAAATCACAAAACTAGCCATTCACCTGTCTGATTGTTATGGTGCACCAAAAACAACATTGGGAAGATTACTAGGGTGGTGACATGTGATAAAGAGATTAATGGAGTAGGGAATGAAAGGGGCAGCCTTGGGCCACACGCTGGGGTACAAGGGTAGTAGCTAATAAAAGGGAAGCCCACACTTGGGTATTTAATGTATAGGAGGGAGCAATCATGGTGCATGAAGTGCGCCGACCTTGATTTTTCCACCCTTCTTTATATGCCTTTTGCCTTTTATGATTTTTCTTTGATTCACTGCTCGGGGCTCAAAGGATAAGAGCATGATGTGTAAGGTATAGCAGTGGATACCCCTTTTAAGGTAGGGCAGTTCATTGCCCACCAGGGGTTGGGACAATCATGGGTTCCATCTAGGGCCCATAGGAACCAGGTTGATGGCCATGGGTATGGTGTAGAGCTCATGCATTTGGCTTTTGCCCACGTTCTAAATGTGTTTTTCCCGACCATCTTTTGCATTTTATGGTACATTTCCCTGTTAAATGTGGCCAATTATGTTTTTACTTTTATTTTCAGCTGCATCAACCTTCGAGGCATCATTTCAAGCCCAACCTAAGGTGTGGGCAAGGGGAAGGGGAGGCCAACCCTATGTGGACCCAGTGGGGAAATATGGACCCAGGTGGGAAGCATAATGAATGGAGCTATAATGAATGGAAGAGGAGTTATGTATGTGGATGAGGGAGCGGGACCACAACCAAAATCAAGGTTTCCCATGTAGTACCACCCTAAAACCCAAAGGTCAGTAAAAGAGATCGCACAAGACTAAGATCCAAGGGTAACATCCAAAAGAGGTCAAGGGGACAGAAGCACAGACCTAGCAAACTCTTTTCGCCGAATCCCACCATTAATCCATGCCCAAAAGTGTCCATGATAAGCAAACTACAATACTCAATTACCAAATGACAAAGCATACCTTTAGGTTCAAAAGGCCCACCTTCAAACATGTGATCATCACAGATGGGTGAGGGACCACATGGTTGGCTCAGGTGGCAAAAAAATGGCACAACGAACTATTTGGTGGTTGTTGGCTGTCGGCTGAGGACCATCTCGGGGAAAATTTTCTCCTAGGGATATCACCTACAAAATGGTGGGTAACAAGGCTCTATTTGGCTCATGTTGTAAAGGAACAATTATTTTCACTGCCAACTCATCATGGGATCCATCAAATTTGAATCTAAAGAGGAGTCTCTCTCAACTGCTTCAGTGTAAAACATCAAGCCAAATATTTGTCAATATACTTCTCTTGACAAGGAAGCCCTCATCATCCCAATGATACACTCCTTATCTCAATATGTTGACCGTCTAGACTCAAGGGTCATCTCCCGTTAGGACTGAACACGAAGATGATCCAATCTTGTCATAAATAAATCGTCAACATATATAATCCAAATATCAACAACATACCTGCAACATTGAAGAGAGGTCGGTGTCTGCATTAGATGACCATAAATGCAAGTAAGCCAAGACCAAAAGGCTTGCTCAAGTCCATATTAGACTTTCTTATATCTGTAATCATGAATCTCATCTCAAGTGCCTCAAAGCCTTAAGCTAGCTCCAAGTACGCTTCTTCCGTATATACATCATGGAGCATACCAGCTTCACACACATTTGATTAGTGCATTCAGCAGCAAGAGCTACAATCCTCTCCCTTTGAGTGCATATTCCTTATCACTGATGAATTTAATATCACAAAGTGTTAATTTTAGGGAAAATTGTATGTTCTGCGCTTTAAAGCAATTTTACTTCAATTTCTTTAATAGCCCAGTATCAGTATTCAAATTAGCAATCACATCAACATGATAGTAAAATGCAGATAGAACATAAATATAAACAGTAGAAGACAAGCCAAGACAAGAGGACACAAGATGTGGCACCAGCCAGGGACAAACTCCAATGTGGGAAACCCTTGATCAAATCTTCTTATAGTCTTCAATTGTTCAGCAAAGAGAGAGTACAATTTACAAATCTGATATTTTGTAATAGCAGTAAAAGAGCCCTAACCAGAAAAGTCAACACTGGTCAACAGGGCAGATTTGACCCTCAACAATTTGATCAACTTCGGCCTCCAAACAGCAAGATGAATCATCCCAAAACAGTCCAGTCAAACCTGGTCAAATAGCCAACCCTACGGTCAACCCTAGCTGCAGTCAATGTTGGTCAAAGTCAACATTTGACCTGAATTTTTATGCCCAAAAATGCGGCCTGCCCAAACAGAAATATCTCACCCAAAAACGCAATCAAACATGTCAACGCATGGTCAAACTGTCCCAAAATTCGATCTCCTGAAATTTCGGCCTCCTAAAATTTCGGCCTCCTAAAATTCGCAATCCTGAAATTTCGACGTCCTGAAATTTCAATCTCTTGAAATTTCAGCCTCCTGAAATTTCGCTCCTGAAATTTCAGACGTGTGGAGAGAGAGAGGCCCAGAAATCTGCACCCAATCAAAGAGGAGAGAGGGAGAGAAGTGTGAAGATGAGTGTCTCCAAATGACGCTAAGGCATCATGTATTTATAGAAAACGTTGAGGATGAATAGACGTGACTGTTGGGCTTCTGAGCCAACATAAGTTTGTTGGCCGACCTAGACCATTTGTCCATAGCCAAAATAAATTCATAACTTCATTTGTACGTGTCGAATCGGACGATCTCTAGATCAATCCTACACCTCTCGGAGAAAGGAATCCAAGAAAAATATTAGTTGTCATAAATAAGATGACCCATGTGGAGTTTGGCCCTAGTTGCCAATTTTAACACTCCCTCTCAACTAGGGAGAACTCCATCTGCCAATCTGTACTATCTCTGCCATCAATGCATTGCTCTGCTTTGCTCTACTAAACTATGAAGAAGAAGAAGTGATCGAGAATGCATCATACCATTCTCTACTGACCCGAAGTGAGTCCCAAATAAAAGAGAGTGTCTCATACCACTCTTACTGACCCGAAGTCAATTCCAATCAAAAGAAGGTGTCTCATATCACTCTTACTGACCCGAAGTCAGTTCCATTGATCCTAGATCAATATCGGTCATCCTAGCATAGGGAGTATAGTAGTACACAAAACGTCCATTGGTAGTACTATGGTCCCTATCCTCATTTCCCTACTCATTGGGCAGATGAGAGTTACTTCCCATGCGTCCCAAACTGCATGGGTATGATGTCTCAACAAGATAAAGATGAACCACTCATCCTGCCTACATGTCACCAGGGGTATCATAGGGGAAGGTTGAACCACTTACCCATGTACACAGTAAACCACTAGGGGAAGGTTGAACCACTCACCCTATGGTTGCTCATCGCTCCAAAAAGTACCCCAAGCCCCCCGGAGCTCCCAAAGATCAATTGTCCATATCATATAGGACCCTCATAAGAGGGTCGCTCCACGACTCCAAGTCATTCTCGAAAGGCCAAGAACTTGACCTTCCCCAGAGGCTTTGTCAAAATATCGGTGACCTGCTCATCAATCCCAATGTGATGGAGCCATATTGCTCCTCTTTGTACCATATCCGGGATAAAGTGGTACCTGATATCTATATGCTTGGAACGATCATGAAACACGGGATTCTCTGATAATCGGATCCCACTCTGGTTGTCGCAGAGGATCACAGTGGTATCCAACACATGTCCAAATAGCTCACTGAAGAGCTTCCTCAACCAGACAGCTCCACAAGAGGCCATACTAGCGGCTATGTATTCAGCCTCAACAATGCTCAAGGCAACCGATTTCTGCTTCCCGCTCATCCAGGATATCAAATCAGAAACCAAATAAAAACAGCATCCAAAAGTGCTCTTGCGATCCACCACACTGCCAGCCCAATCAACATCAGAATAACTATGCAGCCTCACATCTCCGACAGTGTATCACAATCCATGAGTGGCTGTGCCCCGAAGATATTTCAGAAGATTCTTGGCACCAATCCAATGTATATGATGAGACTCAACCATATATTGGCTCAATGTGTTAACTGCAAAACATATGTCTGGACGGGAGTTCACCAAGAACATCAATGCTCCTATGAGTTGACAATACTCAGACGCATTTCCCAACTCATGTCCAGCAGCACTACCACATAACTTCTTAAGGTTAAGTTCCATCGGGGTAGTTATAGGCTTGCAGTCCACCATCCCAAATCTTTCCAATATCTTCACAACATATTTTCCTTGAGATAGGAAAATTTCACCTGGCTTTTGCTAGACCTCCAACCCTAGGAAGTAGTGCATCAGTCCTAGGTCCATCATCTCAAATTCAGAAGCCAACTCCCTCTCACATTTGTGAATGAGAAGGTCTACACCTGTCAGAAACAGGTCATCCACATAAAGTACCAGAATGAGAGGTTTATCATTTTCAACCTTAAAGTAAAGGTTCAAATCAGCTTCACTTCTAGTGAATCTCAGCTTCATCAGATAGCTATCGATCCTCTCATACCAAGCCCAGGGTGCTTGCTTCAATCCATAGAGAGCTTTCTTCAACTTGCATACATGAGATTCCCAGTCATGAACCTCAAACCCCTCGGGTTGTTCCACATAGACTTCCTCTTTGATCGAACCATGCAAGAAAGTGGTCTTGACATCCATTTGATGTAGGTTCCATCCTTGCAAGGCAGCAAGGGCTATGATCGAGCGGATGGTGGTGTATCGGGCAACAGGCACAAATATATCATCGTAATCTACACCTTCCTTTTGAGAGAACCCTCAAGCAACAAAGCGAGCCTTGAACTTTTTTGCACTTCCATCAGCTCCATGCTTGATTTTGTAGAGCCACTTAGAGGTGACAACCAATTTGTCCTGGGGTCTAGGGACCACATTACAAACATCATTCTTCATAATTGACTCGCATTCTTCATTCATAACATCCTTCCATACTTGTTGCTTCACGGCTTCTTCAAATGATGAAGGCTCACTTGAATGATAGTGCTCATGACGATCAAGTATCTTTAATACCTATTCGGCTTCTTGCTTTCACGAAAGGTCCCCCTTGGTGCAATATGTCTCTCGGCATCTTTGAGAGTCTCCCTAAGCCATGAGGGTCTCCTCTTGGAGGAGGAGGGCTCTTGAGGAGGAGGATCAATAGGATCCATAGGTTCAACAACATCTAGCATTGTTTCATCTTCTTTTGCACCCTATTTTCTAGTGTCAGCTTCTTTGTCCTTCCTTGGGATAGGAAGGTTTTTGATCTTCTTGAGGGCCATATCTTCGTCGAAGGTGACATCATGATTTATCTCAACTTCCCTTTGACCAGCCACATAAATTCTATATCCCTTAGAATTTTCACTATAGCCCACAAAGATTCCTTTCTTCCCAAATACACCCAATTTGCTTCTTTTCTCTTTCAGCACATGAAAATATACGGGGCTTCCAAAAATTCTAAAATGAGAGACATCAGGTTTCTTACCTGTGAACATTTCTTCGGGAGTCTTGAAGACCAATGCTTGATGAGGGCATCGGTTTTGAACATACACATTGGTATTTGTAGCTTTAGCCCATAGTAACTTCGGAATCCATTGATAATGAAGCATGGCACGAACAGCGTCTACAATAGTGTGATTCTTCCTTTCAGTCACACCATTCTGCTCGAGAAATATGGTGTTGTAGTCTCCCTCTTTATGCCAGCTTCTCTGCAATAATCTTGGAATTCATTGGATTCGTACTCGGTCCCATTATCAGTCCTCAATATCTTGATTTTCTTCTCACATTGGTTTTCGATAAAGGATTTGAAGTGTCGGAACCAGATGAACACTTCATCCTTCTTAAAGAAGTAGATCCAGGTTTTGTGAGAAAATCATCCATAAAGGTGAGATAATATAAATATCCTCCCAAAGAGTTACAGGCATCATACCAGTTATGTCATAGTGGATCAATTGCAATAAGTCTGTGGTCTTTTTATCACTTGAGGCGAATTGTCCCCTTGTAAGTTTTCCTTCGGCACATCCTGGACATACACCTTCATGCTCTACTTTTAATTCGGGCATACCTGTCACCATCTGTCTCACATCAGGTAAGGTCTTATAATGAAGATGAGCAAACCTTCGGTGCCATAGTTCAGATCAGTGTTGATAATATCGATATCGGGAAAATATCGGCGAGGGTCCAGAAGATATCTTATCGGCAATATCGGCGAAAATATCAGCAAAATATCGGCAAATATCGGCAAGCATAAAAAATGCATAATATATTCATTTTTTTCAGATTTTTAAACATATAAAGCAATAACAACATGAAATAAACACATTGGCACATAAATATGAAGAAAACACTGATATATATGATGTCAAATAGAAATGATATATCAAAGGCGATACCAAATCGTGCTAATCCCTGATAATTGTCCATTCAAGGACTCAAATGTGGAGAACCAATACAAAATAACATCACATATAATAATAAAAGTATCTCATCATCATGAGTTACATGTAGCATAACAAATAAAACTAGCAGCTATCTATCTACTGCCCTCTCCCCCTTTTACGGGAAAACATGATGGGCTGTTTGCCAGGCCTGCCCCTAGTAGTAGAAGGCCCTGACACTGCCTCTGCACCTAATGTCAAATAATGAGTGCTAGGCATGGAGCTATGCTCTCCTATATCTATAGCAGATGGTGTTGATGCTGATGCTCCCGCAGTGTCCTCCTCCTCCTGCTCCTCCTCTAAGTGCTGCTGCTCCTCTGACTCCGAGTCCTCCTCTTGCTGCCCCTGCTCTAATGGATCATCTGCCACTGGCTCTAACCATGAAGGTGACTCCTCCAATATGGGCTCCTGAGACTCCACCCTCCACGGAGACAATACATCAATATTGTCTAAGGAAATGGCATCTGGATCCACTGGTGATTCTATTTGCCTCACTCGAAGTCGGATGTTGTAATGCACATCCACCAAATCGTTGAGGCGTGCGAACTCCAACCTGTAAGAGTGTCAAAAAAAGTAATGAGTCTTGACTCTTGACTCTTGACACTTGAAGGTCATAAATTAAAAATTAAAAATTACAATAAGTGTAATTGCTCAACTGAAGGCTTGAGTTCAAAGTTATACCTGTTGCGCTTTTTGGCGTGTATTTTCTCAAATACACTCCAATTGCGCTCACACCCTGAAGAGCTACATGTTTGACTCAAGATTCGTATAGCCAATTTTTGCAAATTTGGTGCCCTTGCACCATAGCTTCGCCACCAAATATCTACAACAAAATAATGAAATAAAAAATTCAAAAACTTAAAAGTTAAAAGTTAAAACATAATTAAATTCAAATTTCTAATTTCTAATGAGTGATGACTTGTCACTTACGTGGCATGAAGAGGGCCCTTTCCCTAATGGCATCATCAAAGCCAAATAGGCCAACACAATCCTGATAACACTGTACCTCGCGCTTGATTTTGCTACGAAGCTCAGAATCAGGTACCATCCTCTGAATACAGGAATGGAGCCCTTCCATCACCTCGCCATCAAAATCAAAGTTGCATTTGTATGAAAATGCAGGGTTGAGGAAGAGTGTTGCTGCATGAATGGGTCGATGAAGCATCCCTGTCCACCGACTATCGATCACATCCCATAACATCATCTGCCTATCAAGGCCAGCAGAACCCTTGTCTGCATAATAGGAACGAATGGCCTCCTTGGCCCTATCCATGCCCTCATACAAATAAGGCATTGCAGGCTTCTCTCCATCCACCAATCGAAGAACCTTTACTATAGGTTCGCTAACTGCACATGCTTCTTGTACTCCACGCCAAAATGTCTCAGAGTACACCATTTTTGCAATGGCTCTCCCATCAGGTCTCCTACTGTATCTACAATTACGCCAATCATCAGACACAAACATTTGCTTCAACTCGAACTGACATCGAAGCAAAGACTGAAGAGTAATAAAGGTTGTGGCAAAACGTGTGATGGCAGGACGCCGCAACTCCTTGTTTATAGTGAACCTCCTCATAAGGCTAAGAACAAAAGCATGGTTATAAATAAACTTGGGGATGCTCCTAGCCATATCAACTGCCTCCTTGATGAAGGAGAGTTTCCCCATATCCTCAAGCAACAAATCAAGACAATGCGCTGCACATGGAGTCCAGAACAATGTGGGATGCCTCTCCATAAGCATTCTGCCGGCAGACACATAATTAGCTGCATTGTCTGTTATGACTTGCACCACATTCTGCACACCAATCTCCCGAATGAGCCCATCTAACAACTTACATATCGTTGCTGCATCTTTGATATGTTCTGATGCATCCAACGATTTAATAAACATGGTACCTTTAGGACAATGTACCAAGAAATTTAGAAGGGTCCTACCCTTCCTATCTGTCCAACCATCAGACATCACTGTGCATCCAGTGACTTCCCATGTCTTTTTCAACTCCGCCAATCTAGAGTTGATGTCCTGTTTTTCTGCTTGAAGAATTGGCCCCCGCAACTCCTCATATGTGGCACTTTTGTACCCTGGGCCCACAATAGCAATAGCATCACACATTGGCTGCCAAAATGGATTGGTTTTTGTGATGCTGAGAGGTAAGTCGCTCCAAAAAATACACCTCCCCATGACTCTATCTGCTTCTTGCTTCTCCTTTTTTTTAACAAGCGATTTTATGCCAGGTTGTGCTCCAGCTCCTGTTCGTGGAACAAAAAATGATGACCTCGCATTCACACTAGCAGTAGCGCTAGCATGTGATGGTGTGCCAGTTGTGGAGCCCCTCCCACTAGGGCCAGTAGGGCCACTACCCTCAACATCAAAATCAGGAGAAGATATCCCGAAAGATCTACCTGCACGTTCAGCTTTGTTTCTTTCCGCCTCTTCCTTCTTTCTGTCCTTTTCTTCAATTGCCTCAAGAGCTTTTTGTATAAGCTCCGGACTAGAAACTGTACAAATGCCAACATCATGTCCAGTGAGTCTAGCAAGATGGTATTTCAGTCGTGTAACCCCACCTGTCATCTTGGTCCCACACAATTTGCATGCAAGATATGCACGATTTGTCCCACCATCAGGGATCCCATACTCCCAAAATGGGTCCAAGGTTTTTGGCATATTTGTATTTTGTAGTGGGCTAACTCAAAAGGAAACCTACAGCACCAAAAAAAAATTGGAATTAGTAACTTAATAAGTAATACGAAATTACAAATAAGTTAATAACCACATCATTTTACAAAACAACATCCTTATCTCTTAGATCAGTGGAGGAAAGAAATTTTATTTCTGATACAGCCTAAATATTTCTGATAATGTAGCAAAAAAAGGAAAGAACTTTTTTTGTTTAGCTTAAAGAGACAACAGACTTGGCCCTGGGATAATTGGCAATGAATGGTCTTCAAGAAGCAGCACAAAGTCAAACAGTCCTCAAGAGTCAAAACCTTCCACAAGGCGGCAACATGTTTAATATGGCATCGAGACATGCCAGCTGTGTCATATACTTTTGTTTTTAAATATTTGTGTTCTCCGATTGCAGCATTAGCAACCTGTAATTGTGTTCATTATAAGGCTATGAAACCGGATTCGTCCTAACCCCTGGACGAATCCCGAATCGGACGAATCGGACACGATTCTGTCCTGACACGTGTCATATTTCCATGACTCGTCGTGTCATATCCGGGTACGTCGTGTCATGAGCGTGTCAGAAAAATTTGGAACGTGTCACGATTTTTGGAACGATTTTTGGTTTCGGATTCATTTTTAGGGGTTTAAGTTCGCTGTTTTCATTCGCATTCACTGCTTCTGTATAGACCAACAAGACCACTGTTTCCAAATTGGAAGCTAATACTGATATACATCAATGACTCTGAGACTGGGAGTTGTGCAAAAGCTCTCTGGCAATGACTGTTTTGCTTTATCTTCTTCCTTTTCTTTCATATCAGTCACTCTCAGGCTTCAGCAAATGTTTGTTTCTTGAGCTGATCCCTGGTGGGTTTGCAGAAGCATTGAAGTTAGGTTCTCGTGCAAGTGGGTTCTAGACTTCTAGTGGTTGAGCCTCCAGGGTTTGATCTCCTAATGTTTCCTACTTCATCATTTTGCTACAGCTGTCCTATTAGTTTCATAACAGTGAGAAAATCAAACTTAAATCAACATAAAAACCCCTCACATCTGCAATGTGCATAAATCTAATATGACAGTGGCATAACCTTATTATAATTTTCACTGTTTGTTTCAAAGTGCTCCAGTACAGTTCAGAAAGTACTGAAAATTTTCTAATTATTTGGCACACTTGGCACAGGGAAATTTCATTAGTAACTCATTTATGTGACCAGTACCACTGACATTTATTTGAATTTTGTATGTACTATGCATGCTAATAGCTATAGATGAAGATCTATGTTTGAAATCAATAAATTTGTATCATTAATTAAAATTTGTGTAAGAAATATGCTAATAACTAATTTTTAAGATATATATATATATATATATATTTTAAATATATATATATATATATATATTTTAATAAAATAATATATAACGTGTCCTAACCGTGTCTTGTTCCGGGGTCAGCGTTTCCCGAATCCGACACCACGAATCCCGAATCCTACGTGTCCCGAATCCTCGTGTCAGGTGACTTAGTTATAAGGTTTTATGGGTGGTATAATTTGCTATAATATTTATTTTTATATAAATATTAGAAATAATATTTCTAATAAATAAAATTAGATAATTATATTAGAAATAATATTTATAATAAATAAAATTACATACTTGGTTGTTGGAGTTTTGTAGAGAGATTTTATGGACAATATTCTCAATATTTTTATAGGCCTTTTGTAATTTAACTTAGATATAAATAATACAAATTATTTGTGTTTAACTGTAACATGCCTGTTTCTCAAAATTCTTTATTAATATCAAATCCAAATCCAACTCTGGCTTAACTCACTCCAAAGAAAGCCATGAAAATGGTGAGGTAGTAAATTTCTATCAACTCTGGCTTTCCTATTTAATTAGTGGTGGCACCAGGCTCAGTTAAATATGATACTGCTTTTTGTGTCTCGCTGGGTGTGATTGGAATGAGCGGTAGAGTCCAGAGAGAGAGAGCCGTTGTGGTGGTTGTCCACTCAATAAGCAATACCTCACTCTCTGCTGACTCGCAGTTCCTTCCTCGTGCCTTTCACACTTCACTGCATAGCCAATCTGTCTCTGTTTTTCTAAATGGTTTATGTCCCATGGCGGCACCCGCAAGAGTTTTTCTGAATGGTTTATGACATATGTCCCATGGCGGCACCCGATTTATCAATTGTGATAACATCAGTGCTCGGCCTCGCTGTATGCTTACAATATTTGCTTTATTTGTGACCAAGACAGAGGCTTCACTGCTACGCAGTCATGCTACAGTCTATTTAAAATTTTAATGGCATTCAAATTTCGAAGATGAGATCATACCTATTCTTGGCACTTGCAATAATGGCTTCAAAGTTCAAACCCTCCTTCGCAGCGACCACGTTCCGGCTCCAGCTCTCAGAAAAACAATGACGTGAAAAAACTCAAAAATCAATTTATACAGGCCGCGCGGACTGATTTTAACCTCGCCGGCGATATTTTCAGTCGTCGCGCGATATTTTACGAGATATCACCGAAATATCGGAAATCGCGCGAGATTTTGAAAACCGGAAAATATCGCGATATTTTGGCGGCGATATTTCGGCTCGCCGAAAATATCGCGATATTTCCGAATATCGCCGATATTTCGGCGATATTATCAACACTGGTTCAGATTGTAGAGATGTGTCGCAAGACATGCCTCCCAATGGACTTTCTCCAACTTGATACAAAGTGTCAACCCTAAACCCAGGAGTAAAAGCATCTTTAAATTTTCTTTTCCAAACATGTACCTTTCCATCGATAAAAGCCACCTTGAATCCATTATCTTCCATTGTCGAAATGGACACCAGGTTCTTCTTGAGATCGGGTACATATAGTACTTCTTGCAAATGAATAGTGTTACCTTGATTCAATTGAAGGGTAACATTCCCTATTCCCTTCACAGGATAGATGGCATCGTCTCCGAGGATGATCTCCAAGTTTGTCTCCTTTTCTATCATATTAGAGAGGGATTCCTTGTATTCGGTGAAGTGTCTTGAGGCACCACTATCAATTAGCCAATTTCCCAAAGTGTCCGGAGGAGAGGCAGTGGAGAGGGTCGATATAAGATATTACTCTTTTTGCTTATTGTTAACAATATTGGATTCTTCATTCCTGGAGTTCCTTGATCTCTTGGAGGGTCGACCATTTCCTTGATGTCCTGCATTCCCTTTTCCCTTGCCATTGGACCTGCAATTCCCTTGATCGTTGTTGTTGAAGTTGCCCCTGGAATGATTGTGATCATCATTATGTGATGTGTCCCTTCTATTTGGACACTCCCTTGCATAGTGGCCAAACTTATTGCAAACAAAGCACCTACCCTTCCTTCCTCCCTTGGATCCAGGCTATCCATGGAAATGACCGTTAGACCTTGCATTATTTCTCCTTTTGGCATGAGCAGAGATGCAATGGGTTGCTTCTAATAGAAGGCATTTCTTGCTCCACCATTCTTGTTTCTTCTTGAATGCATCTCGACATCAATTCTTCAAACCCTGGAATTCGATCATTGTTGAGTATAGTGGTTCTAAATACATACCACTCGAGTGGGAGTCCTCCAAGGGTGGTGAGAGTAAGTTCCCTGTCAGGAATGACTTCTCCAATCGAAAGTAGATCATTCTTGATCTCAATGATCCTTAAGAAGTAGGATTGAATATCCTTGCCCTTGCCCTTCTTAATATCTTTCAACTTATTCTTGAGAAATCGAATTTGATTAGCATTACTAACCTTGAACATGTTGATCAACCTATCGTAGATCTCCTTGGAGGTCTTCAATTCAGAGATGTAGGCCATCAAACGCTTGTTAATGGAATCCCTGGTAATCTTCTTTGCTTTGGCTTCAGTGCTATTGTACTTGGTCTTCACAGCAACCGGTGCATTTGAAGGAGGCTCAGGGATTTTACCCCGCACATAATCCATCACTTCTTCCAAGGTCAAATCAAGAGACATCTTCCATCCATGATAGTCATATTTATCATGGAGCTTGTCTTCAGCCGGGAAGTGGGATGAGGAACCCATTGAGCCTTTTGTCCTTGTCCAACTGTCTTTGGTGATTGCTCTTTCACTCTTGCTTGGGCTGTCTTCACCTTAGCTCTGATGCAGTGTTTTAAGATTCAGCCGGCTTAGAACCGATTCGACCGAGTTGGTCCGAGTCAAGGCCTCACCAAGTCGACTCGGCCAGTGAACCAGCTCGTGAATAACCCGGCTGACTTGGCCGAGTCCGAGCCTACTCGGTCGGGTTGGATGACAGCGATCCGTGAATTAAAAAACGACAATTTTTTTTTTTTGCTTTTGGGGGACTCTAAGGTTTTCACGATGATACTTTAATGGTTTTTTGTCCCTAAATAAGTTTATCTCGCTTGATCTTGAGAGGTTTGTTTAGGTGGTATCACATATGTAGTAGAGATTCCTTAAGGGATAGCTTCATTCTTCTTCAAAACCTTCCAATAGGTTCTTTGCCCCTTTCTTAAAGCAAACCTAACTTTGTGGCCCCAACCTTGGCCCTCCAAAGATGAGCATCGAGCCTTGAGTTGATTCCACGTGATGCTACACCCCTTGATGAGCCTCCAAATGCTAAAACACTAAACTTAAAAGCTTGGACGTTGGATTATTTGATGATATGCCCAAATGGACTGAAAATGCCCCTTGGCTGGCCTTGACCCTATTTTGGTGGATGGTGCCTTCTTCCAAAGCACAGATGAGGACAGTTATCATTGAGATGACTTAGGAGGGCTAGCACATCCCCCTTTGATGCCAATGCTTACCCTTAGGGGTGCCATGTCACTCACATGCTTGAAAAGGGTGACATAGGGTCTCTCCTAGATGACATCATGGCAGAGGATGCACCTTTTGAACATGTACACATGCACTTTGGGACTTTCTTGGAGTGAGGAACACTCTTGCACCCTTGTATTAGTTCCTTGATGACTTACAATCTATTTTGGAGGATAACACCATTTCTAGCCTCCTTGGTTATGTGTTTTTGTTTTGATCTTTGTATCATCATCATGTATGTGTTGGACAGTGCACTAGGTGCCATTTTGATATAATGGATATATTCATGAGCCTACTTTGATCATATGTTGTCTTCTATCTATATTCTAATGTTGTGTGTTTGGAAACATGAATAAAAATCTTTAAAATTATGTTTTTTTATAGAAAAAAATAATTATTTAATGTATTTTTTACAACCACAGAGTCACTGAAATCAAGCTGACCGAGTCGATACCGAGTCGGAGTCGGAGTCGTAGTTGACCCTCGGCCGAGTCGGAGTCAGAGTTGGAGTTTTAAAACATTGCTCTGATGCTATGTTAATTTTAGGCAAAATGGTATGTTCTATGCTTTAGAGCAATTTTACTTCAATTTATTTAATAGCCCAGTATCAATATTCAAATTAGCAATCATATCCACATGATAGTAAAATGCAAATAGAACATAAATATAAACAGTAGAAGACAAGCCAAGACAAGAGGACACAAGATGTGGCACCAACCAGGGACAAACCCCAAAGTGGGGAAACCCTTGCTCAAATCTTCTTATAGTCTTCAATAGTTCAACAGAGAGAGATAGTAAGATTTACAAATCTGATATTTTGTAACAATAGTAAAAGAGCCATAACCAGAAAAGTCAACGTTGGTCAACAAGGCAGGTTTGACCCTCAACAATTTGGTCAACTTCAACCTCCAAACAGCAAGATGAATCAGCCCTCAAAACAGCCCAAGACAGTCCAATCAAACCTGGTCAAACAGCCAACCCTGCGGTCAGCCATAGCTGCAATCAACGTTTGACCTCAATTTTTGTGCCTAGAAATGCGGCCTGCCCAAACAGAAATATCTCACCCAAAAACGCAGTCAAACATGTTAACGTAACTGGTCAACACATGATCAAACTGTCCAAAAATTCGGTCTCCTAAAATTTCAACCTCCTGAAATGTCGTTCTTGGAATTTCGGACGTTTGGAGAGAGAGAGAGGCCCAGAAATCCGCACCCAATCAATGAGGACAGAGAGATAAGTGTGAAGATGAGTATCTCCAAATGAGGCTAAGGCATCATGTATTTATAGCAAACGTTGAGGATGAATAGACGCGACAGTTGGGCTTCTAAGCCTACATAAGTTTGCTTACCAACCTTGACAATTTGTCCATAACCAAAATAAATTCATAACTTCATTTGTACATGTCGGAATCAGATGATCCCTAGATCAATCCTACACCTCTCGGAGAGAGGAATCCAAGAAAAATATCGGTTGTCATAAATAAGATGGCCCATGTGGAGTTTGGCCCTTTTGCATCCTGGTGCATCTCAGCTTTTCCTCTAAGTACATCTTTTGCTTCTCGGAAGTGCCTTGGTATAGCGTGTAAAGTGTATGATACAATGTGATCTCGAACACTGTCAAGAATCAACCTCTTTGCCCTCGCCATCTCCTTTCGGTATTCCTTCAGCTGATCTACGTCCATGGGGATAGCTACCACTGCATCTATGAATGGCTTCAGGCGATATTCATCTAGAAGGAAGGACATCCTTGCCTTCCAAATGACATAGTTGGAAGCACCATCCAACCTGTCCAAATCTCGTAGTCCGACAGTGGCCATCTCAGCAAAATAAGTCGAAATCCTCCTCTTCTCTTTTGCTCCGCTGTTGCTAGGCTCTACGCACTCCCTGTTGGAGTGAGTAAATCTACTCATAACGACTATTGATCTGCAAGAGAAAATTGAACTTCTGAAGCTAGAAGTCCCTTGAGGAAAATTTCCTTCAGTGTGTGCTCTTTCTTCCTCCTAACGTTATTTTGCACTAGCAATTGCTGCAAAATACTGCATCCAACTAGAGATCTGCTCTGCAAGGAAAATATTGGTTGCTCCCTCTGCCTCAGGTAATCCTCGAACTAGAGAAAACCAATTTCTTTGTCGCTGTCTCAAAGAAATCGATTTTTCCTCAAGAAATTGACCCTCCTGGCCAAGAAACTGCGCTGCCTCTGCGGGTTTTGAATCACTGCTTACGCAAAGCTATGAAATTCCTCTTCCCTTCTGCTACTGAGCTCTCCAGTTTACAATTTGCGCTCTGATACCATGTGAAAATTTGACTAACCCTGAATCCTATTGCAGCGACTGATGTTAATTCTTCTAATTGTTAATTCAATTATAAACCATTTACTTGTTGTGTGCTATGGAAAGTATCGAATTAAATATATTGCAACCTTCACAAATAAAACATTGTGGAATAAAAAACCTTGGAAGAAATAGATGCACACACACAAAATACATTGTTATTTTTGGACTAAGTCCCCGAAAAAAACCCAACTCAGAAAAATCGGTGCAGCGTTTGAGCATTTTAATATTATGCATTAGTGAAAACTGAGTACAATCTATGGATGCTTAAACTAGCAATCCAAACAAAGAAATAACTGGCAATAATAACTAGTGAGAAAAATTTCTCACTCCACAAGTGATCCAACATTGACCTGAAGCTCTGAACTGCGTCCCCTCTCTCTGTCTCATCAGCTGCTATTTGGGAAACTGATACTCTTTGCCTCCAAACCCTCTACGCAACTTCTGGCTCAGAATTTCTCCTTCTCCCCAGCAAAACGGAAATCTCCCCAAGAGGGCTCTGCGCTGCCTTTGCACTGCCTCTCTGTGACAATCATTGCCTCTCTCCAATGTACTCGCCGGAACTGGAAAAGCTTCCTCCGGCCTCACTATCTCTGCCTCTCTCTCACTGCTTCGATCTCACTAAATCACCTCCGACAACTGAATGTTGCTACTCTAGAGATTGATTTCCTAGCAAAATCAAATGCTCAACTGATTTGGTGTGTCTTCTCCAAGCCCCATCGACTTCTACTTATAATCATTCGTTGAGACTTCAACAGCAACCATTAAATCTTAATCGATGGCTAGGATTAACTAGAAATCGATCCATGTACTTTTCTAGAACATTCTTACCGTGACTTAATTAATTTTGATTAATTAATCATATTTACTAAGTTTAGACTTAAGAAATATTAAAAACTGACTAATAAATCTAATTAAGTCGTCTCTAGGTGGAATTTCCATAAACGATTTATGGGTATTGGAGAATACATGTAATTTAGCCTCTCCACCAAATCTCGTGGCTAGAACATGTCCGATGCTACAAAAACTAACAATTGCAAGTCCAGGATGTACTTTGGATACTAGAGCTCAAGTGCAGCATGCTTTCAGTCTCAACAATTGAGGTGAAGGGGTTTAATGTGATATTCTGGGAAGGAAAAGTGATGTTCAAGCATAGTGGTTCTAACTCTACCCAAGGAGTACTTCTTGGAGACGGAGAGAATGGCATGTACAGGCTAAAGGGCAAGCCTAAAGACCAAGGAAAGAAGAAGGTTACAGAGACTCAGACGGAGTCAAGTTCCAAAGGGAGTTTGTCAATTCAGAGGGAGAATCTACAACCCCAAAAGAGTTCATCAATGGAGACTTTTGTATCTTAGAAGAAGGAGCCACAGAATGGCTTAAAGGCCTATATGACATTGAAGAGGCAAAAGGCTTCCATTAGTTGGGACACTTCCAAGAAGCATATTGTTCATTCTGCAAGCTATGCTTCTTTGGTGGAAAACGAAGCATATGATGATTGTTACAGGACAGCCATAGAAGAGGAATGTGTTTTGGCATGGGAACATAGAGACCTTCGGGGAAAGGAGCCTCAAGAGGTACTCCCACAAGCGCCGAGTGTTAGGCTTGTGAGGAGAAAACCCACAAAAAGAAGAGTTTGTGGGCTAGGCACCCAAGTTTGGGGTTTTGATCCAAAGTGGGTGGGCGTGGAACCAAAGGAAAGCAATTTAATATTCTCATTAATGGTTGTGATTGAGTTGGTAACACCTTGATGGACGAAGGGGTTCCAAGAGTGACCTAAGGACAAGTATAAGTAGCCAAACGATAGGCTAGTCACAAGATGTGGAAGGAGGCACACTGGTGTGCACAAGACAATCTCCAAGAGTGTCGCGAACCTTAGAGAAAAGTTGCAACAACAAGGAGCAAGTGTTCGTCGCATAGAGGAAAGGGCAGAAGTCTATGATCTGGGCAAAAGGCAACGAAGGTTACAACAAGAGGCCAAGATTCTGGAAACAAGGCTGCTACAAGGAAAGGTTGTAAGAGGCCTAACCGAGGACAGAACCAAGCGATCATGGGCTTAACTCAACAGGCCGCAGAGGCCAAGGGTCGTAGGGGCTACAAGCCACAGGGCTATAGGCCGTAGAGTTGAGGGCTAAAGAGGGTTAATAGGAGAGGCCAAGGGTGTTGCACAGTCTAGACAGAGGCTAGGAAGAGTGTCGAAGGTTTAAGAGGATGGATAGAACCAACAAGAAGGCCTAACCAAGGTCTGTTGTGGCAGGCTAGAGAGAAAAGAACGTTTGAAGCAATGGAAAGAGGTTTTTCAACTAGAGAACAGCCCTAATAGAGGATTGTCAGGTTACTATAGCAATCAGATCGAAGACTTCAAGAACCCTGTTGCAAAGGACAGCAGCAACAGAGATCAGTGGGCTAAAGGAACAAGCCCAGGTGAGTTAAATGTCTTGTTGGTTGTGTTTTTTTGTAGAGAAAGGACAATTATCATATTGTATGTTGGGTAGATGAGAGCCTAAAGGAGGCTATCGTGATACCAAAAGCCCTCACAGCCATATCTACCTCCTTTCTTTTTTCATTAAATCTTTCAAAGCTTGGTTGAGATACCAAACTAGTGTAAGGAAAGAAGAAAGGAGAGGTTATATGAGATGCATTTCCTACAACATTTAATGGGCCAATAGCTATAGGAACATGTTGACCCTGTGTCTATGTCTGAAATCCACCCATTGCTACAATTTCACGCTTCATTCTTCCTCTCTTAGCATTTTGCTCCTAAATGGCATCCAAATTAGCTTGCATTTTGGTTATGACTTTTGGAGGGCAATGATCACAAACTACCACATCTTTACATGTTATTCTAGACAGGTGGTATTTCAATCTATTTATGCCCCTAACACCACAGTGACACAAAATATGCATTTGACTCTCAGGTCAAAACCCGAAAATTCATGGGAACAATATTCCCAGGCTTCATCAAGAGGCCTTCTAATCTTGGATCCATGGAATTTATGAATCAAGATGCCAATCTGATTTCGAAAAGAAAAACTATATTAAAAAAATGTAAATTATTTTAATCGTTGAGGCCTGCAACAGGAAATGCAACAAAAAGAAAGGCCCCATAGAGAGGCTTGTAACAGCCACAATGTGGTTGCAGTCACACTGTGGCTTTTACAGGCCTCTGTGAGCCTACCTCAGGGTCACAAAGTCCTTCAATAGGCCCTCTGCTTGGACAAGGGACCTATTGCAAGCCTTTCTGGGCCTAAGATAGGCCCGAGGAGGCCTGTAAGAGCCACAGTGTGGTTGTTACAAGCCCCCTCAAACTTATCTAAGGGTCGCAAAGGCTACATTGTGGCAATAGCCAAATTGTGACTATTATAGGCCCTCGCAGGCCTACCTTAGTGCCGCAGAAGCCTGCAACAAGCTTCTGCAAGGCCCTCCATTAACAAATTTTACAAACAAAAAGAATCAAAATTTCAAAATGAAATAAAATACTAGGGGATCAATGCTTACCTAAAGGCTTGTTGCCAAATCGTTAAGGTTGGATGTTGGATCATGAATGTTGGAGAAGAGGCCAACTTTAACAAGAAAAAAAAAGGCAGGAAGGAAAAGATCAATTTTGGGGACAGAGTCAAGTACCAATAGAGTGTCCACAAGTTCATCAAGTACCTGCGAGTTTCAGCAGTCTAGCAACTATTGGCGAGTGGCGAGTCTATGGGCCAGGTATGGCCAATTCACTCGTTTCATAGAAGGCTCGATCATACTCCACCAACTCGCCGAGTCATGCTAAATTGTTTCCAAGGCACAAAACTTTTTGATCGATCCATTCAGGGGTCACATAGTCACATGGAAGAGGAAGGCTAAAAGGTGTTAGCCCTCACTTTCTCTTTCTTGGATTAGGGTTATCAAAATTTGATTGTTGGACTAACCCTTATCGAGGGTTTCCTCTTCAATGACAAGATTTCTCTTAATACCATAGTTGATCCATTGGCCAGACGTATTTCAAGAAGAAGTTGCTCTTAGTTGGATTTTGGGCACCAGTGGCAGTACAATATCTTAAGACTAAAGGGTAATTAGTCTTCTCAAGTCCAAACCCACATATTAGTCCAAAAATACATGGCTGATTTAAAAGGGGTTGTCATCAAAATTCAATGCCAAAAAAAGCAATTTACAAGAACAAGGTAAGCCTCACCTCACCAACCCATTTTTAAGAATGCAAAACTTTTTTCAAAATTTTAGTTTTAAAAAAATACAAAAATATAAAAATACAAAAAACATTTCACTAGCTTGAGCTTAATTTATATTTTTCAGCTAGTTTATCACCTGGGTTATGCTTGAACCTTATCCATTGAGCCCAAGAAAGGAAAAACTTGCATGTATTCTATACGAAAGCCTAAAATGAAGCAAATTCAAAGGGTTGTCCAAAAGTTTTACAGGTTTACAATACAATTTCCAGCAACAAATTTGTAGGAATTTACAGGGTAAGTTCCTCAGACAGAACACCAAAGGACACCGCTCACAAACAGATCGCAGATCAATACACCAATACTTTTGACGTGGTTAAAACCCTCAAAGAGGGAAACAGTCCACGGCCTGAGCCAACGCGGCCACTTCAGGCAATTTATTAATAAAAGAATGAAAATTTACATAAGCTTCTCTCATGGACGGTTAGCCTACAAATGACCCTCCATGCTCTTTAAATAGAGATCATGGACCAATCGGGTGTTAAGCCATGGATCAAGTGTCGATAATACCGAGGAGAGAATGAACCGTCGGATCACTACATATCGTGACCGTCGGATTGTAAGTTACAAAATGTACATAGTAAAGAAACACACTTTGCCTAACTCTATACTAGACCAAGTTATACTTAACTATTTCCTATGTGTCGGAATATCCTAACAAAATTTGAGTGGTAAGTGAAACCTTCACTCAAAGGTTTGAATCTAAAAGGTGTTAGAAAATCAGAAAGGCAAAAAGGTTTTCTTTAGTTGATAATTACTTGTGATATCTTTGAATTCTTTGTATCTTTCTTATGTTCCTCTTCTATCTTATTTCATCAAGCGATTATAAAAACAAAATATGAAGATCAAGGATACCAGATGTAAGCAGACAGCCAGGGCTAAAACACCTATATAGGGGAAAACCCAGTCAAGGACTCTTCCTTCAGTAATTCAAATTGAGATGGACCAAGACCCTAGACCAACAGACTTTTCTCCTCTAACAAGTCAACCTTCCAAGATAATATAGTAATCTCTTCTTATCCAACAGCTCCAACACAGCAACAACCCAGAAATTTGACTTCCCAGTTGCAATGTTTCGACCTCCTACAGAAGAATTTCGGCCCCGTTCCACCAACTGCACAGCTTCACACATGTTGGAAAGAGAGAAAAAATTGATTTTTACGCTTGAAAGAGTCCTCCTCCTTCGCTATCCTTCTTCCTTGAATTTTGCACTTTTTCTTGGCCCAGTTACTGCAAATCGAACTTCTTGTGTGTGAGAGACAAATGAGGTCGAGTTGTTGGCTTTATATAGTGATTTTGTTGCCTAGCTTTAAGCCGACTTGTCGAGTTTTGAGGCCGACTTGTTGTAGGAGGCCTAGAAGACTAATTTTAATATAAAATAAATTTCTTTCTTGCAAATAATTCCTAAGAAGGGTTCTTTACATTATGACATGGACAAAGACACTTGACACAAAC
Organism: Pinus tabuliformis; assembly: GCA_031772625.1. Taxonomy (NCBI): domain Eukaryota; kingdom Viridiplantae; phylum Streptophyta; class Pinopsida; order Pinales; family Pinaceae; genus Pinus; species Pinus tabuliformis. The sequence continues at coordinate 391,498,633 of CM062811.1, forward strand.
CCTAGAAGCCTGCAATGGAGGCTTTGACCTAAAATAATTGACCCAAGCATGAAACCCATGTTTTAATAAGTCAATTTTAATAATCATAAAATTTCAGTTTCTTCCTTTTGACAAATACATTATATTATGACTTAAATACATTTATGAAGATCGAACCTAAATTCATTCTTCAACATGCCCTCTTAACTAGGGAGGTATTCATAATTACATCTATATAGAGGTACATGGAAGATCTCCAAAATGAACTAGGAAACGTTCAGGCACACTCAATGCCATAGACTAGTTACTTGACCAGGGTTATCTATCCGGGTGGGACTAAGATGGACTAAAGCTTTCAGCCAGTCTAGGTACCATCAGGCTGACTAACTAACCATCAACCCAGGGATTTGCGTGTGTATCCAAGGTCAGAGCTCCAACACCAACAATACCCTCCCTCTTTAGGATCTAGACATCAACACATAGGTTGGCCAGATGTCCTCCCAAGCATCTGCCATTAGATGCTTCAACTCTCCCTAATAAACTAGATATATCCATTTGTCCAAGCATGCTTCCAAAGTGTTTCAACCTTTTTGTGGAGAGATTTACCTGTACAATCACAACCCCAATCAGTAATAAACTTTCAAACATACAAACAAGTAAACACAAAACTTTGAGGCCTGGATGCAGCTTCTATCATCAACAAGTTATCCAAATACATCTTGTCAGAAGCTTTCTCCTACCACTTCTTTAGCAGCACCAAATATAGCCTAAGTACTTCTCAAGTCTTTTGCTTGCAACTTCATGAATTACGAACATTTATTGATAGTACTTTTACTTAATTCAAAGTATTCACTGTCATAATATCCATTCCCTCTCAACTAGGGAGATATACGCTTTCTTCTATCCAGGCATCCTCGCAACTTAGGGAGATTAACTACTTCCTTCTTCCATAACATCGGAGAACCTTTTATGGCTCCATTCCTTCCTACAATATCAAGGTTGTCTTACTTCATCATGCTTATATGAATATCTTCATTATCTTGAAGATTGTGTACCTACAAATCTTTTAATAGAAAGTACAACGAAATACAAATATAAAAAAGCATGAAGTTAATTATACTAAAAGTCAGGTGATTATAATGGAAGAATTAAAACATTCAAACTTTAGACATCTAATAGCTAAACCTAGTTAGGTTCAGTAAGATAATAATATTTTAACCTTTTGTTAGAATTATTGTTAAGACTTAAAGAACCTCAATCAAGATAATAGACTCTTACTCTTGCAAACCATAGATTCCACAAAGCCTTTAGATATTAGCAATTTAATCAAATAACAATTCTACTATGCATGTTAGATTCTACTAGGGCTTGTTGCAAACCCTAGATATCAAAACTAAAACATATTAATAATATCATCAAATCCTAGGTTATCAATCTTTACTAGGCATTGTTACAAACTCTAGAATTCATGGACTAAACCATGAGCAACGACAAATAGGTAAGCATATATACATATCTAGGATTTTATAATCATGTACTAACAGATGACAACACTATCTACTAGGTAATCCTAAGACACAAACATTAATCTATTAAAGTTAGACATATAACAAATTTTGACAAGACTAGGGTTTCAATCAAATAGAGAAATACACACCTAAGGTTTTATCCCTAGAATCTTACTATAGACATCACAAGGGTTTTGCTCATAAACCCTAATTTATCAAACCCTAAGGATCTAGGGTTTCATTTAAACAATAACAGTGAACCGTAAGGGACTAGGGTTTCTATGATAATAATACCAAAACTCTAAACATTAAGAAAATAGGATTTCCAGACTTCATCTTCAACCCTAAGTAGACTTGGGTTTTATAAATATGGACATACCCTTAGGTTAGGGTTGTATAGAGAACCTTTTAGGGTGCCATACGAATAATTAAAATATAATGAGGGTATATTCAATCTGATGATTAATCAAACAAGAATCTCTTACGATTCAAAACCCTAGACATAACAATGTTAGCAACGTAGAGAAAAATCTAAAAGAAGAATGATTGTACCTTTATATGAAGAGAACTTTGTAACAAAGCTTATAAGCTAAGACATACCTTGGGTTGTTTCTTAACAAACCTTGTAGGACATCAATGCTTGAAGGGTTTCAATAGAACTTTCATTCTTCAATTCTATCATTCAAAGTCTTCTCCATAACCCTGGAGCAAACAGCAAGCTTTCGTAACCAAGAAAAATATAAAGAGAAAGGTTATTAGCATAAAATATAAACCAGTGTGGAAATAGTCAGCAAAAAATCGGGATTAAATCCCAAAAACATGATTTTTTCAACAAAACAATTTAATCGGCCGATTTTTTGCAGAATTTTTCCTTGTCGATTAAATCACTATTAAATCAAAATACTCCCGATAAAAACGAAAAATTCGGCCGTCTCTCCAAGGCCTCGGATAAGAGGTCGAAAAGGCCGAAAAAAACATATTTCTCTGTTGTTTTTGCTCCCATTCGTCCCTGTGGAGAGAGTAGTTGTTTGCCATTGCCCTAGAGGAGGAGATTTGCTAGTTTTGTGGTGGGGATTTGGAGATTTGTCCACTGCTCAACGTGAGAGATTCAAAGTGCCGAATTGTTGCTGCCAAGTATGTATTTTAATTTCTCCCTTAGTCTTTTTTACACAAATGGCTTCTTAAATCTTTCTATAATTTTATTAGTCTATTTATATCTTATTTTTGCCTAGAAATTTGAAAGGGAAACATTGTTTAGAATCTAGATTGAAGCAAAACTACAACTTTCAAGAATAAAATGACAAAAATTCAAACCCTTGTTTATTGAATCCAATTGTTTTCCAGTGACTGAGAAGAGGCATTTTTATCTAAAATCAACAATTGCATTTGTGTTTGCTTCTTATGTGATGGGAAAATTTTTATTTGTTTCAAAAAAAAATTGTGCCCAAGTTTAAATTCAAGTTCAAAGTTTGTAACAAAATGCCAGGGCTTCTGTGGGAATATGGTGAACCTGATACTATACCTGAATCTGGGGGGATCAATAGAATATATTTGAGTTGCAATTTGTGTGGCAAGCATATGTCAAGAGGTATCAATAGATTAAAATTCCATTTGGGGCCAATTCCGGGGCAAAATGTTGACCGTTGCCCAAATACATCTCCAAAAATCATCCAACGGGCCATTCAATCGTTGATGGATAAAGAGGAGGGAAAAGACACCAGGGCAACACTAAAATCCAACTTGTAGGGGCCTCAAGAGTGGGGGGAAATGAGAGTGGCAATGCTTCTTCAGCATCACCTTCCACACCCATATGTCCCAACCCCTCGTCTATCTCATCTTTTTTTGTTCCTAGAACCACACCTGGTGCACAACCAGGCATCAAATCATCACTTTAAAAAAAGGAAAAGGCAGAAGCTGACAGGTTGGTCAGTGAGTGTCTTCTATGGAGTGATGTTCCTTTCAACATTGCCAAGACAAACCCATTCTACCAACCTATGTTTGATGTTGTCATTGTAGTTGGCTTAAGGTACAAAGCCCCCACCTTTGCAAAATTGAGAGGGCCTCTTCTTCAAGATGAAAACACTGATTGCACTTCTAGAATGGAGGAGTTTAGGGCATCATGGGAACAAACTGGACGCACAGTCATGTCAGATGGTTACACTAACCAGAAGGGTAGGACCCTTCTTAACTTCTTGGTTAGTTGTCCCTAGGGGACAATGTTTATGAAATCTGTTGATGCATTTGCACACATTAAAGATGCACGTTTATTATGTGAGTTGTTGGACCTCCTCATTCAGGAAGTAGGCCCAAGCAATGTTGTCCAAGTCATAACGGACAACGCTGCAAATTATGTTGCAGCGGGCAAGTTGCTCGAGTATCCTAACTTGTTTTGGACACCTTGTGCTGCTCATTGCATTGACTTGACGTTGGAGGATATAGGTAAGATTCCTATTGTGAGGGATATTGTTGAATCATCCAAGAGCATAACAAAATTTATATATAATCATGCATTTGTGCTTAGCTTGACAAGAAAATTCACCAAAAACAAAGAGTTGGTGCGTCATGCCATTACACGATTTGCCACTACTTTCATATCTCTTTAGTCTCTGTTGAATTCTATGTGGGATGTGAAGAGCATGTTTCTTACACCGGATTGGCGTGCTTCATCTATGAGCCACAAACCAGAGGGAGAGGGCATATGCAGACTAGTTTCATATGATCAAAGCTTTTGGGCAGGAGTAGAGGAGGTGTGTGCCATTTCAGAACCTTTGGTAAGGATTCTTCAGTTGGTTGATGGGGACAAGCCCGTAATGGGCTACTTGTATGAGGCCATGGATAGGGCCAAAGAAGCCATTCGTGCTTATTATGAAAATAAGGGAGACGAGGGGTTAGAGAAACAACAGGTCATATGGAGAATGATTGATGAGCAATGGAACAATACCCTCCATCGCCCCATTCATGCTGCAGGTATCTACCTCAACCCCGCATTTTCTTACGCCTGTGGTTTCAGATTTGATGCCAAGGTGATGGATGGATTCTTCACTTGTGTCGAGAGGATAGTGTCATCTGAGCAAGAATGTGAAAATATTTCTAAAGAAATCAATGTATATAGGATAGGGGTGGCACATTTGGTTTTACCATGGCTATTAAGAATAGGACAACCAATATGCCAGGTAAGCTTTAGTTTGTTTCAAACTTTCAAGTTTAGAATTTCAATTTTTTTTTTTATGTTTCTCACTTTTCTTTTAACTTGTAGATGCTTGGTGGACAAGCTATGGTGGCAAAGTACCCCATCTCCAAAAGCTTGCCATTCGAGTGCTCAGCCAAACATGTAGTTCCTCTGGCTGTGAGCGCAACTGGAGTGTATTTGACAAAATACACAGCAAAAAGTGCAACAAGTAAAGAAAATCAAATTAAACTTTTTGAATTTATTTGATTATTTTTAATATTTAAATTTTCTAAGTACTAATTTACAATCTATGACCCTAATACAGATTGGAGTCCCAACGCCTCAATGACATGGTCTACATCTACTACAATCTTTGATTGTGGGTGAGACAACTTCAGAAACCTCTTGACGTGGAAGCAATCTCATTGGACAATATTGATACCACTGTTGCATGGAGGGTCAAGACTGATAGGCCGACCATGGACTCGATCCCAAATTGGTTAGATGTGGATCTAGAGGAGGTAGCAATTGCATGGGAGGGAGATCCAGAGGTAGAGGAGGAGGAGCAACATCAAGGTCAGGAGGCAGAGCTGGATGAGGATGATGAGGAGGAGATGACACCATCTAGGATGGGCAGCAGCAGCATAGGACAGAGGCCACCTCTTTTATTGGTTTCTAGAGGACGACTGACTCCATTTGTATTTCCAGGGGTTGGGCCTTCTTCCTCTAGAGGAAAAGACAAAGCCATTCCCTATTCCCGTAAAAGGGGAAGAGGATCTCAATGATTGATTACTTTATGACATGTAGATGACTCATGATATTTTGACTCTCGAGAGTTGAGACTCAGACAAGACTCAAGATTCAGGAGTTGATTCACAATTTTGATATGTGATGTAGCACTAGACTTCATATACATATTATATATTATTTTTCTTTACATGTTTATGTGGAAATGCATTTATTTGATGTTGTGGATACTCTAGAAGTTAGAAAAAAAATTAAAATGAATATTTTTGTGTTTTTTTAATTTTGCCGACTTTTTCAAAAAACTCCCGACTTCAACGAGTTTTTCAACTTTTGGACCCTTGCCGATTTAATCCCGACTTCGACTTTTTCCACATTGCTATAAACATACTTTGATATGAGAGAGAAACCAAACACAAAAGAGGAGACAAGGAATAAAATACTTATCTTTTGGTAAATGATGGAGCCTCCCTCTTAGTCCAATCTTTGAGGGAATCATACAACTTATAAAAATAATTCAAAAATGTCCTAACACAACATGTTACACCTATAAATCTTTAGAAATCAAAACATAAAGGAAATTCAGAACCTAGAATAGAAGACCAGGAGAGGATATGTGAAAGGGAGGACTTAGTAGTATAAGTCCTTGACTTCCAATTCTTCTTTTGTATTGTTTTTCTTAGATGGGACTTCATCAGTGACATTTGTTTGATCCCTATTTCTCTTCTAATTTCTTGGATTCTCAGGATAATGACTCTTCTAATGTCCCATCTTGTGGCAATTGTAACATTCAACCTTAGATAGGTCCATTTTCTTCTTTGGTCCTTTGAACTTCTTGAAGGTTCCCTTCTTCTTGCGATGATCAGAATAAACATTCGAGGTGTTTTCTTCTTCATCCTCCTCCTTGTTGTTTACCATCGATATTCTAGCTTCTTCTTGACTACATGCATTCCACATTTGTTCAATGTTGGAGTAACCTTCCAACAATTAAGTCTTGATGCAAAAGCACTCCAAGATTTAGGTACTCCTAGAAGGGCAGTAATTACGAGCTCCTTTTCTGGGACAACTTCATCTATTGCTTGGAGTTCATCGCTGATTCTAGATATCCTTATAAAGTATGATGAAAAAGTATCATCATTTGTCATCTTAACAGGTCTTAGTTCATTCTTGAGGCTTGTTATTTGACCAATGTTCTTGATTGTGAATAACTTGGATAGAGCCTCATACATTTCTTGAGCAGAATTTATGTTGGATATGTATGGAATTAAGTTATCCTTAACTCCATCCACTATTAGATTCATAGCCACAATTTCAAGTTCTCTAAACTTTGTTTTCTCTACATTACTTGGTTCATCAGTAGGCTTTTTGACTTTTCCTTGAACAAGATCTAAAACTTTGTTTTTTTCGAGAATGAGATATATTCTCTTTTTCCAGGGCCTGTAGTTGGAGGCCCCTTCTAATTTGTTTCCTCCCTCCATTAAGTTTGTCATTGTTCCTGTAAATAGTAGGATTGTCTTCTTATGTGATCCCCTTTTAATGTCCCTTTTCTTTATCTCCATTTTCCTCAATACAGCCTTTAACCTGCCTTTTTTTCTTCTTTTTCACCTTAGCTCTGATACCATGTTAGAAAATCAAAAAGGCAGAAAGATTTTCTTTAGTTGATAATTACTTGTGATATCTTTGAATTCTTTGTATCTTTCTTATGTTCTTCTTTTATCTTAGTTCATCAAACAATTATCAAAAACAAAATATGAAGATCAAGGACACCAAATGTAGGCAGAAACTCAGGGCTAAAACCCCTATATAGGGGAAAACCCATTCAAGAACTCTTCCTTCAGTAATTCAAATTGAGATGGACCAAGACCCTAGACCAACAGACTTTCCTCCTCCACCAAGTCAGCCTTCCAAGATGATATAGTAGTCTCTTCTTATCCACTAGCTCTAGACCAACAACAATCTAGAAATTTGACTTCCCAATTGCAGTATTTTGAACTCCTGTAGCAGAATTCCGGCCTCCTAGTTACTACAGAATTTTGGCCCCCTTCTAGCAGCTTCACGCATGTGGCAAAGAGAGAACATTTTGATTTTTATGCTTAAAATATTCCTCCTTCTTCTTCCTTATCCTTCTTCTCCTTCCTTGAATTTCGCACTTTTTCTTGGCCCAGTTACTGCAAATCGAACTTGTTGTGTGGGAGAGAAAATGAGGTCGAATTGTTGCCTTTATATAGTGGTTTTGCTGCCCAATTTTAGGCCGACTTGTCTAATTTTGAGACCTAGGTTTAGTAAGAGAAAAATATTTTAACCTTCTGTTAGGAATATTGTTAAGACTTAAAGCAACTCAATCAAGATAACTAACTCTTACTCTTGCAAACCCTAGATTCCGCAAAGCCTTTAGAGAATATCAATTTAATCAAATAAAATTCTACTATGCATGTTAGATTCTACTAGGGCTTGTTGCAAACCCTAGATATCAAAACTAAAACATATTAATAATATCATCAAATCCTAGGTTATAAATCATTATTAGGCATTGTTACAAACTCTATAATTCATGGACTAAACCATGAGCAACCATAAATAAACCAGCAATATATACATATCTAAGATTTTATAATCATGTACTAATGGATCACAACACTATCTACTAGGTCATCCTAAGACACAGACATTAATATATTAAAGTTAGACATATAACAAATTTTGACAAGACTAGTGTTTCAATCAAACAGACGGATACAAACCTAAGGCTTTATCCCTAAAATCTTACTCTAGACATCAAAAGGGTTTTGATCATAAACCCTAATTTATCAAACCCTAAGGATCTAAGGTTTCATTTAAACATTAACTTCAAACCATAAAGGATTAGGGTTTCTATTATAACAATATCAAAACTCTAAACATTAAGAAAATAGGATTTCTAGACTTCATCATCAACCCTAAGTAGACTAGAGTTTTATAAATATGGACATACCCTTAGGTTAGGGTTTTATAAAGAAACTTTTAGGGTTCCATACGATTGATCAAAATATAATGAGGGTAGGTTCAATCTGATGATTAATCAAACAAGAATCTCTTACGATTCAAAACCCTAGAAATAACAATGTTAGGAATGTAGAACGAAATTTAAAAGAAAAATGATCATACCTTTATCTGAAGAGAACTTTGTAACAAAGTTTATAGGCTAGGACATACCTTGGGTTGTTTCTTAACAAGCCTTGTAGGACATCAATGCTTGAAGGGCTTCAATAGAACTTCTTCCATGCTTCAAGTTTATCCTTTGAAGTCTTCCCTATAACCCTTGAGCAAACAGCAAGCTTTCCTAACCAAGAAAAATATGGAGAGAGGTTATTAGCATACAATGCAAACGTACTTTGATACGAGATAGAAACCAAACACAAAAGAGGAGAAAGGAATAAAATATTTATCTTTTGGTAAATGATGGAGCCTCCCTCTTAATCCAATCTTTGAGGGATACCTACAACTTATAAAATAATTCAAAAATGTCTTAACACAACCTTTTAGACCTAAAAAATTTTAGAAATCAAAACATAAAGGAAACTCAAAATTTAGAGTAGAAGACCAAGGGAGGATATGTGAAAGGGAGGACCTAGTTGTATAAGTCCTTGACTTTCGATTCTTCTTTTGTATTGTTTTTCTTAGATAGAGTTTCATCAGTGACATTTGCTTGATCCCTATTTGTCTTCTTATTTCATGGATTCTTGGGACAATGACTCTTGTAATGTCCCATCTTGGGGCAATTGTAACATTCAACCTTGGGTAGGTCCATTTTCTTCTTTGGTCCTTTGAACTTCTTCAAGGATCCCTTCTTCTTGTGATGAGCTGAATAAGCATTCTAGGTGTTTTTTTCTTCATCCTCCTTGTTGTTTACCATTGATATTCTGGCTTTTCTTGACTACATGCATCACATTTGTTCAAATGTTGGAGTATCCTTCCAACTGTTAAGTCTTGATGCAAAAGCACTCCAAGATTTAGGTAGTCCTAGAAGGGTAGTAATTATGAGATCCTTTTCTAGGACAACTTCATCTATTGCTTGGAGTTCATCCCTGATTCTAGATATCCTTATAAAGTATGATGAAACAGTATCATCATTTGTCATCTTAACAGTTCTTAGTTCATTCTTGAGACTTACTATTTGACCAATGTTCTTGACTGTGAATAACTTGGAGAGCCTCATACATTTCTTGAGTGGAATTTATGTTGGATATGTATGAATTAAGTTATCCTTAACTCCATCCACTATTAGATTCATAGCCACAATTTCAAGTTCTCTAAACTTTGTTTTCTCTACATTATTTGGTTCATCAGTAGGCTTCTTGACTTTTCCTTGAACAAGATCTAAAACTTTGTCTTTTTCGAGAATGAGATATATTCTCTTTTTCCAGGCCCTGTAGTTGGAGGCCCCTTCTAATATGTTCTCTCCCGCCATTGAGTTTGTCATTGTTCCTGTAAATAGTAGGCTTGTCTTCTAATGTCATCCCCTTTTAATGTCCCTTTTCTTTATCTCCTTTTTCCTCAATACAACCTTTAAACTGCCTTTTCTTTCTTCTTTTTCACCTTAGCTCGGATACCATGTGAGAAAATCAGAAAGGAAAAAAAATTCTTTAGTTGATAATTACTTGTAATATCTTTGAATTCTTTGTATCTTTCTTATGTTCTTCTTTTATCTTAGTTCATCAAGCAATTATCAAAAACAAAATATGAAGATCAGGGACACCAGATGTAGGCAGACAGCCAAGGCTAAAACCCCTATATAGGGGAAAACCCAGTCAAGAACTCTTCCTTCAGTAATTCAAATTGAGATGGACCAAGACCCTAGACCAACAAACTTTCCTCCTCCACCAAGTCAGCCTTCCAAGATGATATAGTAGTCTCTTCTTATCCAACAGCTCCAACCCAGCGACAATCCAAAAATTCGACTTCCCAGTTGCAGTATTTCGACCTCTTGCAATTGAATTTCGGCCTCCCAATTACTGCAAAATTTCGGCCCCTTCCAGCAGCTGCACAGCTTCACACGAGTGGGAAAGAGAGAAAATTTTGATTTTTATGCTTGAAAGAGTCCACCTTCTTTGTTGTCCCTCTTCTCCTTCTTCCATGAATTTCGCACTTTTTCTTGGCCCTGTTACTGCAGATAGAACTTGTTGTGTATGAGAGACAAATGAGGTCGAGTTGCTGCCTTTATGTAGTGATTCTGCTGCCCAGTTTTAGGCCGACTCGTCCAGTTTTGAGGTCGACTTGCTGGAGGAGGCCTAGAAGACTAATTTTAATATAAAATAAATTTCTTTCTTGACAAATAATTCCCAAGGGTTCGTTACATTATGACATGGACAAGGACACTTGACACAAACCTTAGAAGCCTGCAATGGAGGCTTTGACCTAAAAATAATTGACCCAAGCATGAAACCCATGCTTTAATAAGTCAATTTTAATAATAATAAAATTTCATTTTCTTTCTTTTGACAAATACATTATATTGTGACTTAAATACATATATGAAGACCAAACCTAGTTACATTCTTCAACACTCCATCTCAACTAGGGAGGTATTCATTTCATTCAATTTCTTCAAAAGAACTAGTTTCCATCTCAATCTCACACGAATAGAAAAATATAAAAATACAGAAATACAGTGTCATCATGGTTAGATGCAATGACAGCTCATCCAACAAGTCCTCTCTAAATAAAATTGTAAATTCTTACATAGAAGATTTGCATGATGAAAAATATAAATCAATACCTATGATATCAGACTAAAATCAGGAATTTCTAAGATAGGCTTGATTTCAAACATTTCACAATCCTGATAAAAAGATGTAAATATCCATTACTACGATTAAAAAAGAAAAAGAAACCCTTGTGGAAATTACCTTCAGATGGTTTTAACTCAAAAAGAGGAGAATCCCAACGGTTCCTTCTCTCTGGTTTTTCAAATCTTCTTACAAGGTCATCAACTCTGCTTGACGATATAATAAAAGCAGATAAAAAACATGTAAGTTAGGACACTGTAATCTTGAAACTGAGCCTTGAGCTTCCTCCATCACATTCTGTAACTATGGAGGATACTCATAATGTCACAAACCATAATACTTAATGATAATGACAAAAAAAAAGCTTGATTTAAAATTGCACCAAGCTAAAATATTTTTCATGACTAGGATTTTCTTCCTCTATGTTTTATCTATGAATGACTACAGTAGGCAATTAACATATCGACAAGCCACAAAGTCAAAAGGACCTTGAGGCAGCAGGTCCACAGTTTAAAATGCTGTTGATTCTCTTACTGTAATGATCCATTGTAGGTCTATAAGAAATATAAAAGCAATAGCGTTGACCAAAGTATGCATTCTTTCAAGAGATTAGAGTTCAAACTTCAGATTTAAAATAAAATTGAAAACCATGATTAACAAGTATGAGACATATAATAGATGCAAAAGATTGAAAATTTATAAAGGTATACAGGAAAAAATTTCCCCGTGGAAAATTATGGCAAGGTATCCTGGTACCTATGATGAAGATCATTGATTTAAATTTGACCAAGGAAAAATGACGAAATTTTCTTGAAAATGCTGCTACTTAATCTGTAGCAGGATTGCATTTGCAAACCTTTCCTACTTATTTTCCGATACAAAACTGCCTTGAAAACCCATTTTCCCTGATTCAAAAGTTACCAAAGAAATGTGTTATTCACTCCAGCAGATTGATACCCAGAATTTGTCTAGTTCTCCGCAGAATTTGAACTTTCAGGGAATCTTGTAATAAAAATTGGCAACAAATGTTCATCACAGAATTGGACTATATAGATTATCAAGGACACATTCGTAGTGAAATGTGAATTTTCTTAGCCTTTCAATGAAACAATTTTCAGGGTATTTTTGGGCAGATCAGTCAAAAAATTGGTTAACATGTACATCAAATACATATCGCAATTTCAACCCATCCTTTTCTCATCATAGGTGATTGGCACTTGCTCGCCATTGGCTCAGTGACGAAATAAAAAGAAAAGGAAGGGGAACAAGCACACTCAGAGAGTGCAGTACAACAGAGAGGAAGTTGTATGCTGCATTCAGGAAGGATGAATCACTCCTGAAAAAGAATCCATTGATTCTCTTCCAATTAGTTGATTGGATAGTATCGCAGGTGCAAGGATTTACTTCACAGGCATGGTCTCTGGTTCAAGTCCAGGATAGCCCAGCTGTGCCAGGGAAAATTGTGGGAAGAAAAAGCAAGGTAACAGATACCTAAAATATAGCTATTTTTCCATGGAGGTCTGGCGTACTTGGTAACTATATCCAATAATCTTACAATTCTTTACATGAGGCATTTTGACTAGTAATGATAGAACTTAATGCCACTGTGTCTTAATCTACAACACAAAGCATCAGACCTTTTACAAAATTCTGCTACAACCTCAACACAAGTCTCATGCCTCTCAAAAAGTATACTTGTGCAGATCTATAAAAATGCCTATTTTAAATGTGTGCAAATGGATTCATAAAATTCGAGCTTACATATTATAACCACCTTAACCAACATCTGCCCCACGCTTTTTATTTATTCAATGGACATGCACAACGAGGCAGGCTTGTTGCATGAATCTTTACATTTACATCCCACAGTTGTTTACATGGGATCAGTTGATTCGCACTTACATCTTATCATTATATGCAGGTTCTCCTCGTTCTTGGCGTGCCATATTCCATGCTTTGCAGTAGCTCTCCTCTACATCACAATACAACTGCAAAGGACCTTCAGAATAACATCGTTGAAACATCTTAATAACAAGAAAACTACACAACCTGGTAAAATCACAGACGAAAGTACTAGCAATAATGTATAGATTAACAACCAAAAGTACACTCTTTGAAAAAAGGGACTACCCAGGCCCACATGCATTTTTAGGGTATGTATGTAAACATGGAAGAAGCACATCACCAAAGTAAAAAAATTGGATAGTTTTTAAAAGTTACAGAAAATACATCAACACAGTTTACTTTTACAAAAACAGACCAGTTACGATAAGCCATGCTTACCGGTCTTGAACATCTTAAAGAAGGCAAGTTTCTTGTAGTAATATCCCAAAGTTATTCCTTATGTCTTTATGCCATCTTGTAAAATGTTGGGTCCCTATAATACTAGTGATTACCCCATTACTATTGTAGTTATACCCCTTATTTATATTGTTGTGCCCCTATTACCCCCATATTGTTATTTCTGTGCCCCATAGAATCCCTCTATTGTTATTTTTGTGGTTTTATATTATTATTGTTAGGTCGGCTGGATTATATTGTGACTCCTTAGACTCCTATATATAGAAAGGAGGTTGTGTCATTTGTATCATCCAAGAATTGTTCATTTATGTAATGTAAAGGAGGTTGCCCCCTCGAAGAGGCTGAATTCTAAGGCGTTGATCTATCTTTTCTATCTTTTCTTGAGCTGGTTTCATAACATTTGGTATCAGAGCTTTGGATTCTAGGGTTTCGCTGCTCCAAACAGGTCATCGTGGCATTTTCGCTATAACTTTTTTTCTGTGACGTTTCAGAAGTCGCAAAAAAAACCCATTTGAGAAGAATTGGCGCTGAACCTTGGGTCCAAATTTCAGAGCTTTTCGCGCGAGATTTTCGGAGATATGATCTGAGGAAGTTGGCCTTTTTGCAGACTCCTGAATTACATTCAAAACAGGTGACCTGGGGAAAATCGTCATAACTCTCTCTCTGAGGATCGGATTGAAATTTCGTAAAAAGGTACAGAAAGAGGACGGACTGTAGTTTCTTGTATGTGTGTTTCCGATTCAAAGGTTGAAACAGTGACTCGTGGCACGTCGTACAAGTTCGCTCTACTGAACCAGTCTAAAAGCAAGTCACTGTGGGAGATTTCACATAACTCTTACTTGGAGAATCCAATTTGGCTCAGACTTGTGGCATTGGAAAGAGGACGCAGAAGGCTACTACAGGTATCAATTTCAGAACTGGATGATCCGAAATTACAGAGATACATCAGATTCAATATCAGGCTTCTATAAAGTGAAAAAAGGTGTGTAGTTTTTTTTTAATTTTTTATCTAAGCTTGGTTTAACGGAATTCAAAGGGCATAGTAAAGCATTATTATCGGTAACTGATGCCCCGAGGAAAGAAAATGCAAACACCTAGTAAGGAACCTGAAAGCTCTAGCATGACTCATGAAGAAGAGGAAGAAATGCTACATGATATATCAAAATTACAAGAACAAGTGCAACAAATGTCACGCTCACAAAAGCTAACAGAAGCTAAGATAAGTGGCGTGGAATCTAAGATAAATGGCGTGGAATCTAAGATAAAGGTGCTAAGATGGATGGAAGCTAAGATGGAGGATTCGATAGTAAATTTGAAGATAGATTTGAAGACAGACATGGAAGAATTGAAGAACTTGCTACAAGAAAGGGTCACTAATGGTGAAAAGGTAGTAAAGGAAACTCATGATGAGAACAAAAGAAATGTTAATCATGATTCCATAGACTCTAATGTTGGATCGAAGACTCACCATGTTCCAAAAATCGATATGAGGAAGTTTGATGGCAAGGATCCCGCCACATGGATATTACAGATGGAGCAATTCTTCGATCTCAATAATGTGCAAAACACACAAAAGGTACGTATGGCAACTTTATATTTGGAACCCAATCAGTTTGTATGGTATCAATGGCTTTGTTCTCGTAAACAATTTATCACTTGGGCAATTTTTACGGAAGAATTGATAGCACATTATGAGGATACAAAAAGCAACACTTTTTTTAGCCAATTGATAAGTCTCAAACAAAAGGGTTCAATAATGGAGCACATTGAGGAGTTCCAAAAATTGAACATAAGGGTAAAAGATATTCCAGAGGAGCATAGGATTGATGTGTTCATAGGGTCTTTAAAGGATAATATCCAACATGATGTGCGCCTTTGGGAACCTGATTCATTAGAGAAGGCATTCAGGTTAGCAAGAAAAATGGAAAGCAAAATTATGGCAACTAGGAAGCATACCATTCACAACTATAAAGATGGAAGTGTTGTTGCCCATAGTCTTCCACAACCTACAAGGTTGACACCACAACAATTGGAAGAAAAAAGAGCAAAAGGGCTTTGTTACAATTGTGATAGCAAATACACAAAAGGTCATAAGTGTGCTGAGAAGAAATTATTCTACATAGATTGTGAAGAGGAAGAAGAAAAGGAGCAAGAAAGGTCAAAAGAAGAGGATATATTCCAGGAACAAAGCCTAGATGAAGAACAAATAAATCCGACCATATCTTGTAATGCATTGGCGGGAATTACCACTCCTCAAACCATCAAGATAGAAGGACAAATCAAGAAGAAAAAGGTAATAGTGTTGATTGATTCAGGAAGCACCCACAATTTTATTCATTGTAGGGTAGCAAAAGAATTGAATTGCTTCCTATATCCAGCACCAGAGTGTCAAGTGATGATTGCAAATGGAGGAACAATAAATTGCTCTGGAAAGTGCCATAATATCAAGCTATCCATGGGAGAATATGTATTGACTAGCCCAATGCTTTCCATTCCAATGGGAGGTGCGGATGTTGTACTAGGAGTCCAATGGCTACAATCCTTGGGTACAATAGCTTTTAATTTTCAAGAACTTTTCATCAAATTTTCTTCGGAAGGAAAGGAAGTTGAATTAAGGGGTATTGCAGGGAAACCAGGAAAGATAATCAGCTCTCATGGTATGACAAAGCTTCTAAAAAAGGAGCAAAGAGGTGTAATTGCACAATTATGCTCGCTAGATGTTTCCACATTGGAATCATCTATTTCTCCAGATCTCCAAAAAGTCTTGGACAATCATTCCAAGGTATTTGAGACTCCCAAGGGTCTCCCACCTATGCGTGATCATGATCATGCTATTCATCTGATTCCAGGAAGTGTTCCTCCAAACATCAGGCCGTACAGATATCCCTATGTCCAAAAAAGTGAAATTGAACGTATGGTTGCAGAAATGCTAGAGGCTGGTATAATTCAACCGAGTCAAAGTTCTTTCTCAGCTCCAGTAGTATTGGTGCACAAGAAGGATGGATCATGGCGCATGTGTCCAGATTATAGGGAGCTCAACAAGCTCACTATTAAAGATAAGTTCCCCATTCCTGTTATTGATGAATTACTGGATGAATTGCATGGATCAATTTACTTCACCAAGTTGGATCTTCGTTCGGGATATCATCAAATCAGAATGAAGATTGAAGACATTCCAAAAACGGCATTTAGAACTCATGAGGGTCATTATGAATTTTTGGTCATGCCTTTTGGCCTTACCAATGCACCTTCAACATTTCAAGGTTTGATGAATTCAATTTTCAAACCATTCCTTAGAAAATTTGTGTTAGTATTTTTTGATGATATACTAATCTACAGCAAGTCTTGGAAGGATCATGTTGAACATGTTGACAGGGTGCTACAACTATTGGAGGAGAAACAATTATATGCAAAAAGATCCAAATGTTTCTTTGGAGTCCAGGAGGTGGAATATTTGGGTCATATTGTATCTCATGAAGGAGTTAAGGTAGACCCTAGCAAAATTAAAGCCATTAAGGAATGGAAAATCCCCACATCCATAAAGCATCTGCGAGGATTTCTTGGGTTGACAGGGTATTATCGCAAGTTTGTTAAGAATTATGGGAGAATAGCAGCACCTCTAACAACATTATTGAAGAAAGATTCATTTTCATGGACTTCGGAAGCAACAAAGGCCTTTGAACATCTTAAAGAGGCAATGTGCCAAGCACCGGTCTTAGCTACACCGGACTTCACAAAAACCTTTATTGTGGAATGTGATGCTTCAGGGAATGGAATTGGTGCTGTTCTAATGCAAGATGAAAGACCCATTGCTTTTGAAAGTCGTCCAATCAAGGGAAAGTTTAAGCAAAGCTATTTATGAGAAGGAAATGTTGGCAATACTCCATGCACTTAAGAAATGGCGACCCTACCTAATGGGAAGACACTTCAAGGTAAAAACGGATCATGATAGCCTTAAATACTTTTTAGAACAAAGATTATCCTCTGAAGAGCAACAAAAGTGGGTCACAAAGATGTTGGGTTATGACTTTGAAATCATCTACAAAAAAGGGAAGCAAAATGTGGTGGCAGATGCACTCTCAAGAAAGGATGAGGATGTGGAAGCATTGTTGTGTGCCATTTCTATTATCCAACCAGATTGGATAAACGAAGCAAGGGAGGAATGGAAGAATGACCAAGAAGTGTGGGCACTTATTCGAAAGCTACAACAAGATTCCAGTACTTCTGATACATTTAGCTGGCAAAATGATTCATTATGGTACAAAGATCGCTTATACCTCTGTAAGAATTCCCAGCTAAAACAAAAGATTCTTATGGAATTGCACACTTCTCCCTTAGGAGGGCACTCAGGATTTTTAAAAACTTACCACAGGGTTAAGAAGGAATTTTTTTGGGATGGCCTTAAATCAGATATTCAAAAGTTTGTGGCGGAATGTTTGGTTTGCCAGCAAAATAGAGTTGAAACAATTAAGACACCGGGTCTATTACAACCTTTATCCATTCCAAGCCAACGTTGGGAGGAGGTTTCAATGGATTTTATCACAGGTTTACCCAAGTCTGAGGGAAAGAGTGTCATCATGGTGGTAGTTGACAGACTTACCAAGTATGCACACTTTTGTGCATTATCACATCCATTTAAAGCCAGTACAGTTTCTACTGCATTTATGGAAACAGTTCAAAAGCTACATGGAAACCCAAAGATTATTGTAAGTGACAGAGATCCCATTTTCACTGGAAATTTTTGGACAGAATTATTTTCTTGTCTTGGTACTCAGTTAGCTCATAGCTCATCTTATCATCCTCAATCTGATGGGCAAACTGAGATAGTAAACAAATGTTTGGAAGGATATCTTCGTTGCTTTGTATCTGATAAACAGACACAATGGGTCAAATGGTTGCCTCTGGCTAAATGGTGGTATAACACTTCCTTCCATACAGCAACAAAAATGACCCTTTATGGGTATCAACCACCATCCATCACATCATATTTAAGAGAAAATTCTAAGGTTCAAGCAGTGGAACATCACATCGAACATCAACAACAAGTCCTCCAACTCTTAAAGGATAACCTCGTGTTGGCACAAAATAGAATGAAACAACAGGCAGATCAACATCGCAGTGAAAGAAGTTTTGATGTAGGTGATTGGGTATTCCTACGGCTACAACCATATAAGCAAATGTCCCTAAAGCAAGCTAAGAAGGATAATAAATTATCACCAAAGTATTATGGTCCGTACAAGGTGTTGCAAAAGATTGGTACTATGGCATACAAATTGGAGCTTCCTGCAGCTTCTCGATTGCACCCAGTCTTCCATGTTTCATGTTTAAAGAAGGTTATAGGTGACAAGCTCCCAATTCAAACAATATTGCCAGAACTTGATGAGGAAGGAAAAATTATATTGGAACCGGAAGCAGTCACAGAAACAAGAACTCGACAGCTACGAAATCGATCAATTTCAGAGTATCTTATCAAATGGAAGAACTTATCCGCTGAAGATTCCACATGGGAGGATGAGAATTTTATGCAGAAGTATCCAGAACTACTCAAGCGTTGAGGACAACACTTTTTTGAAGGAGAGGGGCATGTTGGGTCCCTATAATACTAGTGATTACCCCATTACTATTGTAGTTATACCCCTTATTTATATTGTTGTGCCCCTATTACCCCCATATTGTTATTTCTGTGCCCCATAGAATCCCTCTATTGTTATTTTTGTGGCTTTATATTATTATTGTTAGGTCGGCTGGATTATATTGTGACTCCTTAGACTCCTATATATAGAAAGGAGGTTGTGTCATTTGTATCATCCAAGAATTGTTCATTTATGTAATGTAAAGGAGGTTGCCCCCTCGAAGAGGCTGAATTCTAAGGCGTTGATCTATCTTTTCTATCTTTTCTTGAGCTGGTAGTGAATGAGCAAGCCCCAGTAATTGCCCACAGAAAGCCAGTAGTGAATGAGCAAGAAATACTTATGCTGTTTGATTTCATTAATATTAGCTCAACAGTTAAATTTATTTCAAGTTGAAGAAAGGTCCAAGCTAATATATTAAATCTTCATAAGGCACCAGAAACCACAGTTGAGCCATGATAAGGGCAACCTGCACTATATACTAATCAGAGAAGACAAACTAACCTTAGAAAACGGCATAAGTCAGCCACTAGATATGGTATGTGACATGTGTTACATGGTTGAAATACTAGCTGCAAGACACACAAGTTAGAAGTTGTACAGAATTATTCATTTCACTGAGGCACTGAATTAAGTTACACATTGGCTAGATCATGCCTAAAGCACTGGGACAGATCAGATAAATATATTAATGTCCAACGAATGACCACAAAAGTAGGCCAATGGGACTGACAGGCACCTGTATGGATACAATGTAGGAGTGCAAGTGCAACTCTAGTCAAGTCAAACATCTGCCCAAGAGACTCGGTCTAGTCTACTCTACTAGGGCCGAATTTCGGCCTTCTTCTACATCCAAGAAACTCAGACCTATTGTTCTGAACAAAACCTCAGAAATTTGGTCCTGCACTTTCCTCAGAGATTCGGTCCTGTACTTTCCTCAGAGATTCGGTTATGTACTTTCCTCAAAGATTTGATTGTGCACCTTCTTCTACATCCAAGAAACTCAGACCTGTTGTTCTGAACAAAACCTCAGAAATTCAGTCCTGCACTTTCCTCAGAGATTCGGTCTTGTACTTTCCTCAGAGATTCGATTGTGCACCATGCCATAAATTCGTCCTTGTATAAGCCTCAGATTCCATCCTCTTCTTGTCTCAGATTTGACCTCAGACTCATCCTAGAGATGATCCAAACTCTGCCTCAGAAGTGATCTAAATTGTGTCAAAATGACGGAGGACAAATGTCTTTATATAGTCTTCTGGTTGGCCAAATGGGTGCCTCTTTCACTGGGC
This sequence comes from Pinus tabuliformis, assembly GCA_031772625.1. Lineage (NCBI taxonomy): Eukaryota > Viridiplantae > Streptophyta > Pinopsida > Pinales > Pinaceae > Pinus > Pinus tabuliformis. The sequence goes on from CM062811.1 coordinate 391,519,018, forward strand.
CAACTTGACTAGGAGGACAGTGGACTTGGCTTGCTTGGAGCCAAAAATTCAATTTTTCAAACTTTAAATTCTCTTTTCAATGGACATGAAGAACATGTCTTAAAGTTTCTCTTTAGAAACTAGCACGAACAACATGCTTTATATTTATTATTATAAATATATCAAGAGCAAAAATATTAATTATGAAGACCAACCATAGCTACAAAAATTCAACACTCCCTCTTAGCTAGGGAGGTATTCATAATGACCTAAGAGGGAGGTATTCATAATGACTATCTAGATGTTCTCATGTCTCTAAGAAAAGGTTATAATAGTTCATAATCAGCATCAGCGTCATTCAATTACCATAATCCGGTCAACAACTATGACACATGGTAAAATGACAACATCAACAAGTTACCATAATTTTGGTCGATACCTTTGACCTATGGTGTCTTTAGCATCAACTAGTCGCCATTATTCTTGTCAGCGCCTTTGACCCATGGTATACTGACGAGTCCTGGTTCACCATCATCCTGGTCAATCTCTTTGACTCATGGTCAGACCCTAGGGACACACTCAATTCATTTGAGTAATCTAGTCCCAAATACAAAGGCTTCGTTATAAGCCACGATGCTAAAGAAGCTTACTCAACCTATGTAAAGAATAATCTAAGTCCAATGTCGAAAGGCACCTACTGAACTCTATGCTTGAGTACTTCTAAGACTCTAGGACCATTCTTCCTAATTCTGGTCAACACACTTGACACAAAAAGAATAATTGTCGTCTACTAGACCTTTCTCCGTAATCTAGTCATATTTGACACAGGGAGTATGTTTGTCTTGGATGTGATCACTTTGAACCATTTTCCCTAATCCTGGTCAACCTAACCCAAGGAGAATGATTGTCCTGGACACTACAATTTCATCACTCCCTCTGGCTCAGAGAGACATGCTAAATCACTCCAAGCTTGTCCTCGAAGTATTCAAACTTCATCCAAGAACAGAAGCTTTATCAGTAATCTTCTTGACTGAAGAATAGTATTGAAGCCATATTGCTTCCTTCTATACCATGTCTCGGTACTAGATTTCATAGTGCTTCGACCTGTTGTTATGTCCCTTCCCAAATATATTTGTAACAGGTTTTGGTCTCCCCACAATTTTGCATAAATTTTGGTGAATGAAGGAACCCATGCATTTTTTACTTAGGGACTTAGGAGAAAAGAGGTTGAATTAGATTGCTAGTGGAAGGTGGGGGCCACCCACGTGGGAAAACGCACTTGGGCACTTGGGCAATTCGAATTGCCTTGGAGGGGAATCAAATGGCTTGGAGAGGGGCCCACATGGGGAAAGGAAGGCTCACGAAGATATAAGGAGGAGGAGCTCCCCAACTCAAGGTATCATTTTGCACATCAAACTCATTTGTGTTGCTCAAGTTGCTTAGTCGAGTTACCAGGTTGTTTAGCATCGAGTTTTCCAGGCGGGAGACTCAACCTTTCTTCGGGGGACTTCGAGTGCCACCTTAGGAAGGCATTTCATACTACCTTGGAGGAGAACCAAAGGAGATTTGCAGCCATATCACTCAGCCTTCAATTCAGCAGTGCGTATTCCTGGAGCACGCAGGAGGGGAACACGCAGAGGTGATTTGGGGGTTCATCCGGGCAGCACTTGCCGGGAAAGTTTGGGAGTTGGAGTCACAACAGAGGATCAGCCTTTGGGAGGAGTTTTGGACTGGGAGATTGTTGCATTTGGGCAGCTTGATTGGCAGTCAATGAGGACTGCGCAGAGGGCCATCACTGGGATCACGTGGGAGGGGAAAGAGCTAAAGAGCTGAAGTCGGGAGAAGAGAGGAAAGCCATAGGGGACAACATCTTAGCATTTGGGGGTGATTTGGAGAGCCTTTCCAGCCATTTCCAGACAGGTCGTGATTCCCAGTGTGAGGAGGAGGACGTGGTACTTGGGGGTCAATTTTCGGGGGTCTGAACTAGGCCAAACCCTTTCTAGGTTTTGGTGGGTTTTTGTTGAGGAGTCGGGAGCTAAAGTTGCAGCATTTTCTGAGCACAGGAAGTGGAGTTTCCAGCACATCATTTTCAGCAGACAGCGTAGTTTCTGGGCAGCGCAGATCATCTTTGGAGCAGCAATTGTGCAGCACTAGGCCCATCATTTGCTCACCTAGGTTTTGTCATGCTTGTCCCTTGAGACAAGCCCAGGTGCACCATTCCATCACTATTGTACTTGCTCTAGAAAGAATTAATAAAATGACTCAAAAGATCTTAATTTACAGTGCTTTCATGGGTGTTTAGTGATTGTGTCTCAATGTTGAATGTTGGTTTGTTTATTTTCTTTATATATCACTGAATTTCCTAGTTAGGAACATTACAGTGGTATCAGAGCCCAAATTTTGGCTCGGTCGTAGGGAGTTTCTTCTATGAGTGAAGAGGACTAATAGAATATTACGAACAGGAGGCAGAGATACCAAAGCAAATAAAGAGAGATGGAGATCACTCCAAGCACAAAGGATAGGGGAAAGGCAGTGGAAGACATGGGAGAGCCCAAAAGCAAGGAAGAGATGGCCTTTGATAGCCTCTTGAAGGCTCTAAATGATTTAGCAAAGGGGAAGAAGGAAATGCTATAGGACATCAAAATGCAGAACATAGAGAAGCACTCATAGGGGGTTTCTATTTGGAGAGACTTCGGGGGCCTCTCAACAATTCAATCATCCTTCACCCGTTGCACAGCCTCCATCAGCGAATGGGCCAACTCGAGCTACACTGCCCTCTTTCATGCCTTTGGCACAGAATGAACGAGCAGGGGTCGAAGATCCTTCACAAATGGAAGAGCACTTCAGGGAATGCTAGTCCATGGGAGCAAACTCCAAGAAGCACTATCTTTCAGAGATTTATGCAAGCTCAAGCATAATGAGAAGAGCAAGGGCTATGGAGAACAGTGCACGCAGAGCTATGAGTTGCAACGGCCTATTGGGAAGATGTACTTCCCCACATACGATGACACTGCCATGTGCACAGCTCCGGCCTGGGTAGAGAAGATGGACACTTATTTCCAACTCAACCGAATGACAGAGCCGGAGGCCATCAAGATGGCCACGCTGCACTTGGAAGGGGAAGCCCACAACTGGTTGTCTCATGGCTTGGCTACCTTGGGGTATGCCAATGTGACTTCATATGAGGATTTCACCAAGAGGGTGGTGGAGCGTTTTGATCAAAGGGATCCGGAGGCTCACTTCAGGGAGCTAACCCAACTCTAACAAACAGGTAACCCAGAGTAGTACATATCGGAGTTCTTAAGAGTCTCAGTGATGGTGCTGGACCTATCAGATGCTCGGAGGGTGTACACTTTCATAGAGGGCCTACTCGAGCCCCTACGTGGACTGGTGAAGTCACACAGACCCTTCACGCTGCAAGAAGCAATGACATGTTCTAGAGATTTACAAGGGACCATCACCAAGTCACAAGCACCCTTTCCTACATGTACGCCCTACTCAAGAAGGGGAGTGATACTAGGCCACCACCACAAAGAGCAGCCCAGGGGCGTGGGCAGCTGGATGATGAGACCTGGAGGGACCTCAGGAGGAGGAAGTTGTGCTTTACTTGTCGGGAGCCCTAGGCACCAGGCCATTAGTGCACAGCTGGCAAAGCCCACTACATCAAGGTCTTCTCAGATAGTGATCAACAGGACGAGGTGGACCTGGAGTGTGGTGTGGGAGATGGTGAGAATCCGACAGAGAGGGGATCTCCACCACCACCTCCACAGGGAGGCATGCCCCTCTGGGGACCTCCAGAGGGGCATCCTTTTCTCCGTCCGAGGGAGTCCTTACTTCTTTATGCGGGTTCCCCAAATTTCGTACATTGAGGATTAGAGGTACGATATAGGGGCAGCAGGTCTCAGTCTTAGTTGACAGTGGGGCTACCCACAACTTCACAGATGCCCAGTTGATTCAGAGAAGGGGCATCACCACAACAAAGTTTGAGAGTTTTTCAGTTCTGGTGCCGGGTGACCGGACTATGCAATGCACTCGGTATGCTCCCACCTTGACAGTGACCATGGGGAACTATTCCATGACAGAACATTTATTTGTGGTAGATGTGTCAGACACCAACATAGTGATGGGTGTCCAGTGGCTATACTCCCTTGAGCGAGTTACCACTAATTGGAAGACCCTGGAGATAGAGTTCACCGGAACGGATGGCAAGTTTGTGGTCCTCAGAGGCATGCATTCGTACCCACCACAAACCGTCTCAACGCATAGGACGGAGGCAGATTTGTGGCATGGATACATAGCGTGGGTAGTAGCGCTGAGGATCTCAGAGGTTGGGGGGCAGGCCCAGTCACCACCCCCAGATATACAACCATTATTAGACAGATACTCAGTGGTATTTGGGGACATTCCACCAGTGCAGCTCCCAGACAGGGGATTCGAGCACACCATCAAGTTGGAGTCGGGTGTGCAAGCAGTGATTACCACCCCTTATAGGCAACCCAAGGCCTATAAGGATGAGATTGAGTGGGCCATCAAAGAGTTGTTGGCGTTGGGCCACATCAGGCCGAGTTCATGTGCCTTTGCTTCTTCAGCAGTGCTAGTGAAGAAGAAGGATCGAACATTGCGCACGTGCATCAACTACCAGTCGCTCAACAGGAAGACATTAAAGAACCGATACCCCATACCCCGCATCGATGAGTTGATGGATGAGCTTAGAGGAGCCAAGTACTTCTCTAAGATAGATCTGTGTTCGGGGTACCATCAGATCAGGTTGAGGGTTCAGGACATCCCCAAGACAGCCTTCCGATGCCATTATGGGCACTTCCAGTTTTTGGTCATGCCCTTTGGTTTAACAAATGCCCCGGCCACCTTCCAGTCGTATGAACCATGTGTTCCGAAGGCAATTGAGGAGGTTTGTACTGGTGTTTTTTATGACATACTGATATACAGCAGGACTTGGGAGGAGCATCTCCAACACCTAAAGTAGGTGCTGCGTATTTTGAGGAACAACAGTTTTATTCCAAGCTATCCAAGTGTGAGTTTCACCTGACTGAGATTCTCTAATTGGGGCACATTATTGGCGCAGATGGAGTGAAGGTACATGAGGAATAAATACGGGCTATTCGAAATTGGTTGATACTCAGAGATGTGACAACGCTGAGAGGCTTCTTGGGCATCTGCACGTATTACCGAAAGTTTGTCAAGGGGTTTTCGCAGTTAACAACTCCCCTCACGGATTTAACTAAGAAAGGGGCTTTCGCATGGACAGATGGGGCACAGTCAGCTTTTGATTGCCTCAAGGACGTGATGAGCAATTGTCCAGTGTTGGCACTTCTGGACTTCTCCCAGCCCTTCACCATGGAGTGTGATGCATCAGGAGAGGGAATCAGGACAGTATTATCTCAGGATGGGCACCCCATTGCTTTCGAGAGTCGGAAGCTCTCACCCCATGAGAGGTCATATTCTATATATGACAAGGAGATGCTAGCCATTATGCATGCCTTAGCCAAATTTCGGCAGTATTTGGTGGGTAACCGATTCAAAGTGAAGACTGATCACAACAGTCTTCCCACTTCATGGGGCAGCAAGGCCTCAACGATAGATAACAGAGATGGGTCAACAAGGTGTAGGCCTACGATTTTGACATAGAGAACGTGGGGGGGGGGAACACGATGGAGTGGTTGATGCCCTATCTAGGAGACCCGCAGGCATCTCACTCATGAGCATTTCCATGATTGGAAGGCCTAGATGTTGGTAGAGTATTCCAAAGACAGGAGGGCATGCGAGATTCTGGAGGGGACCCATGCAAATGAGCGGTATCGGGTGATGGACGAGGTCATCTACTACAAAGGGCGCATATTTATGGTTCCCAGCTCACAGTTGAGGGAGAGAGTGCTCCAGGCAGCACATGACTCGCCATTTTTAGGGCATCAGGGGTTCAAAAAAACATACATGGCAGTCAAGGAGCGTTTCACATGGAAGGGCCTCAAGGGGGGCGCATTGAGGCACATACAGGAGTGTGAGGCATGTCAAAGGAACAAAGGGGAGTTGATCCACCCAGCCAGGTTATTGCAGCCGCACCCCATCCTTGAGGGGAAATGGGAGCTTATCTCCATGGACTTCATCATTGGGCTCCCCACAGTGCAGGGCAAGGATTGCATCAATGTGATAGTTGATTAGTCGACTAAGTATGCCCATTTCTTCGCCATCCTGACCCGGTATTCAACTTCACAAGTTGCAGAGTTGTTCTTCAAAGAAGTCTTTCGGTTACACGAGCTTCCTAAGAACATAGTGAGTGACCAAGACAGTAGATTCATGGGAGGGTTCTGGCAGGATATCTTGAGATTAGTTGGTACTGAGCTCACCCCTAGCACGAGCTACCACCCCCAGACAGAAGGCCAAACTGAGTGAGTTAATCAGTGGTTAGACAGGTACCTTAGGAACTATGTGACTGGGCAGCAAAGGGCTTGGATTCGATAGCTGCACTTGGGCGAGTATTGCTACAACACCACTCATCACATGTCCATTGGTATGACCCCTTTCCATGCCTTGTATGGTTATGATGCATTGTCTTTTGCTGACATTGTTTTGGAGACAGTCGGGCCCCAAAGACTAAAGATTGGATCTTGGAGAGCCAGGACATTCTCAAGGCTCTCAAGGACAACTTAATGACACCACAAAATCAGCAGAAGATGTACGCTGACAGGCACCAGACTAAGAGACACTTTGAGAAGGGGGATTTGGTGTATCTCCAGTTACAGCCATATAGGCAGTCCACCTTGAAGCAAAAAGGGGTCGAGAAGCTACAACCATGTTTCCATGGGCCGTATAGGGTGGTTAGACGAGTTGGAGAGGTGGCCTACGAGCTGGAGCTTCCTTAGGGGAGCAGGATTCACAACATCTTCCATGTCTCATGCCTCAAAAAGGTGTTGGGACAACAGGTGACAGCAGCGGTATAGTTACCCCCACTAGACGATGAAGGACATTTGGTTTTGGAGCCTAAGGCCATCTTGGAGACTCAGGAGAGGAAGTTGAGGAGTAGGACCATCAGGGAGTTTTGGTGCGATGAAAGAACCTGCCAAATGAGGATGCCACATGGGAGGGTGAGCACATTTTGGAGCATCCAGCACTGAAGTTGCTTGAGGGCAAGCAACATTTGGGAGGGGGGGATTGTCATGTCCCTTCCCAAATATATTTGTAACAGGTTTTGGTCTCCCCATAATTTTACATAAATTTTGGTGAATGAAGGAACCCATGCATTTTTTACTTAGGGACTTGGGAGAAAAGAGGCTAAATTAGATTGCTCGTGGAAGGTGGGCGGCACCCACATGGGAAAACGCACTTGGGCACTTGGGAAATTCGAATTGCCTTGGAGGGGAATCGAATGGCTTGGAGAGGGGCCCACATGGGGAAAGGAAGGCTCGTGAAGATACAAGGAGGAGGAGCTCCCCAACTCAAGGTATTATTTTGCACATCAAACTCATTTGTGTTGCTCGAGTTGCTTAGCCGAGTTATCGAGTTGTTTAGCATCAAGTTTTCTAGGCGAGAGACTCAACCTTCCTTCGGGGGACTTCGAGTGCCACCCTAGGAAGGCATTTCATACTACCTTAGAGGAGAACTGGAGGAGATTTACAGCCATATCATTCAGCCTTCGATTCAACAGTACGTATTCCTGGAGCTCGCAAGAGGGGAACACGCAAAGGTGATTTGGGGATTCATTCAGGCAGCACTTGTCAGGAAAGTTTGGGAGTTGGAGTCACAGCATAGGATCAGCCTTTGGGAGGAGTTTTGGACAAAGAGATTGTTGCATTCGGGTAGCTCAATTGACAATCACTGAGGACTGCACAGAGGGCTATCACTGGGCTCACGTGGGAGTTGGGGGAAAGAGCTACAAAGTTGGAGTCAACCGAGAGAAGAGAGGAAATCCATAGGGGACAACGTCTCAGCATTTGGGGTTGATTTGGAGAGCCTTTCCAACCGTTTCCAGAGAGGTTGTGATTCCCAGTGTGAGGAGGACAACGTGGTACTTGGGGGTTGAATTTCGGGGGTCTGAACTAGGACAAACCCTTTCTGGGTTTTGGTGGGTTTTTGTTGAGGAGTCGGGAGCTTAAGTTGCAAAATTTTTAAGCACGGGAAGTCGAGTATCCAGCACATCCTTTTCAGCAGGCAGCACAGATCATCTTTGGAGCAACAATTCTACAGCAATAGGGCCATCATTTGCTCACCTGGGTTTTGTCACGATTGTCCCTTGAGACAAGCCCATGTGCACCATTCCATCACTATTGTACTTGCTCCAAAAAGAATTAATAAAATGGTTCAGATGATCTTAATTTACAATGCTTTCATGGGTGTTTACTAATTGTGTCTCATTGTTGGATGTTGGTTTGTTTATTTGCTTTGTATATCACTGAATTTCCTAGTTAGGAACATTACACCTGTCATTATGGTCGTCAGCTGCATCTAATCAAGATAATCCTACAAGTAGCTTTCAAAGCTCATCCAAGAAATCATAATGGAGCCCAAACTGAAGCAATGCCTTCATGAATTCTTTTTGTCTTCTGCACTCTATGCCCAATCTGAATCTGTGAATCCCTGCAGCTATACTTCATTATTTGAGACCTATCTCAAACCACAATTGATTGTGCCATGACCAATTGTACCATGCTGGTACTTCAACACATGTTGAGTTTTATACCTTGGTTCAACCATAAGCTCATAGGCTACTTTGTGGTTCCCCTAACTGGATGCTCTTTCTGAAACAGCTATTGTTGTGGCAATCTTGGTTGCTCCCTATGCCACTGTTGTTTTCTAATATATCAGTTATGTAGCCTAGCAATGTCAATGATAGTCCATCTCAAACTGAGAGAACAACTTCCTCTTAAGCTAAAGCAAGGTGAGGCATAGCATACAAGAGCAGAGATCTATAGTAGAAGATTTACCTAATGAAAAGGGCTAGGCATCTATGGTCTTGATACTCAAAGAAAGTAGAGAAGGAGCCCCTCAAGTCCTTATAAAGGAAATGATAGTGTCCACTAATCTCATAGTATAGGGGATACCAAAAAATGAGGCACATCTTCGTCTCTGGCTCCTAATGGTGGTACACTTGGTAGGTCCTATTAAGATTGATGTATATGGTGACCTATCTCTATCCAGAGTCGATGGGAGCAAGTTGTCCCAAAGGGATCCTAGGCGAGTGCATCCAACGCTTGCATGCATAAGGGGGCAAAGGATGATGTCATCATGCAGCTCCAAAAAGTGCTCTAGGTAGTGTGAAAATTTGGATGCCTAAATTTCTACTACAGCAATTAATTACGTTTCTCCTATTTGTTAATTACTGAAGCAAATTATTTATTGTTTCCTACAGTAAACACTAAAACGAATACATTGCAGCCTACACCATTTAAATTATAAACGGAAACAAGAAACTTAACAGGAAAGAGATACAACACATCTACACAATTATTTTTGGAGAAATGTCCCTGGAAAAGCCTAATGCGGGAAAACCAGTGCAACAGCTAAGGAATTATTATTAAGCGGTAGCAATTTCTGAGTACAATTCGTTGGATGCCCAACTGGCTATCGGATACAGAGAAAAACTGGACAAAACTAATGAGATGCTCTCACCCTATCACTGGAAGAATATGACCCTAATCTCGCTAGAAAGAGGCTCTGTGTCCCTTTTGCGTCAGACTCTGCACAGAATTACTTCACCCCTACTGGGGACTGCGTTGCTCTTCCTTCTGATCCTTTCCTGCCCAGAAACTTCAATTTCCAACCTCCTGGTCTCACACCCCAGCTCCCGGCTTCTGAATCTCGATTTCCTTAGCAAGAAATTCGATCTCCCTCTAGGCTCTACGCTGCTACTGCATCAACGCTGTGTGGGCCAGCATCAGCCTTTCTCTGGATGTTGTTATCTCCTCTCTGCCTTGTACTCTCTAGCCCAGGAAAAAGACTCCTCACCAAATACTATCTCTACCCCTCTCTTCAAAAGATCACTATCAAAAATCTCTCTGGCAATTGCTCCGCTTCAGAAAATTGAACTTCTGATCTTCTCTTTCTGTGTTTCTCCAAGTGCCCCTCATGCCTCTTCTTATATCTTTCTGTTGGACAACCAACGGCCCAGATTAACTTTTAATCAATGGCTTAGATCATGTTGGCTTGATCCTCGTCTTCTTCTAGAAGTTACACCCACAGTTTAGATTAATACCCATTAGTTATTTTAATTTCCTAAGTTTAGACTTAGGGTCCCATTAAAAATAATTAATTATTTTAATAAAACTCTCTCCGGGTGGAATTTCCCAAAACTATGATGGGTATTGGAGAATGCATGTGTCTAAGGCTCCCTCCAAATTTTGAGACTTAGAGCACATCTGATGCTACCAGAAATAAACACTCCCTCTTAGCGAGGAATGTGCTCTAACAAAGCAACCTACTGAAGCATCACTTTGTTCTGTAACATCTCCTTCTACACTGCTGAGAGAGAAAGCCCTAGATGGGCCTGCAACAGAGCTAGAGGAGGCAGACAGAGGGAAACAGAGGAGGCCTCGTCTTTCTTCTCGCTCTAAGAACTTATTTTTCCGATATATGGTGTATGAGAGGTATGTGATTTGGGAGACACTTATGTATATAGGTGCACATTTATACATGACATAGAAGATATTTAAATATGGATATGGGGAAGTCAACAGAACCAAGGACAGCTAGAAGGTGAGACAAGGGGGCGCTTTCGTTGGTGGAGACCTGGCAATAGATATCAGGGGCCTAAGGAGGAGGTTGAGCATGAGGTTGAGGGCACACCAGATTGTAGGGAGCATGTAGCTACATTCCAACCAGTTGAGCATGAGGTTAAAGGCATGCAGGAGGAGCACGAGGATACACCTAGTGTGACGCAGGAGTCACCTCTGTTGGAGTTTCCTTTGGTAGCCCCAGTAGATAGATTGGTGGAAGCAGTTGAGCACACATCCATTGTTGAGGTATCCCTTAATGAGGTACCCAAGTCTATGACAGAGCTTCAAGACGACAGCCACCTACAGCAGACTGATTAGCATGTCTTGCATGTTGGGTTGTCCATGGAGGAGCAGTAGGAGGCTCATGTCGAGTCCATGATGGAGGAGGATGTGTAGCCATCCTTTGGGCTAGCTATTGATGAGGGGCAGCATAGAGACCACATGGTGGGATTTTAGCACAGTTCACTTCAGAGGCACCCTGACAGAGTCTACAGCGTTATCAGCCTACCCCTACGCACTGGATTGAGATAAGCGAAGTTGTCTGGACATACCAGAGAGGATGACCAAGTTAGCAGCATTGTTAGGTCACCTTTGCCCATTGGAGAGAGAGAGACGGAGCTACCTAGTCAGATCTCATGTGTTGACCTGGATAATGGGATGAGATGATCAGCGTTGCACAAGGTGCAGCATCTGCATGTTGGGGTTGTTCTATGTGCAAGAGTTTGTGCATTCGATCCCACTCTTAGGGTTGGATTGTGAGAGATTCTAAGTTGGTACCCTGTGGAGTGGGCTATGGATATGGTGGTGGACCTGGGTGTAGCTGAGTAGGAGCTTCCAAGCACTAGGGATATCAGAAGCCTAGACTGGCATTGGGATCCGGGTGGGACTACCTATCATTTCCCAGGTATGTCGGTTGACTACGACCTGGATGGTACAATTGACCTAAAAGTTGAGCATGCACATTCGTTAGGGGAGTCTTGGTCAACACCAGTGGCCAACCAGTTTATGGACAAACTCCTTTGGTTGTCTTGGTATGACGTTTGTACACGTGATCACAGGGTGATCAGTGTACTCTGGCAAGAGTTTGTCGGAGGGGGTGGCAGTGGCAGGCCACCAGTTGGTGCCTTGTATGGAGCTGGGAACTCTTCACATTTGTGTGGGGAACAGAGGACACAGAGGAGCAAAGCAATGGTGGCATCACTGCTGATACATAGGGAGATTCACTTCTCGGATCCCTCAGGGAGGATTTGGAGTGAAGATCCATTCTTCGGCAGGTATGGTGATGCGACGGTGGAGGTGATGTTACCAAGCAAGTGTAGGCCGACACGTAGAGACACAGCTCTAGGCCATCACATCCAGGGATGTGTGGGAGAATCTAGCATTAAGCAGTGGACTACAAGTGGACATGGAGATGCATGGTGGTGTACCGTAGTGTGTTTGAATGCATTGTGGAGTAGGAGTGCCTTACATCACATTGAGTACAAGCGGGGAGTGATTGGTGCCTTGAGACAAACAGGACGTCGAACAGTACAAGATGGTATAGCCGTAGTCAGGGGTATCATAGAGTGGTATGTCAAGGAGTACTGTGATACTTGATGGTATGCAGTGACACATGATGCAACGCAACGGGCTCTTGGAGCGTTGCCTCCAAAGAGACTTATGGACCGGGACATTGGGTGTAGCATTGGATGCAACTCACCTAGGAAAGATGAGGATATTGTTGAGCATCTGGGCACGCCATGTTTAGCAGAGACAGGGCTTCAAGGGGGGTTATCAACAGATCTGAGGCGAAGAGAATGTCATTCGTAGGATTACTCTTGAACATTCTGGCAAAATTTTGATCATACCATTTGGTTGTTGCCCCTTGACACTCTTCATTCAGGCATCAGGGCATGGGAGGCTCACCCTAGACAATTAGATAAGATACAACGTGTCATGAGCTGGGACGAGACTCTCTAGTTGAGACACTTGGTAGGTGCACAAGTTGTCAAATATAGGTTTAGGGATGGCATGGTTGATTGTCGAGGTAGCATATGTTCCACCCCTGGGCTCACACTTGAGGGATGATGGATGGTAGACTTTGCGTACAGGAGGGTACACAGACTCCGAGCAGAGTCCAAGTGTATCATCAGGAGTTGGGATAGCGGATTTCACATATATTTTTGATCAAATATGAACCTAAACATTAGAGGATGGAGGAGAAAATCGAGCCACTAGTGGTATTCGGGGGCCACTCATGGAGAATTGCGGCCCACATGGGAAACACGCTCTCATTGGAGTGATGTTGGTGGGGGAAAAACGAGTTGGGCCCGCATGGGCATCTTGGAGACTCTTTGATAAAAAGAGCAAGAGGCACTCATTTTGGTCATTCATTCATCTTTGAGAAAATTGTCTTTGACATAGCACGCTTGAGCGAAAGCCAAGTCTGCAAGTGTTGTTTAGCACACGAGTGTTTCCGAGCGGAAATCTCAACCCTTGCTTTGGTGGACTTCGAGTGCCAGCCCAAGGAGGGAGTTCCATCTATTCCGGTTTGTACCAGCAACAGGGAGTGCGAGCTTGTGGAGAGGCTCAGCAGCAGCAGCACAAGGATTGCGCAGTTCTTGGAGGAGGCACGCTGGGAGGTTGAGGAGTGAAGTGATTTTGGGGTTGAGACTTGAGGTGGAGTCCGAGGAGGTACTTTGTTGGAGATTGCAACTATTTTGGGGAATTTTCGGACTCTTTGGAGGAGCAGCAAACACAGAATCTGTTGCAGGTTACATCTTATGCTTGTGGAGGAGGGCCAAGCATTTGGGGTCAATTTTGGAGCGTCAAAACTAGGACAAACCCTTTCTAGGTTTTTCTGGGTTTATTGAGGAGAGGCCAAGATTAATTTGGCAGAATTTTCTGGGCAGATTTGAGGGATCGAACAGGGGTCCCCACTCAGCTAGCAGCTAGAGGAGATAGGGTAATTTGTGCCGAAATTCTGAGGTCAACGTTTGGCCAATTCCTTCATGGATTATTCTGGGTATTTGGTGGAGAGCCCGAGGTTAATTTCCCATAATTTTTTGAGCACCAGAGGAGGCCCTAACAACCATTCTACATAGCTAGCAGCACACTTTCTGGGCATTTCAGCGCAAAGCCAAGGAGAACCAGCTAGCACTCTTGGAGGAGATCTCATATTCATCACTTGGGCTTAGCTAGCTTGCCTAGGGCAAGCCCAGGTGCATAGTTTCCAGGGACCTATTGTACTTCATGATTTATCAATAAAATGGCTCAACAGCACAGTTTTTGGCTTTAAAATGTTGCTCTGATGTTTGAGTAATTTTCTGTGTGTTTTTGCTATGTTTGCTTTGTTTATCATTGTAAATTTCCATTAGGAATATTACACTTTACTACGAGGTGTAGACTTTGGGACAGGCCGTGAGGTACACACTTTGATACCAAAAGATATTTTGAGACCAACTTCAAGGTGTTAACAAGTCAACTTTGAGGTGCTAACAGGACTGTGAGGAATAGGTTGACTCAAGAGGTTCACCCAAGTCGAAGACTGCCCTCCCGTATCCGTAAAGATGAAGACATAACTCAATAATAAAACGTCATTTTGGGAAATCACCTGGAACTCGAAAAATACAATAGTAATTTCCTGAGGAGTGGAGGTAATATGAGTCCAAATAAATGTATAAAGACTAAAGAGAAGCCCTTAGATCCGTAGAGTTTGAAACTTGTGCTGATACCAGAGTGTAAAAGCCCTAATTCCACAATTTTACCAAAGAAATTAGAATTTAAAAATTCAAAACAATCCAACCTCTGCGATTTAAACAAAGAACTCGGATTAATCAATCTAAACAAGCCCTAATTTGCATTTTAACCAGAAATGAAGTTTATTTCCCTAAATTTATGTGTTAACCCGACAATCTTAAATTTTAACAGATAATCTGCAAGTACTTACCTAAAATTTTGTCTGAAGGTGTTCATGGTTTGTTGTTTCTCTTGCCCTTGCTACCAAACTAACCCATTTTCCTCCCAGCCTATCTGGGATCAACCTATCTGGTTCCTAGACCCAAAAGACTTCAAAATGGAGGTATTCCGGCCCCCGTGCCCAAAGCTCCAAGAACAATCAAGGCTCAATCGTCCTCTCTGTCTGTGAATTTCGATGTTCGTCCTCTGCCTGTGAAAGGCCAAAACAAAACACCCTCTCCAAAAGAATCTTCTCTCCCCCTTCTTCGTGCTCCTTTCTGCGTCTCTATATTCACTCCTTGGCGGTCATCACTTCTTTACCAGTTGAATCCACCACTACCCTATACTGTGACACCTCAAATCCTTTTGTTAACATGTTATGCAAATTGCTTATGGTATTGGTAGATTGACATGTGCGTTAGGTTTATTTTTAGAATTAGTATTGATTTATATATATAAATGTCCTTGGCCCATACTATGTATTACATGTCAGTTTAATTTGTTATTTGACATAATTATTAATATAATTTATATATATGTGTGTGTGTGTGTATATAACCACCTTTCTAATTGACTTCAAATTTTTACATTTATATTTATAACCAGATTTACTTTATAGTTTATATTTATATCATTGAGATTATTTAGAGTATTGCTTATTAATTATGACACAATGAGCAATATGGGTGGTGATGGGTAAGGGTGTAACTTATATTTGAAGGAGTGTCGTGTTATTGAACATTTATAGTCAATTTAGAATGTATACTAGTGCAGTGCATGCAATGCATGCATATGTAGCTATCATATGCATGCCTCGTACGCATGTTAATATTCCTAAGTTCCCTGTAATTTAATGGGTCATTACAACTGTCAAACTAATTTCGAAGGGCATCCATTGCCACCCTACCTGGTAATCATCCAATTTCGATGGACATCATTGCCACCCTAGCTGGCATTGCGGGGAAAATAATCAAATTTCAATTGTGCTTAAATTGCAAATTTATTTTGCAGCTATCTCTCAAGAAGCCGAATTTATATATATTTGTCAGAGATCAATTTGTTGTTGTTGGGATCAAAATAATTAAGAAGGCCGATTTTATCTCATCATTAGCTTTGGAGGGCCAAATTCATCTTACCTGTTAGGTCGAGTTTCTTTAGCTATTCAGAGGGCTTGCAATCTTCTTGATGAACTTCTTCATTGTAAAAGAGATTTTCATGATGCCCTTAGTGAACCAAACCTTTGATACCATGTTGAGAAGTCGATAGGGCAATGAATATGTTAATTCTCTTAACTTGATAATTTTCTGTGTTACCTTTTACTTATTAGCTTTGTTTGTTATTAATCCAATGTGCAATACATCAAACAGCTACCAAAACAATAAGAATAGTGACACAGTATATAGGTTGCAAGCCAGGGCCAAAACGCCTCCTCTTGAGTGGAAAATCCGTAAATCTCTTCTTTATTTTTCAGATCTTTAAATTGACAAATACCATGACCTAGAATCAGATAAATACCCACCAAGATGAAGTTTACCCTGGCCTCCTGCTGCAATTTCTTCAACCTCCGAGTAGATCCGAAATTCTGCTCCCTAGTGTAATGTTCCCATTTTTATTCTTCTTCATAGTATAGCCAAGGTGGATTTCCAGGGCAGGGGATGGCCAACTCAATGGACTAGGTTTATGTCATCAGGGATTCTGATGGAGTTTTGAGGAGTTTCCATGGGGTCTGATGGCATTCGCTTGGCATATTCATCATTATGAGCAGTTCCGCACATTTTGCTTTTAGTTCCGTGACTTTCTGATAATTCTCGTAAAACGGGGTTATTATCAGCATAGCTTAATTAATTATGCTTGAGGTGGCATTCTAGGGAGATTAATTGATGGAACACCTCAGTGTAATAGCTTGTTGGAACCAGAACAAGAAGATCTACAGGATGGGATGTTGAGAAGTGACTTCCAGTGGTCGAAGAGAGTATGGTGGGTGATTTACCATTTTCCTTAGTTAAAAATGACTTTAATTAGTCATTTAATTAAGGAAAAATAATTAATTAGAGGAAATGGACCAAAAGTGACTTCAGTAAAATAAAATAAAATAAAAAAGGGTCACTTAAGATAAAGTCAATGGAGGAGCTTCTAGAATAATAATAAAATAAGATTCTTCTAGAGGCTTGAAGATCTATCCATCATATCTATAAAAAGAGGAGGAGGAGATCATTTGGGACATCTTGGATTTGATATTGTTTCTTGTATGAGAGGTTGAGAACCCGGTTCTCTACTCTAGCAGTGGCCCCAGGACGGAAACTCTCGGGTGATTCAGTGAGAGTGGGCGAGCACCCATTTCTTCCCATGGTGAATCCATTCAGGGTTCATAGGTTGTAGTGTATTGATTTTTCAATTTGTTTTGGGGGCCGATTTGCGACATTATTGTAGATCTATTTCAGGACAACTTTTCATCTTAAGCTCTGTGGGGTTGCATGTGCATGTAAAACCCCAGTTTATCTAATATAATAAAGCTGAGGATTTTTCTTATTCAGTGTGTTAGGGATTGCAATACTCTGTTTGTCTCTATTTTACATGGCAATCTTCTGTTTATGAATAGAATTTTTATCTGAAGAAATTTTGAGTTAGAATTTGGAGAAAATTTTTGCTTGTTCCAAATTTATCTCATTTGGGACATTACAGTGGTATCAGAGCCTTGGTCTTAACTCAGCCTACGGGTTTTCGGTTTTCAGTTGCAACAATTATTGTCGAAGGGTTTACAAGAGAAGTCAAAACTTAGTTTTTGCTGCAGAATGAAGATTTATTACAATGGCTCGACAAATTATTGAATGAGCGGCAAAATCTCTTGCAAAATGTTGCAGTCGTAATAGATCCGACAAACTGGCCCATATTATATGGACGCAGTTGCATTTTTCAGATGAATCGTTGGTCGCATTACCTGCTTAGCCCAAAGTTTATTAAAAAGGGACGAAATATTTTTGAGGGTCCCATCATATTATTTGAAGTAAGCCATGAGCAAATATCCAAAGCCGAAGTCTAAAATTTATGAAGGTCATTAATGGTAAAGGAAATGGTTTAATTTTTTTCGCCATCAAACATTTGCAAAGGAGTCGAGCAATCATAAAGTAATTGTAAAGGAGTCGATTATTGAAATCTGAATCATTCTGCCAAAGCGGCCATCTCAAATCCGAGTTCAAAGTTAAAAATCAAGGCACGCACTTTCATTTCAGGGCTACGTTTTCTCATAATTTCTGAAGATTGAATTATTGTATTCAAGGGAGAGATTATTTTCCCTAAGTGGCCAAGTTTATTGTGTGTGTTAGATGTTCCGTCTCCAAAGCAAATCGATTAATGACTTGAATGAAAGAACGTGGAAAATCTCATGGTCAATGTGGAATCTGACTCACCATATTTGGAATCCAGCGCTGAGTAGTAAATTAATTCCTCATTGCTACGTGATTGCACTCATAGCCGGTACACAATGCAATCATATAAAATTTAGTTGACATATTGGTTGCAGGCTCGGTATATCATTGGCCGTAGATAGCGTCAATATTACTCGGGGAGCGGACATCAGGTCTGAAGCAGTGAAGAGAAGAGCCATCTTATGAAGAGAATGTCGGTTCACCCTGAGAAAAAGAGAAGACGTGGATTCCTGAAGGGTGGACGGGTTCTGAAGAAGTCAAATTTCCATGAATGACCTGTACCAATTTTGGGTCAAACTGGAGGTCGTATTGGTAGTTGGAGTTTTGAAGATCGATACAGATTAGCTCAACCTCCTGTAGTTGATCCGAACTATAGCAGAGTCGAGGTTGTTGGATGTGAGGCTTGTACGTGTGCAATAGAGAGGCTTGTACGTGTGCAATAGAGAGGCTTGTACATGTGCAATAGAGAGACTGATTCATGTGGCTTGTTGGATGTCATTACTCCTGGTGAGCGTAGCTAAGGTATATATCATTTGCGTGATGGATGAATGGATTGTATCGGACCACGAGTTAATGGTTGTTTGACTGATATATGAACAAAAGGCCAACATTGTTCGTCCTACTGCTTGTTGTATGTGTGAGGGACCGACTAACTGCTGTTGGGAAGTGCCTCCCTTGCTCATATCTCTCTTCATAATTTTGAAGGCATATTTGGCAGCTACTACAGACCAGATTCTTGTGCGTGGATTTATGTTCTAGACGAGTTACTGAAAGGGTTCGAACCATTGTTGATTGAAAGCCTCCTTGATCTACTGAAAGTGTCATTCCAAGTTCTTTATCCTCATTTATCCCCACTATATACATTGAAAGCTGACTGGTTATATTTTTTGGATGTTCATAATTCTAGTCTTCTATTGATTTTCCAATGTTAAATGTATATACAGTTCTGAACTAGTGTTGGAGAGTATTTTTTTATGTAATGCTCCTCATTGTCATATGACCTAAACTATTAATGGAATGTCTTAAGGTCCATATGGGTCAAAGTGATCTGTGTTAATTGTCTAAGGGACTGGTGAGCAGACTTGTTGCTGAGAGGTGGCATTGTGTCCTTGTTTATGGATCACAATGTCTCAAGTCAACATGATGTTTGAGAGGACATGATTCTGGGAGATTTGCATTGGTCATTTGTTAGCCAAAGTCTTGTATGAATCAGAGTCTTGAGCTGCCATGATTATTCCTCATCATTGTATTGTTGTCTTGCAAGTTGGGAGAGGTCAGTCAAAGCAACTTGAAGTAAAACATGGATCAAACCATCATAAATTCCCTTAATAAATCAGCAGCAACAATCAACAAACATTTTTCAAAAGGGATCTATGCCATTCTTCAAAAAGAACAACCAAGGGAAGTGCAGCAAGGGCAGAAAATAGGACACAAGACTTTTGCCCTTCGAACAGATTTGAAACACATGAGGGTCACATGGAAAGTTCTCTTCAAATTTGATGAACTTGATGCCCTCCTTTCCAAAGTGAGCCAGTTAGAAGGGAAGAGACTAATTTGGGCTCTAAAACCAGCTATGCTTGCTCTCATACAACACAAGTTCTTGGAGGAACCTTATGAAGGGGTTAAACTTCTTGTTGCATCTTGTCTCAATAATATCTTAAGACAGACCGCACCCATAGCTCCTTACAACGATGATGTTATGAGGAGAGTCTACAGACTGGTAGTAGAAACCTTCCGAGACTTGGACAACAATGCAGGCTCTACCATTGGGAAGAAGCTTGAGATTTTAGGAGTTATTGTCGTGACTAGGACTTATGACATCATGTTTGATCTAGAGTGTGATGGTTTGATCCTGCGGATGTTCCAATGCTTCTTCAGCATTAGGAAACATCATTCTGACACAGTTATAGCGCACATGCAGTCCATCTTATCATCATGTATGAGACGTCGAGATGCCATTTGTCAAGAGTTGCAGTCTCGATTGTTGTCTGTCTGGAGGAGAGAGAAGTTGGTCTCACCTTCAACTTATGAGCTAGCTGAAAGGTTGGTTGAAAAGAACATCAGGTTGTTCAGGAGACAGTTGACCAGGGAGGAGCTAGTCAAGTTTGGTGGATCATGCAGCAAGAATAAGATGACGAAGGGACTTTGCTTTGTCTGCAAAGGACCTTTGGGGCCTAACCACTCATGCTTGAGTGACACTGAGGAGATGATAAAGGCGGAGCAGGAGGAGATTGTTTCTGACTCTCGGGGATGCCTCTAAGGAGCATGAGTCATGTGGAGTTGTTGACAGCAGGCCAGATTTATGTTCGGGTATGTATGGTGAGCAACCAGTGGACCCTATGGGAGACATTCAGGATAGTGTGTCACCAGTGATGAGTCAGCATGAGCAGCGTATGATGGAGCATGAGTCAGTTGAGGAGGAGGATGCGCACAGTATGCATGATGAGCCTCTTGGGGAGGGCCAGTTGGAGGTTCAAAGTGAGCCTGTGATAGAGGAGGATGGGCATCCACCCTTGGGGTCATCCATTGGAGTGGAGCAGACAAATGTGCAGGCAGCCTCCAGGGTGGCAGTGTTTGTGGACACTTGTCCTCAAGAGATGTTGGAGATTGACAGGGTAGTCTTGCAAAAGGCTAGTAGATGGCAGGAGCTGTTGGAGATAGTAGTGCATCCATCTTTGGGTACACCCATTGATGAGGTGCAAAACAGATGTAATGGCAGCTAGCAAAGTTGCAACATATTCAGGCAACAGCTCTCTCCAAGAGTTCATAGACAAGGCTTGCAGCATAGTTTGCCCACTTTTCCCCATTAGAGGGAGAGGGACAGGATTTCTTGGAAATGTTTTGATTGTCCAGATAGAGCATCAGGAGTTGAGCATGGACCAGTGTCAGCATAGTAGATGTATTCCTTGCATAGGAGTCCATGCATTGGATTAGCGAGAGATCATGAGTTGGTATACTTTTGATGGAGTATCAACCTTCGTTCAGGGCATCGCACAGCAGGGGCACTTAGATGAGGAGGTTACCATATGTTTCAGTGAGTAGTGGGAAGTGGATAGACAATTCACAAGTGTTTCCATAGCATTAGCTCTGCATCAGCAAAGTGGGGATGACCTTGGCCTATGCCTGAGGTTGGATTGAAGCGAGGTGATGAGCTGGTACACAGTTGGTGGGGCAACATTCACAGCCGGACCTATAGCACAGCACAAGCCATGGAGCATTGATGCTCCATGGTGGCATTAGGATCCAAGTGGATCTACTAGTAGCAGGTTGAGTCAGGGATGGACATGAGATCCAAGTATTGGAGGATCCATTCATGTTTCGATAGCTTGGATGTGTGACGTGGACCAGCGGTTCGTATGGGATCCGGGCATTGGGTCTCAGTGGCGTTGGGCCACCAGATTGGTCCACATATTTGGATTGCTTGAGGGCAAGCAATCTTTGGGCAAGAGGACTGTAATGTCCCCATTTTTATTCTTCTTCATAGTACAGCCAAGGTGGATTTCCAAGGCAGGGGATGGCCAGGTCAATGGAGCAGGTTTATTTCATCAGGGGTTTCTACGTAATTTCGAGGGCTTTTCATGGGTTCTGATGGCATTCGCTTGGCATATTCATCATTATGAGAAGATTTGCACATCTTGTTTTTGGTTCCGTGACTTTCTGATAATTCCCTTAAAACGGGGTTGTTATCAGCATAACTTAATTAACTATGCTTGAGGTGGCATTCCAGGGAGATTAATTGATGGAACACCTCAGTGTAATAGCTCGTTGGAACCGGAACGAGAAGATCTACAAGATGGGATGCTGAGAAGTGACTTCCAGTGGCCGAAGAGAGTATGGTGGGCGATTTACCATTTTCCTTAGTTAAAAATGACTTTAATTAGTCATTTAATTAAGGAAAAATAATTAATTAGAGGAAATGGGCCAAAAGTGACTTAAGTAAAATAAAATAAAATAAAAAGGGGTCACTTAAGATAAAGTCAATGGAGGAGCTTCTAGAATAATAATAAAATAATAAAATAAGATGCTTCTAGAGGCTTGGAGATCTATCCATCAGATCTATAAAAAGAGGAGGAGAAGATCATTTGGGACATCTTGGATTTGATATTGTTTCTTGTATGAGAGGTTGAGAACCTGGTTCTCTACTCCAACAGTAGCCCCAAGACGGAAACCCTTGGGTGATTCAGTGAGAGTAGGCAAGCACCCATCTCTTTCCTTGGTGAATCCATTTAGGGCTCACAAGTTGCAGTGTATTGATTTTTCAGTTTGTTTTGGGGGCCGATTAGCGGCATTATTGTAGATCTATTTGAGGCTAGCTTTTCATCTCAGCTCTGTGGGGTTGTATGTGCATGTAAAACCCCAGTTTATCTTAATATAATAAAGCTGAGGATTTTTCTTATTCAGTGTGTTATGGATTGCAGTGCTCTATTTGTCTCTATTTTACATTGGAAATCTTTTGTTTATGAATAGAATTTTTATCTAAAGAAATTTTGAGTTAGAATTTGGAGAAAATTTTTGCTTGTTCCAAACTTATCTCATTTGGGACATTACACCCAGCAACTGTTGTTGCTTCTCTAGGAGACTTCGATCTCCCCCTAATAGCCTTTCTCTTGACTTTGTTTACCTTGACTGGAGTCCTACGGCTAGTAGGATGCCCTAAGAGACCTTCGCTTTCCTTCCCTTCTGTTCTCCTTCAAAATCGAACCCTAGAGGATCCAACGCAGAAACCCTAACTTCGATCCTCCTAGAAGAATAGATAAGGCCCAAAAACTTTGACTTCTTCGACTTCCTCTTCTTCACACATCTTCTTCTTGTGCTCCTTCGTATAAGAGATGAGTGCGAGAGTGATTCAAATGCAGGACGAGTTCCTTTTATATATAGGCTTCTTCAAGGTTGGACGTGGCACTTCATGTAGGCCGACTTGACAGCTCATTAGGTCAACTTCATCTCAGAGGTATTTTGACACCTTAAAGACAAAATAATTTTTTCTTTACACTTTATAATGTGCCCATAGGGTCTTTAATATATGACAATGACTCTTATACCTAGGACAAACCCTAGAAGCACTCAATGGGTGCCTGACCTATAAAAAGAACTTAAGCATGAAACCCATGCTCCAATAATAATAATAAGAATTTATTTTTCACTTTATATTTACAAGAATATATTTCATACTTATGAAGACCGAACCTAGTTACACATTTCTCAACAAAATATGCTTTCAACAGTGACTCTGGATGGAAGATCATGCATCAAGATATGTTGCAAAGTCCATCAAAGAATGAGATCATCCTCCTCTAACTCCAGCACTCAAAACCCTGCGCATTTGTAGGTGGTAGCACGCTCTCTAAAACAACTACATATGTGCATTGCACCTCCCAAGGCAGCATTGTGCTGAGCCATCATCAACTTGCCATCATGTTGTGCACGGGAACCAAGAGAGGATGAATCTTCTGAAATATATCACTGTTTTGCCATGCTGAGGAGAATACCAAAAAAGCAATCAAGTAAAATTAACAGTGCATCCTTCCCATCCATCCAGCCATTTCCAAGGGTTGCTTCTGTTCAGGTATTGTCATAGCAAACTGTCTAATTACTATGCCTATTCATCTCTATTAGTTTCTTGGTAGCTCTATAACAGCCACTGAATCTACAAAGGATTCCCTAGACTACAATTACTGCTCAGTCATAGAAATTCATGTCATTCAATTTCTCAATTTAAACAAATACCAATCAACCAAATAGAAAAATTAAGTATAATATAACCAGTCAGTTGTTCTGACAAATAATGTAGAGCACGTTAATGTCATCTTAACCAATCCTCGTTGGTGCATTACAAATCAATTAAGTAAAATCTAATGAGAGCAGTGCATACCACGCAGTATCTTATCCCAGCAGCTCTAGCCAGACACCATAGCTCATATCTGTAACCCTGTCAATAGACCATAAACAATTCCTACTAAATTACTGATTTGATGAATAAAATACCAATATTCCAAAAGAACTTGAACAAATTCAGAAGTAGCACAGCTCCAGAAATAAAAGATTGGAATGAAGAAAAGAAATGACAAATCAAGAATTTATGCCACAAGTTTAAGAACAATGTTGTTTATGATATAGAACTAAAGTTGACAAAAAAAATTCTCTTGTGATAGTACAGAGAGGAAACCCTTAGCAATAATTATCATTGACTGCGATTGTCCTAATGACCCTCTCATTCTGCACCTGCTTCTGATGATGTGTGGCCTTTTATTTTATTATTTCTACATTAAGTTCTTGTTTACTTCCTTGTACAGTAGTTTAGCTTCTTGTAACATATGTTTTACCTTTAAGCGTTCAACTTTTAGGAGTTACTCTGGCACTCCTACAGTATGTCACTATTGATTGTACTTTTGAGTCACATTGACCTACCTTTCTGGTCAATCATGGACATCAATAAAAGTATCTTATCTTATTATTATCCAATGTAAAGGATGGAAAATATAATTAAAAAATCACATAGGTTAAAGCACATCAATGATCAGATCTTATAACCAGAAAAGCTCTAGTCAATTCCTGTTGTGACTAAACTACAAACAAACAGGGTAAATTGCTTTCAACAATTCATAGAACAAAGAGCTGAGAGAAACAAAACTGAAATTTAGACATTTTGTAAATAGAAGCTCAACAGGAAGACATATCCCTATAAGCATAATAGTTACAAGACTTGCACAATCTTATAGGTACAAAGCAAGCCTACACAGCTTGCCTCCAAAGCAAACCAGATTTACTCGATGTGCAAAAATTCTGTCAATGTTGGTTGAGTTCAGCAGGAGTTAGCACTGAAACTTTAATCACATCTTGAGCAGAGTTATCAGAACTGAACCACAACCAATGGAACTGGCCAGTCTGACTGGTTTGACCCCCAAATTGGTCTGGTTCGAGGCCTGGAACCCAAAAATTCCGGCTTGGTACCAAACTGGCCGGTTCCATTACACCAGCCTTATTTCACTAAACTGACTGGTTACATACTGAACCAACCAGGTTCTGTACAATGCAACCAAGGACGTTCCAAACACAATTTAAAAAAAAATAAAAATACAATAACTTTTGACTAGGGCAGCCTAATATTCAATCCTAGGGCCCTACTATTGCTATGCAAATAATGGTAAAATGAATTATCGTCCTTTTACTTAAATTTTTAAAAATACTGTTAATTGTTTTAGAATGTTTGAGATAATGTTCCACCAAGTTTCCAAAATTGGGGAACATGGGAATAGGGAGACACACAAGGGGGGGCATGTTGTAGCACCCCCAAATTTTAGGGAAATTTAGTGGGGAAGGGGAACGATGGGGTATATATATATATGATTCAACCTTGGGGCGGGGCAGGGAGGGGCGGTGTTGTTTCTTTTTTTGGAATCTGTTTTTCTGTTGTCATATTTTGGTGTCTACTCTCTAGTTTCCATCTCATTCATCTTAATTCAAGTCTTCGCCAGTCTTTTCTACTTGGGCTTTAATATGGATGAGGAACTACTTGATTATGGCGAGCAATCCGTTAACTAGGTATGCATTCTCATCCCACAAAGATTTTATTTCCACAAAGGATTGCTCGTTGATTTGACCTCCCATTCATCCAACGATGGAAGTGCCTCACTTTCCTCAACACCCATTCAATTCGTCATCGAATCATGTGGATAATGCATAGCACAGCATCTAGAGGTTTCGGGCTCGAGAACTTCTACTAAGCATACTCCAACTTTGGACACAACAAACCATAATCATAGTGAACATCCCGCGAAGCCTCTGAAGCAACAAAATTCAAATATTTAAATTCTAATAGGGGATGGTATTCCCCATTCAAACATTCTACAATTTATGGATAGGGCTCTAGTTGGCCGGTTTGCCAAGAAAGTGGTGAAATATTCTTTGCAGCATTGATTCGATGCCAATTGGGCTCTTGTTATCGATTTTTCTCTGCAGTTCCACATTTTGCTAAAAGGTTGGTTTTGTGCTATCCTCAATAAAGTAGAAGTGAAGACTCCTATCCTACAACTAGTGTTAGGGAAAATATGGGTCGGTGCTTCAAAAGTGGAAAATGGATTTCGACGCTTCTCACAACCCCTTGCGAACACAAAAAATTTGGGCCCTCTTCCCAAGTCTACATATGGCATTCTGGAACAAATCAATTTGGGAAACCATAGGAAAATATATTGGCCAGTTTGTTTGTTTTGAGGAAGATTATCTTTCGAAGCAAGATTGTCTAGTGTCATGGGTGCAAGTGAACAACGACCCTAGAAGGTTTCCAGGAGGATATTGAATTGGTCTTCAACGAGATGGTTTGGAATCAAAATATTGATTATTGGAAGGTTGCCCTTTTGTTGTTTTCCTTTCCATGAGGTAGGCCACCATGTCTCCAATTGCACAAAAAAAATTGAAATTTCTAGTTGTCCAAAAGACTTTGGGTCAAGAATCTTCTGAATGTGCAAATCGAGGCCCCGAACCAAGGGACAAGGAGCCTCTAGTTTCTAAAGTCGAAGACGCAGACAATGGTCATCCTCCCTGTAATGTTCCTAACTAGGATATTTAGTGATACACAAAGCGAATAGACAAATCAACATCTAGAAATGAGATACAATCATTAAACTGAGCCATTTTATTAAATCTTTCTAGAGCAAATACAATAGTCATGGAATGGTGCACCTGGGCCTGTCTCCAAGGACAAGCGTGACAAAACCCAGGTAAGCAAATGGTGATCCTAGCGCTGCCCAATTGTTGCTCCAAAGGTGATCTACACTGCCTGCTGAAAAGGATGTGCTGGAAACCTCATTCCTATGCTCAGAAAATTCTGCGACTTCAGCTCCCGGCTCCTCAACAAAAACCCAGAAAGGGTTTGGTCTAGTTCAAACCTCTTAATATCAACCTCCAAGGACCACGTCCTCCTCCTTATGCTGGGAATCTCAACCTGTCTGGAAATGGCTGGGAAGGCCCTCCAAATCTACCCCAAATATTGAGATGTTATCCCCTATGGCTTTCCTCCCTTTTCCCAGCTGACCCCAACTCTGTAGCTCTCTCCACCAACTCCCACGTGAGCCCCAGAATGGCCCTCTACGCAGTCCACAATAGTTGTAAGTCGAGCTTCCCAAACGCAACAACCTCCTACTCCAAAACTCCTCCCAAAGGTTGATCCTCTGCTGCAACTCCAACTCCCCAAACTTTCCCGGCAAGTGTTGCCCAGATGAACTCCCAATCACCTCTGCGTGTTCCAAAAATATGCTCTGCTGGATCGAAGGCTAAGTGGTGTGGCCACAAATCTCCTCTGATTCTCCTCCAAGGTGGTGTGAAATGCCTTCTTAGGGTGGCACTCGAAATCCCCCAAAGGAAACGTTGAGTCTCCCGCCTGAGAAACTCGATGCTAAACAACCAGGTAACTCAGCTAAGCAGCTCAAGCAACACAAATGAATTCGATGTGCAAAATGAATACCTTCAGTTGGGGAGCTCCTCCTCCTTATATCTTCATGGGCCTTCCTTTCCCCATGTGGGCCCCTCTCCAAGCCATTTCGATTCCCCTCCAAGGCAATTTGAATTGCCAAAGTGCCCAAGTGCATTTTCCCACATGGGTGGCCCCCACCTTCCACTAGCAATCTAATTCAGCCTTCCTTTCTCCTAAGTTCCTAAGTCAAAAATGCTTTTGTTCCTTTACTCATCAAAATTTATGCAAAGTTGTGGAGAGACCAAAACCTATTACAAATTTATTTGGCATGGGACATGACAGTCCTCCCCTCCCAAATGTCGCTTTCCCTCAAGGAACTTCAGCGTTGGGTGCTCCAAGATGTGTTCACCCTCCCATGTGGCATGCTCATCCTGCAAGTTCTTCCAATGCACCAAAAACTCCCTAATGGTCTTGCTCCTCAACTTCCTCTCCCGGGTCTCTAAAATGGCCTCAGGCTCCAAAATCATATGTCCCTCATCGTCTAGTGGGGGTAACTCTACTACTGTTGTCACTTGTTGTCCCAACACCCTTTGAGGCATGAGACATGGAAGATGTTCTGAATCCTGCTCCCTTGAGGCAGCTCCAGCTCATAAGCCACCTCTCCAACTCATCTGACCACCCTGTACGGCCCATAAAAACATGTTTGTAGCTTCTCGACCCTTTTTGCTTCAAGGTGGACTGTCTATATGGATGTAACTGGAGATACACCAAATCCCCCTCCTCAAAGTGTCTCTCAGTCTGGTGCCTGTTAGCGTACATCTTTTATTGATTTTGTGTTGTTACTATGTTCCTTGAGAGCCATGAGATGTCTTAGCTCTCTAGGATCCAATCCTTGGCCTTTGGGGCCCGATTGTCTCCAAAAACAATGTTAGCAAAAGATAAAGCATCATAACCATACAAAGCATAGAAAGGAATCATACCGATGGACATGTGATGGGTAGTGTTGTAGCAATACTCGCCCAAGTGCAGCCATCGAATCCAAGCCCTCTGCTGCCTAGTCACGTAGTTCCTAAGATACCCCTCCAACCACTGATTAACTTGCTTGGTCTGGCCATCTATCTGGGGGTGGTAGCTCGTGCTAGGGGTGAGCTCAGTACCAACCAATCTGAAGAGCTCCTGCCAGAATCCTCCCATGAACCTATTGTCCCAGTCACTCACTATGTTCTTAGGAAGCCCGTGCAACCGGAAGACTTCCCTGAAGAATAGCTCTGCAACCTGTGAAGTTGAATACTGGGTCAGGATGGCAAAGAAGTGGGCATACTTAGTCAACCGATCAACTACCACATAGATGCAATCCTTGCCCTATACTATGGGGAGCCCAGTGATGAAATCCATGGAGATACTCTCCCATTTCCCCTCAGGGATGGGAAGCGGCTGCAATAACTTGGCCGGGTGAATCAGTTCCCCTTTGTTCCTTTGACATGCCTCACACTCCTGTATGTGCCTCAACACGTCCCCCTTGAGGCCCTTCCATGTGAAATGCTACCAAACTGCCATGTATGTTTTTTTGAACCCCTGATGCCTTGACAATGATAAGTCATTTTCTACCTGGAGCACTCTCTCCCTCAACTGCAAGTTAGGAACCAGAAATATGCGCCCCTTGTAGTAGATGACCTCGTCCATCACCCAGTAGCGCTCATCTATGTGCGTCCTTTCCAAAATCTCACATGCCCTCCTGTCTTTGGAATACTCTACCAACCGCTGGGCCGTCCAATCATGGCAAATGATCATGAGTGAGAGGTCTACGGGTCTACTGGATAGGGCATCTGCCACTACATTGTGTTTCCCCCGCACATACTCTATGTCAAAATCATAGGCCTCCACCTTGCTGACCCATCTCTGTTGTCTATCTTTGAGGACCTTCTACCCCATGAAGTGACGAAGAATGTTGTGATGAGTCTTCACTCGGAATTTGTTACCCACCAAATACTGTCGAAATTTGGCCAAGGCATGCATGATGGCCAGCATCTCCTTATCATATACAGAATATGACCTCTCATGGGATAAGAGCTTCCGACTCTCGAAAGCAATGGGGTGCCCATCCTGAGACAAAACTGACCTGATTCCCTCTCTGGATGCATCACACTCCACAGTGAAGGGTTGGGAGAAGTCCAGAAGTGCCAATACTGGACATCACCTCCTTGAGGCGGTCAAATGTTCACTGTGCCCCATTTGTCCATGCGAAAGCCCCTTTCTTAATCAAATTGGAAGGTTGTCTTGAGGATCTCCTGATCCCTCACCCTGATCTGATGGTACCATGAACACAGATCTATCGTAGAGAAGTACTTGGCTCCTCTAAGCTCATCCATCAAGTCATCGATGCGAGGAATGGGGTACTGGTTCTTCAATGTCTCCCTGTTGAGTGCCCAATAGTCAATGCACATGCGCAAGGTTCCATCCTTCTTCTTCATTAGCACTACTGAAGAAGCAAAGGGACTAGAACTCGGCCTGATGTGGCCCAACACCAATAGCTCTTTGATGGCCCGCTCAATCTCGTCCTTATAGGCCTTGGGATGCCTATAAGGGGTGGTAATCACTGCCTGCACAGTGCACACCAGGCTCCAACTCAATGGTGTGCTCGAATCCCCTATCTAGTGGTTGCCCTGGTGGAATATCTCCAAATATTACTAAGTACCTGTCTAACAAAGCTTGTATGTTTGGAGGTGATGACTGGGCTTGTCCCCCAACCTCTGAAACCCTCAGCTCTACTGCCCATGCTCTCCATGTCGTAGATTTGCCTCGATCCTATGCGTTGAGACTGTCTGTGGTGGGTACGAATGCATGCCTCTAAGGACCACCAGCTTGCCATCCGGGTCGGTGAACTCCATCTCTAGCTTCTTCCAATCAGTGGTAACTTGTCCAAGGGAGTACAGCGACTTGACACCCATCACCACGTTGGTGTATGGCCATCAACCACAAAGAAATGGTCTGTCATGGAGTAGTCCCCCATGGTCACCATTAAGGCGGGCACATACCGAGTGCACTGCGTAGTCTGGTCACTCAGCACCAATTTTGAAAAGCCCTCAAACTCGATCGTGTTGAGGCCCCTCCTCTAAACCAAATGGGCATCTATGAAGTTGTGTGTAGCCCCACTGTCAACTAATACTGAGACCCGTTGCCCTTGTATTATACCTCTAATCCTCAATGTAAGAAATTTGGGGACCTCGCATAAAGAAGCAAGGACTCCCACAGATGGAGCAAAGGATGCCCTTCCCTGTTGAGGTGGTGGTGGAGGTCCCCTCTTTGTCAGACTCTCACCATCTCCCACACCACACTTCAACTCCACCTCGTCCCCCCGATCACTATCTCAGAAGACCTCGATGTAGTGGCCTTTGCCAGTTGTGCACCGATGGCCTGGTGCCCAGGGCTCCCGACAAGTAAGCACAACTTCCTTCCCCTGAGGTCCCTCCAGGTCTCATCATCTAGCTGCCCACACCCCTAGGTTGCTCTCTGTGGTGGTGGCCTAGTATCACTCCCCTTCTTGGGGTAGGGAGTACGTGCAGGAAAGGGTGCTCGTGACTTGGGGATGGCCCCCTGTAAATCTCTAGCACATGTCATTGCTTCCTGTAGCGTGGAGGGTCTGTGTGACTTCACCACTCCACGTAGGGGCTCGAGTAGGCCCTCTATGAAAGTGTACACCCTCCGAGCATCTGATAGGTCCAGCACCATTACTGAGACTCTTAATAACTCCGATATGTATTGCTCTAGGTTACCTGTTTGTCGGAGTTGGGTTAGCTCCCTGAAGTGAGCCTCTGGATCCCTCTGATCAAAACGCTCCACCACCCTCCTGGTGAAATCCTCATATGAAGTCACATTGGCATGCCCCAAGGTAGCCAAGCCATGAAACCACCAATCGTGGGCTTCCCCTTCCAAGTGCAGCATGGCCATCTTGATGGGCTCCGGCTCCGTCATCCGGTTGAATTGGAAATAAGTGTCCATCTTCTCTACCCAGACCCGAGTGTTGAAATTTGGTACCAGAGGACAAGTGGTTCCTTAAGGCTTTGATCTTTGGCCTAGGGAAAAGTGTCCAAAAGAATTTAATTTTTCTCCTAAAGTAACTTTATAATTTTTATAAAATTAAATCTAATTTAAAAGTGACTTTAAGTGATAAAGTTATTAAGTCTAATTTTAAAGTGATTTTTATAAAGTCAATGAAAAATTAGAAAGGAAAAGTGACTTTGGAAATAAATGACTAAGTGGGTCTTTATTAAAGTGGGGTGAATTAAAAAAATAAAAAGTGAGATTTAAATGAGCATTTAATCTCAGCCTTAGATCTCAATCTATTTCAGCCATTGGATTTAGGGATCACCCAAAAGTCACTTGGGGTTAGATTAAAGGAGGAAAATGAAGAAAAGGTCATTCATTCTTTCATGAGCAGATTGGGAGAAGGAGAGCAAGAGAGCAAGAGAGATTTCTGAGCAGGGAGGAGAAGGAGACAGCAGCTTGGCACACATTCCAAAGCAGCAGTTGAGCAGATTTGTACAGCTGATTCAGCACACAGTGAAAGGCAGATTTTGGCACGATTTTCGAGTGGTTTGCACAAAAATCGAGGAGCAGTTTGCTGATTTTTCTGCACGCAAAACGAGGGTCGTACAGTGCATTTATTGCAGTCTGTACAATGCATTTAATGCTGGTCGTACAGCAGCATTTAATGCTGAAAGTGGGCACGAAAATCGAGGAGGTCGTACAGCATTTATTGCTGTCCTGTTTGCTGTAATTTCCAGTTTGCTGTGAGGCATGGGAAAAGAGATAAGTTGTAAATTTGCTTGCTGATTTTTTGCTGAATATTTCTCACTGTAAAAGGCAATTTTCAGAACTAAAGAAGAGCTCTCAAACTGGTTTTCCCCAAGAGTTGTAGGGGGTTTTTCCAGGGTCAAGTTGACCAAAAATGTCAGTGTTTAAATGTGTTTTAATGGTTGTTTATTACTGCTGATTTTTATTTCTGCAATTTCCAGCATTCTGTAAAATTTCCAGAATTTGTGTTTTCAGCAATATTTATTTTTCAGCTTGTTAAATGTATGGTTATGGGAAAGGGCATTTAACTACATGGGAGAAATAAGGTGAAACTGAAAACTGAGGTGGGAAAACAGAAATTTCTACATGGTATCAGAGCTTGAGTGCTGAAGGGCAGTTTGGGACAGCAAAAAGAAAAACTATAGCTGCTGATTTTTCACTCAGAAAATTCTAGCAAGCTGATTTTTCATAAACAGCAGTTTTATCTTTACTACAGCAGTGCTATTTTTCAGTTTTAGGACAGCAGGATGTCATTGGGATTGAGGGTGGAGGATAGGCTGGATGGGCATACAAATTACAGTGTTTGGAATGAGAGAATGCAGAGAATCTTTGAGGAGGCAGAAGTCTGGGATATCATGGTGCATACCACACAGAACCCTGTTGTTGTGCCTACTGATGCTACTCAGTTGACAACTTATAATAAAAAGAACAACAAGGGTAAGAGGTTGATTCTAAACAGAATCAAAGACCATTGCATTCCTCATGTGAGAGGAAAGAGCAATGCCCATGAGATGTGGACAGCATTGTCCAATCTCTACCAGAGTACCAATGAGAACCGGAAGATGGTCCTGAAGGAGAAGCTGAAGAACATTAAGATGGGTAATGATAGTGCAGCTGGATATCTCACAAAGATTACTAATGTGAGAGATGAGTTGGCAGCGATTGGAGAGGCCATTCCACCGAGTTGGTGCGGATTGCAGTGAATGGCCTCCCCCGTTCATGGTTGAACTTTGCTGATGGGGTTTGTGCACGTGAGACCCTTCCCACATGGGAGAGGTTTTGGGATGATTGCATTCAGACAGAGATCATGAAAGGTTAGCTTGGGGCAGCCAAGCCAGTTGAGCAGGATGAGGATGTAGCACTGGTGACAGGAGGCAAGAAAGGCAAAGGGAAGAAACAGGCTTCCACAAGCAGTGGTGGGGGCAAAGGCAAAGGTAAAGGTAAACAGGGGAACACACAGAAGGACTATTCCAAGGTGAAGTGTTGGAATTGTCAAAAGATGGGACACTATGCAGTTGTGTGTCCGGAGAAGAAGAAGAAGAAGGGGAAGAACCAGGATGTGGCAGCTTCAACAGAGATTGAGGACTTTGCAGGTCGTTTTGACCGGGAGTTTGCGTTCACTACGTGTGAGTCCTCTAGTGCAGGATCACCTGCCACACAGGTTCAGAGGGAGCATGCTTTTCCCTTGATTAGCGGAGCATCTTCAGGTATCTGGTATGTGGACAGTGGGGCTTCACGTCACATGACAGGAGTCCGTGAGTACTTCTCAGAGCTTTCAGAGAGTGGCACTGATATAGAGGTAGTACTCGGTGATGACAGAGTTGTTAGAGCAGTCGGGATGGGGACACTGACATTTCAGAGGGAGTCCAAACCTCCCTTGAAAGTGTCAGATGTTCTTTATGTGCCAGGGATGAGGAAGAACCTCATATCCGTCTCAGCTTTGGAGGACAGAGGATATGAGGTACTGTTCAGGGGAGGATAGGTGTTGATGTATCCCATGGGCACTCCAGCTGATTCAGCTAGACTGATAGGTGTACGCCATGCAAAGGTGTACAAGTTTGCATTCCAGCCTCTTTTGGCATTGAGCAGTAGTACCGACAGCAGAGCTAGCAGTTCTGAGCTGTGTGAGATTTGGCACCGCAGGATGGGACATATGTATCATGGAGCCTTGAAGACATTGCGGGAGATCACTACAGGTGTGCCAGATTTCAGTACTGATCACTTTGATACTTGCAGAGGTTGTGCGATGGGCAAGTTTGCCAAATCCCCTTTTCCTTGCAGTGACAGCAGAGCGACTGGGATACTTGATTTGATTCATTCTGATGTGAGCGGTCGGATGTCTCATGTTTCCTTGAGTGGATATGAGTACTATGTTTTATTCATTGATGATCACTCCAGGAGGACCTGGATTTATTTTTTGAAGACCAAGAGTGAGGTCTTCAAGCGGTTTCAGGAGTTCAGAGCTCTTGTGGAGACACAGACAGGTCGAAAGATCAAGTCCCTCAGGTCGGACAATGGAGGAGAGTACACCCTTGGAGAGTTTGTTGACTATTGTGCGGAGGCAGGCATTAGGAGGGAGTTCATTGTTCCTTACAACCCCTAGCAGAACGGGGTTGCAGAGAGGAAGAACAGATCCATCATAAGGGCTGCCAAAGCCATGTTACATGATCAGGGGTTGCCATTGTTCTTGTGGGCAGAGGCCTGCAACACAGCTGTTTACTTGCAGAACAGGAGTCCGCATCGTGCCTTGGGGCACATGACTCCGGAGGAGGCTTTCTCTGGGAAGAAGCCTGATATTGGTCATCTTCATACCTTTGGATGCATTACATACTCCTATATACCCAAGGAGAAGAGGACCAAACTAGAGCCCACCGCAGAGAAGGGTATCTTTGTGGGCTACAGTGAGACCTCAAAGGCCTTTCGAATTTACATTCCTGCACAGAGGAGAGTTGTTGTCAGACAGGATGTGAAGTTCGAGGAGGACAGGGCCTTCAGGAGGTCACGGGAGTTAGAGTATCTGGATCAGCCAGACCCTCAGCAGCAGTTGAGTCAGTCGCAGGGATCCAGTGGGCAAGGATCAGGAGGTACATCTATGAGGATGTCAGGTCCGTTAGTGAGCAGTGGCTCACCGAGCCAGAGGAGTGGTGCTCCGTGCAGCATGCAGAGCAGTTCACAGAGCAGTTCACTAGGGAGTCCACTGATGGACAGTTCACACGGTACCTCAGCTTCTACAGGTTCAGGTGCAGGCAGGAGGACAACGGACAGACAGTCAGGAGTTCAGGCTTCTAATGATGATGAGGAGGAGGAGTTTCATTCTCCGGTGGGAGAAGTGCGCTCAGGGAAGAGGAAGCCCAAGTGGCTTCAAGACACCTTGAGAGATGCCTCATCTGTTGCTGAGCCGAAGAGGCCGGTCAGAGAGAGTAGACCACCTGAGAGGTTTTGTAGCTATATGGCGATGGTTACCAGCATCCTTGACTCTGAGCCTTCTAGCTATGAGGAGGCAGCTAGCCAGCAGGTCTAGAGAGAGGCCATGCAGGAGGAGTATTCTTCTATCATGAAGAATGATGTTTGGGAGGTGGTGCCGAGGCCTGAGGGCAAATCCGTGGTTACTTCCAGATGGCTTTACAAGGTAAAGCATGCTGCAGATGGCAGCATTGAGAAATTCAAAGCAAGGTTTGTGGCTAGAGGGTTCTCCCAGGTAGAGGGAGTTAATTATGAGGAGACCTTCGCTCCCGTGGCTCGATATACTTCGATCCACTCCATTATATCGATAGCAGCAGAGATGGGTTGGAAGATCCACCAGATGGATGTGAAGACTGCATTTCTCAATGGCTTCATACAGGAGGAGGTGTACATTGAGCAGCCACAGGGCTTTGAGGTGCATGGGAAGGAGTCCCATATGTGCAGACTAAAGAAGGCCCTTTATGGCCTGAAGCAAGCTCCCAGAGCTTGGTACTCCAGGATATATACATATTTGCAGGGGATGGGTTTCACAAAGAGTGAGGCAGATCCGAACCTTTACTTTATTGTGATTGGTGAGGAGCCTCTCATTCTGGTGCTGTATGTGGATGACTTGGTCATTACAGGTGCAGAGAGACTCATAGAGCACTGCAAGAGAGATCTTGCGACGGAGTTTGAGATGAAGGACATCGGCTTGGTGCATTACCTTTTGGGCTTGGAGGTGTGGCAGAAGGAGGGGCATTTCTTCCTGGGGTAGGGGAAGTATATTGTGGACATCCTTAGCAGATTCCACATGGAGGATTGTAGACCCATGTCAACATCGATGATCACCAACTGGAAGAAGCTTCATGCTTCGGATTCCGAGTTGGTGGATCCCACATTGTACAGGCAGCTGATTAGTTCCTTGATGTATTTGGTCAACACTAGACCAGATATCTGTTTTGCAGTCAACACGATGAGTCAGTTTATGTGTGAGCCTAGGAAGGTTCACTGAGTGGCTGCAAAACACATTTTGTGGTACTTGCAGGGGACAATGGATTATGGTCTGGACTACAGGCAGGGAGATGGAGTGAGATTGGCAGGATACACTGATTCTAATTGGGCAGGTTGTGCTTCTGATAGGAAGAGCACTTCAGGGTGCTGTTTTGGGTTGGGTTCAGCAGTAGTGTCATGGTTCAGCCGGAAGCAGCAATCAGTAGCACTGAGTTCAGCGGAAGCAGAGTATATGGCAGCCAGTCTAGCTAGTTGTGAGGCCATCTGGCTTCGCAAGATGTTGTTTGGCTTATTTGGTCAGCCATTGAGACCTTCCGTGATTTACTGTGATAATCAGAGTTGCATTAAACTCACGGAGAATCCAGTATTTCATGACAGGTCAAAGCATATCGAGATCAGATATCATTTCATCAGAGACTATGTTCAGAAGGGAGCTGTGAAGCTTGAGTATATTTCCACTAATGAGCAGGTTGCAGATCTTCTTACCAAAGCCTTACCACGGGGCAAGCATGTCTACTTCAGAGACAAGATGGGTGTGGTGAGGAACACCTTCCTCGGTAAGAGGGAGTGTTGAAATTTGGTACCGAAGGACAGGTGGTTCCTTAAGGCTTTGATCTTTGGCCTAGGGAAAAGTGTCCAAAAGAATTTAATTTTTCTCCTAAAGTAACTTTATAATTTTTATAAAGTTAAATCTAATTTAAAAGTGACTTTAAGTGATAAAGTTATTAAGTCTAATTTTAAAGTGACTTTTATAAAGTCAATGAAAAATTAGAAAGGAAAAGTGACTTTGGAAATAAATGACTAAGTGGGTCTTTATTAAAGTGGGGTGAATTAAAAAAATAAAAAGTGAGATTTAAATGAGCATTTAATCTCAGCCTTAGATCTCAATCTATTTCAGCCATTGGATTTAGGGATCACCCAAAAGTCACTTGGATCACCCAAAAGTCACTTGGGGTTAGATTAAAGGAGGAAAAGGTCATTCATTCTTTCATGAGCAGATTGGGAGAAGGAGAGCAAGAGAGCAAGAGAGATTTCTGAGCAGGGAGGAGAAGGAGATAGCAGCTTGGCACACATTCCAAGGCAGCAGTTGAGCAGATTTGTACAGCTGATTCAGCACACAGTGAAAGGCAGATTTTGGCACGATTTTCGAGGAGTGGTTTGCACAAAAATCGAGGAGCAGTTTGCTGATTTTCTGCATGCAAAACGAGGGCCGTACAGTGCATTTATTGCAGTCCGTACAGCGCATTTAATGTTGGCCGTACAGCAGCATTTAATGCTGAAAGTGGGCACGAAAATCGAGGAGGCCGTACAGCATTTATTGATGTCCTGTTTGCTGTAATTTCCAGTTTGCTGTGAGGCATGGAAAAAGAGATAAGTTGTAAATTTGCTTGCTGATTTTTTGCTGAATATTTCTCACTGTAAAAGGCAATTTTCAGAAATAAAGAAGAGCTCTCAAACTGGTTTTCCCCAAGAGTTGTAGGGGGTTTTTCCAGGGTCAAGTTGACCAAAAATCTCAGTGTTTAAATGTGTTTTAATGGCTATTTATTACTGCTGATTTTTATTTCTGCAATTTCCAGCATTCTATAAAATTTCCAGAATTTGTGTTTTCAGCAATATTTATTTTTCAGCTTGTTAAATGTATGGTTATGGGAAAGGGCATTTAACTACATGGGAGAAATTAGGTGAAACTGAAAACCGGGGTGGGAAAACAGAAATTTCTACACCGAGCTGTGCACTTGGCAGTGCCATCATATGTGGGGAAGTACATCTTTCCAATAGTCGATTGCAACTCATAGCTCTGCGTGCCCTGTCCTCCATAGGCCTTGCTCTTCTCATTCTGCTTGAGCTTGCAAAAATCTCTGAAAGAGAGTGCTTCTTGAAGTCTGCTCCCATGGACTACCATTCCCTGAAGTGCTCTTCCATCTGTGAAGGATCTTTGACCCCTGCTCGTTCATATTGTGTCAAAGGCACGAATGAGGGCAATGTAACTCGAGTTGGCCCACTCACTGATGGAGGTTGTGCAGCAGGTGAAAGATGATCGAATTGTTGAGAGGCCCCTGAAGTCTCTCCAAATAGGAACCCCCCTAGGAGTGTTTCTCTCTCGGTTCTGCGTTTTGATCTCCTCTAGCATTTCCTTCTGACCCTTTGCTAAATCATTCAAAGCCTTCAAGAGGGCTATCAGAGGCCATCTCTTCCCTGCTCTTGGGCTCTCCCATGTCTTCTACTACTACTGCCTTTCCCCTGTCCTCTGTGTCTGGAGTGATTTCCAGCTCTCTTTCTCTGCTTCGGTACCTTTGTCTCCTGTATGTAATATTTTGTACCTTTGTCTCCTTTCTATCCAAGATCTCTCCTTCTATAAAATGGAGCCACTTGTAAAGGAGACCGATGCCTTTCCTAGCCTGATTGTTCCTTATGCTTACACCTCTTCGTCCAAATCTTGTAGGAAACCTCCTTCTGCAAATTATAATGTTGTCTATTCCTCAGAAGTGGCTTTTGTTTCTTTTGGACTTCCTGTTAAACGATATGCTTTTCATTCATCTTCCTCAACTCGCGAAGACGTTTAAGCATCTGGTGGTCTAGCCATGGATGCTCCTTCAATCAGTCATGCCAGTCACAAATCCTTGTTTTCTAAGGCTCAGTCTAAGGTTAGGGAAGAAATTCCAAGAGGAAAGCAAACCACGAACTCGAGGGCTCTTAGAGCAAAGGCCCCTCTCAAGGAGGAAAAATGAAGGTCTTGTCTCTAAATATCAAGGGGTTCAGGAAAAACCGCAAAAAATTGGCCTTGAAGCGACTCATTCGAGCCCACACCCTAGATGTTATCATGTTTCAACAAACTATGTCGTCGGATGCCTATGCGATTTCGATTTTAGAACCCTAGTCTAGGAATTCAACTTTCTTCTCATCAAATTAAGAAGGTTGGTCAAGTGGCCTTCTTATGGCTTCGCAACTTGATATATTGGTTTCACTTTTCTTGAGCTCTTCTCGACATATAGTGATTGATTTCGTTTCAAACAAACTGGACATGGGCATTAGGTGCTCAAATGTTTACGGCCCTTATAATGATTGTAAATGTTATGTCCCAAACTAGAAAAAATAGCAATAAGCAAAGCAAACAATAGAAACAACACCAAGAAATTGAAACATTCAGTGCACAAGCATAGAAAATCCAAAAATATCCAACAGTTGAGCCATTTTATTATAATCTGGGAGCAAAGTACAATAATGTGGAAGAAGTGCACCTGGGCTTGCCTCAAAGACAAGCGTGATCAAGCCGAGGTGATAGTATGTCAAGCCCAGATGGCAGAAATAATTGTTGCAATGATGCCCTGTGCTACCCTTGTGAAACTGTGTTGTCTATTGCTGTTGGAAACCCTGTCTATGATGCACAGAAAATTCTACCAAATTAGCCCCACACTCCTCAAGCAAAGCCCAACAAAACCCAAAAAGGGTTTGGCTTGGTTTTGACCCCAGAAATTCAACCTCCCAAGAGCTGCGTCCTCCTCCAAGTGTTGTAAGGTACGGCCTGCCTGTAACTCCTGAATAAGTCCTCCCAAACACTCAAAAATGGTTGAGATAATACTTCCTAAACCTTCCTTTATCTTTCCCGAAAAATAATAAAATACTCGCTCCACAAACTGACCCACGAATTCCCATGTGTGCCCAGTGAGGAATTCCTGCGCTTGCCCTGAGTGTTGGCAATCACACTGCTCCCAAACAGAAATCTCCAGCTCCCAAAATCCTCCCAAAGGCTAGTCTTCCCCTATACTTCCTTCACCAAAACTCCTCCAGCAATTGCTCCTCGGAAAGCCACTAAATTATCTACTGCGTGTTCCACTACTACGTCCTCCTGGAGTACGCACTGGCTGAATGATGGTTGAGTTGGGGGCTCTAAATATCCACCTGCAATCTCCCGGAATGATAGAAAGAAACCTCACTAGGGTGGCACTCGTGGTCCACCGAAGAGAGGGTGAGTTCTCCGCTTGGAGAGCTCGTGCTAAACAGCGAGTGACCCAACTAAGCAGCTCGAGCAACTAAGGTTGAGTTCAATATGTCAAAAGATGCTTTGTGAAGATGAGCTCCTCCTATTTATAATTTCTTGGGCCTTCCTTCCCATGTGGGCCCCTTCTCCTTGCCATTTGACTTCCCTCCAAGGCTATTCGAACTCTTCACTTGGCCAAGTGTGTTTTTCCCATGTGGGTGGCCCCCACATTCCACTAACAAAGTAATTCGGCCTCCTTTTCTTCCCTAAGTCCCTATGTCAAAATTGAGTGGGTTCCATGGTTTCCAAAATTATCCAAAATTGTGGGAAATTAAACCTGTAACAAAATAATTTAGGAAAGGACATTACTAAAAACCTTTTCGGGAGGCTTTCATGGCCTCTAGTTTCTTTGGTGCATCACACATAATCATGGGAGGGGGCATTAATTTGACTCTATCATCAAGGGAACCCTGGGAAGTTAGTGCTCGATCACATCCTTTGGGTGACTTCTTCACAACTTTGTTTCATTCCATGAACTTATTTGATGTTGAGCCTGTCAAATTAACCCCAATGTGGAGAAATATGAGACCTGATGATAGTGCCATCTCTAAGCGCCTGTATAGCGTTTTGATTTTAGTATCTTTCTCCTCTAACTTTTCAAGGTTCAAATATTGGGTAGACGCTGCCAGGATATCAAACCATTGTCCATTCTTTCTAGCTTTAGAAAAAGATGACCCAAAACCCCAGGCCCCCTTCAAGTTTAGCCATGTCTAGCTTTTGGAAGAGTATTATAGAAAATTAGTCGAAGCAGCATGGAAGTCGCTTAGACAAAGCAGAGATGGATCTTTCATTTTTCAATTTGTAGAAAACTTGAAGTTTGTAAAGAAAAGACTAAATTTTGGGCTAAGGCATATAATGAAAAAATTAATGTTGTGCTGAAGGAGAAGGAAGAAATAATTTATGAATTGTATCCATTGAAGTCTTAAGGTATTTTTTCAATGGAATCCATCGAAGCTCTGCGCACTCTTGAATGCAAAAAAAGAGAAATTCTTGCTAGAGAGGAGGAAACCTAGAGATTAAAGAGTTGCACCATATGGATTTCTAAGGGGGATAATAACACTAAATTCTTCCATAGATATGCCAATCATCGTAGGAATGTGAACATTATTTGGTCCATGAAGGACAACGATGGGAATTCTTTCTCCTCATTTCAGGACATTGCATGCATCGGTGTTCAGCATTTTAAATCCCTTTTCTCCCAGCCTAGAGGATGCCCGATTTTGGAGCTTCTTAATTCTCTCTCTTTGTTTCCTCCCTGCATATCTGAGGACATGAATGCTTCCCTTACGGAAGAAGTCACAACAGGTGAAGTTCAAATGGCCCTTTTCTCTATACGGAAGAAGGAAAGTCCTGGTCCTGATGGTATGATAATGGAATTCTATGCTGGTTTTTTTATTTAATCAAAGAGGAACTCTTAAAGGTTGTAAAAGAATCCCATAGTTCGGACCAAGTCTTAGGCGCAATTAATTCGACATTCATTGCTCTTATTCCCAAGAAACAGGAAGCAAATTCTTTCGATGACTATAAACCCATCTCATGTTGCAATGTGATTTATAAATTGATATCCAAAATTATTGCAACCAGATTGAAGCCTATTCTGAAGGAAATAATTACGGAATAACAATTTGGTTTTTTACAAAACCATCAAATTCACGATGTTGTCTTACTAGCTCATGAAGATTTACATTCCATCAAAACCAAGAACATTTCGGTTGATGTTATTAAAAATTGAATTTCCGAAAGCCTATGACCGCATGGACTAGACCTTCCTAAGGTTGATTCTCATCCATGTGGACATAAATCTCGCCACGATTAACTAGATAATGGGATGTATTTCCTCTTCTAGTTTTGTGTGCTTATTAATGGTCATCCATCAGCCTTTTTCAACTCCACTCGAGGCTTGCGCCATGGTTGCCCCCTGACTCCCCTTCTCTTTCTTCTGGTGGCGGATTTTTTAAGCAAGCTTTTGCAGGATGCCATTGAAAAGGGAATACTAAAGGGCATTGGTATATCTCAAAATGTCTCCATCTCTCATCTGTTGTTTGTTGACAACATTTTTCTTTTAGTGATGGGAGATGTGCGTTATCTTCAAGAGATCCCCGTTATCTTAGATTGCTTCTCACATCTTACTAGAATGGTGATCAATATCCAAAAATCTACTATATCTCATTGCTACTTGTCTGAAAGGATCTTGTCTTTTGTTCAACAGCGCTTTCGTTTTTAGTTAAAGCCAATCGAGATGGAGAGAAATATTTGGGCTTTATGTTAAAACCAAATGATTATCAATTCAATGATTGATTATGGATGATGAAGAAGGTTGGAGGCAAGATTTCGGTCTAGATGAACAGATTTTTGTCAAGGGGTGGGTGTCTAGTCTTGGTAAATTTTCTTCCTGAGAGCATCCTTGTCTATTGGACCTAGCATGGGTTCCCAAAGGTATTTTAAACAAGATAAGGAAGTTGAGTTTTTGTTTTCTTTGGTCGGGTCTAAAGGATAGGAAGGGTTGGCATTTAGCAGCTTGGGATCAGATTGCTTCTCCAAAAGCCTTTGGAGGATGGGGACTGAAAAATATTCACTCTTTTTGTCACGCTCTGGCTGTGCGTAGTTTATGGTGCCTTACATACAATTCATCACTTTGGGGACGTGCGCTCAAGTCAAAATACTTGGGAGATAGATCCATTATTAACTGGTACAGGGATCCAAGGAAAAAGCATGAAAGCTCTTCCATAGTATGGAAGGATTTAGTTAAATCTTTTTCTTTCATTGGTTATTGGGTTACGTAGCAAGTAGGGGATGGTAGGAAGATTCGCATGGGTGAAGACCCCTGGGTAGGAGCCGGTAATGATTTCAAACTATCTCAAAATGGTGTTAGATGTCTCAAAGATGCGGGCATCTAGCTTTTGTTGAATGCAAAGGTCTAGCAGGTTCAATCTTGGGGCAAAGAAGGTTGGAAGTCAGCAGAATTATTAGGTTTCCCTAAACCTGTAGATGCAAAATAGTTTGCTTTCATTAACCTGCTTATCATGTCCTTCATAAGATTATCAGACAATGATGAGGATAGGCCTATTTGGTATAAGAACCCTTCTTCGGCCAAATATACAGTAAAGTTGGCTTACAAGGAAAACATCGAGGCAAATTTTAATGGGCATGTCAATTGGTGGTGGGGGTTCCTATGGAAAGATAATAAAAAAAATCCCTCTGAAATGTAAAATAACCATTTGGCTCATTCTCATAAACAAATTGTTGTCATGGAATAATCTGAGGAAACATGCCTGGCCTCGGCCCAGTAGGCGTGTACTCCGTTTTAATGATTGTGAAAGTCTTTATCATCTTTTTCTTTCTTGCCCATATGTAGTTCGCCTTAGGATGTTGGTCAAAGCATATCTTTTTCCTACGTCGACGCGCTGGAATAACGATCAATTGAAGTATTGTATTCAGCATTGGATTGAAGATAAATCTATGAAGGAATTTTTAGTGTTCCCCTCTTTACTGATTTATAATTTGTGGTGGACAAGGAACATTAGAGTCTTTCAAGATAAGCTTGTCCCACTTTAAGTTACCGTTGGTATCATTGAAAAACAATGTAAAGAATTCAAAGTGGAGCCTAAAAGAAAGAAAGCCTGAATCACACGAATGCCTCCTTTGGACAAAGAAATCCAATGGCAATTTTTTGATGGCATCATCAAGGTGACCCTCCAAGGTGCGGAGCTGGAGCTCTTATTTATCTCAACCAGAATCACCACTATTTGTTGTGTTATGCTCCAAGTAGTGAATCGAATTCTAAGGCAGAGTTTGCAGCCTAATGGACTCTGTGTTATATTGCTTGCCATTTGGTAGTCAAGAAGGTCCAGGATTTTGGAGATTCAAAATTAGTAATCGATTGGGCTAATAAGAAGACGAAGGTAGATATCACTTCTATAGATCATATTTTGCATGAAACCAACATAAATTTGGATCCTTTTAAGAGGACCTCATTTGCTCATATCTATAGGGAATTGAACCCGAAAGCGGATCAGCTCTCCAAAGAGGCTTTGCAGCTTCCTGCAGGGTCCTTTGGTCAATATAAAACGCAGGATAATCACGAAATCAATGGCATGGAGCCTCACTTCTACAGTTTCTTCAGATTGCATGAAGGCATTTTGAACCTGTATTATGATATTGATCTATACGTATTTGAAATTTTTAT
This sequence comes from Pinus tabuliformis, assembly GCA_031772625.1. Lineage (NCBI taxonomy): Eukaryota > Viridiplantae > Streptophyta > Pinopsida > Pinales > Pinaceae > Pinus > Pinus tabuliformis. The sequence goes on from CM062811.1 coordinate 391,563,743, forward strand.
GGACATCTTTTTGAGCTAAACCTGAATCAGTGCACCTGTCAAACAACATTATGTATATTTTTCTTTCAGAGAAATAAGTTTTTTTTTTGGGAAAAAAATTACATGATTCGATGAAGTAATGAATACATTGATTCAAACATCATAAATGATTCAATGAAATAGAAATAGTAAAATATTGTATACATTGATTTAAATTCATCATTCACTATTCTAGAATATGATTATTATTAAGCAAAATAGTAGATATTAGAGTCTAACAACTGGAATAGTAAATTGAAATTCAAACTTCTTATTAGGAAGAGACTTTGTTAGTATATCAGCTACCTAATCATCTATCGGGACATATTGTATTCATGATCCCGTCCTGCACCAAGTTCCTAATATAGTGGAACTTATTGTTGATATGCTTTGTCCTAGCATGAAACACAGGATCTCCAAACATCTTGATGCAACTTTGATTATCACAATTAATCACAGTAGGATCCAAAGGCTTCTCAAACAAATATGTCAGAGGCTTCCTCAACCATACAGCCTCCTTTCCTACATCACATGCAGCCACATACTCTGCTTCAGCAAATACTCAAAACAACGGGATCTTGCTTTCTACTCAGCCATGAGATCATGGTAGATCCCAAACTAAAGCATCCACCAGTAGTGATCCTTCCATCGGTCTCACTGCCACCCAAATCAGAATCTATGAAGCCAACGAGCTTGACTTCCTTGCTATTGTACTTTAGGCAATGATGTATCGTGCCATGAAGATATTTCAATATATGCTTGGCAGCTATCCAGTGATCATGACGAGACTCCAACTAAAACTGAGTAAGAATGTTCACAGCAAAGCATATATCCAGCCTAGTATTTACAAGATACATCAGAGAACCCACCAACTGATTGTTAAAAATAAATAACTGCAGTCAAATTCCACTTTAGACTACTCTTTTGATGGAGATGATGATGCCATTAAGTTCCTCTTTTCAAGAGCACCAAAATCGACCTAAAGATCACCTCGTTCGGATAAGCAGAAGTTGGTTTTTGATTTTGTGCACCCACTCATGGATATTGGATCGGGTCGGCTTCACCCTCATGCACACTTGGACAGGTCGGCCTCAACATCAAATGGACATTGTTGGACACCCGTAGAAGCCTAGAAATACAAGTGACCTAGAAGCTCATTTGTACATCACAGCATCAAGCATCTTCTTCTCTTCTATCTAATTTGGTTTGGCAAATTAGCGAAGGAAAGGGTTGTACTGAGGTCCAAAGTCTCAAATCTGAAGCTCGCACAAAATTAGGGTTTTTGCTCCAGACGCTGGCACAGAACTGGGAAATTTCATCCTTGGACGCACGCATGCTATGGGCAAGACAACGTCCAGGAAGCTATAGACGCTCGCATGCTAACTTGAAGGGAGCGTCCAAGGGTTTGACTACAATTGACCATCATCTGAAGTTTTTTGAAGCCCTCTGAAGCCTGAATCAAGTTGTCTCTAATATAATCTGCCACTGTAAACCGGTTTCTGAAGTTGTTGAGTTGTATTGTTGGTCATATTGTATTGGGCTCATTGTACTCTCTGTTGAACATTTTAAGACAATCTAATAGAAAAAGAATTTCGAAGGGTTTTTCCCTGGTCTTTGACCAAATCTGGTGTCTCTTGTTGATGTGTTGATTGTCTTCTTTATATTGTTCTATCTTCAATTACTGTTGATGAATGGAAATACTAATTGTAATTGGAAATATTGCTAATTAAAGTTTGGAATTGGGCTAAAGTAATTAATACAACGTAGAACAATTTGAAAATTAACACTGACGATCAGAGGTAGGATCCACAAGACTTAAGTCGGAACTCCTAAACTTCTTGAGATTGGTGATCATAGGAGTAGTCATGGGCTTGGAATCCATCATCCCAAATTTCTGCAACAACTTGATGATATACTTTCCTTGCCCCAAATATATCTCCCCAGGATTTTGCCATACTTCCAAACCTAGGAAATAATGCATCAGTCCTAGATCCTTCATCTCAAATTCAGCTGCCAACACCTTGCATTCTTGTATTCTTCTCCACACTTCTAATGAATTGATCATCCACATACAATAGAATAATGATTGGTTCATTATTCACAACCTTGATGTAGAGATTTGGATCAGCGGAACTCTTCACAAACCCAATTCTTAGAAGGTATGCATCCATTCTTACATACCATGCCCTAGGAGCTTGCTTCAAACCATATAGGGCCTTCTTGAGTCTACAGACATGAGTATCTTTTCCATTTACCTCAAAGCCTTTGGGTTGCTCAATGTATACTTCCTCATCGATGGTCCCATTTAGAAATGATGTTTTCACGTCCATTTGATGGAGCCAATGAAACCAAAGATCTAATGGTAGTATACCTTGCAATGGATGCAAAGATTTCTTCATAATCCATGCCTTCCTTTTGAGAGAAACCCCTTGGAACAAATCTAGCCTTGTATTTATCTATACTTCCAACAACGGCGTGTTTGATCTTGTATATCCATTTTGAGGTGACAACTGATTTGTCACTAGGTCCCGGAACGATTTCCCAAACACCATTTTTCATGATGGATTGATATTCTTCATGCATAGCTTTCTTCCATACTTCTTGATTAGCAACTTCTTCAAATGTAGATGGTTCGGCTTCAATTAGTCTTGTCATATATGCAGCATATCCAGAATATCTCTTCAGCCTTTTTCTTTCTCTAAAGGTTCCTTTCGCAACTCCATGTCCTTCAGCATCTTCAAGAGTAGCTTTTAACCAATTTGGCCTCTTCCTTGCGTTTGGTATGACCACAAGTTGAATAGGCTCACTTGGTCCTTCTTCTTCTTGAATTGTAGAAGGGTTGTCAGGTTGTACTTCTTCAAATATAGGTAGATCTTTGTCATCAGAATCAATAGGAATATTCTTCGATCTTTTGTAGGCTTGATTTTCATCAAATATAACATCTCTGCTTACTTCAATGTGTCTCCCTTCCTTGATGTAGATTCTATATGCCTTTGAGGAGAGACTATAGCCAACGAAGATCCCTTTGATGCTTGTAGAATCTAGCTTCTTTCGTTTGTCCTTTGGAATGTGGATGTAGGCAGGACTCCCAAAGATTTGGAGATGGTCCATACTTGGCTTCTTCCCTATGAATGCTTCATCGGGTGTCATATTTTCAAGAATTCTATGAGGACTTCTATTTTGAATATATATGGCTGTAATTGTTGCTTCTCCCCATAGAAATTTTGGTAAGTCTTGATCAAGGAGCATTGTTCGTACACCTTCTTCAATTGTCCTATTCTTTCTTTCGACCACTCCATTTTGTTTGGGATAGTAGGGAACAATAAGCTCCCTCTTAATTCCTGCTTCTTTACAATATGCAATCAATTCTTTAAAGGTGTATTCCCCACCATTGTCGAATCTCAAAGTCTTTATTTTCCTTTCGGTTAGGGTTTCCACTTGACATCTAAACTCCTTGAATTTCTCAAATACTTTATCCTTTTTCTTGAGAAGGTAGAGCCATGTCTTTCTAGAGTGATCATCAATAAATATTACATAATAAAGATGACCTCTAATTGATTTGTCAAACATGGGACCACACACATCAAAATGTATGAGGTTTAAAATTTCTTTAGACCTTGTTTCACTATTCGAAAATGGTTTTCTTGTATGTTTTCCCAAAGAGCATCCCTTGCAAACTCCTTCATGATCTTCTTTGATATCGGGGATGCCATGAACTAGATGTTTAAGAGTGGGAATGACCTTGTAGTGAAGATGACCATATCTTCTATGCCATAGCTCAATGGGATTGATTTCCATATGAACTAGGGCTTGAGGAGGTGGTGTAATGACTCTATACAAGCTTCCTTCACGAACTCCAATAACCCTAGCTTTATCAATACTTGAATCTTTTCCCCAAACCAAGACCTTTCCATCAACAAAAGCAACTCTATCCCCTTTATCTTCTAAGCAAGAAATTGAAAGCAAATTCTTTTTCAAACCTGGAACATATAGTATGTTGTTGAGATGTAGTTTTTCTCCATTCTCCAGCTTCAAAGATGTTGATCCCAGGCCTCTAACAGCATAGCTTTTGTTGTCTCCCAATTCCACTACATGAGAAGATGGTTCCTTTGATAGAGTTTGTAGTTGTTTACTTTCCCCTGTCATATGCCTTGATGCTCCACTGTCAATGATCCATGCATTATCATCATTAAGTGATCATGTAAGAACAGGTAAGAACCCTAGACTTTTGACCTTGTTGAATATGTAGTAGGCAATCTTCTTGATCCATCTTCCTGTAGAATTGAATCCCATTCTTATCATAGAGGGAGTAATCGTTTCCTTCAAGCCAACGAAGTGATCTTCAATCTTCTTCGACCTTAGCTCTGAAACCATGTTCAGAAATCAATGCTAGTAGAATTAGGGCTAGATTTCTCTTTCTTGATAATTACTTGTGAATTATGTTCGCTTCTTTTACTTATTTGTTATATTATCGTTCATCAAGCAATTACCAGATTATGTGTGCATGAAGATCACAAAAATGCAAGACACAAGATGTCGGCACTCTGCCAGGACAATACCCCTATCTAGGGGAAAAACCAGTCAAGATCTCTTCCTTCAATAGTTTTTCTTAAGACTCTTCAACCTAGACACAGACCTCCTCCACACCAAGCCAGCCTTTCCTTCTTCTATCCAACCTTCGACCTAGTAGCTCAACACTTTGACCCCAAAAAAATCGACTTGGCAGCTTCCGACATCAATGGGCAACAGCAGCACCTTTGAGTTTGACAAGGAGACTTCGATCTCCTAACTTAGCCCACACGAGAGAGAGAGAGATCCTGAAATTTCGATTTTGTCCTTCCCTTCATTCTTGACCAAACTCTCACTCCTTTTAGCCTCCTCCACCTTCGCACTTTTCCCAGCTCTTTCTTGGATGTCGAACTTGTGTGAGAGAGTGAGTCCAAATGAATTCGATCTACTTCAACATATAGGCTTTTGGTGAGGTTGAATTACTCAGTTGAGGCCGACTTGGTGTGGAGGTTACATAATTCATCTTTGACTCAAAAATAATTCCTTTTACATCGTTCGGAAGCCCAAGAAGGGTCTCATAAAATATGCAATCACTCTAATGACACTTTATTAATCCTAGGAGTCCACAATGGGGACTTTGACTAATAAAATGATGACCCAAGCATGAAATCCATGTTTTAATAAGTTATTGTAACAATATAAAAATTCTTTTGACAAATACATTTTATGAAAACCGAATCGTGATCTTTTGTGGAGATTTTGCTTTTGGAGACATTCTCTTATTGTGGAGACATCATTTTGGGATAATAAAGGATTGGTTCATGCATTTCTTATAGGTATTCTATATTGTTGAATATCTTTTTATAGATATTGCATGGAATGATTATTGTTGGGGTTTCTGTGTGCTAGTTTTGTTGAACATTTTTATTTGAAATCTTGACAAATTATTGTATGCATTACCCTAATAGAATGTGTGACAATCCCTTGAATGAATCTTCATGTCAAACTCTCTTCAATAACTTTATCTCATAAAATGATAGCTAGGGTTTTGAAAACTAGGGTTTGTTCTTGCCCTTACTCCATACTAAGGTTTGATTCTTCCATCAGTAGGTCTCCCTTTAGACTCCATCACCCAAGGATCAAGCATTGGTCTTCCACATAGGTGATCTCACTTAGAGAACATCTTGAAACTTACCTTTTCCTTCTCTCATGTTTTTGGCCCTTAAGGCAAGCTGCTAGGATAGGGTTAGTGTCGAATTCAACCAGAAGGAGTGCATTGGCCTTTGGGAGGGTCCTTCAATTGGTTTAATCCTCATCACATCAAGTTCTATCTTTTTCCATGGAAAATTCTCCCATTTTAGGGCTGTAGTCACAAGCCCCAGGTAATTTTTCCCTAGGGTAAACCCTAACCTAGCTCTAGGATTCAACTTGGGGCTTTTGAACGTTTGCTGCTTCAATTATTGATCATACCTATCCTATCAACCCTTTTCCCGACTTTGCGTACCTTGGTAAGCCTTTTTCCTTGCCTATTCATTAACCCTAAGTCACATGTGCCCTAGATAGGCCTTTTTGGAGGGCACACTTTGCTCTGGCTTTGATGATTTGAGTATTGTCCTTCTGTAGAGTGTCATTCCTAGGCCTCCCTTGTCACCTTTGAACCTTAGAGGTTGAATACCTATTAGGTGACCTACATAGGGAAGCCTCCCTTGTGGTGAAAATCTACTAAAGAGCAAGAGGTGGTGGCTGTGGTGACAATGGGCCTCCACTTCATAGTGTTGTTCCTTCATCTACTCCTTGTTTTCTGAGGCCTTTGACAATACCTACTAGATTTTGAGGCAACAAAACCCATTACTTGAAAGGATATACAATTTTGTCCAATTACCTTTAATTCAATGCTAGATTGAATTGAGAAATAGTTACAGGTTTCTAGAAATTGAATGGGTTTTCGAAATGTTAATTTCAATTTTTTTAGGAGACTGGGATGTGAAAAGTCCTTGAACTACAACTATTGGAATTTATTCTCCTAACTGATTAATATTGAGTAAATCACATTGCAATTCTTCACAACAAAATAAATACGTTGCAGAAAATTAAACTGGAACTGAGAAATTCATGCACACAATTAACATAGTTATTTTGGACTAATGTCCCTGGAAAAACCCTGAAGGGAAAATTGATGCAGCAAATGAGGGTTTATTTTATTATTATGCAACAGTAAAAATTTGAGTACAATAATTTGCATCCCTCACTGACAATCCTCTAGAAAATAATCTAGCAAAATTTATGGGAGAGAAATTTCTCCCTCTGCAAATCAATTGGCCTCCTTTTGGCCTACTCGCACTGTCTACTGGCTGCTCGCACTGTTGGCCTGCACAAGTCTGGATGACCCCTGAAACTGCCACCAACTGGGCTGTCTAACCTCCATCGGCCTTGGGAAATGACTCGCTTTGTCTTCTGGGTGGTCTCGCAGACTTCAACAACTGAATCAATCCCTTCCTGGGATTTGCACTGGGGTTTTTGGCTTACTCACACTGCCTGGACGACTTTTTTGCAGAATAATTCGACCTCCCTCTTTCTTGCCTCTTTGGCACTGGAAAATTGCTGGGAAATTCCTATGGAATTCTCTCTGTTGCTCCCTCAATCATTGTTGCTCCTCCACTGGCTCAAATTCTTCCTTCACTAAATCACAGTGCGCTGGGAAATTTGCATTGCTTGGATACGTGCTCCCTCACTTGTATCTCTTCTCATCCCATCAATCTGCTCTTATAATCTCTCGCTGGAGCTTCAACGACCATGATTAGATCAATATCAACGATCAAGGTCATCTTAGAATTGATCCATGTGAGTCTCTAGAGCATTCTCGATCCATGATTAGCATTGTCAATTAATTCCCATTAATTAATCAATTTTCCAAAGTTAGACTTAGACATTTTTTAATTATTGATCAATTAATTTAATTGAGGTGTTTCGTAAGCTTATCTCGTGAAATTTTTTCTAGGTTTTGAAGATCTCGTGTTCCTTAATCTCTTAGACACAAGTCGAGACTAGAACACCTGCCTGATGCTACAAAAACTAACACTCACTCTTAGTGAGGAAGGTGTTCTCTCCACCAATACGACTCTACTGCACCTGGATAGTCATGCACTGTTGCTTTCTGACTAACCTCCTCCATTCCCAAGCTGACCAATCTCCCTGTCATTGGAAATCACTGTGAAGAGAATAATATCCATCATGCTACTACGCAAACTCTGATCTACTCAGACTGTTGTTGCTATTGCTCTGCTGCTATCTCTGCACTGCTACTGCAACCACTGTAATAATGAGTTTGATATCCCCAGATTCTGAAGCACTAGCTTCCATAGGGCTGCTCGCTTTGAAGCTAGACTCCCTCCAAGTCTCGAATCCCCTATGGGAAATCTCTCTGCTTCCTCCTGACAACTCGCACTGTCCTCCTGCACTGGAGACTGGACTGCATAGCTCTGCGCTGGGAATATTCTGGCTGAAACTGCACTTGCACACTGCAACTAGGCAATTTGCAGTGCCTATGTCACTGCAACTAGTTTTGCAACTGCCTCTTGATCATCTGACTGCAACCAGCTCTGCTACTACCCATCTGATTGTATCGGTTGACACTGTTACTGCAACTAGCTCAGCAACTGTCTATCGAGCATCTGACTGCAACTAGCTTTGCTAACACTTAATCTTGCTCCCGTGATATTGTGGGCCCCTGTAGCAAAGGCGATGGTCCTGCTGCAACAATATGGAATTGATCTAATTGATCTCATTGTTACATCTGCACTAGACCTTGCTCAACTTGATATACATAGGCATCAAAATTCCTCCAATATAGCAGTTAATTCATCAATCTTTATCGAAGCTACTGTCTGCTCCTATTGCCCCTTCTTGTCCTTTTTCTTTCGAGGACATTGGGTGACATAGTGGCCATACTCACCACACCCGAAGCACTTGATCTTCGACATATCCTTTTTCTTCCTTTCTCCTCCCGTTGAGCCTTGTCCTTGATTGTAACCCTTCTTCGCCTTTACTTTGGTTACAAGGGCTATGTTTTGCTCATCCTCCTCTTGTTTCTGTCCCTTGCTATTGTTGCTGGTAGTACCATTCGCAAGGCTGAGTCTCATCTCCTCCTGAATGAAATCACTCCACAGATGATCCCATCTCGACAATGTATCTCGTCCAAAAATAACTTGGATGAAAATATGCTAGTCCTTGGTGAAACCATCGAGAGCTGTTCCGACTAGCTTGCTATCTGATGGTTTTCTTCCAACGACTGCAAGTTCATCTCAGACATTATCAATCCTAGTGAGGAAGGGTGTAACACCTCCCTTTTGCATTTTGGTGGTCCTCAACTTCTCCTTAAGAATCATCTTCCGATCCTCAGATGGATTCTCATGTAGGTTTACTACGACATCCCACATTTCCTTTGTTGTGTTTAATGTAGCAATATGCGGAACAATATGATCCCGAACGACATCTAGGATAATCCTCTTAGCCTTGGCCATCTCTTTCTTGTATGTTGCCTGTTGTTGAGGATCTACTGATATGGCAATAGTGTTCTCTACACACTCCTTCAGACCATACTCATCTAATAGGAACGACATTCTAGCCTTCCATATGCCAAAGTTAGAGGCTCTGTCTAGTTTGTCTTGATCCCTAAGTTCTGTTGTGGCCATCCCTATGAAACTCAAATAAGCTGGAGGTTAAGCTTGGGAACCTCCTTCTCTTTCCTGCTTGGCTTCTCTTTTGCTACTTGCACCCCTCTAGAATGCACAGATCTGTCTTCCTCTAGAAATCCTTCTCTGACAACTCACTCTAGTAAGCTTGCTACTGCAATTGGAAATCTGAGAAAATCTGAAATATCCTATCTTCAATGCACTTTTCACTTCCACCTTGCGCAAATTTGCAACTACAACATTTGCTGGAAATCTTCTATGCCTAGATATGATAAATCTGCTCTGCCCATCGAAATCCTCTTTCCAGCAAATCCACTACCTATTACCACAAATCTGAGGCAATTCACACTTTTCCACCAATTTGGATTTGGAAATGGAAGTCTGCCTCTCTACTATACGCATTGCCTAGCTGGCCTGTGTAGATCTAGATAAAGTGCTTCAAATCTGCCACTGAACTTGCATGATCTCACTCCTTCCTACCTCTGAGCTTTAGATTTGATCAAACATGCTTTGATACAATGTGAAAAATCCTTGAATTGTAGCTACTAGAGTTTTTTCTCCTAACTGATTAGCAGTTTATTAATTTTCTAATTAATATCGAATAAATCACACTGCAATTCTTCACAACAAAACAAATATGTTGCGGAAAATTAAACTAGAATTGAGAAATTCATGCACAATTAACACAATTATTTTGGACGAATGCCCCCAAAAAAACTCGGAAGGGAATATCGGTTTAGTTAGATGAGGGTTTATTTTATTATTATGCTACAGTAAAGTAAAAATTTGAGTACAATAATCTGGATGCCTCACTGGCAATCCTCTGGAAAATAATCTAGCAAAATTTATGGGAGAGAAATTTCTCCCCTTGCAAATCAATTGGCCTCCTTTGGCCTACACACATTGTTGACCTACGCAACTCTAGACGACCCTTGAAACTGCACCCAACTAGGTCGTTTAGCCACCCTCTGCCTCTGGAAGTGACTCGCTTTGTCTTTTGGGTGGTCTCCTGGACTTCAACAACTGCATCGATCCCTTATTGGCACTCGCACTGGGGTTTCTGGCTTAATCGCACTACCTAGACCAACGTTGCATGAAGTGGGGACTCGGGAGTGTCATTTCCCAAAAATCTAGGAAGCGAAGCATCTACTATATATATATATTTTTATTTTATTTTTTTTGCATATATATTAAAAAAAACATCCCAAATACAAAATTAGTTGTAGAAGACATGAAAACATGCGTATTTTTTACATAAATCAAGATAGATATGGCATCCATTTTGCATATATATAAAAAAAACATCCCAAATACAAAATTAGTTATAGAAGACATGAAAACATGCGTATTTTTTACATAAATCAAGATAGATATGGCATCCATGATTCCATTGTACATCAATGATTAATAATTCGAGCATCAACCATCTAGATTCTAGCAATTACAAACATACATCAAATTTTTAAGCATATCATAAAACATAAAACATTTAGATGATAAATCATCAAACATTCAAGTAACTTATCTAGCAAGTGAGCAACCGTCTGTTGAAAAATGTAACTAGGTTCGGTATCTCCACAAGTATACAAGACTATTTCAGCGTGGCCGAAATCCTTCAAAGAGGTCAAATTGATCCACAAGTGATGATCTCAAATGAAAGTGCGGTGACCTCTATTTATATGAGGTCTACCTCAATTATTTCTAAATGAGGCAGCCCCTAAAGCAAGTTTGACATAAGATGACCTTGGGTTACAAGCCAACCCACTAGCTAAGTGACAAATTGAGCCATAATTTCCCTCACGTGTCAATCGTAGCCTCAAAAAAATGATGACATCACGCCCTTTTAGGGCTCCAAATGCCATGTCATGGTGTGATGAGGTGTTAAAAGGTGTCATAGCGCCAGGATCATCCAAAATTTGAGGAATATCCCTTAAATCCACCTCAAATCCTCCTTTAGGGTCCGAAATTCAACTGGCGTGTCTCCATGCCATCTCCATGGGACTCCATCTATCAAAACAGGGCCTCCTCTCTCTAGTGTTAGGGCTTCTCCAAGAGAAACAAGCCCCCCTAGTCTATTAATGGAAGACCATCCTCATATGGGCTTTGAATCATGTCCTGCCCATCAGGTTATGTCAAGGCCAGCTTGGGGGCATGTTGGGTCTAGTGCTGTCATCATCAAGAATCCTCGATGCTAGGTCAAAGTAGACAAATGTCCTAAGTCCTGAGGGTGCTTTGGGACATGTAACATTTGCTCAAGTCATTAGGAGGTCCAACTCTCTCAATGTTGCATCTGTGAAGCCAACTATTTCTTTAAAAAGGCTTGGGTACCTGTGGAGTGAGTGCCCTCAAGGCCTGGGTTGTTGTTGACCCCCTAACAAAAACAACATGAACTCAAGTGAAAGCAACTATCCACGAGAGAATAAGTTCATATGAGCATTTAAGTGGACCAAACTTGAATGTTAAGGGCATATTAATACTTCAAACAAGGATCACCTTCCACTATCTAACTAAACCATGTCTCATAAAGGTGTTCCCTCCCTTAGTAGAGGTGGTTAATGATTAACCCTATTAGGTGCATCCAACCATCAAGGGGAAGTGGCATTTCCAAGGTCAAACCCTTAATCAATAGGTGTTAGTGCAAATATATGGTAATGGAGGGGAAAAGGCTTCATGGTCAAAGTGACCAATTTATAGGGAGTCCACATCCCGAGTGTATGAATGTAAGGAGCAAGCAATCATGGAGGCATGAGTTACCTTGCTTGGCCTGTGTTTTCCACCCCTCTAGTGCACCTTTTACTTCTTGATAATGCTTTTTATTCTGGTGCATAGCTCAAGAGTTAAAGCTTCCTTTTTATGATGTCGCATTTAATATTACCCCTTAAGATGAGTTTCTCACTCATCGAGGTTGGAACATGCAAGGGTTCCTTTTGATGTAAAGGAGCATCATGTGCTCAAGGGTCTGGTGATGGCTAGTGAGGAGGATATAGCCCATGATGGGCTTTTGCCCAAATGCTAACTTGTGTCCCGACCATCTTTTACATTTTGATTTTCTTCCTTTTCTTTTGTTGTGGCCATGATATGTTTTTCCATCCTTATAGCTGCATCAATCTCCAAGGCAATGTTTTTCGTCCCTACTCAAGAAGTGTGGACATGTGGATGAAAAATCCCAAAGAACCAATAACACGTTGGACACGAAGAGTGGATGTGGTATATTGAGCTTGTAATGAGGCATGGAAAGCGCCAAGAATGATATAGGGCATAATGAACACGTTATCTCAATCCGGGTTTTCCAAATAGTGCCCCTCCTATAACCCTAAGACCTCAAGGGAGGTCCCACTAGACTAGGGCTAAAGATTAAACCCCATGGTGAGGTGAGAGACAAATTTACAGTCAAGATTGGTCAATCTTCCATATCACCCCTTTATCCATACTAAATGCCCAAAACAAACAAGTATAAGCACCCAATTGCAAAATTATGAAAGTACCTTTTGAATAACAACCCACTTTCATCCAAGTGGTAATGTTGGATGGTGAGAGGTATATGGCTGGTGCAGATGGTGGAGGCACACAGCATATTATCATCAAATAGTGGCTATGAGGGGATGGTAGTTCGCTGGATGTCAAATGTCGGAGAAAAGTTTTCTCCTATAGGGTTACCCATTTTTGTGGGTAACGGGCCTATATTAGTAATGAGAGAACTTTTCTTAGAAAATATTTATGTTGAAACAAAATGTGTTTGGAGGGTGTATCTTAGATTTCCTTGAATTATAGGTTTCTCCTATCACTTACATAGAAAATCAACGACTTCAACAACCAAATGATGAAGATTTGATCTAATAAAATGAAATATAATCACATATTGTTCAAAAAGTTTATGCAACTCTAGCAGATAAATATTGCATCAAAGAAGAGTCTCTATATCTCACAACATTTCTTCTGAGCATTGAATCTACGCTTACTAACATAGGTGTCACAATAAATATGTTAAAACTAGCAACTAGTGCCAAATCCCACTTTGGAGAGCTCCTTTGAGCAAGATAATTGTGGCACTGAATTCCTCTTTTCGAGAGGACCAAAATCAACCTAAAGAACACCAAATTTGGATAAGGGAAAATATTTATTTATTTAAAAGAAATTCTACAAGTCATGACTTTATTAAAGCGGGAAAATTGAAATTTTGAAATTCAAATTTGCCTCCAAATGTCAAGGTCAGCTTCACCTTCATAAGGACAAATTGTCATATATATAGAGGCATCCTCCATCTTCATTTGCATCATCTAAAAGGATCTTCAAGATATGCCTGAGGCAACCATACTCAAGGAGGACGAAGGTTAGTTCTGGTTTTGGGTTCATCTTCTACATCTAGGCCGAGATGCTTCGATTAGGGTCTCTGCTGATCTGGTCTCTTTTGTATGGGCATATTCATCATCGCAAGTCTTACTTCTATAGCTGAATGGAGGGCTGAATCTGAGGGCTGGCTTATGAATAATAAAGAGAAGCCAGATTGCAGATCCATTGCATCAGTGAGGGGCCGCAAGCATTTCTTCTCATAAAAAGGCCGAGATACATGTCTAGAGCTCTGTCCAATTAGTTAAGGGTATCATCATGCTGATCAAGGCAAGGCAAGCCGCAGTTAAGAAGGAGGGTTTTAGAGCTGTTAAGTAGTTCAGCAGCATCTCTGCAAGAAGCCGTAACCAGATCTTCAGGAAGGTATCATCCTATCTCTATGACAGAATGTCTAAAATTGCAGCCTATTAATTAGGCCATCTTCCTGTTTGAGACAAGGACTCTGCATCTCCTTGCTGACAAGTCATTTAGACTTATAAATATTGTACTCTCTCTCTCCTGAACATTTGAAATTGATAATAAGAAGAGTTGTTTAAGGGTTTCCCCACCTTGGGGTTTTTCCCTGGCTTGAGCCATATTTTTGTGTCCTCTTGCCTTGGCTTGTCTTCTGCATCGATGTTGAATGTTCTTTCATCAGTTACTGTCATATCTTAATGGTTAATGTGATTGCTAATGTATTGATGAAGCTAATTAAGGGATAATGGAGTAACTGTCTTAAGCAAAGAACATGTTAACTCAAAATTAACAACATACTTCCAAATGGAGCTAGAAAATGAAAATACATGCATTGAAGCTATCACTTAGAGTCTTAAAGAAGAAGCAAGAAAGCTAGCAACTCTGAGAGAGGAATAAATGATCATTGCAAAATAAATAAGCTATGATTAGCAAGACAAACCAAATTACGTAATATATACATAACACATTATTTCATCTCATAGCCGCGGGGCAAAGATGATATGTTATCTGGTGTGAATGAATCAAGAAGGAAATTTTTTCAAAAATGACCAGTGTAAAGAAAGTAAACTGCCAAATAATGGAATTAGCATCAACAAACTGCAAATGAAGATGTCAACAGACGTTTTGCGAGTAAACAAGAACATAAAGTATCTAATTTCCACCTTAATATTGTTTAAAGAGTCTACAATAATGAAGCTGTCTTTTGAAACAGATCTGTCAACCTCAGATCTCAAAACGCCCCGCAAGTTCTTCTCAGATGGCATATCTGTGAGACATAATAATCTTTAAAATCAACCTGGCAAACTCAGTTAAAAAGATCAGCTACATAGTATTCATTTAAAACTGTACAATTCAACCAAACAGAAATCTTGCATGACTTGAGGTAGCATTTTGAACTGTCACATAAACCCATAGCCATACCAGAAAGAATATTAATGCAACAAAAGCACATTTGCAAAAATCACAAATTTACAGGTACATAATATAAATGAGTAAAAGATCTTGCATCTCTGATTAAAAAAAACTTGTGCAGAGGTACTGCAGGACAGCTACATCTCACATACAACAAAATTTCCCACATCAAAAGATTTGTAGCACTAATAAAGAAATAACGAATACATTTCACAAAATGAGCATGAGAGGAAAACTTGAAATCTCATCATGTGAGAATGGAGTAAATGACTTACATGTGGAGAATCCAAGGAAGAAAAAAGTTCAACCTATAATGTTGAAACTTGACACATCATGAGAGGGAGTTACCTACATGTCTAAGAAATGCTAAATATAGAAAATAAGGACACATGGATAGCAGAGTTGCTAAAGAGCCTAAAGAAGAAATTATATGCATACAAGACTTTCACAACCCACAAACCAAATTATAAGATCCTATCTTATATTTAGGAAAGAGATATTGGGAGCAATATTCCTAGTACAAGGCATAGGAATTAAAAATTATTCCTAACACCCACCCATAATATTTAGTTCATTATCTCTCACATCAAGAAGCTCTCTGAACTTCTTAAACTTCTCCAACTCAATGCTTTGGTGAGAATGTCTGCAATCTGATGACAATACACCAAATACACTGCTTTAAACTACAATTGCTCTCATATATGAAGTGATAATGCACTTCCACATGGTTCATCAAACAGTGGGTAGTTTGAAAGTTGAATTCCACTTTGATTATCACAAAACAATTTGTATAGAAACATCCCATAGAAGCCAACATTGACCAAAATAAGATAAGATAAGAAATTTTATTAATGCCCAACGAATGACCACAAAAGTAGGCCAATGGGACTGAAGGATACATCCAGTATGAATACAATGTGGTAGTGCAAAAGAAACTCCTAGAAAATGCCAACGCTAAAACTAGGATAAAATGAAGTAAAGAGCCTTCATAGGAAAATGGATCACCAATAACCATAACTGCCACATTATATTCTGCTTTGTAGAAGACAGAGACTGTAGTTTAAATCTTGATACTCCCAGAAATCACACCAGAACCAAAGGTGAAAACATATCCCTATCTAGAATTCCTTTCATCAATGTCTCTACACCAATCTGAGTCTACGAAGCACTTAACATTGGATTCAATACATATAGAGCATATGAGTTCAAATCTGATAGCACTTTTCACATATCCCGGCAATGTAATCAGGCCCAGGCCAGTTACAGAACCACTCAACCCCAAAAACTGGAACCAGATCAAAACCAACAAAAAACTAGACAGAACAGATCAACCAAAAATGTATAAAATATCCAAATTTCAATTTAAAAAATATATTCATGTACATCCATGAAAATCCAAACCATTGGACACAAATACACAAAGTTTAGGGTTTAGATAACGGAGGGGTTTAGAATTAGGTTTAGGGTTTTGGATCTTAGTTTTTTATTTTTCCTTTCTGGTTTTTAGGTGAACTTAGTGGACCCATGTACACCCATAGGATGTTGTACGAAACCAGTAGGTTCTGCCCCAAAACCCCCTCAAACCGGTTTCATTAGCCAGTCCAATCAGTTTGGTTTCAGATCTGATAACATTGTGTGAAAATTTCTAAATCTATAAAAACAGAAATCCTACTGCAGTCACTAGTATATCATCTCCTACCTGTTATTTCATTCAACAAGTTATTTAATTATGAACAATTATGAAAAACACTACTGCAGACTACACTGACATACCGATCATAAACTAAAACAAATATGAGACAAGCATACAAGGGGCACCGTTATTTTTGGAAAACACGTCCCCGGAAAAACCCAATGTGGGAAAACCGGTGCAGAAGATAGAGGGTTTGTATTATTAAGCAAGCAGAATCTGAGTACAACAGGTTGCCTCTCACACCGGCTAACATTTCAGAGAATTCTCGACAGCAAGAAATACATACGAGGGTTTACCTCGTTCTCTAAGTCACAATTGATCCACTGAGTGGCCTGACTCCGGCAAACACTGCGAAATCCGAGTGCAATCACTGCTTGGGCCAACGTCTTGCCTCTAGGAGACTGCGTTACCCCTTCTGCTGGATCGATTTGCTAGAGGAACACTGTTGTTCAGCCCTCCTAGCTTAGAACCTTGCTTCTCCGGCAAAATCTCGAACTTCTGATGAATATCCTGCACTGTCACTGCAAGAAACCCTCTTGGCCTACGTCAGCACTACATGAGCCCCTTCCTGGGTTGTGTAGGCCTCTATGTTGCCTCTCTGATGCTACTGTTGCCTCTCTGTTCGGTACTCTTTGGCTCAGAACTTTCTAATCCAAATCTCTACTTCTTCCCCTCTCACTACAACTCAGATCACTAGTTTGATTTTCTCAGCAAACCACGCCCCAGAAAAATTGAACTAATTTGATCATTTAGTGTATCTCCAACTGACCCTCAAGCCTCCTCTTATACTTTTCTTGTTGATGAATCAACGGCCAATATTAAGACCCTAATCAATGGCTAAGATTAAAACAAATTTGATCCTCGTCTCTTAGAAGCTTCTCACCCATATTTTTATTGATACCCGTTAATATTTTTATTTTCCTAAGTTTAGACTTAGGAACCCCATTAAAAATATTAATTATTTTAATAACTCACAATCCAGGTGGAATTTCTCCAAACGATTTATGGGTCTTGGAGATCTTATGTATTCTAGCCCCTCCACAAAATTTTGAAGCTAGAGCACATCCGATGCTACCCAAAATCAACACTCCCTCTTAGCGAGGAATGTGCTCTAACAATACTTCCCAATAGAAGCATCACACTGATCTACGACATTGATCCTCTGTGCCACTGATGCTTGGCCTACTACCCTTCATCCACTACACTGTTACAACCTGTACTGTTGCCCATGACATTGCCACTGCCACTGCTGCATCTGTACTACAGCTCCCTCTCAAAATATTGCATCACACTGCCTATAACACTGCCACTACTAACTGATGCACTGCAACTCAGTTGCTGAGAAGTAAGCAACTGAAAAAGTCACCCAAAAGCTGACATGCTGGTCAATCTGGATACCCCGTGATGTTGAAGCTACCTCTACTGCTAATTTGTGCTAACCCTTTGAGGCTACTGCATCGTTGTTGTATCTGCTATGTGCCTCCCGCACTGCTCAACACTCTACAGCGTTGCTTCAAACTTTGGCACTCTAGCTCTGCCACTGTCGCTCCATCATCCCTCGCACCAACTGACTCCTGTCATTAAGGGCTCCCGTAGCCGTATGTGATCCAAGAGTTTGGGCACCTCAAGGATCCTGCCCCTGTGTAGTCCTCCTGACTACAACTCGATGTCGCCCCACCTCTTCTCCAGAGGTGCATGAGCACTCATGGCACAATCCTCATCATCATCCTCCTTGTCAGCTTTCGCTGGAGCAGCCTTCGAGTCAAACTTCTCTTCCTTGCCCTTCTTCCGAGGGCACTGAGTGGCGAAATGTCCCAGTTCCCCACACCTGAAGCATCTGACTTTGGTTATGTCTTTCTTTTTCCTCTTTTGTTGCCCTGGTTGTCCCGCTGATGCGAGAGTTGCATCCTCCTCTTCCTCCTTCTTGACTCTGACTCCTTTACCGCTACTTCCTACCTTGGTTAACCACCTGATCTCTTCCTGTCGAAGAGTTGCCCACATCTCCTCCCAACTGGGGAGAGAAGCCCTGCCCAAGATGCTCTGGACAAAGGTCTCCCAGTCTTCAATGACTGCATTCAGGGTAGTCCTGACCATGAACTCAGAATTTGGTATAGACCCAACAGAAGTCAGCTGGTCTTGAATCCCTTGCAACTTGAGAAGGAAGTGATCGATTTCTTCTCCCTTTTGCATCTGATACTGTCTCAGGTCGTTCTCAAGCAACATCTTCCGTTGAACAGAAGTTCCCTCATACAAGGTGGTCAAGGCCTCCCACATCTCCCTTGTTGTTTCTTTTTCAGCAATATGTGGGATCACATGATCCTTGACCCCGTCCAGGATCATGCACTTCGCCTTTGCTTGAGCCTCCTCGTATTTCTTGAGAGGATCAGCATCGACTGGTATAGCCACCACTTTCAAGGCATAATCCTTGATGCGATTCTTGTCCAAGACTACCAGGATCCTAGCCTTCCAGATGACAAAGTTGGATGCTCCATCCAATCTGTCCTGATTCGTTAGCCCATTGACTGCCATCTTTGCTCAAACAAGTATAGAATAGGTTCTCTTCTCCCTCTCTCATTGCTGCCCCAGCAAGACTCGGATCTTGATTTCTTTGGCGCTAGAAATCCTCTAAGGAACAAATTCCTTCTAGACTCCCTCTGAGTCTTAATTTCCTTCATGGAAATCCTCCTGCCAAATAATGTTGAATCACCGCTTCCCAATCCTCTTTTGCTGTTGCTCAGCAACCTGGATCTAGATTTCTTTGGCAAGAAATCTATTAAGGCAGTGACTCCTCTATCTTGGTTTCGTCTCCACAAACACTGTTCTGCAACAATAGCAACAACTTCCCACCAGCACCACAGATCGAATCTGCACTACTCCTATTGCCCCGGCAAATGAAGAATTTGAGCTCCTCTAACTCTGCGTCAGCTAGATAAGCTCCTCCCCGCTACTTTTGCGCTGGCCTAGATAGCCGACGCAGTTACTTTGTGGGCTCCTCCCAGCTACTGCGTCACCCTCACCTAGCTCATAATGTTGACGCAGGCACTGCGTGAGCCTCTATGTCACCTCTTCTACACTGCGTCACTCTCCCTCTGCATCTCTGGCTCTGGAACAGCGCTGTCACTTGGGACAGCTGCCTCTCTGCAGCAGATTTGTTGGATCTCTCGGTTGATGGCTTTAGTATCATATGTTCTGCAATGCTCTGATACTATGTGAAAAATTCTAAATCTATACAAACAGAAACCCTACTGCAGTCACTGGTATATCATCACCTGCTTATTATTTCATTCAACAAGTTATGTAATTGTAAACAATGATGAAAAACATTGTTCTGCAACAACAACAACAATGTCCCACCAGCACTACAGATCAAATCTGCACTGCTCCTACTGCCCTGGCAAATGAAGAATCTGAGCTCCTCTAGCTCTGTGTGAGCTCGATCAACTCCTCCCTGTTGCTTCTGCGCTGGCCTAGATAGCCAACACAGTTACTGCGTGGGCTCCTCCCAGCTACTGCGTCACCCTCACCTGGCTTAGAACGTTGACGCAAGCATTGCGTGAGCCTCTATGTCACCTCTTCTACTGCATCACTCTCCCTCTGTATCCCTGGCTCTGGAACAACGCTGTCACTCGAGACAGCTGCCTCTCTGCAGTAGATTTGCTAGATCTCTCAGTTGATGGCTTCAGTATCCTAGGATCTGCAATGCTCTGATACCAGGTGAACATTTCTAAATCTATACAATCAAAAATCCTACTGAAGTCACTAGTATATCACCTCCTACTTGTTTCATTCAACAAGTTATTTAATTATAAACAATGATGAAAAACACTACTGCAGACTACAATGACATACAGATCATAAACTAAAACAAATATGAGACAAACATACAAGGGACAACGTTATTTTTGGACAACACATCCCCGGAAAAACCCAATGTGGGAAAACCAGTGCAGCAGATAGAGGGTTTGTATTATTAAGCAAGCAGAATCTGAGTACAACAGGTTGCCTCTCACACCGGCTAACCTTTCAGAGAATTCTCGGCAGCAAGAAATATATACGAGGGTATACCTCGTTCTCTAAGTCACAATTGATCCACTGAGAGGCCTGACTCCGGCGAACACTGCAAAATCCCAACGCAATCACTGCTTGGGCCAGCGTCTTGCCTCTAGGAGACTGCGTCACCCCTTCTGCTGGATCAATTCGCTGGAGGAACACTGTTGTTCAGCCCTCCCGGCTCAGAAACCTTGCTTCTCCGGCAAAATCTCAAACTTCTGACGAATATCCTGCACTACTACTGCAGGAGACCCTCTTGGCCTGCGTCAGTACTACGTGAGCCCCTTCCTAGGCTGCGTAGGCCTCTGTGCTGCCTCTTTGATGCTATGTTGCTTCTCTGCATGGTACTCTTTGGCTCGGAACTCCTTTCTGATCCAAATCTCTACTTCTACCCCTCTGACTACAACTCAAATCACTAGTTTGATTTTCTCAGCAAACCACGCCGCAGAAAAATCGAACTGATTTGATCACTCAGTGTCTCCAACTAACCCTCAAGCCTCCTCTTATACTTTTCCTGTTGATGAATCAACGACCGATATTAAGACCCTAATCAACGGCTAAGATTAAAACATACTTGATCCTCATCTTCTAGAAGCTTCTCACCCATATTTTTATTAATACCCATTAATATTTTTATTTTCCTAAGTTTAGACTTAAGAATACCATTAAAAATATTAATTATTTTAATAACTCAGAATCCGAGTGGAATTTCTCCAAACGATTTATGGGTCTTGGAGATCTTATGTATTCTAGCCCCTCCACAAAATTTTGGAGCTAGAGCACATCCGATGCTACCCAAAATCAACACATTGCTCAGCATATACTTTGTAACTTTCCAACAACAGATGAAAGGAGCACTAGTAAATCTAGACACCATACCAACAGCATAACTAATGTCAAGGCTGGTGCTAGTCAAATGATTCAGACATCCCACTAATTCTGATATAAAGTAGCATCAGCGATCTTTTTGTATGTCTCCTTAGCAAACTTGACACATCCTTCCATGGGAGTAAGTTATCATCTTACAATCTTTGATATGAAAGTGTTCAAGTTACAGGTGTTACAGTACGTTCTGCCCCAAAACCCCTTCAAACCAGTCTGATCAGCCAGTTTAATCGGTTTGGTTTTGGATCTGATAACATTGCTCAGCATACAGTTTGTAACTTTCCAACAACAGATGAAAGGAGCACTCATAAATCTAGACACAATATCAACAGCATAACTAATGTCAAGACTGTTGGTAGTCAAATAAATCAGACATCCCACTAATTCTGATATAAAGTAGAATCAGCAATCTTGCCGTATGTCTCCTTAGCAAACTTGACACGTTCTTCCAGGGGAGTAAGGCATCAGCTTACAATCCTGCATATGAAAGTGTTTCAAGTTACCAGTGTTACCAACATCACAAAATTATGGCCAACACCGCAATATTTTTTGAAAATTTCAAGCCTGCAATAATATCAGCAGGTTATATTAGCGCAATATTTTCATGGGTGATAATATCATGCCACGACCCAAAATATTGCGGACAAGCCGACATAAACTGAATATTAAGTTTTTCCCCCATTATTTCACAAATAGAGCGAATGGTTTGAAGCAATTTTGTCAGAACTAGACCGGAATCAACAAAACCTTAGTAATTAACAGTAATTTAAATTCTTAATGTAAAAAGGTGAAAATGAAAGATAAAGGAGAATGTCAACTTTTCATTTTACTTAATTTTTAACACTACTATTAATGGTTTCAAGATATTTGAGAGCAGTTCCAACCTCATTGAATTTCATATGAAGTAGAATTTTAGATCCCATCCAGAATTCAACAGACTTACCCGTTTTCAGATTTCAGGATTGATAGGATTGCAACGTTTCCATTGAATTTTGTCATGTATGAGGATATGGAACCGAAATTTAATCAAGAGCACAAGCCCTATGTGTAGCTCAATGTTGGTTCCATTAAATGTTGAACTCCTTTGTCATGACCGTCACAAAAACGTACCCTTCAATAAAGCAAAATCACTGATTTGGCATGTTAAGCTTTTTCATTTTTTTTAATGCTTAGAGGGTGATATTGATGATGACGATCCCAATATACGCAATGATTTTGATGATATGTAGCTATTTGTTGACGTCTGATTTTTTTGGACTCTAAAGGCCATTCACAGCTACTTTGTTGATGTATTTTTGGTTCAGAGATGGATTGCACTCAGTACTATCCCATTTATATGCACCCTTGCTATATACATGAGAAATGGACTCCGACAGAGCAAGTTGGACTTAACAATAGCACTAGTAGAGGACGTAAAAGTCTAGCTTCTGCTTCTTTATAGGAAATTAAAGTCCAACGGCAAACCCGGGGCCTTGTTCCTCTAGAGGAAGAGTCCTTACCTTCCCCTATAAGAGCCATTACCTGCAGCATGTTTGACCTTATAGAGCCACTTAGAAGTCAAAACTGACTTCCTATCGGGACGTGGCACTACCTCCTAGACATCATTCTTTATGATAGAGGCATACTCCTCCACCATGGCATCCCTCCAGATCTGCTGTCTAGCGGCCTCCTCAAAACTAGCTGGCTTTGTGTTAATTTTAGATAACAATGGTACATTCTATGCTTAAGAGAATTTATTTCAATGTTTCTTTAGCAGCCTGATGACAAATTCCAATTATATCCAATAACAATCACATTAACTTGTAAACATTGATGATAAAAGCAGATAGAACATAAAATCATATGCATAAGACAAGCCAAGACAAGAGGACACAAGATGTGGCAGATGCCAGGGACAAAACCCTAATGTGGGGAACCGTTTGAGCAAATCTTCTTATTATTCTTCAATAGTTCAGCATAGAGAGAGAGAGTACAAATACAAGCCCAAAACAGATATGCCAAATCAGCAGTCAAATCAGCCCTAACCAGAAAGTCAATGGTGGTCAAAGCTGCCCCAAAACATCCTCCAAACAGCAATCCAATTTGGCCTTCAAATCAGCTCAAATTCTTCAGTCAAACCCAGTCAAAGGAGAGAGAAAGTCTGCTGTAATTTTCTGCAGTCAAAACAGAAGTCAACTTGAAGTCAACGCTAGTCAAACTGTCCCCAAACACCTCGATTTTTGTGCCAATAAATGCAGCCTCCTAAAATCGAACTTTTGGCACAAAAATCGAGGTCAACACTGGTCAAATCACCCAAAGTCAACACTAGTTAACGGCCTGAAATCTGCAACGTGTTTCACCCAGAAAAACTCGGCCTCCTGCCACATGCAAAGTAGAGAGAGAGGGAGCTACCACACATGCGAAGAAGAAGAGATGCCTCCAATGTTGTACAACCCAATCAAGAGAGAAGGGTCTCTCTTATTTATACACTTCGTTGAGGGTGAAGAAACACATCTATTGGGCTTCATGAGCCTACATTTCACTGGAGTCGACCTTGACAATTTGTCCATAAGAGAAATAAATTCATAATTCCATTTCTACTTGTCAAAATGAGATGATCTTTATATCAAAATTGTACCTCTCCGAAAGAGGAATCCAATGCAATAATCATCTCCATCATATGAGATGTCCTAAGGTGGAATTTGGCTCTAGTTGCCAATTTTAACACTTTGTCTCTACAACATCTTCCACAAAGCCACCCAACCTCTCTGGCGGTCTACTCTCCCTTGCTGACCACTTAGGTCTCCCCACTACCTCCTGAGTCTCCTTCAGGGTCTCCCGAAGCCATCTTGGTTTCCTCTTCCCTGCAGTAATCTCCTGTGGTGGTATGGGAAAATCCTCAACTAGTGCCTCTCCTCCTAGCGATGTTAAAATTGGCAATTAGGGCCAAATTCCACCTTGAGAGAACTCATTTGATGGAGATGATGATTGCATTGGATTCCTCTTTTCAAGAGGAACAAGATTTATATAAAGATCATCTCATTCGGACAAGCAGAAGTGTGATTTTGAATTTATGCCCACACATGTGCAAATTGTTCAGGTCGGCCTCATCATCATGTAGGCTCAAGAATCCCAATGGATGTGTGTTAATTTTGGTATGTTCAATGCTTAGAGCAATTTACTTCAATTTTTCATATTAGTTCAATATCAATTCCAGATTAGCAATCACATCAACATGATAGTAAAGTGCAGATAGAACATAAGCATAAACAGCAGAAGACAAGCCAAGACAAGAGGACACAGGATGTGGCACCAGCGAGGGACAAACCCCAATGTGGGGAAACCCTTGATCAATTCTTCTTATATTCTTCAATAGTTCAGCAGAGAGAGAGATAGTACAAATACATAAATCTGATATTTATGACAGCAATAGAAAACCCTTGACCAGAGAAGTCAATGCTGGTCAAACTAGACAGAATCTTCCATCCAAGTGGCATCAATAGGAAGCTCATCAAACTGAGTCGAACATAGTCAAACCTTGACTCAATATAGTTTCCAGAACATTGTATTCTTCTTGCTGCACTAACTGACATTGCTTCAGCAGTTATCCTTCTCATCAATAATGAAGGCCTTCAAGTCTGCAGTATGCCACGCAATCCAAGACTGATAGAACAACATATGCTGTTGGCTATGGCCTGCAGCCTAGCCTAGCAGCAAGATATGCCTATGATCCTCAAACAGTCAGCGACTAATAACATATGTTGATCTGATGACAGTGACTTATCAACCTTGAAATAGTTCTAAGGAACAACCCTTATCAATGTGTTGTTACCATGCTTCTTTTATCTATAGCAACCGAAACATTGTCCTTCTAGACCTCCTTATACTGTGAATAAGATTCTACTTTTGTAGCGGATTATGAGTCTCTTTCTTGCTGCATATAGGGTCAATAGACTGCGGATTCAGGCCTTCTGTAGCTGTGGATTATGGCCTTCATTTAGGGCCTATATTAGCCCTCCTCTCAACTGCGGATTGAGCCTCTTGTGACTGTGTATAGAAGACTTCCTTTCTGCTGCCTAAACTCTTCTCAATACAGTGGCTAGGGTCCCCATTCAACTGCGTCTAGGGCACACCAGAACAGCAGCTAGGACAACGGATAAGACTGTGGATTAAGGTCTCTTCTAGACCTGCATTTGAGGGTCTCTTTTGATAGCAGATAAGGCCCTTTAAGGATTGTGGATTAGGGCACCTTCAAGACTGTGATTAGGGCCTCTTCCTTGCTGTTAGATAGGCCTCCTTAAACTGCGGCTAGGGCACCCTTAAATGCTACGGATAGAAGCCTCTCTTTGCTGCGGCTATAACTCTTTTTAGGACAGCGTATAGGTGTCTGCAATTAGGGCTCTTTCCTTCACTGCGTCTAGGGCTAGATCTCCCCTTTAGGACTGCAGCCAGATCCTTCTTTTCTCTGCGGCTAGGGCATAGCTTGACCTCCTCTAAGATAGCGTATAAACTTCCTCCATCAACTGCACCTAGGGCTTCTCCCTTTTGATCTCTCTAGCCACCAAACCCAAACGAGTGGAGAGACATCTTAGGAGAAGTGTGTGTCAAAATGACTTGAAGGCCACCTCTATTTATAGTGCAAGGTTGAGGTTGAGATGGGGTAATTTGGTTGCTGGCCGACCTTGAAAAATTGTCAAGTAACACAAATAAATTCATATCTCCATGAATACATGTCAGAATCGGATGATCTTTAGATCAATCCTACACCTCTCAACGAGAGGAATCCAAGAAAAATATCAACTGCCATAAATAAGAAGACCCACATGGAGTTTGGCCCTAGTTGCCAATTTTAACACTCTCTCTCAACTAGGGAGAACTCCATCTGCTAATCCATCTGCCAGTCTGTACTATCTCTACCATCAATGCAGTGCCCTGCACTACTCTGCTCTGTTGAACTATGAAGAAGAAGAAGTGATCGAGAATGTATCATACCATTCTCTACTGACCTGAAGTCAGTCCCATATAAAGAGAGTGTATCATACCACTCTTACTGATCCGAAATCAGTTCCAAATAAAGAGAGTGTCTCATACCACTCTTACTAATCCGAAATCAATTCCAAATAAAGAGAGTGTCTCATACCACTCTTACTGACCCGAAGTCAGTTCCAATTGATCCCAGATCAATATCATCCTAGCATAGGGAGTACGATAGTACACGATGTGTCCATCGGTAGTACTATGGTCCCTATCCTCATTTCCCTACTCATTGGCCAGATGAGAGGTACTTCCCATGAGTCCCAGACTGCATGGGTAGGATGTCTCAGCAGGAGAAGGATGAACCACTCATCCTGCCTACATGTCGCCATGGGGTATCCTAGGGGATGGTTGAACCACTCACCTTGTACACAACAAATCACTACGAGAAGGTTGAACCACTCACCCTATGATTGTGTCTCAGCAGGAGAAGGATGAACCACTCATCCTGCCTACATAGCAAACCACTAGGGGAAGGTTGAGCCACTCTCGATATATCATACAGGACCCTCAAGAGAGGGTCTCTCCACGACTCCTAGTCGTTCTTGGAAAGTCAAGAATTTCACCTTTCCCAGGGGCTTCATATGAATATCGGCAACCTGCACATCAGTCCAATGTGTTGGAGCCTTCTTGCTCCTTGATGTACCATATCCCAGATAAAGTGGTACCTGATGTCTATATGCTTGGAGGGATAATAGAACACGGGATTCCTCAACAATCGAATCCCACTCTGGTTGTCACAGAAAATCACGGTGGTATCCAACATGTGTCCAGACTCCAAACAACTCACTGAAGAGCTTCCACAACCAAACAGCTTCACAGGAGGCTATACTCTCAGCTCTGTATTCAGCCTCAACGGTGCTCAAAGAAACCGACTTTTGCTTCCTGCTCATCCAGGATATCGAAGCAGAACCCAAAGAGAAATAGCACTCAGAAGTGCTCTTGCGGTCCACCACACTGCCTACCCAATCAGCACAGGAATAATAATGCAGCCTCACAGCTCCAGTAGTGTATCTCAGTCCATGAGTGATTGTGCCCCGAAGATATCTCAGAAAATTCTTGGCACCAATCCAAGGCGAGTGATGAGGCTCAGCCATATGTTGGCTCAAAATGCTAACTGCAAAGCATATATCCGGACAAGAGTTCACCAAGAACATCAATGCTATTATGAGTTTATGAAACTCAGAGGCATTTCCCAAATCTTGTCCGGCGACACTACTGCATAACTTCTTAAAGTTAAGCTCCATCGGGTTAGTCACGGGCTTGCAGTGCACCATTCCAAATTTGGAATCCAACTCCCTCTTACTTTTGCAAATGAGAGGGTCTGAACCTGCCAGAAAGAGGTCATCCATATAAAGTACCAATATGAGAGGTCTATCATCCACAACCTTAAAGCAAAATTTTGGATCAGCTTCACTCCTAGTGAATCTCAACTTCATCATATAGTTGTCAATCCTCTCATACCAAGCCCGAGGTGCTTGCTTTAAATCATAGAGAGCTTTCTTCCACCAACATACATGAGATTCCCGATTATGAATCTCAAACCCCTCGAATCGTTCCACATCCGTGGTCTTGCTATTACATGAGGGGCATGGTCCCCTTATAAGTTTTCCTTCGGTACATCTCGGACATGTACCTTCATGCTCTTCTTTGAATTCAGCCATCCCTGTCACCATCTATCTCACATCGGGAAGGGCCTTACAATGAAGATGGGCAGACCTCCGATGCCACAGAAGAGATGTGTCACATGACATGGTCCCCAATGGACTGCCTGCAACTTGATACAAAGTGCAAACCCTAAACCCAAGAGTAAAAGCATCTTTAAAATTTCTTTTCCAAACACGTACATTTCCATCGATGAATGCCACCTTGTAACTTTTGTCTTCCATTGCCAAAATGGACGCCAGGTTCTTCTTGAGATCAGGTACATAAAGAACTTCTTGTAAGTGAATCGAGCTACCCTGATCCAAATGAAGAGTAACAATCCCTATACCCTTTACGGGATAGATGGCATCATCTCCAAGAATAATCTCCAAGTTTGTTTCCTTTTCTCTCAAATTAGAGAGAGCTTCCTTGAATCCGATGAAGTGCCTTGAAGCACCACTATCAATAAACCAATTTCCCAAAGTGTCTGGAGTAGAGGTAGTGTAGGGGGTCGATATAAGATAATACTCCTTTTGCTTATCAGACACAACATTTGATTCTTCATACCTGGAATTCCTGGCTTTCTTGGAGGGTCAACCATTTCCTTGATGTCTTGTATTCCTTTTCTCTTCGCCATTGTACCTGTCATTCCTTCGATCATTGAAGTAGCCCCCGGGATGATTGTGATCATCATCATGTGATGTGTCCCTTCTATTTGGACACTCCTTTGCATAGTGGCCAAACTTATTGCAAGCAAAGCATCTGCCTTTCCTTCCTCCCTTAGGTCTGGGCTTTCCATTGAAATGACCTTTAGACCCTGCATTATTTCTCCTTTTGGCATGAGCGGAGAAAGCAGTAGGGTTGCCTCTATTAGAAGGCATCTCTTGCTCCACCATCCTGGTTTCTTCTTGAATGAATCTCGACATCAATTCTTCAAACCCAGGAATTCGATCATTATTGAGAATAGTGGTTCTAAACATATACCACTCAAGAGGAAGTCCTTCATTTAGGGCCTATATTAGCCATCCCTCAGTTGCGAATTGAGCCTCTTATGACTGTGTATAGAAGTCTTCCTTTCCGTTGCCTAAACTCTTCTCAATACAATGGCTAGGGTCCCCATTCAACTGTGTCTAGGGCACACCAGAACAGCAGCTAGGACAACAGATAAGACTATGGATTAAGGTCTCTTCTAGACCTGCGTTTGAGGGTCTCTTTTAATAGCGGATAAGGCCCTTTAAGGATTACAGATTAGGGCACCTTCAAGACTATGATTAGGGCCTCTTCCTTGCTACTAGATAGGCCTCCTTAAACTGCGACTAGGGCACCCTTAAATGTTGTAGATAGAAGCCTCTCTTTGCTGCAGCTCGAACTCTTTTTAGGACAACGTATAGGTGTCTGCAATTAGGGCTCTTTCCTTCACTGCGTTTAGGGCTAAATCTCCCCTTTAGGACTGCGGCCAGATCCTTCTTTTCTCTGTGGCTAGGACATGGCTTGACCTCCTCTAAGACAGCATATAAACTTCCTCCATCAACTACGCCTAGGGCTTCTCCCTTTTGATCTCTCTAGCCACCAAACCCAAACAAGTGGGGAGAGATCTTAGGAGAAGTGTGTGTCAAAATGACTTGAAGGCCACCTCTATTTATAGTGCAAGGTTGAGGTTGAGATGGGGTAATTTGGTTGCTGGCCGACCTTGACAAATTGTCAAGTAACACAAATAAATTCATATCTCCATGAATACATGTCAGAATCACATGATCTTTAGATCAATCCTACACCTCCCAACGAGAAGAATCCAAGAAAAATATCAGCTGCCATAAATAAGACGACCCACATGGAGTTTGGCCCTAGTTGCCAATTTTAAAAATGTGTCTCTTCACCCACAACAAATTGTATACATACAAGAGACCTCACACCTCATTTGGCACATTCTTCTCTCTCTTCATCTGATTGGTTCGTACAACATTGAGCAGCTTCTCTCGCTCACACGTGTGGCAAGGAGGACAAGTTTCTAGGCAGAATTGTGTTGATTTGGGGTAGCATCGGATGTGCTCTAGCCATGAAATTTGGTGGAGAGGTTGGGGCACATGAGATCTCCAATACCCAGAAAGGGTTTGGACAGATTCTAAACAGATCAAGAGATATTAAAATAATTAATATTTTTAATGGAGTCCCTAAGTCTAAACTTAGGGAAGATAAAATATTAATATGTATTAATATGAATCTGTGTTAGAGTGGTCCAAAAGACATGGACCAAGCCAGATCTAATCTTAGCCGTTGATTAGGGACTTAATCTCGGCCGTTGAGATGTCAACAGGAAAAGGATAAGAGAAGGCTTGAGGGTCACTTGGAGAAGACACTAGAGTGATTAGTCATTCCATTCTCTAGAGCGGGGTTTGCTAAGAGAGATAGAATCAGTGATCAGGAGAGCAGCTGAGGGGCATTGAGTACAAAGAGACAGAGAGGCAGAGATAGTGTCGAGATAGCAGCAAAGCAGCCAGAGAGAGAGACGCAGGAGTAGCCAGTGCTCACGCAGGGCCACGCAAAGGCAGCTAAGTGCTGCGCAAAGCACCAGAGGGGCCAGTGTAGCTGACGCAGAGGCTCAGAGAGCTAACACATGGCCTCCTGGGGCTGACACAGTGCCAACGCCGGGCTAGGAGAGGCTGACGCAGTCCAGAATCCAGATTAGGCAGACATTGGGGTTTCTAGGGCAGATTGGTGCTGAGTAGCTGCCAGAAGGATTATCCGGGGTTTCAGCCAATAGATTTGTCAGAAATCGAGAGGTATTACTGCTAAGGAAATTCTCTGTTGGGTAGGCCAGTTTCGGCACCCAGATTGTACTCTGATATTGCTTAATAAGAAAACCCTCAAATAGCTGCATCGGTTTTCCCACATTGGGTTTTTCCGGGGACATTAGTCCAAAAATAATGGTGTCATGTGGTGTGTTTGTTCTTGTTTCTTTTAGTTGTTGATCTGTAATATGTTGAGCATGCACTAGTGTTTATTTTCAGTATTTACATTGTAAATAACTTGTTAAGGAAGATAACAAGTAGGTAGGAATAAATCAAATAAAGTGCATGGAGGGTTTCTAACTAAGTAAACTTAGAAACTTCAACAAATTGCATACTGAAAATTTCAAAGTTTTGGGACAAATTTGACCAGCGCTGATCAAGGACTTGCTGACCGAGTTTGACTGCGTTTTTGGGGTCAAAGATTCAATTTTTCTAGGCCTCATCTTTAGGCACAAAAAATGAAGAAATTATGGGTTGTTTGACCTGTGTTGACTTCAGAGTTGAATATTGTTCGACCGCAGAAAATTACAATAGTTTTCTCTCTCCTTTGGCTGAGTTTGGCCGAGTTGTTTTGGGTTGAATTTATCCTCCCGATCAAGTCGAGTTTGACTGTGGAAGACCAAAATGCTTTGAGGACGATTTGTTGTCGTTTTGACCAATGTTGACTCTCTGGTTAGGGCTAAAGTTTGACTGCAGTTGACTGCAAAAATTTACAAGGTTGTTTTGACTTTGTATTGGGCAAGTCAAGTTGACTTTTGTATTCTCTCTCTCTGCTGAACTTTTGATTTAATAATAAGAAGAATTGATCAAAGGGTTTTCCCCACATTTGGGGTTTTTTAAGGGAATCCGCCAAATCTAGTGTCCTCTTGTCTTGGCTTGTCTTCTGCATTTTGTTTCATGTTCTATCTGCTTTTACTGTCAATGTGATTATTGTGATTGCTATTGGAAATTGGAAATTGTTATGGCGCTACTAAGGAACATTGAAATAAATTGTGCTAAGCATAGAACATGTCATTGTTAACTAAAATTAACATGGTATCAGAGCCCAGGTTAAGACAAAGCCCAAGCAAGAGTGAGAAAAGCAATCACTAAGGGAAAGTTGTCGGACAAGAATATTGTTGTAAGAAGAACTTCGGCGTAAATCACATGAGGAAAGACCTTTGTCGACGCGTTTCGAACCAACTAGTGTGGTTCATCGTCAGGACAAGTTGAAGAAACAGATCCAGCTAAGCAAGTTAAATACTCTGAGCAGAGCCCCCAACGGCTATCTTGACCAACGGCTAATTTTGACTTTGGGACCAGAGTTAAAAAGTCATTTTCATAATATAGTTATATTCGATGACCATTCCTTTAAAATATATAAAAATTTTATATAAATAAAATAATTTAATAGGTGCTAATGTTAATAGTTAGTTAAAAGGTTTAATAATTAAAATTATAAGTTATAAGAAATATTATAATAACAATATACATAGGGTATAGGATAATAGTTAGTTAGAATTAGAAACGAGAAATATAAATAAAAATAGGAAAAAAAAAAGGAATGAACATAGCTAGTAAAGGTAAAAGTTAGTTGAAAAGACAAAATTAATAATAAATCAAAATAAAAGAGGAAAAACAAATAAATAAAAAAATATATAAAAAACTATAATAAAGAACATAGCTAATAAAGGTAGAAGTTAGTTTAAAAATTAAAAATAAAAGTAAAAATAAAGTAAATGAACAATTAGATTAAAAAAATAAATAAATAAAAATATATAAAACTGAAACTAGGAAATATAATTAAGAATGTGGCTAGTAAAGGTAAAAGTTAGTTTAAAAAAAAAAATAATAATAATAATAATAAAAGAATAAAAAATAAAAAATATATAATAGAGAACAAAGCTAATTAAGGTAAAAGATAGTTGAAAATTAAATAAAATAAATGAATAAAAATAATAAATAGATAATTATACCTGACAAAAAAAAAAATATATATATATATATATATAAGGAAAATAAATAAAAATAAAATAGAGAGAACGACACAAAAAATAAAAAGGAGAGGGACAGGAAAAAGACCAATAAAAACCACAGAGCAAAACGGATAAACCCTAGGAGGAAGGAAGGCTCCAGGGGGAACACAGAAAGCTAGCACAAAGATAATAGGGGGGGGGAAGGAGAAAGACTAAGACGATAGGGCAGGGATCCAACAACTACTGATTTTCCAGCCGTCATCTCTTGTTAGGCCTTCTTTCAATCTCAATAGCTTCCCTGAATTTACGATGATGGAATTGAGCAACTTTAGCAACACCCTTGGCCTCCTCTATACAACCCTGATGCTTGGTCTTTTCCACATGCTCTACTAACACTGAAGACTTGGTTCTCCCATGTCTTAGGTCAGTTGCATGTTCGCTAATCCTCTGATGGATGGAGCGTCCTGTTTCCCCGATATAGGGGGTTCCACAAGAACAAGGGATCAAGTAGACACCCTTCATGTCCTTAGGGTCAACAGGATCTTTCACCGATCAGAGGGATTTACGAATGGTGTTGAGGGGCCTAAAGGTTGAGGGGATATCATACCTCTTAAGGATCCGAGCAATTTTGTCTATGGTTCCTTGAACATAGGGAAGATGGACACCTAGTCGACACTCCTTCGGTTCTTTATTAATTAATGCATTTTTAGAGGCTTTAAGGAAAGCCTTATGACCTAGGCACCTACTGTAGCCATTCTCCACAAAGACATTAAGGAGATGGGATCTCTCCTTAACAAAGCTCTTATTATCAGAAATCCTCGGGGCACGAGTAGCAAGGGTGTTAAGAACACCCATCTTTTGAGCAAGGAAATGATGGGAATCGGCATGAAGATATTGCTCAGTATGTGTTTTCTTCGGAATACTGAGTGGGAGAGCGAGCCATCCATATTCTTAGAAATAAGAATATCCAGGAAAGGGAGGCAACCATTGACCTCTTTTTCCATGGTGAACTTAATGGCAGAGGACTGACAATTGAGGTGATTGAAGAAGCGATCCAACTCCTCATGGCCATGGGACCAGATGACATTAGTGTCATCCACATACCTTCTCCAAAGCTTGGGAAGGAGACGAGCCGAGGCTAAAGCTTTGGCTTCGAAATCTTCCA
Organism: Pinus tabuliformis; assembly: GCA_031772625.1. Lineage (NCBI taxonomy): Eukaryota > Viridiplantae > Streptophyta > Pinopsida > Pinales > Pinaceae > Pinus > Pinus tabuliformis. Next base: position 391,597,870 of record CM062811.1, read on the forward strand.
TAAAGAGATTGGCGACAATAGGGGAGAGGGGGGAACCCATGGCAACACCACAAGTCTGTTCAAAGAACTCACCCTCGAAACAGAAGTGGAAGTGAGACAGATTTCAACCAAATGCGCGGTATCGGGATCTGTTAGGCGATAGATCACTTCCAAGGCCTCCTTTATAGGGATGCAAGTATAAAGGGAGACCACATCAAAGCTGACAAGAATGTCATCAGGGTCAAGTTTAATATCCTTAAGCTCCTTAATGAAGGATGCAGAGTCTTTCACGAAGGACTCAAAGCGGCCAACCAGGGGCTTAAGTTTCAAGGCAAGGAACTTAGCTAGAAGGTAGGTCGGACCACCAATGGTGTTGACGATAGGCCTCAGAGGGACCCCTTCTTTGGTCTATCTTCAATGACAACTACATCATACTTCAAATCCGAGGACAAGCTCAAGGACAAATCTGACTATCATGCATGGAAGATGACTTTGGATTTGACTTTGGAAGAGAATGATGCTATGGACTATGTAAAGGGAAGAGTGGTGGAGCCTCCTTCAAATGCACCTGCTGCTAAATAAACAAAGTACAAGAAAGGTGAGGTTAAAGCTAAGAAAATTATTGTAGACTCCATTCAAAAGCATTTCATTGCCTATATTTCTGATTTGGAAACATCTAAGGAGATGTATGATAATTTGGTTGGGATGTTCAAAGTAAACAATGCAAATCAAGTCCTCTTTCTCAAGAACAAGTTGAAAGACATCAAGATGGATATAGGAGAGTCCACTCAATCCTACTTCCTGAGGATCACTGAAATCAAGAATGATCTTCTATCCATTGGAGAAGTTGTTGGTGATAGGGAGCTCACTCTCATTGCACTTGGAGGTCTTACAAGAGCATGGGATGTGTTCAACACCACCATCCTCAACAATGACAGGATTTTGGGTTTTGATAAATTATTGGCCAGATGCACTCAAGAAGAAATAAGGTTGATGGAGAGAGATAAGCCCTCAAATGGAAGTGATCCTACTGCCTTCTCCGCTCATACTAAGAGGAAGAACAACGCTAGTCCAAGGAGACAAGGTCAAGGATTTAAGTCGGGATTCAAAGAAGGAAGAAAAGGAAGATGCTACAATTGCAACAGGTTTGGCCACTATGCTAGAGAGTGTCCTCACAAGAAGGATACTCCAAGGGATGATGACAACAACAACCACAACAACTACAAAGGCAATGGCAATCAAAGGAACAAGTTCAACAATAAATGAAAGAGGAATGCTCCCGCTGCTCGATATGGAAATGGTCGTCCTCCCAAAAGATCAAGAAATTCCAGGTATGAGGAAAGTAATGTTATAGAAAAACAAAATGAATTTTATCTTATTTCCGCTTTATCTATTGCCTCTCCTCCAGATACATTGGATCATTCGTTATTGATATTGGAGCGTCAAGGCAATTCACTGGGTACAAAGAAGCCCTCTCAAATTTGGTTGAAAAGAAGACTAACTTGCAAATCATACTTGGAGATAATGCCACCTATCTTGTGAAAGGAATACGTATTGTTACTCTTCACTTGAATCAAGGTCAAACCATTCATCTACAAGAAGTATTGTATGTGCCCGATTTGAAGAAAAAACTGGTATCTATTTATGTGATGGAAGATAAAGGCTTCAAGGTAGCATTCATTGATGGAAAGGTACGTCTTTGGCAAAGAAACCCTAAAGATGCATTTAAACTTGGATTTAAGGTTGATGGTCTTCATCAAGTTGGAGACAGTCCTTTGGGAGCCATGTCTTGTGACACTTCTCTTCAATCCGAATTGTGGCACCGGAGATTTGCCCACCTTCATTACAAAGCCTTACCTGGTGTAAGGAAGATGGTCACAGGTATGCCCGATTTCAACATGAATTATCAAGGTGTTTGTTAGGGTTGTGCAGCTAGGAAACTTAGAAGGGGACTATTCCCCTCAAGCGAAAGTCAAACTTTTGATATTCTTCAACTAATCTATTCTGACCTATCTGGTATGTTGCCCAAAACATCAATAGGAGGACACTTATATTATTCTATATTTGTGGATAACTTCTCTCGCAAAACATGGATCTATTTCTTGTAGAAAAAAAGGATAAAGTATTCAAATGGTTCCATGCTTTCACAGCCTTGGTGGAGAATCAAACAGGAAAGAAGATCAAAATATTGAGGACTAACAATGGGACTAAATATGAATCAAATGAATCCAATGACTATTGTAGAGAAGTTGGGATTAAAAGGGAGACAATTGTTGCATACACTCCTAAGTAAAATGGAGTTGTTAAAAGAAAGAATCGAACAATCATGGAAGCCACTCGTGCCATGCTTCATGATCTAAGTCTATCAAAGTTCTTATGGGGAGAAGCAGCAAATATTGTCATATATGTTCAAAATAGGTGTCCACATCAAGCATTAACCTTCAAGACTTCGAAGCAGTTTTCACTAGTAAGAAACCTGATGTTTCTCATTTTAGAATATTTGGTGGTCCCGTGTATTTTCATGTGCCTAAAGAGAAGAGAAAAAATATGGGAGCATGCAGGAAGAAAGGAACTTTTGTGGGCTACAATGAAAACTCAAAGGCGTATAGAATCTATGTGCCTAGTCAATGAGATGTGGAAGTAAGCCTTGATGTTACATTCGACGAAGACACTGCTCTTGGGAAAGCCAGAGATCTCCACATTCCAAGAAAAGACAATGATGACACTACAGGAATGTAGGATGAACCTCTGCCTGATGAGCCTATTGTTGCACAAAGTGTCTAGGCACCACGACAACGCTCAGAGTAAGGGTTGTCACTCTAATCCTTACTCACTCTGTTTAAACTCTCCCAGACAAGTCAAGGGGGGTAGTCCCTAAGGTTAATGGATGAGGATAGCCAGTGGAACGCAAGTTTTAGGAGATTTTAAAGGTAAACAACTTGATGAATTTAAAGAAAGTCTCAATTAATTAAGATAGATAGAGTAAAATAAGACACAATCACAAAATAAAAATGACTACAGACCAGTGCCTTTAATGTGAATTAACCAAAGACTAGATAAAAACAAGTCACCCAGAGCAATTTATAACGTAGCAAAGGGACAATCATGAACAATTAATTGTAAAATGCCAAAAACTTTAGCATACAGGATAATTTAGCAAAAAGAGTCAATATGATCTTTTAAACATTTATCGCACCTTGACAATAGAGAAATCACAAAAAATTAAGCTTTTACACTCAACACCAAAAAACACCAAGGAACTTTAAATTAATATTTTGATTATTCCTTGGGCAATTAATTGAATGGTAAATAAAGCAATCAAAAAAATTTAATGTGACGAAAGTAAAACAAATCAAAGGGTTAATAAAATCAATTTTTAATGGGCCATAGGCCACATTAAAAAAATTTAAATGTGAAAGCGCAAATCCCTTTTTGGTTTATTTTATTCTCAATCCCAAATTTTAAAAAATTTTAGATATTTTAATTTTTAATATTTTAGAAATTTTTATGATTTTTAATTGCTTTTTTTTGGAAATATTTTTTATATTTTCAAATGAAATCAAAATCAAAACAAAAATATAAAAAGATCATAAGGCAAGAAAAATCAAAATCAGAACAAAAAGAATAAAATGGAAAACCACCAAACAAAAAAATTAAAAAAGGAAAAAATAAAATCGAATTTAAAGAAGGCCTAACCCTAATGCATACATTAAACAATAAAACAAATGAAACAAAAATCAAATTTGTTAAAAAAAACAATACCTAAACCTAATGTAATTTAAAACAAAGTAAAAGAAAACGAAAATGTAATTGTTTTGTTTACCTGCAGGTCGAAGAGGAGGCAGCGCTGCCAAAGGAGAACGAGAGGAATGATGATGCAAGATAAGGCAAAGGAATGTGAGGGGAATGGCAGCGAACGCAGGTCAATTGGAAGGAGAAGTTGGATGCGCGCGCAAGTGAGCAACAAAGGAGAAATTTCGAGGGAGCTGGATGTGCAGGTCGTGGGGATGACTGCGGGGAGACTGAGGAATGGAGGACAGCGAGGGCAAGATTTCGAAGAGGCAGCTGCAGAGCAGTGTGGGATGGCGGCAGTTAGCAAGTCGACGGAGCAGTGGGAAGGGACACGCAGGGAGTGACAAAGGTTAGAGGGTTAGGGAGTGAGGGTCGAGGGTTTAGTGCAGGAATGGAGGATGCGGGTTGGCAGAGTGAGGAGCGACAGAGAGCAACTATTGGAGAGGAGAGATGCAAGTGAAGGAGAGGTAGCTGGCAGAGGAGAAGGGTGGACGCAGGAGCAAGGAGCGAGGTGTAGATCTACGTACAGGAAGAGAGGGGATGGTTGCGTGGAAATGAGGAATGACAAGAGAATGGCTGAGAGAGAGAATAAAAACAATCTCGAATTTTTCCAAAGGGGGAAAGTGCAGCAGAAAAGAGTGGATCAACAAGGCATCAGACAGGAGAAAATGGTAGCCTAAGAAACCCCGAGAAATAAACCCAGAAAATTATATATTAATTAAAATGATCTGCTTCAGATTTATCAGTGGAACCCTTATAAAAAAACCTAGATTTAAAAAATTGCAAACCCTTGGACTACAAAAAAAATGCCCCTGCAAAAATTGGTTTTGAGGCCAGATCTTACCCTCCAGGGCCTAGATCTAACTTCAAATCAAACTTCACCTTCAGATCTGCAACCTGTACCTGAAAACAAAAATACCCAGAACCCAAATATACAAAAAATAAATAAAACCCCAGAAACCCAAGTCAGAAAACCCAAAAAAAATTACAGATCTATGCACAGGAATGACAGATTTATCAGATCTGAGGAGTGCGAGTCCAACTCCTCTCCCAGATTTGATAATCTAAGGCTCTCAACAGCCAGATTTATCAATTTCGCACATAAATTTATTTATTTTTTTTAATTTTAAGGAGGTGCTTAGCTTGAAACCCTTTATGCATCACCAATAAAAATCTTATGATAAGCCTGAGATTAAATATAGTTGGGCTCTTCAGAAAACACAAATCGGGAGTTGGCTAGTCCAATTGAAAACTTCCCCTAAAGCCCGAGGATCTAAAAATCAAGATCCTCAGAGTAAAGTAATTTACTTAATTTACTTTACTCCCGGGACCTTTTAAAATTTGATTTTTAAGGACCGACGAATTTTTGCCTTTGGAGAATTTAAATTTGCCTAGAACCTAGAATTAATTAAATTTATGGCTTAGAATTTTAATTAACTTTTTGCCAAAAAATTTAATTAATTAACTATGAGGGGATAAATTATTTTTCCAACCCTCAAGGCACTTTACATCATGATTTTCATATTTTTACATCATAAGGGGGAAAACCCATTTGTAATAGACCCTCACAGACTACCCATTTCTGCGACACAAATATAATCCAGCAGACCAAGCAATTTGTAATAAAATAACCTAACCAAATAGTTAGCATTATTCCCAAATCACTTTTACATAGACCCGATCTATAATACTAGGACTCGCTTAAGATTCCAGTGGCAAAACACATTCCAGTTTTGGGGTGAGACTGAACGAAAACTCTGCCGACCATCCGAGAATAGATCGGTGAGACAAAAAACCTCCCAGAATGTAGATTGTCACTAGAAAAGTAAGTTTACCTAGGCCATTACATACACGACACAGATCTGCTGAGATTATTTACATCATATACATGCAGAAAGGGTTTACATTATAACATCTTGGAAATCATGTTGATGACGATAGCTGAACGGCACAGACACACTGATCAAGCGCTATCCCTTTTGCGAAAAAATGGGGTGTCCTGCTATGGGTCGTTGACATGTAGTGGTCAACATCTGCCTCTACTTGGGGACACGTCGCTGCACTGGAGGAATGTGAGAATCCAGAATCTGCATCCACGCAACACACAATATAACATAAGTATCGTCGACCCAAAAATCATCATATAATTTTAAGCATAAGAAAGATATAAGCTCTTCATTTATTAACTAGTCTAACAACATCAAAAAAAAAATCTACCTACAAAATAAAATACTGAAATAAAACGAGTAGGGTTAGGAATACAATACAAAGGATGCCCCGTGGCACCAGATACGTTCAATGTAGTGCATGCTAAGCATTTGCCTACTTTTAGACAAATCTATAAGCTGCTTTTCAAATGTGCCATTTTCAATCATGGATATGGTCTAACTCTTCCTTCTCTGAAAATTAAGTCGTTTGGATCCGTCTTTCACAGAATTTACATGAAAACCCTGAAACTTATCCAAATTATTTAGAAAGTGAATAACACATGTTTCATTATCAAAAGTTTGCCCATGTTCAAATTTATCCGGGATAGAAGGTTTAAAAATGATATGCATCATAGTTTTATCTTCAATTAATTTTTCAGAAACTACATGGTAGAAGCAACAACAACTAACTCGTCAGTTAAGCATTTTTTCTCTCTTGGGATAGCTTCAAGATTAATGGCATCAAAATACTCCATGGTATCCCACACAGCATTTCTATAATTTCTTAATCCCTGATTCTTAAATGTAAATTTATTTTTGATTCGCATGATAACTAAGTCTAAATAACCCTTGATACTTAGCAATTTAACTTTTAAAGCTTTTGCCAATTCAATACCCAACAACAAGGCTTCATATTCAGCCACATTGTTGGTCTCTTCAAATTCTAAACGGTAGGCAAATTTGAAAATATGACCAAGGGGAGAGTTTAGGACAATTCCTGCACCTTTAACATGCCTAGATGTTGCACCATCAAAGTATAAATACCAAACCTTATCTTTTAAATCACCCTCTTTTTTATCAACCTTGACCTCTATGGAATGATCAAATTAGATAAAATAGCATGATTCCCAGGGTTAGGTTGCTCACATATTATCTCATTATGGGGACTTTTAGGATCTTCAATATGGAATCTCCTTTCTGGCTCTCTGTTTAATTTAATAAATCATTGACCATTAGGGGAAGGAATCGTAGCATATGACCAATTCATTTGAATGCTTCCTCCTAAATCAGAGGCCCATTTCCTAGACAAAAGCATACCCCAAGCATCAGGCACGTCAACCACAACTATGTCCATGACAATCATGATATCAGGGTAGACAAACAGATGGACTTGTAAGTCCTTAATCAACCCATGAACTTCAATTTTCTTCGAATCCATGGCACATATGTTATAGTAAGGCCTAGATATCCTTAAGTTAAGCTGCTCCATGACTCTCTTAGTCATCACACAAGCGAAGCACCAGAGTCAAGCATGCAGTTATATAACCGATAATTATTAACAAAGTAATGAAAAAAGGAGAATACCCTTTGTTATCGGATTCCATACTTTGCAAATACACGGGAGCATCCTGGTAGAAAGCCTCATGAGTTTCCTCTTGAGTTGCATTCACCTGGGTACTACCAATAGCACTTAGTAACTTGGCCTTCTGGGAGGGGATCTTCACTATTTCGGTGACAGGAACCAAAACATTAGAATTATTAAACCAACCTCATAAATCAATATTCATACCAGATGTTGATTCGGGGTTAAGACTTCGAGAATAAATTTGATTATCATTTTGACTTATTCTTTGACAGGTTTGCCCTTTGTCCTAAGCAATTTCAAGAACTCGCTTAGGAGGAGGTTCCTCACTAAAAAGTTCAACCAAGGCATCAGAGTCTTAACCAAAATTATTAATGCTATATGAAGATATGAAAGGCCTGACGTGTTGACTATTTCCCTTGACCTCTTCCCAATTCTCGTGCGATAAATGATATTCTTTACCAACCATGTTTATCTTATTATTTGTCCCAAGCATGTCATGATGCATGATTCTCTTGATAGTAGGACAAGTGGCTTCTTCATGAAGCTCATCACAAGCTCTACAATAAGGCGGGGTCTCCTCCACAAGATTATTCGTTTCAAGAGGGTGAGGAGGCCTCTGCTCACTAGACTGACCTTTCTTTTGCCAATTATTTTGATTTTATTATTATTATTTTGACCCCTAGGTTGAGCTTGTTCCATTTGAATCAACCTAGACTGTAATGCAGTTATCTCCTTAGCATGATCATTAATCATCCTAGCTTGATTTAACTCCATATTTTCTAACTTCTTAGGCAATTGTTGCATAGATTCTTCTTCAGATTCCTTTTCTTTTCCTTTAGGCTCTTTTAATTTAACCGCAGATCTATCAAACCCAGGAACTTCAGATTTGCCAGAAGCCTTCTTATCTTTTTCCAGCGCTTTAGCTGTGATTTGACAAGCCTTGTAATCACCAGGCTTGGACCTTCTAAATTCATAAGAAGTATCAAGATTGAAAGCATCGAGATAGTGTTCAAGAAGCATTTTCTCTATTGGTTTATAATCAGTAGATATTTCTTTAAGCATACCATTAAACCTTTTATTAAATTCTTCAAGCATCTCATTTTCTTTCTTTTTAATGACGCTAATGGCTTTTGCTAGAAATCGATCTTCTTTCTTATCACCAAATTTCTCTTTAAAAGCATTCAGGAGGGAATCATATGAATCAATGTTATGATCAAGCCTATCCCTAAACCAATCCATAGATCCTGCTCAAGGGTCAAGATGAAGCATTTCATTTGCACATCCTCATAGTTTTGAGCCAAAGCGAATTTAGCCCACCAAGTCTGAAAAAGCATATAAATGATTTTTAACAGTGATTGCATTATTTCCTTGGAAAGCAGGTAGCTTATCTAGACCAATATTGGGAAGGTTATGGGGATAACCCTGGATGTTAGCAAATTTAAGAGGTTGATAGATATCCATGATGTTTGGAGCAAGAGGATTCAAGAAAAGTGAATGGATGTCACAGAGAGCTTCCTGGCCGAGATTGTCAAGGAGTGTACGAGAAGAGATCTTGTGTTATCTAGCTCTGAGAGCCCTTTCAGAATCCGAAGCAGGATTAGCCAAGCTACTTGGGTTCCTCCTAGTACACACCCCTGTAGAAGATGAAGGAAGTGGTCGCCACCCGAACAGAAATCTAACTTAGACACAGAAGATAATATGATGAAAATGAGATGGAGATGAATGAGTGAAAATGAAAGGATCAAATGATGACAAGAGATTGAGAGGACCAAGGACAAAACACTGTGTCCCCGACAACAGCGCCAAAAAATGTTGTCGCACAAAGTGTCTAGGCACCGCGACAACACTCAGAGTAAGGGTTGTTACTTTAATCCTTACTCACTCCGTTTAGACTTTCTCCTAGACAAGTCAAGGGAGGTAGTTTCTAAGATTAATGGATGAGGATAGCCTGTGGAACACAAGTTCTAGGAGATTTTAAAGATGAACAACTTGATGCATTTAAAGCAAGTTTCAGTTAATTGAGATAGATAGATTAAACTAAGACACAATGACAAGATAAAAATGACTACAGACCAGTGCCTTTATTGTGAATTAACCGAAGACTAAATAAAAACAAGTCATCCAGAGCAATTTATAGTGTAGCAAAGCGACGATCATGAACAATTAATTGTAAAATGCCCAAAACTTTAGCATACAAGATAATCTAGCAAAATAATCTTTATCCAACAGCGAATATGATCTTTCAAACATTTATCACACCTTGACAATAGAGAAATCACGAAAAATTAAGCTTTTGCACTCAACACCAAGGAACTTTAAATTAATATTTTAATTATTCCTTAGGCAATTAATTGAATGGTAATGAAGCAATCAAAATTTTTTAATGTGACGAAAGTAAAATGAATCACAGGGTTAATAAAATAAATTTTCAATGGGTAATAAAATAAATTTTCAATGGGCCATAGGCCACATTACAAACAAAAAAAAAAATTAATATGAAAGCGCAAATCCCTTTTTGGTTTATTTTATTCTTAATCCCAAATTTTAAAATTTTTTAGATTTTTTAATTTTTTAAATTTTAGAATTTTTTATGATCTTTAATTTGTTTTTTTTTAAATATATTTTAAATTTTTAAATGAAATCAAAATCAAAACAAAAAATAAAAATATCATAAGTCAAGAAAAATTAAAACAAAAAGAATAAAATGGAAAACCAACAAACAAACAAAAATAAAAAAGGAAAAAATAAAATCGAATTTAAAAAAGGCCTAACCCTAATGCACGCATTAAACAATAATACAAAACCTAAACCTAACGTAATTTAAAACAAAGTAAAGGAAGGCAAAGGAATGTGAGGGGAATGACAGTGAATGCAGGTCCACTGGAAGGAGAAGCTAGATGCGCGCGCAGTTGAGTAGCAAAGGAGAAATTTTGTGTGAGCTGGATGTGCAGGTCGTGGGGATGACTGCGAGGAGATTGGGGAATGGAGGACAACGAGGGCATGGTTTCAAAGAGGCAGGTTGCAGAGCAATGTGGGATGGCGGCAGTTAGCAGCTCGACGGAGCAGTGGGAAGGGACACGCGGGGAGTGACAGAGGTTAGAGTGTTAGGGAGTGAAGGCCGAGGGTTTAATGCAGGAATGGAGGACGCAGGCTGGCAGAGGGAGGAGCGATAGATAGCGAGTGTTGGAGGGGAGAGATGCAAGTGAAGGAGAGGTAGCAGGCAGTGGAGAAAGGGTGGACGCGGGAGCAAGGAGCGAGGTGTAGATCTGCGTACAAGAATAGAGGGGATGGTTGCGTGGAAATGAGGAACGACGGGAGAATGGCAGAGAGAGAATAAAAACAACCTCGAATTTTTCCAAAGAGGGAAAATTGCAGCAGAAAAGAGTGGATCAACAAGGCATCAGACAGGAGAAAATGGTAGCCTAAGAAACCCCAAGAAATAAACCCAGAAAATTATATATTGATTAAAATGATCTACTTCAGATTTATCAGTGGAACCTTTAAAAAAAATCCAGATTTAAAAAATTTCAAACCCTTGGACTGCAAAAATAATCCCCCTACAAAAATTGGTTTTGAGGCCAGATCTTATCCTCCAGGCCCTAAATCTGGCTTCAAATCAAATTTCACCTTTAGATCAGCAACCTGTACCTGAAAACAAAAATAGCCAGAACCCAGATATACAAAAAATAAATAAAACCCTAGAAACCCAAGTCAGAAAACCCAAAAAAAATTACAGATCTATGCATAGGAATGACAGATTTATCAAATCTGAAGAGTGTAAATCCAACTCCACTCCCAGATCTGATAATCTAAGGCTCTCAACAGCCAAATTTATCAATTTCACACATAAAAATTAATTTTTTTTAAATTTTAAAGGAGGTGCTTAGCTTGAAAGCCTTCTTGCATCACCAATAAAAATCTTATGATAAGCCCGGGATTAAATATCGCTGGGCTCTTTAGAAAACATGGATCGGGAGTTGGTTGGTCCAACTGAAAACTTCCCCTAACGCCCAAGGATCTAAAAATCAAGACTTTCCTGCAAAACTCAATTCAGCCATCAAAATAAAACGAAAAAATAATAATAAAATTCAGATAAATAGAGATACCTACTATTACATTCAAAAATTTAAATTATCATTTAAACCCCAGCAACTGAGCAAGATACCTGTACTCAAATCACTCTTTCAGAAACTATCATCAATGGCTAAAACAAATTTACGCATGAAAACGACACATCTTATAGTATTTCCATGAAGAGTAACACCGGCGAAAATTAACCCCCGAGTCTTTCTTTATTATTCAAAAAAAGATTACACGAACTTTTCGCTTAGCACACGACTCAAAGATCGAATGGATCAACTAACAAATGACTTCCTATTTTAAGATGAATCTTCCAACGGCTAGTTCGAGTGATCCTCATCAAAGCAATCTTGACCGTTGATGAAGATTAAAATTTCTTTTAATCTCATCCGTCAAAATATTTCAATATTTGGGGAAATTTGAAATTTTCAATTAAATGCATTTAAATTAACTAAAAAATATATTTTTGAGTTAATTTCCCCAAAATTTTGACTTTGACTTAACCCCAAGGATCAAATGTTTAAAATTTGTCAAAATAATTAATTTACCTTGGCCCCGGAACCTTTTAAAATTTGATTTTTAAGGACCGACGAATTTTGCCTTTGGAGAATTTAAATTTACCTAGGACCTAGAATTAATTAAATTTCTGGCTTAGGGATTTTAATTAATTTTTTGCCAGAAAAAAATTTAATTAATTAAACTATGAGGGATAAACTATTTTTCCAACCCTCAAGACACTTTACATCATGATTTTCATATTTTTTACATCATATGGGGGAAAACCCATTTGTAATAGACCCTCACAGACTACCCATTTCTGCGACACAAATATAATCCAGCAGACCAAGCAATTTGTAATAAAATAACCTAACCAAATAGTTAGCATTATTCCTAAATCACTTTTACATAGACTCGATCTATAACACTAGGACTCGCCTAAGATCTCAGTGACAAAATACATTTCGGCTTTGGGGTGAGACTGAAGGAAACCTCTGCCGACCATCCTAGAATGGATCGGTGAGACAAAAAACCTCCCAGAATGTAGATCGTCACCAGAAAAGTAGGTTTACCTACGCCATTACATTCACGACATGGATCTACTGAGATTATTTACATCATATACATACAAAAAAGGATTTACATTATAACATCTTGGAAATCAAGTTGATGACGATAACTGAACGGCACAAACACATTGATCAGGCGCTATCCATTTTGCGAAAAAAGGGTGTACTACTATGGGTCATTGACACGTAGTGGTCAATAGACCCTATGCCCGATGTTGAAGGCCCGATGGATCCCATTGATCCACCTCCTAGTGATCCCTCTACCTCAAAGAAAAGACCGTTGTGGCTCAAAGACACTCTCGAAGATGCTGAAAAGCATATTGCTCCAAGAGGGACATTTCGTGAAAGTAAGAAGCCCACCAGGTATCAAGGATACCTTGCTGCTATGAGTACCATTGTTCAATCTGAGCCTTGTACGTTCGAAGAAGCCATGAAACACCAAGTATGGAAGGATGCAATGAATGAGGAGTACAAATCCATCATGAAGAATGATGTCTGGGATATGGTTCCTGCACCCAAGGACAAGTCTGTGGTCACCTCAGATTGGCTTTACAAAATCAAAATGGAGTCGATGCGAGTGTTGAAAAATACAAGGCCAAGTTCATTGCTCGAGGCTTCTGTCAAAAGGAAGGGGTGGACCATGATGAGATATTTGCACCAGTGGCCCGATATACCATTATCTGTTCGATCATTGCTCTTGCTGCTTCTCAAGGATGGAGCTTACACCAAATGGATGTGAAGACTACTTTCTTGCATGGCTCGCTTAAGGAGGAAGTCTACTTGGAACAGCCTGAGGGGTTAAAAGTACATGATCGTAGGACAAACGTATGCAGGTTGAAGAAAGCCCTCTATGGGTTGAAGCAAGCCCCCATGCTTGGTATGAGAGGATTGATAGTTATCATATGAAGTTGGGATTTACAAGGAGCGAAGCTGACCCTAACCTATATTTCAATGTTGAGAATGATAGACCTCTCATTCTGGTCCTTTATGTGGATGATCTCTTTCTGACAGATGTAGACCCTCTCATTTATCAATGCAAGAGGAAGTTGGCTTCCGAGTTCGAGATGAAGAACCTAAGACTGATGCACTACTTCCTAGGCCTAGAGGTCTAGCAAAAGCCAAGTGAGATTTTCCTTTCTCAAGGAAAATACATTGTGAAGTTGCTCGAGAGATGTGGGATGGTGGATTGCAAGTCTGTCTACTCTGTTGGAACTCAACTTCAAGAAGTTATGTGGAAGTGTTGTTGAGCCCGAATTGGCAAATTCTTCCTAATATAGACAATTTGTGGGGGCCCAGATGTTCTTGGTAAACTCCCATCCTGGCATTCCTGACATATGCTTCGTTGTGAACATGTTGAGTCAATTTATTTATGGTCGAGCCTCATTGTATACATTAGATTGCTACTAAGAATCTCTTAAGATGTCTCCGGGGCACAATCTATTATGGACTGAGATACACTGCTATGAATTTGAGGCTGCATGAATATACAAATGCTCATTGGGTTGGTAGTGTGGTGGATCGTAAGAGCGCATCTGGATGTTGCTTCTCATTGGGATTTGCTTCAATTTCTTGGATGAACTGGGAGCAAAAATCGGTTGCACTAAGCACCACCGAGGCTGAATACATTGCAGCTAGTATAGCTTGTTGTGAAGTTGTTTGGTTGAGGAAGCTCTTCAGTGAGCTATTTGAGCACGTGTTGGATACCAGTGTGATTTTTGTGACACCCAGAGTGGGATTCGCCTTTTAGAGAATCTCGTGTTCCACGACCGCTCCAAGCACATTGATATCAGGCACCACTTTATCCGAAATATGGTACAACGAGGAGCAATAAGGCTCCAACACATCAAGACTAATGAGCAGGTCGCAGATATCCTCATGAAGCCTTTAGGGAAGGTCAAATTATTAGCCTTTCGAGAGAGACTTGGAGTCGTGGAAAGACCCTCTCATGAGATCTTGCTTGAGTTGAACACTGAGCTCTGGGAGCTCCTGGGGGCTCATGGTACTTCTTGGAGCTATGAGTGACCATAGGGTGAGTGGTTCACCTTCCCTATGTGGTGCATTGTGTACAGGGTGAGTGGTTCACCTTCCCCTGTGATACCCCATGCTGACATGTGTGTAGGGTGAGTGGTTCACCTTCCCCTACTAAACACGTGTGTAGGGTGATTTATTCACCTTCCCCTACGATTGACATATGCATAGGATGAGTGGTCCACCTTCTCCTATGCCATATGAGCAAGATGAGTGGTTCACCTTCTATTGTTGATGCCCCAACATACATCCTACCCATGTAGTCCGGAACTCATGGGAAGTACCTCTCATTTGGCCAATGAGTTGGGAAATGTGGATGGGGACCATAGCACTACCGATGGACGCATCGTGTATTGTTGTACTCCCTATGTCTAGGATGCATGGTGTTCAACAACTTGATCTGGGATCATTTGAGGTTCTACCTCTGAACTGACTTTTGTCAGTGGATAGTGGTAAGGTCTTGTGACACATTCTTGATCAATTCTTCTTCATTATTACTTCATGGTTCAACAAAGCAGAGATGAGATGACAGATATGGTACATGACGATAGGATAGCATGATGTCGAAAGATGGATTGGCAGGTGAAATTCTCCCTAGTTGAGAGGGAGTGTTAAAATTGGCAACTAGGGCCAAATTCCACCTTGGGACAACTCATTTGATGGAGATGATGATTGCATTGGATTCCTCTTTTTGAGAGGTCCAAGATTGATATAAAGATCATCTCATTCGGACAAGCAGAAGTGTGATTTTGAATTTATGCCCTCACATGTGCAAATTGTTCAAGTCAGCCTCATCATCATGTAGGCTCAAGAAGCCCAATGGATGTGTCTCTTCACCCACAACAAATTGTATAAATACAAGAGACCTCACACCTCATTTGGCACATTCATCACTCACACATTCTTCTCTCTCTTCATCTGATTGGTTCGTACAACATTGGGCAGCTTCTCTCTCTCACACATGTGGCAAGGAGGACAAATTTCTGGGCAAAATTGTAGACCGAAAATTTCAAAGTTTTCGAATAGGTTTGACCAGCGTTGACCAAGGACTTGCTAACTGAGTTTGACTGCATTTTTGGGGTCAAAGATTCAATTTTTCTAGGCCACATCTCTAGGCACAAAAAAAAACTGAGAAATCCTAGGTTGTTTGACCTGCGTTGACTTCAAGGTTGACTGTTGTTTGACCGCAAAAAATTACAACAATTTTCTCTCTCCTTTGACTGAGTTTGACCGAGTTGTTTTGGGCTGAATTTATCAACCTGATCAAGTCGAGTTTGACTGAGGAAAACCGAAATGCTTTGAGGACGATTTGTTGTTGTCTTGACTAGCGTTGACTTTTTGGTTAGCACTGAAGTTTGACTGTAGTTGACAACAGAAATTTACAAGGTTGTTTTGACTTTGTATTGGACAAGTCAATTTGACGTTTGTACTCTCTCTTTCTGCTGAACTTTTGATTTAATAATAAGAAGAATTGATCAAAGGGTTTTCCCCACTTTGCGGCTTTTTCCTTGCCGTCCGCCAAATCTGGTGTCCTCTTGTCTTGGCTTGTCTTCTGCATTTTGTTTCATGTTCTATCTACTTTTACTGTCGATGTGATTATTGTGATTGTTATTGGAAATTGGAAATTGTTATAGGGATACTAAGAAACATTGAAATAAATTGTGCTAAGCATAGAACATACCATTGTTAACTAAAATTAATAGGAAGGCTCTAAAACAACTAAAGGAGATCCTGAACTTTGAGATACTGTTCCTGATGAACCTGCACCAGGTGAGCCAGCAACAGGTGAAACTATGCCCTGTGAGCCTGTCACCCCTGAAGAAAATGAACCACCTGATCCTGATGTACCACCTGATGCCCCTGAAACCTGTGGTGTGGTGTGGTGTGGCCCCCTATTGAGGAGCCTGCTGCTCTACCTAATCAACTTCTCGAGACCTCCTTAAAGCCCTCTCCATCACATCCCTCTTCAAGACAATCTTCCTTTGTACAGGAAGATATATGCAGTAGGCTTTGCTAGTCTCATTGTAACCCACTAGAATACCTCTCTCTGCAATGGGTTCCAACTTCGTCCTCTTCTCCTCAGGGACGTGTGAATATGTAAGGCACCCAAATATCTTGATGTGCCCAACTTCCAGCTTCTTGCCTGTATATATCTCCTCAGGAGTCTTGCTCCCCAAGACTCTGTGTGGGCTCCTGTTTGGCAAATAAACAACAGTGTTACACACCTCAACCCACAAGAAGAAAGGTAAACTTTGATCATGCAACATGGCTCTAGCTGCACCCACAATGGTCTTGTTCTTCTTCTTCGCCACCCCATTTTGCTGAGGGTTATAAGGCATAATGAGCTCCCTCTTAATGCCAACACTCCCACAAAAATCCATTATCTCCACAGAAATGTACTCACCCCCATTGTCTGATCTTAACACCTTGATCTGCCTCCCTGTTTGGTTCTTGTTAATTTTAGATATGTTCTATGCTAAAGCAATTTATTTCAATTTTCACAGTTAGCTTATTATCTTTTCCAGATTAGCAATCACATCATCATTAAAGTAAACTGCAGATAGAACATAAATATAAATCGCAGAAGACAAGCCAAGACAAGAGGACACAAGATGTGACGCTAGCCAGGGACAAACCCCACAATGTGGGGAAACCCTTGATCAATTCTTCTTTTATGTTCTTCAAAGTTCAGCAGAGAAAGAGAGAGAGAGAGATAGTACATTTACAATAGAAGTCAACACTTTGACTTATCTAGATAAGAGCATAAATCATCTCTAAGAAGATGAGATCAGTTGAAGACATGCTGCTTCAACTGATTCTCCAAGGTGACTCCTTCACCTATCTTTGTGCTGCATTTCGTCATCATGCTACACCTCACCGCACTGCACCATGCTACACCCATCATCATTGTACTACATTATGTGCCATTGCTGCACCATGTTGCCTTCCCGGCAGTTCCGACTGTTCCCTGCAGTTCCGACAGTTCCGGCTGTTCTCGGCAGTTCTTGTAGTTCCGATAGTTCCAGCAGTTCCGGCTTTTTCCAGCTGTTCCAACAGTTCCAGCTTTTCCAGCAGTTCCGGCTTTTCTAGCAGTTCCGGCAGTTCCGACTTTTCCAGTAGTTCCGACTTTTCCGACTTTTCCGACAATTCCGGCCTTTCCAGCAGTTCCGGCTTTTCCGGCCTTTCCAGCAGTTCCGGCTTTTCCGGCCTTTCCGGCAGTTCCAGCTTTTCTGATAGTTCCAG
Source organism: Pinus tabuliformis (assembly GCA_031772625.1). Taxonomy (NCBI): domain Eukaryota; kingdom Viridiplantae; phylum Streptophyta; class Pinopsida; order Pinales; family Pinaceae; genus Pinus; species Pinus tabuliformis. Next base: position 391,615,572 of record CM062811.1, read on the forward strand.
CTTTTCTGGCAGTTTCGGCTTTTCCAACAGTTCCGGCTTTTCCGGCTTTTCCGGCTTTTCCGGCTTTTCCGGCTTTTCCGGCAATTCTGGCTTTTTCGACTTTTCCAGCTTTTCTAGTTGTTCTGGCTTTTTCGGCAGTTCCGGCTTTTCTGGCTTTTTCGGCAGTTCTGACTTTCTGGATCAAGGCAACGTTATCCCTTAAGATCTCTCCTCCTACTAAAACCCAAAGACAATTAAAGAGAGGAAGAGATCCCAAGTGTGTGTTGAAATGACTTGAAGTCCTCTACATTTATACTAAAACGTAGATGATGAATAGTCATGTCTATTGGGCTTTTGAGCCTTCTGAAGTTGCTGGTCGGCTTGATAATAATTTCATAATCAAAATAAATTCATAACTCCATGAATACTTATCGAAATCAGATGATCTTTAGATCAATCCTACACCTCTCAATGAGAGGGATCCAATAAAAATATTAGTTACCATAAATACGCTAACCCACATGGAGTTTGGCCCTAGTTGCCAATTTTAACACTCCCTCTCAACTAGGGAGAACTCCATCTTCTGATCCATATGTCCAACTGTACTATCTCTGCCATCAGTACCGTGCACTGCTCTGCTCAGCTCTGATAGCTCTACTGTCTCTACTCAGCTCTGCTGGCACTGCTCAGCTCTGTTGGCTCTGCTCTGCTCTGTTGGCTCTGCTCTACTCTGCTCAACTCTGCTCAACTCTACTGGCTCTGCTCTGCTCTGCTCTACTCTGCTCAGCTCAGCTAGCTCTACTCTGCTCAGCTCAGTTGGCTCCGCTCTGCTCTGCTTCGCTCTACTAAACCATGAAGAAGAAGAATTGATCGAGAATGTCTCATACCATTCTCCACTGTCCCAAAGTCAGTCTCAGAGTGCGTACCACTGGTCCTAGACCAGTCTCAACCGACCCAAAGTCAGCGTCATAGTGGGTACCACTCCTACCACTGGTCCCAGACCAGTATCATTAGTCTCAAAGTATGTACCACTAGTCCCAGACCAGTCTCAACCGACCCGAAGTCAACGTCATAGTATGTACCACTCTCACTGGTCCCAAACCAGTCCTCCACTGACCCGAAGTCAGTCTCAGAGTATGTACCACTGGTCCCAGACCAGTCTCAACCGACCCAAAGTCAACGTCATAGTAGGTACAACTCCTCCAACTGGTCCCAGACCAATATCATTGATCCCAAATCAATGAAGGTCATCCTAGCATAGGGAGTACGGTAGATACAGCGATGTGTCCATCGGTACTACTATGGCCCCTATCCTCATTTCCCTGCTCATTGATCAGATGAGAGGTACTTCCCATGAGTCCCAGACTGCATGGGTAGGAACTAATCAATCCTATCCTCACAAGAGAACTTATCATCCTGCTACACAATCGCCATGGAGAACACATCATCCAGGCCTCACAGGAGAGCTAATCATCCTGCTACATAATCGTCATGGAGAACACATCATCCAGACCTCACAGGAGAACTAATCATCCTGCTACATAATCGTCACGGAGAACACATCATCCAAACCTCACAGGAAAACTAATCATCCTGCTACATAGTTGCCACGGGAGAACTAATCATCCCGGCCCACAAGAGAACTAATCATCCTGTTCATAGCGCACCACCAGGGGAAGGTGAGTCGCCCTGTGGTCGTATGTTGCTCCAGTAAGTACCCCAAGCCCCCCAGAGCTCCCAGAGCTCAATGCATGTAACATGGAGGACCCTTATAAGAAGGTCTCTCAATGACTCCAAGTCGTTCGGAAAAGTCACAGATTTGACCTTTCCCCCGGGCTTTGACAAAATGTCTGCGACCTGTACATCAGTCTCAATGCGATACAGCCTCCTCGCTCATCGACTTACATATCCCAGATAAAGCAATATCTGACATTGTTGATAATATCGGCGATATTCGGAAATATCGCGATATTTTCGGCAAAACGATATATCGCCGAGAAAATATCGCGATATTTTCTGTTTTGAAAATATCGCGATATTTTCAAAATATCGGCAAATATCGGAAAATATCGGCAAAATATCGCGATATTTTGAAAATATTATTTAAAATTTGAAAAAATTATTTTTTATGCTTGCCTATATATGCCGATATTTTGCCGATATTTTCGCCGATATTGCCGATAAGATATTTTCTGGACCCTCGCCGATATTTTGCCGATACCGATATTTTCAACACTGGTATCTGATGTCTATCTGCTAGAGCAATCATCGAATACGGGATTCCTCAATAATCGAATTCCACCTCTGGTTGTCACAGAGAATCATAGTGGTATTCATCATGTGTACAAACAACTCACTTAAGAGCTTCTGCAACCATGCAGCTTCACACGAGATCATACTCGTAGCTATGTATTCGGTCTCGGCGGTGCTTATAGCAACCGATTTCTGCTTCCGGCTCATCCATGATATCGAAGTAGAATCTAAAGAGAACCAGCACTAAGAAGTGCTCTAATGATCCTCCACACTGCCTGCACACTCAACATTCAAATAATCATGCAGTTTCACATTTCCGGCAGTGTATCTCAATCCATGAGAGATTGTGCCCTGAAGATGTCTCAGAAGATTCTTGGCACCAATCCAGTGAGGCTCAACCAAATGTTAGCTCACCATGCTAACTGCAAAACATATGTTTGGACGAAAGTTCACCAAGAAAATCAACGCGAATGAGTTTATGAAACTCAAAGGCATTTCCCAAATCTGGTCTGACATCACTACCATATAACATCTGAAAGTTAAGATCATCGAGTTAGTCACAGGCTTGTAGTTTATCATTCCACATTCGGAAGCCAACTCCCTCTTACTTCTGCAAATGAGAGGGTCTGCACCTGTCAGAAATAGGTCGTCCTCATAAGGTGTCGGTATGAGAGGTCTATCATCCACAACCTTTGGGTAATGGTTTGGATCGGTTTCACTCCTAGTGAATCTCAACTTCATTTGACAGTTATCAATCCTCTCATACTACGCCCAGGGAGTTTTGCCCCAAGCCATAGAGGGCTTTCTTCCACCTGCATACGTGAGATTCCTGATCATCAATCTCAAACCCCTCGGGTTGTTCCAAACCTGTGGACCTGCTACATGAGGGGAATGGTCCCCTTGTAAGATTTTCCTTCGGTACATCTCAGACATGTACTTTCGTGCTCTTTTTGAATTCAGGCATCCTTGTCACCATCTGACTCACAGACCTTCGGTGCTATGTGTCAATGGACATCATCCCCAGTGGACTTCCTGCAACTTGATACAACCCTGAACTCAAAAACATCTTTGAAAATTCTATTTTCAAACACATACCTTTCCATCGATGAGTGCCACCCTAAAACCTTTGACTTCCATTGTTGAAATGGACACCAGGTTTTTCTTGCGATCAAGTACATAAAAGAGATTTTGTAAATGAATTGAGTTACCCTCATTCAATTGAGGGATAACATTCCCTACACCCTTTCCGAGATAGGTGGCATCAGCTCCAAGTATAATCCCACAATTGTTTCTATCTCTACCAAATTAGAGAGTGCACCCATCTATCTGATGAAGTGCCTTGAAGCACTACAATCAATAAGCCAAATTCCCAAAGAATCTGAAGGAGAGGGCCAATACAAGATAACACTTCTTTATCTTATCAGAAACAACATTTGATTCTTCATACCTGGGGTTCCTTGCTTTCTTTGAAGAGTCGACCATTTCCTTGATGACCTGCATTACCTATCATTCCTTTGATCATTGAAGATGTCCCTGGAATGATTGTTATCTTCATCAAGAGATGTGTCTCTGCCATTCAGACACTCCTTCGCATAATGGCCGAACTTATTGCAACCAAGGCATCCACCTTTCCTTCCACCCTTAGATCCGAACTTCCCAATGAAGTGATCTTTAGGTAGGCCATCAGAAACTTTCGCTGCGCCATTCTGATAATATTCTCCGCTTCGACTCCACCCTCGATGAATTTGAAGAGGGATGAGGAATCCATTGATCCTTTTGTCCTTTCCCAACTGTCTTCGGTGATTGCTCTTTCACTCTTGCTTGGGCATTGTCTTCACCTTAGCTCTGATACAATGTTAATTTTAGGTATGTTCTATGCTAGAGAAATTTATTTCAATTTTCACAGTTAGCTCATTATCTTTTCCAAATTAGCAATCACATCATCATTAAAGTAAACTGCAGATAGATCATAAATATAAATCGCAGAAGACAAGCCAAGACAAGAGGACACAAGATGTGACGCTAGCCAGGGATAAACCCCACAATGTGGTGAAACCCTTGATCAATTCTTATTTTATGTTCTTCAAAGTTCAGCTGAGAAAGAGAGAGAGAGATTTAGTACATTTACAATAGATGTCCACACTTTGACTTATCTAGATAAGAGCATAGATCATCTCTAAGAAGATGAGATCAGTTGAAGACATGCTACTTCAACTGATTCTCCAAGGTGACTCCTTCACCTATCGTTGCACTGCATTTCGTCATCATGTTGCACCTCACCGCGCTGCACCATGCTACACCCATCATCACTGTACTATATTATTTGTCATTGCTACACCATGTTGCCATCCCGGCAATTCTGGCTGTTCTCGATAGTTCCAACAGTTCCAGCAATTCCGACTTTTCCGACAGTTCCAGCTTTTTCGGCAGTTCCGACTTTTCCGGCAGTTCCGACTTTTTTGGCTTTTCTAGTAGTTCCAACTTTTCCGACTTTTCCTGCTTTTCCAGTAGTTCCGGCTTTTTCAGCAGTTTCGGCTTTTTCGGCAGTTTCGGCTTTTCCGGCTTTTCCGACATTACCGGCTTTTCTAGCAATTCCGGCTTTTTCGGCTTTTCCGGCAATTCCGGCTTTTCCGGCACTTCTGGCTTTTCCGGTAATTTTGGCTTTTCCGGCAATTCCGGCAATTCCGGCTTTTCCGCTTTTCCGACAGTTCCGGCTTTTCCGGCTTTTCCGACTTTCTAGATCAGGGCAACGTTATCCCTTAAGATCTCTCCTCCTACTAAAACCCAAAGACAAGTAGAGAGAGGAAGAGATCCCAAGTGTGTGTTGAAATGACTTGAAGTCCTCTATATTTATACTAAAATGTAGATGATGAATAGGCATGTCTATTGGGCTTTTGAGCCTACTCAAGTTGCTGGTCGGCTTGATAATAATTCCATAATCAAAATAAATTCATAACTCCATGAATACTTATCGGAATCGGATGATCTTTAGATCAATCCTACACCTCTCGATGAGAGGGATCCAATAAAAATATCAGCTGCCATAAATAAGCTAACCCACATGGAGTTTGGCCCTAGTTGCCAATTTTAACAGTTCTCCACAAGAGCCTTAAACTCTTGGAATCGCCAGGAGACCTCATCCTTGGTCTTCAGGAAGTAAATCCAGGTTCTCTTGGTCTGGTCATCAATGAATGTCACATAATACTCATAACCACTCAATGAAACATGGGACATAGGACCACATACGTCAGAATGAATCAAAGCAAGGATACCTGCAACTCTGTTGTCACTGCTTTGGAAGGGTGTCTTAGTGTACTTTCCCAAAGCACACCCCCTGCAACATCATGATACTATGTGTTGAAGTCAAGCAACCCTGTAACCATCTCCCTCAACTTCCTAAAAGCTCCACAGTGCAAGTGGGCCATCCTCATGTGCCACAGCTCACATAAATCATTGTTACTGGTATGCGCTATCATAGCGCTAAGAGGCTGAAATATGAATCTATATAGTCTCCCACTACGGGCTCTAATCACACAAGCAGACTCGATATTGGATCCTCTGGGATATATCAACACTTGTCCCTTCTGGAGCAATACCTCATACCCCGTGTCCTCCAAGCTAGAGACTGATATAAGACTCTTCTTTACCCGGGAACATAAAGAACATTTGTCAACTTCAAAGGGGGCGATGACTCCCTTTGAAATGAAACTATCCCCATACATGTCGCCTTGACTTTGGAGTTGTCGCTAAGCACAACCTCCAAGTCAATGTCATCCTCCAAAAGGCTCGAGAAGTGCTCTCTAACTCCAGTCATATGGCAAGATGCTCCACTATCTATGAACCATGCATGGGAAGATGTGACATGAGTGACTAAAATCACCACCAAAGCACACTGAATCAAACATAGCCGCAAAATCTTCCACATTTGTTGAAGCTACAACTCCGTGTTTCTTCTTACCCTTTTTGTTGGGACATTGAACAGCATAGTGACCCATCTTCCCACAAGCAAAATATTTCACTTTGCTCATGTCCTTCTCCTTAGCCTTCTGCTTCCCCTTCTCCTACTTTGCTCCACTAGAAGACCCCTTCTTGATCTTCTTGCCCTTATTGCCCTTTGTTGCAAGAGCAACATTCTCCTATTCACCTCCCCCACCACTCTTGTTGCCACCTCTCACACTCCTCCTGATCTCCTCCTGGATGAAATCGACCCACATCCTCCTCCAACCAGGAAAGTGCTCTCTGGCCACCAAGTAGTGGATAAAGCCATCCCACTTCTCGGTGAACCCATCTATGGCAACCTGAACCAACTACTACAATAGAACAACCTCTCCAACGGCAGCGAACTCATCCTTCACATGTGAGACTCTAGTGAGGAAAGATGTCACACTGTCATTCTTGGTCATCTTGGTGTTGTGTAGTTTGTCTCAACACCATCCTCCTATTCTCATTAGAACTCTGGTGCAAAAAGACCAAGGACTCCCACATCTAATATGCATATCTCATCCCTGAAACATGAGGGAATAAATGGTCCTTGATGGCATCTAGAAGGATCCTCTTTGCCTTCACATTCTTCTTGTTGAACTCCACCAACTGAGTTGGATCAGTGGGCGCTTGCACAACTGCTTCAACAACATGCCATACTTCCACCTCCTCTAATAAAAGCATAATCCTCTCCTTCCATGGGCTAAAATTTTCAGCCCCTATCAATCTGTCCTCTACTCTCAACCTAGTAGCCATGACCCCCCAACCAACAAATTGAAGCAAATCTGGAAGTTAATACCCTCCTCCCTCTGAACTGCTGAAGTCTTTGGGTTTCTAGCAAAGTTTCAAAGGTATGGTTCACTGTTTGAAGACTTTGGTTGCTTGCTGCCCTCTTTATCAATTGACTAAAAATGAAGATGTAAGCCTCAACTTGGCTCAACTTTGCTTTGATACCATGTAGAAACTTTGCTTTGATACCATGTAGAAAAATTATGATCTGCACTCTTAACCCAATTTACAAGTTTGCATGTGTTGTTTAGGCCCAACCTACATGTTTTATCATGCTGATATAAATTTTAGTATGCATTAATTGTAAACATTCAAATAGTACTTCTACTATTTTTCACTTTCCTATCAACTGAAAATTAACACATAATTTTGGCAAGCATTCACCCATGCTAGACACTTATTTTTGGTCAAGGTGACCCTGGAAAAACCCCACATCCTCTTGGGGAAAACTGGTCTTCAGAGGAGGATTTTACTTCTTGTGAAATTTAGTCTAAGTACATAAAATAAACACAGTACTTATCTCCCTTGGCAGTTGAAGCATTAAATGCAAATCTGAAAATTTATGCCCACTAATTTTTCAAATTTCCACAATTTTTATAACCAAAATTTTTTATGCCTCGAAACGTGTGCCTGAAGAACACTGTTGTGCCTCGAAAATCATGCTAGACAACTTTTGAACAATGCCTCGATTTTTGCGTTGCCCCTAAAAGCTGCCCCAAAATTCATGCCTCGAATTTCGGGCTAGGCAATTGATGAATCTCCTCGAATTTCATGCCCAGAAATGCTCAAGATTCATGTTATTGTCTCCTCAAAAATCGTGCAGCCTGCTCCTCGAGATGTGTGCCTCTGCCTCGAATTGTGTGCCTCCTATGGTTGCCTTCCTCCTCGATTTTTGTGTTGTTGTAGTTGCCTCCTCCTTGGAATTTGAGCCTTCCTCTAGCTGCAAACTCTCTCCTCCTCCATGAAGTTTTCCTCTCCTCTTCTCCTCATCTTTTTCTCTCAAAGTGTGAAGTGAAGAATGAGTCTCCCTCTTTTCCTTTTGTCTTCTTAGAAAAGATTGAATCCCTAAAGCTAGGATCCAATGGATGAGAATTAATCTCCAAATCTCAAGATGTCTGGTTGACATTAACTCTCTCAATTGACCCCCCTCACACATTGGCCCCATTACTTAAAACTTAAAAGTCTCTTAGTACCTTTTTCAAGTTGTGTACATTTTTTCTATTTTTCTCGTAAATTGATTTTTCAACTCACTTTAATATTAGAGAAGTACACTATGTATTTTACACATAAAGTCACTTTAGAAAGTACAAGTGACTTTAATAGTAGAAAAAGGACATGGTGCAACACTTTTAAGTATCGTTTCCACCCATGACATTAATATAACTCATAAATGTCACCAAGAGAAAAGTTGATAATGTGTCTACTAGGCTAAAAGGGATAAATGCCTAGTAACACCTCTCCTTGGTACTATTTCCAACATTATTATGGACAATTTTGTCAGTGTAAACATTATATGAATCTAAGATAGTTTATGCTTGAACCGAACTTTGAACTGTTTACTACATGTTATAACTCTTTGGTCATGAATATGATGTTTCATTTCATTTCATGGTTTATGTTCTCTATTACAGTTTGTTGATGACAAATGCTATATATTGAAACTTGAAGGTTGACATTATGGTTGATCATTTGATAACGATATTATAACTACTAGATAATTGATGTTATGCATATACTAAATGGTTGATTCTTTAATGATCCTTCCTAGCGTTCCAAATCTAAAAATAGCCACTTATTTAGATAATATATTCAAATTTGGTAGAGCCTTCTATAGGCAATTGATTGGTTCCCTCATGTACCTTGTGAATACCAAGCCTAACATATGTTTTGTAGTAAATAGTTTGAGCTAGTTTATGGTTGAAATGAGGCAAATACATTAGAAATTGCTAGGCATGTGCTCTAATACTTTAAGGGCGTAGTTCAGTATGGCTTGAGGTATTGGTGCATGGTTTTGTCGATTCTAACTAGGAAGGAAATGCAAGTGCCAGGACGATCACTTCAAGGTTTTGATTTAGCTTGGGCAAGAGTGTGATTTCATGGTTCAATAAGAAACAATCATCAATTGCACTAAGTTTAGCAAAGACGGCATATATGGCAGCCTCTACCACTAGTTGTGAGGCCATATGGCTTCACAAGTCAATAACATAGTTGACCGATGACATGTTGAAGCTTACTATTGTTTACTGTGACAATCAAAGTTGCAAAAGGCTATCTGATAATCTTGTCTTTCATGGTCTCTCCAAGCACACCGATACTGAATACCATTTCTTTGTAGGCAGATGGCAAGAATTTTGACCAAGCCCTTGGCTATGTAGAAGATTGAGATGTTAAGAGAGAAACTTGGTTTGATGGAGAACACCTTCCTCTCAAAGAGGGAGTGTTAGTTTCTTTACCTACTACTCAGAGGTTGATCTCCTTCAACATATCCAAGTTCAAACTTTATCCAACTACAAATATTGCATGAGAAGGCACAGTTAATGAAGGTGTAGCACGGGCAATCAGTATGAGGCACATGCATGCATGGACCATCTTTAACATGCGAAATTTACAGGTGTTTTTCTAGCTCAGGAATGAACTACTTTTTTTAATTAAAAAGTTTTTTTAATTATTTAATTATATGTTGTTCTAAAGTTATGAAAGGCTCATGGCAAAGAGAGTGTCCAGACTTAGATTACAATGCAGAAATCAAGGAAGGAAGCATCTATCCTAGATAACTTCTACATGCAAGTTGGGCACACTATTCTAGACAAAACTCTAGTTATGGTATTTTTCTCCTATCGTAGTTGCACCACAAGCATGGTCCATAATTATAGGAAACTACACTCTCTTCTTAGTGTATAAAAGAAAATCAAGGTATATCATTAGGAGAGTGAGATAGCTTTTTTAGCATGTTGCTTTATGATTCTTTCTTTTTGTAGTAGATAGTGGTGATTGAGTACCGTAAATTCTACTTCTGCTAATTTTCTGAATTATGTGTTTGTAGATCTAGCATTACATCATTCATTGTTTTGATATGTTAATCAATTTTCAGAACCCGGTGCCGCTCTGTTTAACATGTAATGAAAAACTAACAAATACAAACTACAAGAACCTCCCAAACATAGGAGTAGAAAGTGTTGTTAGAATTATTCCCCGTCACAAAAATATAGTACGTAGTATTCAAACGCTCATTGCATATCTAACATTTGTCAAGGTCTAAAGTCAAACTAGTAAGTGAAAAACTCTTTTTAGATAAACTGATGCCACATAGGCAAGGGTTTGGATATGAGGCATCCAAACATCCTCAAAACCATCGAGGGATATCTCTGAAACCTACCAGTTTATGGAGAGAAATGTGTGGGAAACATGGGGAAGGCCCGCATGCGCTCAGGAACATCTCCTTCCAAACTAGGACTCGCCCTACAGTCCCCAAGTCCTCAACGATAGGAAACTGTAGGAGACGCATCTCCAATGGGTGGGAAAAAGTTCCCATGCAACATGGGTCGAAAGAGAAGATAGCTAAAGATGTTTGGTCGACCTTGGGCTTCCCCGTGTGCTCGAGGACATCCCCTTCCAAACTACGATTTCCCCCTGCAGTCCTCGAGGAGAGGGAAATGCAAGGTATGCAGCTCTGGTGAGTGGTGACGGGTTTCCATGCAACATTGGTCGAAAGAGAAAACTAAAGATGATTGATCAACCTTTTGTGGGCTTTATGGGATAAAGAATGTCATAAATTCATCAAGTTGTGGATGAAAATCCTTTCCAGAGAATATTTGCCATTAATCTCGAGCATACTTGCACAGACTAACGTGCCAGGCATTAGGGGTACCAAGATCACTTTGAAGTTGTACTGGGCCTCATCCCTTTGAAATCATGCAATGCAGCTTTGGCAGATCACAGCAAAAATGGAGTCCTCGTGGAAGGCTTAGCGCTCCATTGACCTCAACAGTTAAATAATGCTCCATTGGCTGTTGAATTATGATATTTAATATGCTCCATTGGTTGCTTAACTATGAAATTTAACACAACCTGCGTGTGTAAGCATGGGCAAATTTATCGACTCGCACATGAAACCTCTAATATACTTCGTATAACATTGCAGCAAGACCTGAACTGATATGCCTTCTTTGGTCCAGACTTCCAAACAGCAACCAGGTTTTGTTTACAGTTAGTTTTTTTATGTTTTAGCACTCTTGTTTATGTTTTCCAATGTTCGGAGACTGCAACTAGCATTGAGGCCAAAAAATATAATGTCTGGTGTTAAGCTTCAACCCTGCATCTATAAAGCAGATTTTATAATCCACGGTAAGTCTCTATAAGTTTAATGTGTACATGATTTATCGACTCGCACACGAAACCTCTAATATACTTCGTATAGCATAGCAGCAAGACCTGGACTGATATGCCTTCTTTGGTCCAGACTTCCAAACAGCAACCAGGTTTTGTTTACAGTTAGCTTTTTTATGTTTTAGCACTCTTGTTTATGTTTTCCGATGTTCGGAGAATGCAACTAGTATTGAGGCCAAAAAATATAATGTCTGGTGTTAAGCTTCAACCCTGCATCCATAAAGCGGATTTTATAATCCACGGTAACTCTCGATAAGTTTAATGTGTACATGATTTATAAGTTTAATGTGTACATGATTTCCAGCTGACAGAATTTTTAAGCTTAAGATAAAAAGAGTGCTCACCACTGATATTTAAAAATAAACCCATGTGTAAGCAAAACGAGAATAAGTGCGGTTCTACAAACGACACTGCAGAAAAAATAACCCCAAAACAGATAGTTGGCCGCTAATTTGAAAGAAAAATATTTAGAAAAGGCAGAAAGTTGATTACATACCGGCATAGCTTTGGTTGCGATCGAGATGAAGAGAGGGCTCGTCAATAGTGCGAACATTGCAGCTGGAGGAGGGGCGTTGGGATTCAAGAGCTCGCCTCAAGCATGCGGCAGCTGTGGATTTGCCGCTGCATGGCTGTCCGCATAACAATACTAACGCCATCGAGCTGTTCCTTCTTTCCTTTGTTCTTCGTATTTTACACCTTTGAATGTCTTAAAACCCCTGTCTTTTAAAACATATATATATAGTTTGCATTCGTTTCATTTAGAATAGATATATCGTTTCACTCGCTGCTTTCGCATGGCAAATATTTGTAGTTCATTACTATTCTAGTAATTTCTAGGTTACTCTAAAGAAAATATGTGGTAATGTCGAATTTTTTTATTTAATTGATGGGTCTATGCGGATAGCAGAGGTATTATGAGTAATAATGAAGCAGAATTGATGGCAGTGTATCAAGGCATTAGAATAGCAATTAGAAATGGATATACTCAGGTGGAGATTGAAGGGGACTCTCAGCTAGTTATTGAAAGTCTTAGGAAATTGGATAACGGCAAAAATTGGGAACAGGTAGCGAAAAGTTGGAGGACTGCGGGGTTAATACAAGATTTGGCAGACATCATGAGACGAATAGACTACAAAATTTTTAACCATGTAAAAAGGGAAGGTAACAAAGTTGTTGACTTCCTAGCCAACTGGGGATGCAATGAACAGGAGGGGCAGATCGATAATATATGGCCAATGCAGGTGGACAAACCACGATGGGAGATCCTTACATCGATTATCACTCAGGATGATAAAGAAGCGACAATGGCATGAGAAAAGCTACAGACGGCCCCCGATCGGGGTGGAGGAGATGGGGAAGCACGGCAAAATAATGAAAAGGGCGAGGTGGCAGGAGGATCCACCGCGAGTCATTAATAACACACAAACCGGCATGATGAAGCTCAGAAGCGGTAGGATCCCGAGGCCAGGATCTGTCAGGGCAATCAAGACAGGTGATGGGAAGAAGGGCAGTGATCAGAAGAGGAGGGGAGATGGTAAGAAAGGCGGCATGGATGCGAGAGGTCGGAAGGTAGAGTGCAAGAGTTTAAAGGGTACCCCAAGGAAAGGCAAGCGCCGAAGGAAGGAGACGCAGGGCAGAAGAAAAGGAGCAGAACTCCAACAGAGGCCGGTGTTGCAAAGGAGCAAAGGAAGAACGGTTAAAAGCATTTGGAGCTGGAGCGATAAGGTAGCCCTCTCCTCCGCACAGATAGTGAGTACAGGTGGCGAATTTGCAAGACACTCTACAGCTGCAGCGAGTGAGATAGAGACGGAAGCAGCCACGAAAATGGAAGTAAATGAGGCAGGGCAGAGTAGAATCACGCGCAGAACTTGGGAGGGCATAACCCAGGACCAGGTGACAGGGGAAAAACGTGCGTTTGACGAGGAAGTTGAGATAATAGAGAGGCCACACCAAACTACAGCCAAGAAAGCAGGAGAAAGGAAGACCCGGAGACCAGGGGGTAACCAACAAGGCACAAGAACAGATGTCGAGAAGAGAACCAGAGGACAACGAGGTGAGGGGGCAACAGAGAGTATAAATTTTGAAATTGGGCAGGGAAGTGAACCAGCAGTCAGGAAAGGGCCCATGCATCCACGTAGGAGAGGCAGGCGTCGAGGCAGGGGCCGAAGCAGGAGATTCGAAAGGCAACAGGCGAACTCGGAACCGCCAGCGGAACAGAGACGAGGACGTCGAACCATGAATCAGATGGTTCAAGAAGCGGAGAAAGCCTACAAAGAAGGCACGGATGCTGAGATCCGTAGGATAATTCAGGAGATAGAAGCCAAGGCGCTGCAAGAGGACTCAGAAGCTGAGATGGAGGACTGGGGAAATTTGATTCCCGATCCAGGTAATACCAGAAGTCGACTATCTCTTTATAAGCAGGCATTACATGTTTACTAGGTTGTAAAGAGAATTATGGCAAAAGCGATGGAACAAGTAGCAATGGAATTGGCTGAGGAGGCCCAGGGCATCCTGAACTTAAAGAAAGAAATGAAGAACTTCCAGATTACTCTGCTCATGCAAGATGAAAAGCTAGAAGAAATTAAACAACTCCTGAAGATGATAGTGCCAGAGACAAAAGCTGAAGAGACCCTGCCCGAAAATGTGGTAGACTAATCTGTCATGCTTCGTTTATGCTTTTGCTTAGTTTTTGTTAGTTTTGTTAAGAGGTTGTTAGATAGTCAAGTCTTCAGCTTCATTTACAGTTTGTTTACAATGCTGGACAGTAGCAAGTGTAGTGCTTTTGATAGTAAAGTTCACTTGGCATGGACTGATAGACTGAAACTTTTCTTTTACTGGATGGCTATTAAGGATTTTAGGTGGCCAACAGACCCGGTTTCCCTTCGGGGCGGGTTGAGGTCACCAAACTTTTGTAACTATTATAACCTGATGCAATAGAAAATGAAAAGATCCCACTTTTACCGACAAAAAAAAAAAAAAAAAAAAGGTTTGAAATTTAATTAGTGATGGTTGTGAAAATAAAGTACTTTTTTTCTGAGCAATAGCAAGTTTAAATTTTTAGAGTTTATATGTGAGTTTATGGTTCACCCAAGAGTTATAGTGATAATAGTTGAAATGGACCCCTATCACTAAAACTAACCCAATTACTAATTCCTCTAACTAAAAAAAATTACATATAATACCAACATTATATAGAAGGGAAAAATTACATATAGTACAAATATTATATAGAAGTAACCATTCATAATTAAATAAAAATTATTTTACTACTTAATGTTTCTTTGTACAGGGATTCAATTGTTGAATTGAGGCTTCTGTGATCCATATCAGGTTTACGAGAGATTTTTCGGCATAAATCACAAGATCTATCATTTGTTGACGCGTTTCGAACCAACTAGTGTGGTTCATCGTCAGGACAAGTTGAAGAACCAGATCCAGCTTTGCATGTTAAATAACTTGAGCAGAGCCTCCAACGACTAACTAATTATATTAATTAGTTTCAATGAATCCCACATAATTAAGATAACATTATATCACCAGTGATCAAATTATTTTTGCATCCCACATTAAATTTAAATTTAGCATAATTAAAAATAATATATATAATATTAATAATTTTTTATTTTAAAATTCAAAAACTAAAAATAAATATTTATTTAATATATTATATTAATAAATAAGTAAATAATTATATTGAGTTATTAAAATGTCTATGAAAATAGAAGAGTTAGAAATATAGTGTATTTTTAAGGAAAGTTTTTATGTAAAGATCATGAATTCAAAACTTTTTATTCTAATTAAAAAAATAATGACATTAAAATTATATATATATATATATATAACTTTCTCTTTTTTAATAAAGAACATCTAATCATAAATAAGAAATTCTTGAAAGGCTCATAGTGTGAGGTATTCAGAAGATGACAAAGTTAACAATCATTTTAGAGAGGAGTTGCTTACAGTGTGTGGGGATTTCAACTTAATTATTTGCAATGGTCTAGATAGATGGAAAAGTTCTAGGAACTTCACTTGCAACACATACAATGGGGCAAGTGTCGTTGACAATGTGATGTGTTCACAAAGCTTGATAGAAAAGATAGACGAAGTTAAGATTGAAGAGCATATTTGGGACTTAAAATTAGACCGTAACCCTATTTATATAAAGTTATCATGGTTAGAAGAAAGACAGCATAGGAGGAAAACCCAATGCTCTCGGCAATCACTATCAAGGGGTAAAATTCTTCTAATACGAGAAAATTGTACTATCTTCCAGACAATGTTAGAGAGATTAAGTCAGAAGGAGAAAACTAGCTTTAAAAGCTTCAACAGTCATGAGTTAACAAATATAATTCAAAGTGCACTTAAGAAGTGCAAGAGAAAAATATAGGAAATTGGAATTAAATTGTTTTCCTATAAATGTTTGGTTTGATGAGCAACACAAAATGGCAAGGAGAACCTTAAAAAAGGCAAGCAAGGAGAAGATGAATGTAAAGTTATATAAGCAGCTTATATACTAAAAAGGAAAAAAGATGAGTTCGTACAAATAAGGCGAGAAGAGTTAATATATCTAAGCAAGAATAACCCAAAGCTTTTTTGGCAAGAACATCAACCAAGGAAGAAGCCAATCAAAAATAATATTATAGTCAATCAATGGTTTGAATATGCAAGACAACTCTATGAGAAAGAATCAGAAGCAGAGCCTTCCCCTAGGATCAACACAACTACAAAGCTCTTCACATTACAAGAGGTGGAGATTGGAATTAAGAAGTTGAAAACGGGAAAGGAAAAGGACTTGGTTGAACTTGAAGCAGAATATCTAAAATGGGGAATGAACGCTCTTGCACCACACATCATGGAAATATTCAACAACATCATTCAGCAAGGATTCCCAAGAGACTGGACAACTAGCCTAGCAATACCCCTTTTTAAAAGTGGAGACATTAATAATCCTTCCAACTATAGAACCATTATGATCAATCCTTTGTTTGCAAAGCTTTTCGGCAGCATGGTAGAAAATAGAATCAGTAAGTGGGCAGAAGTAAAAGAAAAGAGGGAAAGAGGACAAGCGGGTTTTAGGCCGAAGCATTCTATAGTGGATCATGGTATCACGTTGAGACACATTGTTGAAAAGGTTTGGGAGGACAAAGAAGAAGTATTTTGCTACTTTGTTGACTTCAAAAAGGCATTTGACACAGTCCCTAGAGATAAGTTGTGGCGTAGAATGGAAGAACTTGAAATTCCTTTGCATTATAGAGCCATTGTCCATAAACTTTATGAAGAGGTGAAAGTCAAAATTAGAACCTCAACAGGTATATTAGAAAGATTTAGAAGTGACATTGGAGTCAAGCAAAGTTGCCCTCTATCCCCTACTCTGATCCAAGTGGATATTGGTGGCCACCCGCCAATTCCACTTGGACCCCCACCATTGTTTCTTTCAGTTTTTCAGTTTCCTTAATTGTAGCACAGTTTACTATTTTTAGTAGCTTTTTTCGGGTCCTAAACTTTTTGGAGTCGTTTTGAGGCCCTAAACGACGTTTTTTTGTCCAGCAATTTTTTGATAAAATCGTATTTTATATCGTAGTCCTCGAAGAGATCTTTCCAACGGGGTATCATGCACGTCAAACGGAGATAATATGACCAAGTCACGACCCCGAGAAGTTGGTTGTCCAACTAACCCCAACGTGGCCCATAAACTCTTGGTGTTACATCTCCTCGGGTTAGGGTTTTGGTTATTTAGGGTTTGCTCTTATTGTTCAATAATAAAAGGTCCTTGAGCCTCATTGTAAGGCAGTTCAGAGGCATGTAGCTACCACATCTCTTCTTAAGGATAAGCTACCATCGCCCGAACTAGTTTATTTCCATTTTTGTTACTAGGCATATTTCAGTATTTTACATTAATGAAATGAAGTATTATTTCTGTTGCATCTCTATATTTATGGTTATATATGTAATTTGTTGTGTTCATGTTTAAATATGGATCTGTGGTATCAGAGTGGTCTGCTCTTTCTCTGTTTTTCTTTGCATGTCCCCAACGAGGTCAGGATATAAGGAGTTAGGGCTTGAACTGGTCAAACCTTTGCAAGACCAGCCTCGCAAATCCCGACGATCTCTAATGGCGAATGAAAAGAAAGACGAGTGGGCAGGAGATCCTATCAAGATCTTGCTCGAAGAGGCCCTCGAGCGACAAAGGAATGCGATGATGGACAACTTTGCCCAAATCCTTCAGCGGCTACCCAGGGGTGACACATCTACTTCCAGCAGTTACTCTCAAAGTGCCACATCATTTAAGGTACAAGTTAACTTTGACATTCCCACATTTGAGGGTCAGATAGATGCACAAGTTGTAGATAAATGGTTAAATCTTCTAGAAGGGTATTTTTCTATTCATGATTTTTCTGGATGGGAAAAGATTACTTTCGCTCTTCTCAAAGTCGCCCCCCACGTCAAGGAATGATGGGAAACCTACTACAAGCAGAAGGATGAGAGTACGGCCTCACTGTTTTCAACTGCACCCACTTGGAATTCATTCTGGGATGCCATCAAGGAGCAGTACTACCCTGTCAGAAGCTATGAGGATAAATACATAAAGGGACCATGTTGCGGCAAGGAAGGAACCAAGATGTGTTAGAGTTTACCATTATTTTTCATACCCTTCGCACAAAGTTGGGTATCAAGGATACTGAGCAGCATTTGGTACTCAAATACCACGGTTGCCTACACAGGTACATTCAGGACAAGATGGAGTTCTGGGACATCTCCTTGCTCGGCACGGTGTAACGATATGCTGTCAAGATCTAGCAGAAGTTTAAATAGAAGAAGCGAGACTTTGGGTCTGCAAATCCAAAGCAAGGGAAAGGTACCCCCAAACCGCAGAACAAAGGACAAAGCCAAGGCGGGGTAGCCTAAGACAACCCGCTAAAGCCGCAAGCAAAGAACAACACCGCAAAGTCAAAGAAGGACATGGGAAAGTGGTGTGAGTTCCATAAGAGCTCCACTCACAATACAAGTGAGTGTCGGACCAAGCAGTCACTGGTGGCCGAGCTAAAGGCTTCGAAATCAGATGCATGTTGCGACTTCGAGTCAAAACCCGACAAGGGGAATGACAAAGGGAAGCAGATTATTGATGCGAACCCCAATGCCATTGTTGCCACCACGAATATTCAGAAGGAGGAACCCAAAGATCCAGAGGAGGAGGAGCGCCTCTTCCACTCCCAGATGTGGGTAAAGGGTTCCCCGCTACAGTTACTCCCATATGTGGGTAAAGGGTTCCCCGCTACAGTTCATTGTCGACAACGGGAGCCAAAAGAACCTCATTTCGGCAGAGGTCATGAAGCGGCTAGGATTATCGACCACAACACATCCCCAACCATACACCATCGGGTAGCTTCACCAAGGACGGGATCTTCGTGTGAGCCAACATTATCGCCTTCCATACAACATCAAGCCCTTCACGGATGAGGTATTATGTGACGTTGCTCCCCTGGATGTTTGTGATGTATTATTAGGCCAGCCATATTTGTGGAAGCGACATGTTGTGTATGAATCAAGGCCTCGTATTGTTATTATTACTTTGGGAAATAAGTTGTACAGGATACCGAAGGTAGCACTGCCTACCGTCATCTCTTTGGTTACTGTAAAATAATGCAGTAAGCTCATTTCCAAAACCAAGAAATTTGTTTTCCTGATGATACGCCCTTAGGGAAAGAAGAAGACGGTGGCCACGACCTCCAGATAGGGCCCCTCCACATGACAACTACAAATGGACAAGGCCGTGGAGGAGTACGAGGACATCTTCACCTCCCTCGCAGGGGTTCCTCTGCACTACCAGGTCAAGCACTCCATCGATATAACCCCAAGAGCGTCGCTGCCCAATGGACCAATCTATCGGCACCCCGTTTTGGAGAATGACTAATTCAAGAGGCAGATTCAGGAGCTGCTGCAAAAAGGTCACATCCAACCGAGTTCATCACCATGTGGGAGCCCGATCGTGTTGGTACAGAAGAAGGATGGGACTTGGAGACTCTGTATTGACTATCAGGTGCTAAACAAGATCACTGTCCAGAATAGGTACCCGATCCCACGGATTGATGACCTTCTGGATCAACTGAAGGGGGGCAAAATATTTCAACAAGATCGACTTGAAGTCAGGATATTACCAGGTACCAATCGAACCCTCCGATGTGTGGAAGACTGCCTTCAAAGCCAAGGAAGGCCTTTTCAAATGGTTGGTTATGCTTTTTGGGTTGATGAATGCTCCTGCAACCTTCATGGGGCTAATGGATGACATCTTGCATCCATTCACCAACTCATTTGTAGTGGTATACTTGGATGACATCCTGATCTTCAGCCAGAGTTGGGAAGAGCACCTCCACCACATCCGACAAGTTCTCCAAACACTGTGACAACACAAGCTATGTGTCAATTTAGAGAAATGCACTTTTAGCATGACCCAAGTTCAGTATCTGGGATACATTATTGATGAACGGGGGGTGCATGTGGATCCAGCCAAGATCCAATTCATTCGAGATTGACCATCTCCAACCACTCTGACAGAGCTCCGCAACTTTCTAGGTCTTGCCAATTTCTACCACGGGTTCGTGTTGGGATTTTCTCATATCACTTGGCCCTTGAGTCAAGTCACCAAGGGAGGAGCGAAAGCAAAATTCATTTGGTCTGAATATCAACAAAAGGCATTCATATAGTTGAAACATCGCCTCTGCTTAGCGCCAGTGCTTGCATTACCAGACTTGCAACAACCATTTGAGATCGAGACAGATGCCTTTGACTATGCTATTGGGGCAGTCCTTACTCAACACGGGCATCCAGTGGCATATCACAGTGAGACACTTTCAGACACAGTCCGGAAGTATGCCACTTATGACAAAGAGATGTATTCCATTATGCAGGCTTGCCGACAATGGAAGCATTACATTTTGGTGAAGGAAACGGTTATCCACACAGACCACCAACCCCTGCAGTTCATACAGACACAAGGGAAGTTGCAGAATGATCACCATCAGAAGTGGTCCACATACCTGCAACAATTCCATTTGAATATCAAGTATAAGAAGGGAAGCACCAATAATGTTGCAGATTGCCTCAGTCGACCATTAATCATGGCGTTAACCATTGTGCTTAACTCTTGTGGGCACGAGACTTCTGATTGGCCACTTCTCTACAAAAGCAACCCTGAATTCGGCCACACATACCAGACACTCTTGGAGGGTCAGCATGTTCCAAATTTTCAACTCCATGATGCCCTGTTATGCCACCCGGGTCATATTTGTGTTCCTTCAAGCAAGCGTGCCAATATGATTTTGGAAGCACACTATAGTCGATCTGCTGGGCATTTTGGGGTCGAGAAAATGGTGGCAGTACTGCAGAAGTATTTCTATTGGCCAAATCTTCGACAGGATGTCGGGAAGTACATCAGATCCTGCACTACCTGCGCCATTGCCAAATCGACCATCAAGAAGCAAGGCCTCTATACTCCGCTGCCTACCCCTAGTCAACCTTGGGAATCCATCTCCATGGATTACATCTCGAGCCTTCCTTCTACTAAGCATGGAAACGACTATGTTTTTGTGTTGTTGACAGGTTCTCGAAGATGGCCATTATGGCAGCCTGCAAGAAGAATATCACAGCAGAAGCCACTGCTAAAATCTTCTTTGAACGAGTGTGGGTACACTTTGGGATCCCACGGTCTATCATCTCAGATCGAGACAACAGGTTCTTCAGTACATTTTGATCCAGTCTTTGGTCGATGCTGGACACTAAACTCACTAAGTCCACAACCTTCCATCCCAAAACTAATGGCTAGACAGAGGTTGTCAACATGATGATCGTACACATTCTGTGCATGTACAACTCAAAGCATCCACGCACATGGGATGAGAGTCTCCCCTATGTTCAGCACAACTATAACCGGGCTCTCCACAGCTCGACTGGCCACAACCATTTTCAGGTGGGCTTGGGATTCCAGCCACTATGTCCCATTGATGTGGCCATGCCATTTGCAACTACTCAGGTAGATTCGGCTCATGTCTAGTCCGAAACAGATAAGGCAAACAACTTCATTGAGCACATCCAACATATCTGCCAACAGGTCCATGACATTATGGAGAAATCAAATGCCAAGTACAAGCAGCGACATGATCAACATCGAGTGCCACACAAGTTTTAGGTGGGTGACAAAGTTTGGTTGCATTTGCAAAAGGAATGCCTTACCGAAGCCTATCGGAAACTCAGACCACTCCGATATGGTCCTTACACCATTACCAAGGCTGTGGAGACAATGCATTTGAGCTCAGCATTCTCCCATTCCTTGGCGTGCACCCAGTGTTCAATGTGGACTGCCTTCAGCCATACTTTCCACCATTACTAGACACATCCGACATTGCAGAACAACTCACACCAACGGAGTTAAATCCAAATTGCATGGAACAACTGATCGGATCATGGACATGCAGATCAAGCACACTCACCATCAGAAGATCCAATTGTATCGAGTTGTCAAAGCAGGCCAACTCCTTCACCAGGGCAAGTGGCTCACCAGGGACCAAGTTCAGTAGAAGTTTCCTCATCTCATGGAGGATCTCAACGCAATGGGGACCGTTGCTTTCTAAGGGGGGAGGAATGATGCAGGTGGATATTGTTGGCCACCCGCCAATTCCACTTGGACCCGCACCATTGTTTCTTTCAATTTTTCAGTTTTCTTAATTGTGGCACAATTTCCTATTTTTAGCAGTTTTTTGGGTCCTAAACTTTCAGAGCCGTTTTGAGGCCCTAAACGACGTTTTTTTGGCAATCTACTGCCAGCGATTTCTTGTTATAGTTGTCTTTTTTGTCGTAGTCCTTGGAGAGATCTTTCCAACAGGGTATCATGTGCGTCAAATAGAGATAATATGACCAAGTCATGACCTCGGGAAGTTGGTTGTCCAACTAACCCCAACGGGGCCCATAAACTCTTGGTGTTACATCTCCTCGGGTTAGGGTTTTGGTTGTTTAGGGTTTGCTCTTATTGTTCAATAATAAAAAGGCCATTGAGCCTCATTGTAATGCAGTTCAGAGGCATGTAGCCGCCACATCTCTTCTCAGGGATAAGCTACCATCACCCTAGCTAGTTTATTTCCATTTCTATTACTAGGCATATTTCAGTATTTTACATTAATGAAATGAAGTATTATTTATGCTTCATCTCTATATTTATGGTTATATCTGTAATTTGTTGCGTTCCTGTTTAAATCCGGATCATACTTTTTTTGGTTTATATATTGATAAACTGGAAGAGTGGCTAAATCTGCACGGTGGAGACGGTGTTCGGTTGGGGGAGTTTGTGATAAAGCTTCTTTTATATGATGATGATTTTATATTGATTTCTAAATCGGCCCATGAATTGCAAATGCACCTATATGCCCTTGAGAATTTTTGTAGAGAAGTGGGGATGCAAGTCAATACTAGCAAGACCAAAATAATGATTTTCTCTAATAAAAGGAAACAAAGCCAGCATACTTTCTTCTTTGAAGGCAACATTCTTGAAGAAGTAAATGAGTACAAGTACCTCGAGATTGATTTCAAGAACAAACTTAATTTGGAGGACTACAAAAAGATGAGAATTTTAGGAGGGTGGAAAGCATTATATGCTCTTAAGAATAGATGTAGAGAGGCAAAGTTATGGGATTGGAAAATTATTAAAGTGCTTTTTGGACTCCTAGTTTGTCCAGTGATGCTATATGGGTGTGAATTGAGGGCTAACAACACCCCTGTCTCAAAATGGAAACAAATTGAGAAAATCCAAAAACACTTGATCCTGAGCAAGTTCAAAATAAAAAGTTCGGTACCTTATGAGATAATGTTGAGTGAAGCAAGAGTAACTCCCCTCGAAGCAATTGCTATGGTGCGCCCCATAAGATATCTAAAAATAATTGAGCAAATGGGAGTACGTGGATGGACTAATGTTATTTTCAATGAAGGCATGAGTGAAAGAAAGAAAAGATGGATGAAACAAAACTACACGTGGATGCAAAAATGGAATATCTACCTCAATGCATGTCTCGCAAATAGCAAGGAGCTAAAGAATTTTGTTATGGAGAAGTTTCATAAATCAGTATGGCAAAAAGATTTGGGTAGAAAGAAGAAGTACTACATTGAGGAATTCAACCCTACGTGTGATCTACAACAAAAATAGTTCATTGGAGCTAGCATTCCGTGGAGGGCAAAGGTTATTATTGCTCAATTAAGAACCAACTTATATAAACTTCGGTGTGAAACAGAACGTGGAAAAGGCCAAAAGAAGCTTGGGAAGAACGAGTGTGTACATTTTGCATGTCTAGGGCTGTGGAATTAGAAAAACATTTCATTTTGGAATGTGATGCATTCAAAGACATCAGAGAAAGTTATGGGAATATGTTAGCATCGGTTTCTTGGCATTGTCTTTTCAGCGAGGGGATTATTGGAAGGTTGGGCCAAATCATCATCAATTTGAATAAGAAGTATTGAATTGCAAAAGGCGAAAAACAGGGAACTGATGGTCCCATAGACTATTTTTAGTCTCATGGACGTTAAAATATCATTTCATAGTTGATATTTCTCAATTTTAATATTTTTGAAACTTTTTAAAACACTAAACTGCTTTATACATTAAAAATACTAATATCTATATTTATATATACATATATAATCATTTTCCAAAAGAATTATGGAAAGGGAAAAATATACTTATTAATCCCAAAAAAAACATGTAAATAGAATATTAGGAGAAACATGATGTAATATGAATTTTATTTTGGATTTTAATGAATAGTGTATTTGATGAGTGTGTATCATGTAAAGTTGTGTGAATGATGAGTCTTTTATTTAAATCCTCTGCCTTAAGTAAAGTTATGTAAGTGATGAGATATTGTATTTAAATGCTCTTTTATATATATATATATATAAAAAGAGAGCATTTAAAAAAAAAGATCTCATAACTTTACATAAGGCAGACGATTTAAGTAAAGGACTCATCATTCACACAACTTATATATATATATATATATATATATATATATATATAATTTTATTTTATATTAATAATTTTTTAAACTAATTTAGAATCATTTTTAAAATGCTTTTGAGACTCGAAAATTAGATTATAAAACAAAGGAAAATGATTAAAGTGCTTTTTGGACTCCTAGTTTGTCCAGTGATGCTATATGGGTGTGAATTGTGGGCTAACAACACCCTTGTCTCAAAATGGAGACAAACTGAGAAAATCCAAAAACGCTTGATCATGAGCAAGTTCAAAATAAAAAGTTTGATACCTTATGAGATAATGTTGAGTGAAGCAAGAGCAACTCCCATCGAAGCAATTGCTAAGGTGCACCCCATAAGATATCTAAAAATAATTGAGCAAATGGGAGTACGTAGATGGACTAATGTTATTTTCAATGAAGGCATGAGTGAAATAAAGAAAAGATGGATGAAGCAAAACTACACATGGATGCAAAAATGGAATATCTACCTCAATGCATGTCTCGCAAATAGCAAGGAGCTAAAGAATTTTGTTATGGAGAAGTTTCATAAATCAGTATGGCAAAAAGATTTGGGTAGAAAGAAGAAGTACTACATTGAGGAATTCAACCCTATGTGTGATCTACAACAAAAAGAGTTCATTGGAGCTAGCATTCTGTGGAGGGAAAATGTTATTATTGTTCAATTAAGAACCAACTTGCATCAACTTCGGTGTGAAATAGAACATGGAAAAGGCCAAAAGAAGCTTGGGAAGAACGGGTGTGTACATTTTGCATGTCTAGGGCTGTGGAATCAGAAAAACATTTCATTTTGGAATGTGATGCATTCAAAGACATCAGAGAAAGTTATGGGAATATGTTAGCATTGGTTTCTTGGCATTGTCTTTTCAGCGAGGGGATTGTTGGAAGGTTGGGCCAACTCATCATCAATTTGAATAAGAAAAGGATTGAATTGCAAAGGGCGAAACGCAGGGAACTGATGGTCCCATAAACCATTTTTAGTCTCATGGACGTTAAAATATCATTTCATAGTTGATATTTCTCAATTTTAATATTTTTGAAACTTTTTTTTTTTTTTTTGAAATGGTCGGTTGCTATATATTATATTCTGAAAAAAAAACGAGGATGTAGAATCCTCTTGTACATAGATTGCGCAGACTGAGAGGAAGCAAGGGGTTTACAAAATGAGGCTGCCCCGTTGGTCCTTAGATTGCTTTTTTTCCTACTACTGCTAGAGATAGCGCTAGTATAGATTCTAATAAAGGATGATAACAGAAAAATACATTTGAACTTCATTCAGTCAATCATGATGTGTTGGATGTGTCTTGCTGTTGATTCTTCTGGCTTATTATCTTTGGCTCCATGATTTGCACTGGAGGAGCTGGTGGCGATGGTGTTCTTTTCCAGCCAGAATTTCAGAGTGGAAAGCGATTCCTCGACATGGCCGCAGCGATTTGTGAGCTGCTCAAATTGCTCTTGGAGGGAGGACACCCTATGCATGAAAAGCTGGATTTCTGCTTTATACTTCTCAGTGTTGATGCGGTCCTGTTCAAAAAGTCTCCTGCTGTGCTCATCAAGGCGCCTATCGTGCTCTTCTAATCTTGCAGCTAGAAGACCCTGCTTTTCCTCTATCAGTGACTGCTGAGTCCTTATTTCTTCAAGCTCAGCTTGAAGGTCAGCACAGTGTAAACAATCCTCACTGCGCGCCATAGAAAGGAAGATACAATAAGGGAAAAAAGTCCAGAAGGCGGGAGAGATTAGAACGATGTTGGAATTACTGACTTGGAGACAGAGATTGGAGACGCTGTCAGGGGAGGTAGTGATTCCCGCTTCCTGAGCGACAAGGATAGAAGGGAGGTTGGGCGGGGAATGGGCGCGCAAGCCAAAAAGAACCAGAAGTCTGCGGGTAGAGGGGCAGATGGAGCAGAGGGGAGTATAAGAGAAGAGAGCGGTGGAAAAGAGGGAGGAGGGAGCTGGGGGAAGCTCGCTGTAGAGACGAGAGGAGGATGATGAAAGCGGCTGGCAGAGGCGATGAGGGGAGAACGAAGAGTGCAGGGATGGAGGAGCAACTAAACAAGCCACCCTGCAGAGACGGACTTGAGCTTTCCAGAGACCCCTGCAGAGACTATCTTGGGCCTTCCTGAAACACACCGCAACAGAAGTTAAAGTGGAGTTAAACAAAGCAAAATGAAACAATACCAGAGACTGATTTCTCCTGGGATTCTGAATAAGAGCGCCTGCGTCAAGCCGATGTAGCTGCTCTTTCGCATGACCTTGATTGACAAATCTTGGCTTGCTTCTGCCCATATTTATAGAGTGGATCCAACGATAGACTGAGTGCCTAGCTGGAGCCGGACCCTCGGAACTGATGAGATATTTTACGAAATCTCTTATGCAATCTCCATTTGCAGTGTTTTCGATCTTCAGGCCAGCACTGTGTTGATTTGTTTTCCTTTGATGGCAGATGATTCTTTGGATCGATGCTCGGATTTGACTGCTTGTGCGTTTCATGCTCTCTGCAATTTGTCCTGCTGCTGTAGAAGCCATGCCCTTCGCACACTTGATGAACCTGCGAATCTGGGCAGTGTCAGGATTTTCCTGAGTCATGGCAGGGGTTGGAAGGTGTCTCTATTGTTGTGCCTCAACGCACCTTCCTGCTTTCCCACTACGTTATTCGCATGCTTATCTGCTTCCATGTTTAGCGTGCGAAGAATATGATAAAGTTTAATGTTTTCAAAAAATTTAAGGAGGAGTTTAATACGCTTAATGTGTTGCTGGAGGTTGCTGTTCGGAGATCTCTGGTTATGATTCATGAGGCGAATAATTATAGAAGAGTCTCCAAAAACTAATGCTTTTCTAATACCCAAATTTTTTAATTGCAACAGACCTTGATAGAGAGCTAAAGCCTCCGCATTGTTGTTTGTTTTTTTCCCCAGGCTCCATTCATAACTGCAGATTTCATCCCCTGATTCATTTAATATTACTCCTCCCGCTCCTGCTGGTCCTGGGTTGGACTTTGATGCACCATCGAAGTATAAAGTTGGACAATTATTGCTCTGAATCCACATCTTATAATCCTGGGTTGGGAGTCTAATTTCCCACTCCCTAATCTGATCCTGCTGCTGTCTATCAGTTCTCTGGGTATCCTGCTGATGACCTGGTCGGCCTAGAATGTGCCTGATAATTGATCTCTCTTCCACTGAGTAATCTGCTGCTTTGATTTTTACTGTGTATTTTGCTGCAATTGTCTCTTGCGCCAAGATGTGAGCTTTGTTGCATGTCATTCGGACATTGCTCTCTTTGTTCCGGAAGATCTTTTTGTTTCTTGTGAGCCAAATTTTCCATAGAAGATTGTGAGGTATGATAGCCCAAATTCTTTTGACAATCTTGCTCCTCTTGTCTTTCCATGGGCAGTTCCTTCTCCATTCTTGGATTGCCTCTGCAATGTTCTGTTGGGGTTGCCATTTTATATTGCCCAAGTTGGACAAGTTGATCCAGCATCTCTTCGTGAAGGGACAATCAAGGAACAGATGATGGATGGTTTCCTCTGCTGAGCAGCAGTTGGGGCAAATTGAAGGACCATTGATCCCTCTCTTTCTTAAGTTTTCAGAAGTCAGGACTTTGCCTTTTAACAGCAGCCATGTGAAAAATTTAACTTTGGGGATGGCCTCGGATTTCCAGATTGTTCTCCATTGGTTCCAAATGGGAGTTTGATAGGTGCTGTTGCAGATATATTGATAGCCAGACTTGATGGTGTAGCTTGAGCCCGTGGGATCCCATCGAAATCCGTCTGCTGCTCCTTTTTTAATGGGAGCTCTATTCTGGAGATTTTTTTGGAGGACTTTGGAGCTTGGTTCTAGATTTGGGGGGATGACTGGAAATTCCCAACTAATCCAGTCTCCTGTATCTGCATCCCATTTTGATATTTGGTCAAGCCTCTGAATGCCTTTACTATTGAGATGGAGAATGAAAGGGATGGCTTCTTCTATTGTATTTAGAGGTTGAAGACCCATTATTTTGTCTGTAGCATAATTGATACTGTCCCCTCCCCCAGGGATCTTTGAGATGTTTTGATTGAGGATGGGAATTGCTTTCTTGCAGAGATGCCAAATTTTAGTGGAATCTCTGTTGGGAATGTCTATTTCAAGAAGTCTTTGCCTTTTGCCGGTAAGGTATTTGCTTTCTATGACCTGTTTCCACCATGCTTTTGGCTCATTAATTAGCCTCCAAGCCATTTTGATCCCAAATGCTAGATTTAGGATTTTAGGGGCTCTAATTCCCAGACCACCTCTGTCCTGAGATTGGATTACACTTTTCCAACTAACCAAATTGAATCTATTTTTTTCTTTTTTCCCTCCTTGCCATAAGAAATTGCGGAGGGCGGTTT
This sequence comes from Pinus tabuliformis, assembly GCA_031772625.1. Lineage (NCBI taxonomy): Eukaryota > Viridiplantae > Streptophyta > Pinopsida > Pinales > Pinaceae > Pinus > Pinus tabuliformis. Next base: position 391,644,357 of record CM062811.1, read on the forward strand.
CCAGCTTATGATAAAATGTGGCAGGAGCTTGGTAAAGAGTAAAGCGATATAGAGGTAAGGAGGATATACCTGATTTGAGCAGAATTAATCTGCCTGCTGGATTAAGCCATTGAGTTCCCCATTGCTGGATCTTCCTTTTGACTTTGTCTATTATTTCATTCCAGGTAGCGGCTTTTAAAGAACCCAGGGTGACCGGCATCCCAAGGTAGGTGAAATGATCCCAGTTTGCTTTGTAGGCGACTCCAAAAATGTTAGCTATGCTGTGAGCAGTTTGATTGGAGATATTCCATCCATAGATGCAACTTTTTTGAAAGTTGACCTCTCCCCCTGAGTACTCCATGAATTGATCGAGAAGGGTCTTGAAGCACCTTGCGATAGTAGTGGAAGCTCCTCCAATGAGCAGAGTGTCATCAGCAAATTGGGAGTGATTGATGTTCTTGACTCCGTTTCCGAATTTGATACCAGAGATGAGGCCAACTCTTCTGTTGTGATCTAGAGTACTGCTGAATGATTCAGCCATAAGAATAAAAAGATAAGGGGAAAGAGGGCAACCTTGTCTTAACCCTCTTGAGGATTGAAAGGCTTCACAAGGGTGCCCATTTATGAGAGGCGAAATCCAGGGACCTGAGATACAAGCGGCAATGGTGCTAATGAAGGCAGAATTGAATCCCATTTTCCTCAAGACAGCAAACAAGAAGGAGTGTCTTACTCGATCAAAGGCATTGGCTAAATCGAGCTTGAGAACAAAACCTTTCTCTTGCCTTGATGTGCTGGAATGAATAGCTTCTTGGACCAAGGTGATGGTGTCATGAATTTGCCTGTTTGACATGAAGCCTCCTTGATTTTCGGATATAAGGGAAGGAAGAAGGGGTTGGAGTCTAGTAGCTATAATTTTTGTGAAGATCTTATAAGAGGAGTTACACAAAGAAATTGGTCGAAACCTGGAGAAGGAAGTGGGGCGGTTTTCCTTGGGAATGAGGGCGAGAAATGTTGAGTTTGTGAAGCCCCCCATTTTCCCTTTTCTTTGAATTCCCCTCAACATCTTTGCAAGGTCTTTTTTAATAAAGTGCCAATGATCCCTGTAAAAATTGATTGGGAACCCATCTGGACCTGGAGACTTGTCCGATTGCAGGGTCCAGATAGCATTTCTAATTTCCTCCTCTGTTATTTCTCGATTTAGACTGTCATTCTTCTCTGAAGAGATTCTTTCTGGTAGATGTTGTAAAAGCGCCGAATAGTCAGCTTCTCCTTGATTTTCCGTGAGGAGGCTTTTGTAGTGAAGGGAGGAAGCTATTTTGATGGATTCTTGGTCGTTATGTTGGCTGCCTTGGCTATCCAATATAGTGTTTACATTGTTTCTTATTTTTCTGGCAGTGGCTTGCTTGTGGAAGTAAGCCGTGTTTTTGTCACCTTCTTTCAGCCATAGTTGTCTTGATTTAATTCTCCACTTAATTTCTTCCGCTCTCTTGATTTGCATTAGCTGCCCTTGAGCTTCCCATTCTTTGCTTTTCAGCTGGTGGGTGTATCCTTGATCTTCTATTTGTTTTTGGATTTCCTCCAAGTCCTGCTGTATTTTTTCCCTAATTTTTTCTGGCTCTTGATAGCTGACTTTTGCCCAGTCCTTGAGAGCTTTCCTTGTATTTCTGATTTTTGTTTCCCATATATGGCTTGGAGAGCCTTCTACATGATGCTTCCAGGTTGCTTCTATGATAGCTTCAGCCTCAGCGTTGTCTCTCCACAAAGGATTGTACCTGAACGGAATTGGTCCCAATTGAGAATGGGAGTCCAGCGTTAAGAGAATGGGAAAGTGGTCTGAAGCTGTGGCACTGAGAATTTTTGTGTGGCCTGCAGCAAAGGAGGAAAGGAGGGAGACGTTAACCAAAATTCTGTCCAATCTTTCCATGATATTGCCTGGCCCCAACCTTCTGTTATTCCAGGTGTATTTTCTATTTTTTGGGATGATATCCATCAGTTCATGTTCGGACATTATCACTTCCATCTGTCTTCTGAAGGGGTCGGAGGTGAAATTGCCCCCTCTTTTCTCATTCGCGTGAAGGACTAAGTTGAAGTCTCCAGCTAGAATGACATTTGTGTTCTGCTCGTTGTCTATATCTTCTTTCAGTTCCTTCCAGCACTGTTCCTTTTCCCGATAATGATTGGGGATATAGACATTATAAATGATGAGGTCACGGCTCTCTTCTTTGTTACTAAGATTAGTCCTTAACCAGTTTTGATTGAGGACGGAAGACTTACAGTCCCAGTGTTGATTATTCCACATGGTTGTGATTCCTCCAGAAGCTCCTCTGGAGTTGCTACTGGCCCCTGAAAAGTTTTTTTGGGCATCTACAATTTTCTGCATTTCGCTTTGACTTTGTTTGGTTTCCTGTATCAGAACAATTTCAGGTCTTTCTATTTGGAGAAGATCTCGTAGGGCAGCTGATTTAGAGGGGTGCCCCATACCCCTACTGTTCCAAGATAAGAGCTTCATCATGAGGCATTCGAGCGAGGAGGTGCTCGCCTCTCATGGTCTTTTCCTGCTGTTTCTTTTTCTTGGGATCCTGTAATGAAGGAGTCCATAGGGGTTTGGATCCCTAGGGCTATATCCTTTTGCGTGCTTTCTTCCCGATGCTGTTTGGCTAACTTTCTTCCTGGTCTCGACTTCTTGTGGATGTCACTGGAGGCGCCAATGTCTTTTGAAGAACTTCTGGTGGTTCTGGGAGGGGGAGGGTCGGAGAAGGGCTGAGAGAGGATCGAGGTAATCAAGGGAGGATCAGACAGTTCCAGAGAGGGCTGTTCAGGTTGAGGATCATCGGAGGATAAAATAAGGAAAGGGTTAGAGGATGAGGGGAAGGGGGGTTCTTGGGAAGGTCCTGGAGGATTGAGAGGAGGAGAGGTGGGGTGGAGGGAGGAAGAGCCCGGATGTTCAGAAGATGGTTCTTGTTTTGACTGAGGTGCTGCTTTCTTTTTTTTCACAGTTTCCCATTGTCCTCCTTGGTCTTCAGATTCCAGATTGGTTACTTTAGAGCATCTATTAGCAAAGTGACCGTATTCGTGACATACCTTGCATTTAAAGGGTATTTGCTCGTAGTCCAGCTGCTGTATGTAGCTCCAGTCATCCACCTTCAGCTTGATGGCTTCTGGAAGGCCTTTTCCGAGGTCCACTTCTACGCAGATCCTTGCACAGGCTTGCATGTTATCTTTGGGCTCGCTTCTGTCAATGTATTTACCTACTGCATTCCCAATTGCTTTGACCGATTCGTCTCCCCAACAATGCAGGGGCAGATGGGGAAGACGGACCCAAACCGGAACCGCATTAGGAATATCTAGCTTAGGGTCGAAATCAGGGGTCCACTTGTTCAGATATAGCCCTCGAGAGTCCATAAAATAGGGCCCGTTCCTGAATATCAAATCCTTGTCTGCCTTGGTTTCAAAATGAAAGGTATAGTAGCCTTTGCCACAGAAGCGAATCGAGATCTTTCCTTGTATTTTATCGGACCAATTCCTTTCCACCCATCGCTGGACTGTCTTTGGTGAAGGCCATAAGCTTGTAAACTGCCCTATGAGCCCTTTTTCTGCTAATGATAGAGCTGCCATTCGAGGAAGAGATGGAGGCAGCTGAACTTCTTGGAGAATATCCAGTTTCTTGACGAATTTTGAAGTTGCTGGTTTCGGTCGGGCAGGGGGCAGAGACTTTACCAGGTCAGAAAAAGCTTTCTCCGCATCCCCAAGGGAAGGATCTGGATGGGCCATGGCTGAAGCCAGGGCCCGGAAGGCAGGCCTCGCGGCCCAGGCCGAGGCGGCGGCGCTGCAGCTGCACTCAGAAGGTCTTCAGCGCTCCCGCGTTCTCCAGCTCCGCGCGATCCTCAGACGATTGTGTGTTCATTTTTGAAACTTTTTAAAACACTAAACTACTTTATACTTTAAAAATACAATTAAAATTATATATATATATATATATATATATATAATCATTTTCCAACAGAATTATGGAAAGGGAAAAATATACTTATTAATAACCCAAAAAACATGTAAATAGAATATTAGGAGAAACATAATGTAATATGAATTTTATTTTGGATTTTAATGGATAATTTATTTGATGAGTGTGTATCATGTAAAGTTGTGTGAATGATGAGTCTTTTATTTAAATCTTCTGCCTTATGTAAAGTTATGTAAGTGATGAGATATTTTATTTAAATGCTCCCTTATATATATATATATATATATTAAAAAGAGAGCATTTAAAAAAAAGATCTCATAACTTTACATAAGGTAGATGATTTAAATAAAGGACTCATCATTCACACAACTTATATATATATATATATATATATATATATTATTTTATTTTATATTAATAATTTTTTAAACTAATTTAGTATAATTTTGAAATGCTTTTGAGACTCGAAAATTAGATTATAAAACAAAGGAAAATGATTAAGTGCTTTTTGGACTCCTAGTTTGTCCAGTGATGCTATATGGGTGTGAATTGTGGGCTAACAACACCCCTGTCTCAAAATGGAAACAAATTTAGAAAATTTAAAAATGCTTGATCATGAGCAAGTTCAAAATAAAAAGTTTGGTACCTTATGAGATAATGTTGAGTGAAGCAAGAACAACTCCCATCGAAGCAATTGCTATGGTGCACCCCAAAAGATATCTAAAAATAATTGAGCAAATGGGAGTACGTAGATGGACTAATGTTATTTTCAATGAAGGCATGAGTGAAAGAAAGAAAAGATGGATGAAGCAAAACTACACATGGATGCAAAAATGGAATATCTACCTGAATTCATGTCTCGCAAACAGCAAGGAGCTAAAGAATTTTGTTATGGAGAAGTTTCATAAATCAGTATGGCAAAAAGATTTGGGTAGAAAGAAGAAGTACTACATTGAGGAATTCAACACTACGTGTGATCTACAACAAAAAGAGTTCATTGGAGCTAGCATTTTGTGCAGGGCAAAGGTTATTATTGCTCAGTTAAGAACCAACTTGCATCAAGTTCGGTGTGAAACAGAACGTGGAAAAGGCCAAAAGAAGCTTGGGACGAATGGGTGTGTACATTTTGCATGTCTGGGGCTGTGGTATCAGAAAAACATTTCATTTTGGAATGTGATGCATTCAAAGACATCAGAGAAAGTTGTGGGAATATGTTAGCATCGGTTTCTTGGCATTGTCTTTTCAGCGATGGGATTGTTGGAAGGTTGGGCCAACTCATCATCAATTTGAATAAGAAAAGGATTGAATTGCAAAGGGCGAAAAGCAGGAACTGATGGTCCCATAGACTATTTTTAGTCTCATGGACGTTAAAATATCATTTCATAGTTGATATTTCTCAATTTTAATATTTTTGAAACTTTTTAAAACACTAAATTACTTTATACATTAAAAATAATATCTATATCTATATATACATATATAATCATTTTCCAAAAGAATTGTGGAAAGGGAAAAATATACTTATTAATAACCCAAAAAAAACATGTAAATAGAATATTAGGAGAAACATAATGTAATATGAATTTTATTTTGGATTTTAATGGATAGTGTATTTGATGAGTGTGTATCATGTAAAGTTGCGTGAATGATGAGTCTTTTATTTAAATCCTCTGCCTTGTGTAAAGTTATGTAGGTGATGAGATATTTTATTTAAATGCTCTCTTATATATATATATATATATATATATATATGAGAGCATTTAAAAAAAATATCTTATAACTTTACATAAGGCAAACGATTTAAATAAAGAACTCATCATTCACACAACTTTAATATATATATATATATATAATATTTTATTTTATATTAATAATTTTTTAAACTAATTTAGTATCATTATGAAATGCTTTTGAGACTCGAAAATTATATTACAAAACATAGGAATAATGTTGTAACTTGTAACCTGTTTTCCAAACTCCAAATACAAAGTATGTTCCTCATTATCTATTGATAATTTTCTAGTATAGTGAGCAATGGAACCCCTAGCATCTTCAACCACTGCCTTGTTCATGGGAGATTGTTCATCTAAGGACTTTGGCTTTCATTTGAAACCCCCTCATCTTGGTGTTATTGTTGCAATATGGTAAATCAAGGGGAACTTCCTTTGCTACAGGGTTCCTCTTGCATCCAAGTTGCGGGCATCACTCCAGATCACTTGAAATTTGCAATCTTTGTGAGGCCAATCACAAGGGATTACTTATGTATGTGGGTGAAAGTTGTAGATCTTGTCTCTTCTCTCATAACATTTCAGAATTAGATAGAAATCCCCTTTAATTTTTTTGTTACTCCTACATGGAGGTAGGCATCTTCTTAAACGGAAATTGTTTAGGGATTATGGCATAACAAAGGATCCTTTAATGTATATAGTCTCAAGATTAAATGGTGGAGTCAAAGGATGGGGTGGACCCTCTTCCTCCCAATCCAGATGGTTCAAGGATGCCTTAAAGCCAACGTTTCTCCTCCGACTCCCAAAGATCTTTTAGGGCCAACATTCATTGTGGATTAAGTAGCAAACATTTCATCTTTGGAGGTGGATCATTTTATATCTAACATTTCTTCTATAGATTATTCGCAATAGGGTATTATTTGTGGTTTTAATGAGTTTTGGCCATCGACATCTACACTTCGAGAATGGTCGTATTAGACCTAGTCCTTGAATACAAATTTGTTTGTTTTGTTCAAAAAGATTTTTTGTGGTATTCTTCAATAACATTGAGGACTGTCAGAAGGTTTTTGATTAAGGACCTTATTTTTGCGGCAGATTTGGTCTCTCTTTTGAACGTGGTTTCCTTATTTTAATCCTCCTCCCTTGACAACATTATCCACTATAGTTTGGGTAAATCTCCCTAATATACCTATTCATTTTCTACATTCGAATGTATTAGTTGATGTGGGAAATTTACTTGGTCGTTTCATTAAGCTAGACATTGGTAGGCTTGAGAAGGATATTGTCACCTTTTCTCACATATGTGTTGAAATTGGTTTCAACAAATGGCTACTAGATAAAATCCTCTTCAAATGAAAGGGAAAAGTTTATTCACAACCATTGGACTATGAGAACATTGTTTTCCACGGCAAGATCTGTTAGTAGCCTGATCATATTCATAATGTATGCCCTTCTTCTTAAGGGCCCTCTCACTTCCCAGATGCTAAGACAATGGACCATGGATGGGAAGACCCAAAAGATACAAGAGGATCTAAGAATTATTTGACTCACAAGCAGGGAAACATGCAATAACAAAAGACTCCTACTGCCAAATCAAATATTTCAGACTCAATTCAACCACATGTTGTTTCATCCCTCAGATGAGGGGGTCCACCCCTCGACTAGAAATTAAAAAGACTTTGTCATAATCTTAGCTTCATCAATGAGTGGGCATAAACGTTTCCATGAATCAAATCACTCAAATAGTGATAAGGAAACATCAAATATTGTTGAATCCCCAACAATGGAATTGTCTCAAAGAGATGCAGTCATTGTCTCCTCTACATATGTTCCTAATAACTCCTCTAAATGGATTGATGTCCTTAAGCAGAAGGGAAAAAAAATGAAAAACCCATGATCAATCCTAGGCTCTAAGATCAGGACTATAGTAAATTTATCGTCTTGAATTGTGATGATATGTAATGGATGGAATGATGTAATTTGTTATTTTAAGGTAATAAAATTAGCTTACAAAAAAAAATGGCCACTCTTTTCCTCTTAACATATTGTTTTTAATTATAAATATAAATAGTTTAAACATATTATTCTTTGTGGATATTAAATAGATTTTAAAATCTTTATAACTTTAAGTTTTATGGAATTTGCTTTAATGATAAAATTATTGTGTTGAGACGCTCTCCAACGTAGTATGGAAGAGATGTTGTAATGTCCTATTATGTTATGTAAACATTTTGACTTGATTAAATAAACTTTAAATTTAAATTTAAAAAAATTATCATTGGCAGTTTTTGAGCTCTAGGTCTTGACAACCCATAATTTTTCCATTGGTAATTTTATGTAATAAAATGTTTTAGGTGATAAGAAAGAAAAAGTAGATTTTTTTTTTTGTTATATATACCCATCTTAACTTTGGATTTATTAAGCATCGAGAGGGATCAAATCTCTCGAGGTGCAAACCTTTCCTCAAATTTTTTCAGTCAAAAAATATGTTTGCACCTATAGAGAGATTTGATGTCTCTCAACGCTTGATAGATCCTGAGTTAAGATGAATCTAGGTTGGTTTACTAGTAATAGTGCATAAAAGCACAAAGGCTAATAAACTAGTTTTATGGAATTTGTTTTAATAATAATATTAGTTTACTAGTAATTGTGCATAAAAGCACAAAGGCTTAATTGACTAGTTAATTGTGAATAAAGGCATGAAGGCTAATAGAATAGTGTTGACACCTAATCATGGAGATTGGGTGAATATATGTAAATAATGTAAATAGTAAATAATGGAGAATAGGAATATGAAGAGACACTGGGAGGTGAAGCCCAAGAGTCTCTCCCTCCTTGTATATATCCATGAGCAATCTTAATGAAGAAACACAATTTCATTTGAGGAGTTACCTCCTGGCCTGAGTAGTATCAGAGCCAACTCCATTTTTAGCTTTCTTTCCCTTGTAAATCCCTTCTCCATTTTTGTAGCCTGCCATATTCTATGTCCTTTTGTATCTGCGTTAGTGTTGAATGCATATTCCATTCCAGTTTCATTCCTCGCTCTCTCCACTGCGCATTTAGCCATAGATAAATATTGTCTCCTCTGTAAATTCACAGCCGGCTTACACTGTGTTATTACCACCTGTGTAATACAACGCTTTGGCGTGGATTTTGTGCATTTAAGCAACATTGTTGTGGCAGATCGGAGTTGAACCTACGTTTTCTCTACCACAGAGCATCGGTTGTGTAAGGATCGGTCCACATTCCTGTGCTCGGCCACCCATATTACGTTGCAGGTATCATGCCACTCCAGTTTTTAATGTAATATCAATGTTGCACATTGTTTTAAAAACACTGATGTGCCTCCTATATGCTGACCACTAGGATGTCATACCAATACAATCTTCTCCTCACACATTTAAACAACACTGACTCCCTCCACATACCCCCTGCATTGCTCAAACGACTATTATTTCTATGTTAATGCAAAGTGATATGCAAAACAAAATATTCTTTGGAAAATTGTTTGTGGTTATCTTATTTATGTGTTGACGTGACTGTGGTGACAATTGTTATTATACTTGTTATTATACTCGGTTATATTATTGTATTAAGTTTTTGGTCGCTATCCTGGTTGGTTGGAATACGAATCACCATACCATACCACCCCGTAATATCGCTTCCCACATAGTGCTCTCGGTTATAACAGATACACAGTTGGTGACTCGCAATACTGCTTCCAACATAACGCTCTCCGTTATAACAGATACATAGTATATAATGCAACCCCTCCATATTACCTCTGCTCTCTGTCGTGTATTACTTTGCCATATGTAACGCTAGCCATATTGGATCAATCTGTGGAATCTTCTTATGAAGCACTCTCTCCCTCATAAGAAGCTACAACCACTGATGATACTTTGAGTGATGTGATTGACAGAATTGGGAGACTCAATCTTGATTCAGTCCTAACTCATTCAATTGAGCAGCATGGGCCATCTCAGAAAGGTCCTCCAAAATGGCTAACAAAGACACTTGAAAGTGTTCATCCTGATGAGGTTGGAAAGACAGGAACAAGAAATTCAACCAGGCAAAATGCAGGTGATGTAGATGATTCTGATTCACCTATTGATATGGATGTTTCTTTTGATTGTGAATTGAATTTGTCTACATATTTTGAACCAACTTCCTTCAAATAAGTCGCTTCTCATGATGAATGGAAAGAAGCGATGCAAAAGGAGTATGACGCCTTGATAAAAAATGGAACTTGGAAGCTGGTTGATCCTCTAATGGGAACCAAATCAATTGGTTGCAAGGTGGTCTACAAGAACAAGTATAAAGTTGATGCCTCACTTGACAAGCACAAAGCCAGGCTTGTGGTAAAACGTTTTGCACAGAAGGAAGGGGCCGATTATGAAGAGGATTTTGCCCCCACAGCAAAATGGGCTACCATTCGAACACTCTTTGCTTTGGCAGCTCAAAATGGTTGGAAAGTCCATCAAATAGATGTAGAAAATGCTTTCTTGAATGAAGATCTGAAAGAGAATGTTTTTATATCCCAGCCAGAAGATTTGTTGTGAAGAGCCAAGAACACAAAGTATGCAAACTTGTGAAATCCTTGTATGGCCTCAAGCAAGCACCGCGAGCCTGGTATGAAAAGTTAGCTGGGCATCTTCTGAAACTCAACTTCAAACATTATGATCTTGATGATGCAAATTTGTTTGTCAAGAAAGTTGGAAAAACAATTGTATATCTTGTGGTATATGTAGATGATATTTTGATGACAAAGAACAATGAGAGCTACATTGCATCCATAAAGAAGGAATTGATGAAAGGTTTTGAAATCACTGACTTAGGCTATGTTCACTGCTATCTTGGTATTGAAGTAACTCAACATCCGAATTCTATATTCCTCTCTCAAAAGAAGTACATTGGAGATCTATTGAACAGGTCTGGAATGGCTGAGTGAAATCCTTTGACTACTCCAATGGAACAGAATTTGAGGATGCAACAAAGTATAGACAAGTTGTAGGAAGTCTCAACTACTTGACTACTACCAGACAAGACATTTCATTTGTTCTTGGAATCCTCTCCAGGTTTATGCAAAAGCCTTATGAGGGACATTGGTCTGCTGCAAAAAGAGTTCTAAAGTACTTGAAAGGAACTCAAGAATTTGAACTCAAGTATACACAGGTGGGCGACTTCAGCTTGATTGGATACTCTGATTCAGACTTTGATGGATACAAAGAAACTGGGGTATCTACTTCAGGTTATGCTATGAGTCTTGGATCGAGAGTTGTCTCCTAGAGATCACGCAAACAATTAGTTCCAGCAGATTCCACAATAGAGGCAGATTATGTGGCAGCAACTCAGACAACAAAGGAAATTGTGTGGCTCAGGAAAATTCTGGAAGATTTGCAGGGGAAACAAGTGCATTCAACTCCACTCATGATTGACAACACCTCTGCAATAAAGTTGGCCAAGAACCCAAAGTTCCATGATCAAACGAAGCACATCAATACAAAATACCATTTGATTCGACATCAAGTTGAGGCCAAGGCAATCCATCTGCGCCACTGTTCCACTAATGAGCATATTGCAGACATATTCACCAAAGTTCTTGGAAGAGAAAAGTTTGAAAGGTTCAGAATGATGCTTGGACTCACTAATATCCCTTCAGATTAAGGGGGGGGGGGGGGTGTTTTCACCTAATCATTGGGATTGGGTGAATATATGTAAATAATGGAGAATAGGAATATGAAGAGACACTGGGAGGTGAAGTCTCTCCCTCCTTGTATATATCCATGATTAATCTTAATGAAGAAATGGAATTTCATTTGCGGAGTTACTACTACGAATATAAATTATATAAAATTAAATATATATAAATAAATGTAAATACTAAATAATCAAGTAATGATTATGTTAAGAAGTCATTGCTTAAGTGAAAAGGCATGTCTAAAAGACATGCCCAATCATGAAGGGACATCTACCTAGTATACATGTAGGTCCTCATTGTAACATTCATCATCACTTATATATATATATATATATATATATATATATATATATATATATATATATATATACCTTTGTGTATTTTTACATTAAAAATCAACAAGCTACAATTTTGTTGCTTAAGTGATATGAGAGTCATGTGAGACCCTGAGCATTATTTGCCATAAAATATAACCATGCAAGTTTTTGAATGTTGTTCACCGCACAATATGCCATTGCATTTATGTCCTGAATTCATGGAGAAATTTAGTAAAATTCAAGAAGCATTTCAGTGTTTAGAGAAATCATATGCATAAGTTAAAGCATGTCTAAAGGAAATCAATAATAAGGAAGATGATTGCAACAGTGAAGAATCGAAACAAGGTGAAGCAGGAGAAGAACATTGTGATAAGAATGATGATAATGAAAATGAAGATGTAAGAGCTAATGATGAATATATCAATCAAGATGAAAATTTTGATGAAGCTGATATAGATCAAGATGATTATAATGTTGAAAATCCAGATGAAGTTGATCTTGATGTGGATGAGAATGATATAGATCAAGATGATGATCCAAATGAATATGATGTGGATGAGGACTATCTTGAAAAACAACAAGATGAACAATATCATAACTATGAGGAAGGTGTGAAAGAAGACATTGATGATGACGAAGAGGAATATTGGGAAAATCATAGAGCTCACAATGACTCTATAATTGTTTATTTGTGCCAAGTAACAGTCTTTAGTACGGATGGTACTACCGCTCCTAAACCTTATACTGTTATTTTGGCCAAGCAGGGAAAATGCAAGGATCTTGTGAAGGTTGTAAGCGTTTCTTGCTCGTTAAGAATTGATGAGAAATTTTTAATGGCAGAGATATATAATCATAAAATAATTCGTTTCTTAGAAGATCCATTTGATCCTCTATCTCCTATATGGGATGATCAACACCTTGCATCATACAACCTTTGTCAAGAGGAATCACCCTTTCTAGAATTTATGCATCGTCAAAAAGAGGAAGATTACTTCAATACTCAAAGTAATGGATATTGGAAACCTTTTGGTACACCTCTAGTAACAAGGTTGCAGGATGATGTTCACACTGGAGTTGACCTTCAGGAAAAATTTCAGATGTTTCTTGCTCCTTTGTTGCGAACCAAAAGCTTGCCATCCTTCACTCAAGTGAACATTGCAAAGGAAAATGGTCATAAAGTAGAGGTTGGTGAAGATGTGCAAATGGAAGATCTTAATGATCAGCTAAGTATAAGCAATGGCACTTTAGGTGATGATTTTGAGAGCTTGTTAAACAATGATGAAAAGGAAATACCTAATGTCCATTCAGGTTGTCCTTTACCTAGTGAATTGTGATTCCAATTAAGTTAGGCAAACGAAAGGGGCATAAATAAAGAGGGTTTTCTCAAGGGAGATGATCCAGTCCTCCTTTTCCACGTGCATTCCCTCTCGTTGGCTCCATCCTTCATTCTCCCACCACAATTTTCATCTCCCCACCATCACACATCCCTTGCTGACTCGATTCGACTGCTTCCTCTCATCCATACACTCTTTTGCGGTACTGATCGAACTCCACTAGCCGCCATCCCGTTCCACCTTTTGACGTGTTCCCTGCTGCCCACACCGTCGTCCAGCACACAATCATCAGTTTGCCACCAAATCGACACCCGTGGTCTATTGTCCCGATAGGAAACCCTGTTGCTTTGACCATCGTCTAAACTGCTGGTCTTCTGTTGGACTTCCACTCCTCGACAACTCATCTCCAATTCCCTGTCTTCTTCGTTGTCCCTGTCCTACTCCCGCCATCCCCAATCGCTTCCATCAATCCACTCCCCGTGCTCTGTCACCAACCATCTCAACCCTGCTCCCCGTGCTTTGTCACCAACCGTCTCAACCCTGCTCCTTGCTACCTGCAAAATCCCTGTCTACTGTCGTGGACACCCACCAGCCGTGTGGTTATCATAGGTCAACACTCTGCGTCAATCATCATGATCCTGGCCACCGCTCAATGACCTGTCTCGACACCATACGCTGCCTGAATTTGCAACTGCTTATTGCGCGGTCAACGCCAACGCTGCAATTAAACAATGTGACCCTCAGGTCAGTAATTCGACTTTTCAAATTATATACATACCCGCACGTTAAATAGTTATATAGTTTTTCCAAGTCATATAATTAAATTAATTAATTTAATTATTTAAAAAACAAAAAAAATTTATATTAATTAATTATTAAAAAAAAGATCAATAACCTTGGATTCAAAACAAGGATACCAGTGAATTGTATAGACGGAGGTACCAGTGACGTCGAGTTACATACACCTAGATGACAAATGCAAAATGAAGAAAATTGTCATCAATATAGCTTTGAGGACAAAGCTTTTTAAGGAAAGGGCAGTGTTACAAATATAAATTATATAAAATTAAATAAATATAAATAAATGTAAATATTAAATAATCAAGTAATGATTATGTTAAGAAGTCATTAGTTAAGTGAAAAGGCATGTCTAAGAGACATGCACAATCGTGAAGGGACATCTGCCTAATATATATGCAGGTCCTCATTGTAACATTCATCATCACTTGTACATTATATTACAAATACCTTTGTGTATTTTTACATTGTCAATAAGCTACAATTTTGTTGCTTCAGTTACCTCTTGGCCTGACAAATAGTTGCATATATATAGATATATATATATATATATATATATATATATACCTTTGTGTATTTTTACATTAAAAGTCAACAAGCTGCAGTTATTTTGCTTCAGTTACCTCTTGGCCTAACAAATAGTTTAAAACGCTAGAAAGATATGTTAAAAATATATATTTATTAATTATTAAATTTTATGTGAAAAAGATAAATATTGTGTATATGGAACATGGGTTTTAAAAATTATTTTTGCTTGGCTAAGAGCTTGTCTTCTTCAGACGTAAGGAAATAGGTTAATGGCCCAAGACACAAAGGCATCTAGTCGAAATGAAAGCCCACCCCCTTACAGACCATAAACAGATAATTCTAGGTGGTGTGGCTTTCCTTGAACAACAATGATGAGTCATCTTGCATTAGTGAATAGTAGCCAGTGATGGTTGTCTGAACTGCTCATTTGATAATTGAGTTATGATAGGTTTTCCCATTGTTTAAGGGTTTTGTGTTAAGATTGTTATAGTCATTTTTAACATAACTTAGTTTAATGGAAAATAAGATTATTTTCATGGGATGCTGATATAATAGAAGAAAAAAAAAACAATTTTTACAATGTAAGGTTGAGGAGTAATTATGATTATTTTATTTTATTTTAATTAAACATTTAGATTCATTAAAGCAATATGATTGAAGAAATGCATAATCAAGTTTTACATTTTTGTGTATGGAAGCATTACATGGTCATCCATCCTACTTCCTTTTTGCTTTCCAACTGGGTAATTAATCATTCTACATAGTTTTTATATAGTGGCTAACCTATCCTTATTTTCACTTGTTAAGAAATTACTTTTTGTTGTTGATTACCTTGTTTCTTATCGTGCATCTTTTATAGCCTATTGCAAGACACATGCCATAAAAAGTGTTTTAAATGCAAAACATTTGTCTCGCCCTCTTTCTTATTAACATGATGCAACATAAACGTTTGACCATCAATCTATATTTCCATTAACATGGTTTATAATACATTCCATCTTTGGAGGTAGATAATTTTATATCTAACATTTCTTTCGCAGATTATTCACGGTAGGGTCTTATTTGTCATTTTAATGATTTCTGACGATTGGCATCTCACCGGCATTTGCGCTTCAAGAATGGGTGCATCATCCTTGGTCCCCAAATATGAGTTTGTTTTTTGGTTCAAAAGGCTTTTTGGTGGTATTCTTAAAAAACCTTGAGGACTGTCAAAAGGTTTTTGATCAAGGATCGTGGTTTTGGGACAGATTTGGTCTCTCCTTTCAACCTTGGTTTCCTGATTTTAATCCTCTTTCCATCACAACTTTAGCCACTCCAGTTTGGGTAAGGCTCCCTAATCTTCCCATTCATTTTATACATTCAGACATATAATTTGATGTTGGAAATTTACTTGGTCATTTCATTAAGTTAGACATGGACAGGCTTGAGAAGGGTATTGTCACCTTTGCTCACATATGTGTTGAAACAGATCTTGACAAAGGGATACCAGATAAAATCCTCCTCAAATGAAAGGGAAAAGTTTATTCACAACCGTTGGAATATGAGAACATTGCTTTCCATTGCAAGATTTGTTAGCAAATTGGTCATCTTAAGAATGTATGTCCTTTTTCCCAAGGGCCCTCACACTTCTTGAATGCTAAGAAAAAGAGCCATTGATGGGAGGACCCAAAAGATATAAGAGGATCTAAGAATTCTTCGGCTCACAAGCAGGGAAACATGCATGAGAAAAAGACTCCTACTGCCAAATCAAATATTTTAGACTCGATTCAACCACATGTTGTGTCATCCCTCAGATGACAGGGTCCACCCCTTGACTATAAATGAAAAATATTTTGCCATAATCTTGGCTATGTAAATGAGTAGGTGTTGGAGCCCAATTTTTTGTTGTTGTTTATTTTTGTTGAATGGGAGACCACACAGGAGGATTAAGGAGCGTGGAAGGTACAAATGGCACGATTCTGGTGAACGTCACGTAGGAAGGAGGTAGTGGTGCCCGAGGATAGGAGGCGCATACAAGGAATATCGACAGTTAGGATTTTGTTGCAGGATGGAGCTAACAATGGATGTCGTGGCAGGAAGGAGGTTAGAGATATTTTGTAGGGGAAGGAGAAATGGCTTATTGTAGCAGTTTGGCAGGAAGAGTTTTTGAAGGACCATTATTACACATGGGCCAAATTAGAAATGGGATCAAGAAATATCCCAACAATTTGCAGGACAACTGGAGCAACCAGGAAGAGGGTCGAGAAAATTTAAGGGGCTTCTGAGTGGGGATAAAAAGGGAAGCTGAAGACAAAATGGGGGTTGGACGTTAGACGAAGGAGGAAGCAAAACTATATAGTTTGTCCTTGGTTATGTAATGTCTATGTAATGTTTGTGTTAGTATATCCGAAGTTGTAGACATGTTTTTTTAGATTCGGTAGTTGTTGAGTAGCCTTGTTGTACCCTTCATGCATATATTTATATTTGGAATTTCGACTACAAGTTTTTGTTCTATTATATACACATGTTATGGATTTGGAAGGTTGATGAGCTTATTGGTATTATGATTGTAACACAACGCATAACACTTCTTTTCCTTATTGATAATATAATCCGTTGGATGTTCAAGTTGCCCCCTATACTTTGTGTAGATGTCTAAATATCTAATGATGTTTATGTTGTATAAGACTTATGTATGCCAATTGGTGTATTTCTGTTTTGAATACTTATGGATGTGTTTAATGGTATGAATATTTATAAGGCAATTAAATGTTGGCAGATAATGTTTTTAGTCTATAAAGGAATTGATCTTCGAGACTTTTGATACAACCATTAATGTCTAAAAGTGTGACTTCCTATGACTTCCCACGTGTTGTCACTTTTGACTAGTGAGCCGAGGGGCTTAAGCACTTGGTGGTGCACAGTACCAGACCAATGGTACCAGACCTGGTGCACATTAGCAGACAGGTGTCTTAAGCAGAAGGAGCATGAGTTTGCAACAAAGGAAATCAAAGATAAGAAGAAGAGCATGGAAAAATCATTGCAAAAGTACATGTATACAGATTTCCATGAAGTTTTCTTTGTGGAGTTCCCAAATATCCTGACAAAGTGGATCCATCAATTAAAGGACAATAACTTGACATATCACCATGATGGACCATGGAAGTGGATTTCGGAGGAAGTATGCCAGCTCCAAGCAGTAAGCATTACAATTTTTCATGTTATTGATTTATGGTTTGAAAGTGTGTTGGAAGGATACCTTATTGAATTTGCAGTGGAAGCAATGGCGTCTTACACTACAATGAAGCATAAATTTCTGAAGGCACTAGGAGGTAGGTTTATAAGGTCGATATCATTACTTATCAAGATGTTATTATATGACCACAAAGTTCTGCCTCTGGAATTCGATAACATGAGCAACTAAGTCGCCCATGCACTAGGGGAAGTAGGGGAGAGTTGGGAGATGGTCTGAGAAAAGGGGAAGGAGAAGAGGTAGAAGGACTATGGTGGAAGTTGAAAATGGGCCCGAAACTGCGCATAGGAAGGAGAATGGATAGGATGAAGCATGAGATTTACAAGGGTGGCACTTTGAGGAGTGGAAGGAGGTTTCGACGGGGTGACATGAAAGGAGGTCGATCAATGTTAATGGCTGCCAAGAGAAGAAGACCAGAGTGAGGGGCTAGGAGAGGCCATCGAAGGCTAAGGAGTAATGCTAATGACCAGAGCTATGAAGGTATGTAGTCTGGTACGTTGTGAACAGAGGAAGGAGAAGGGGAACAATTGAGTCTATGCGATGCAGAAGCTTTAGAACCGATGCACATCTACAAATTGGGAGGTAAGTACTCAACGCCCTGATACAACTAGTGTAGAGGGAAATTATAGTTAGGGAGGAGGAAATACTAGTAGTTGTGGAAATGGTCAGAGTGTAGGAGGATTGATACAAGGTGCTCAAGTTTTGAGTGGTGCGTAATCAGGCGCACAGTTTCTAGTAGTTCAACAAGTGTAGGTGGGAGTACTTCATTGGGACACAGAGCACAATGGGAGGCATAAACTTACGGATGCAAATGTTTCATGGTGCTATGAATGAGGAAGAAAAGCATCATTATTCGTGTGTGAGGCTATTTAGACAACCAAATAGGTCCAAGGTGAGGCCACAAAGATTTCACAACTAGAAGCAACTTTTAGGGATTGCACGTTGAGATGGTACATGAATTTCAAAATTGTGACTCGAGTTTGATAGAATAGGATTCCACTGGATATCAAGCAGGTGTTGATCAGGGAGTTCTAAAAGTCAAAGTTAGAGTCCTAATGCTTTACAGCACAAAAGGAAATCAAGCAGCGTCCAAGTGAGCTAATATGGGACTTTGATCAACGATTCAAAGTCTTGTAGGATAGGTTGACGTTCGAGATCCCAGACGCATAGCATAAATAATGGTTCATTGTAGGACTGCTACCACATATCAGAATACCACAGACACACTAGTGGATATGTGTAATGTCCCTTCCTAAACTATTTTGGAACAAGATTAATTTCTACATTTTGGGGTCAATTTTGGAGGTGATGGGGCCCATTCAATTTTATTACGAGGTTAGAAGTGATTTTGATGTAGTTAAGTTATACGTGGGGGCCACCCACACTAGGAGAATACACGTTCCCTAGTTTAATTTGCATGGAGGGGAAATTGATGGTTAAGTGTGGGACCCACAATGGAGGGAAAATTTCTCCAAAAAATCTATATAAGGAAGGCAACTCTCCTCATTTCATCATATTTGGCATATCGAATTTCTCTTTGGTTGCTTGAGCTGCTTAGATGAGTCACTTGTTGTTTAGCGAGAGCTCTTCAAATGAAAATCTCACCCTTTTTTCGGGGGCCTTTGAGTGCCACCCTAGGAAGGTTTTTCTTCATTTCTTCAGGAAGTGTATCTCATTGTGATTTCCAGTGATTGCATTCATCTTTGGGTGGTGCGTATTACTGGAGGGCGTAGTGAAGAGGAGGTTGATTTTGCTTGTGGTGTCTTGTAGTGGATTTTTGGTGAGAGATTTTATGGAGAGGAGGCATCGGAGGATTGTTGGCATTTGGGAGAGTTTTAGAGGTGGAGGAGTGTGCTACCTTGCAGGGTAATTTTCGCACTTCTTGGGCTAGTGCAGAGGCAGCACTGGGTGCTCACGTGGAGGGTAGAATATCAATATTTGAGGTTGAACTTCACCGTGGAGGTTAAGAGAAATATTTGGAGAGGTGATTTTTGCATTTTTGGAGCTTCGAGGAGGATTTCGTTGGTGTTCCTTGCAAGTCGTATTCCTTGAGTAGTTTGGAGGGTGTAGGGCCTATTGGAGGCCAAATTTGGAAGGTCCAAATCCGACAAAACCATTTCTGTTTTTTTCTAGTTTTTTGACAAGGATCTCATATATAAGCTTTCAATTTTTTCTGAGCACCAAAAGTGGGGTGTCCAGCCATATCTTTGTAGCAGACAATGTAGAATTGTTGGGGATTGCACAGTGCCTTTGGGGGTCGATTTTGGGAGGTCAAAATTGGGCCAAACCACTTCTGGGTTTTTGTGGGTTTTGGTCAGGGAGCTTGGGGTTAAATTTGCAACATTTTTTGAGCATCAGAGGTGGGGTTTATTGCAGTCCCTTTCCAGCCAACAATGTAGTTTTCTGGGCAGTGTAGAGCATTAGAGGAGAAATCATTTTCCAGCATTTGATATCATTGTATTAGCACCTGGGTTCTGTCACACTTTCCATTGAGGCAAGCCCAGGTTCATTCCTCCATACTATTGTACTTGCTCCATTGGTTAATAAAATGGCTTAGTTGGTTCTTACTTCTAGAGTTTTTATGAGCATTTGCTGATTGTTTAAAATTTATGTGTTGTAAATCGTTTTTGCTATGCATAACATTGTTTATTTAAGTTAGGAACATTACAATATGCATGCATTCAAAGGACCTATAACTTGTGTTGAAACAATAAGCTTTGTTGATAGGAGGTGGGAGAATAATGGTGTGGCATAGGTGCAGTCATAACTGGTTGCGTTAACTTTGCAAGTTCAGGGTTTGATGAAAGGGAAGGAAAAGCGAGAGGAAGTATGGTGTACCATCTATCGGATGAAGGGTCACCATAGAAATTAATGCAAGGTGTTAACAGGTCATATGGCGATTAGAGTAGTGAATTCACTTGCGCAAGGCAAAGGAATGTGGTGTGATATTTGTCGCATGTTGGGCCACATACTGACTAGTTGTCCACTGATGCAGAAGTATGAGGCCACAACCTACACTTTGTTTTACGACTTTTGCAAATATTTAGGGCATGACATCCATCATTGCCACACACTGGAGTTGGTGTGTGAGTGCAGTTTTGACTCATTTCGAGTGCAGGGACCCAAAAGAACAAAGGTTGCAACAACTGACTTCAACCAATCCGGGTATAATTAGGGTGGATAGTACAATCAACAAGGCTAAGGGTGAGACCTGGTGGTTAGATGACTTAGAGGATTGAGTCGGGGAAGAGGATTTAGCCAAGGACAAAGCACCATAGCCTGCTACAATTGTGGGAAACATGGGAACTTGGAATCATATTGTACCAACCCATGTTGTACCTACACCTATTGCAATTCATTATACCACTCGATGGAGAAATTCCCCCAACTAATTACTAAGAGGTAGGAGAAGAAGGGACCCAATGTGTAGATGATAGTTGTTGAACCTCATAGAACCCAACAACGGGTTGGTGTAGTGACTCAGAGAGGTGTTAGGACAAGGCAGATGTTATGAAACCGCGGACATCACAGATGCAATTGGTAAGGAGAGAACTCGAATCACCTCTAAAATTAGACCCTATGCGGGAGAAGACTTCATATAAGGAGGCCCGACAGGAACTAGTCGTGACATAATGTGATAGGCCGGAGGAAATGAATGAGGTGACTATGTAAGCTATGTATGATAACACTATGAATGATGAGCGAGCAACGGTAGATCCAGTTCAAATTCTGCTGTAAAGTTGTTTAGAGTTGGTAAAAGATCCCGAGGCTCTAGAAAAGTCTAGGAAGATGGTGGAGTAGTGTGCTAACAAACCCGAGGTGACCATTGTGAAGACTTAACAATGCGTAGTAAAACTGGTGGCACACGGGAAGAGAACTAGCAAAGAGTTTCAGTTCAGTGCACAAATTTGGGAATACGAGATGGATAATATCATCTTGGACTTAGGTTCAAATGTAAATATCCTACCAAAAAGCATGTGGGATATGATGGGGAAGCGAAAACTGACTTGGTCTACAATTTAGATTAGGTTGGTGAACCAACATCGTATATTTCCCATTATACGACTTATGTGAGTACCGGTGGACATCGATGGGGTGTGGAGCACTGCTGATTTTGAGGAGATCGATATTGTGGTTGACACTGATCCCTATCCTTTTATGTTAGGGATTGACTAGGCTTTTGAAAACCAGGTAATTATGAATGTAAAAAAAAAAGACAAATAATTTTTTAGGGTGGAGATATCTGACTCATAACATCGTTGGACTTGCGTGAGGGAGACCGGTACGTTGATTCATTTAAGGGTGAGCTTAATCAAGAGGATTTGGACACTATTTATAATGTCTATGATCCATGAGAAGACTATTTAAATACGATAGTTGACAAGGTGCTGAGTTGGTGTAACATTGGATCCTATACCTCAGAACCAGAGGAAGCTTTGGAGAAATGGTAGAACTAGTTACATGAAGTTAGTATGCGGAGATGTGCGCACATCACAAGCATGGTGCACTGGATAAGAACTAAGGTGCATAATATACCTTGCTTCGATGGATTATCCAAGGTAGATTTTTTTGTGTAAGAATATGAAGACCAAGCACCTGAATGTCATAGGCTTCCCGTGCTACACGTTTCGTTGCACGTAATCCAGGCTAGATGCTAGTATGCACATAAAGAACAAGTCACATGATGGCAACAATGTAAAGAACTAATGAAGATTAGATTCAGGACCAGTTTTGGCATCCCTGGAGAAAAATATTATGTCATGGAGTGCCCCAAGATCCACCTGAAGCAGTGTGTTGTAACATGGACCAAGGGACCAGTGCCACAATAGGAGTGGGTGCATCAATTTGTACACACCCTAGACACCATCTTAGGTAACTAGTATATGGAATTAGAAGTGCACAAAATAACAAGAGATTAGAATGAAATGACACAAAATTTCAGGACCACCTTCAGTTTTGAAGCAGAAGAGCCAACGCTTGACGAGACATTGAAAGTGATGCAACAAAATATATTCATTGTGAAGGAACCAACAGTGGTTGGCAATGTGCCAGTGTGCATTATGCATCGACATTTGTAGGGAGTGCAGGAGCTTTTGGAGTGCTACAACGTCGAAGAGTAGGGAGAGGATGAGGACGATCCCCAAAACATTCATATTCCAAAAGTAGAAGGATAACATACCATAGGAGGACCACCAGAGCAGTTTGCAAAGTATGCATAGCCTCTCCAAACTCAGAAGGTGGACACTGGGACATAGTAAAGTTGCAAGATGACGACCATTGGTGACTATTGGGATGATGATATAATTGAGAAGGTTGCAGACTTACTACATGAGTACTAGGACAAGACCCTTAATGCTTTCGAGTAAATGCAAGGGATTACGAAAGTCGAGGTTGAATATGTCGAGGCAAGTGGAACGATTATGCATCACAAGAGTATAACACATTCCTCTCACATCTACCCAAGTAACCAGCCAACCAGGGTAAACATGTGACGAAGAGTTACTATGCTATGATTCAACTTCCTATGTAGCAGTTAAGGAAGTGGAACCGACAAAACACAGACAAACCTGACCTTCTACACATGCAACAGAACCCCCAGGAGCCCTCCAACCCATCCAAGTGACCATCCCCAGAGACAAACTGACTTTTTGTTGCATTAAAGACTCAGTTGCTCCCTTTACATGGGCATGCATGCAATTGGGACCCTCTAGTAGCTCCCACAACAAGGCATGCCTGCGACTGAGGACTTTTCCAAGTAGTTCTGTGCTAGTGACTCCGAATTCTGTGCGACTTTTTCAAGGCTAGGACTCAGGCCACTGCCCAAAACCCCATGCAACTTTTAGAATTGATAAGTGTAGGTTTTAACCCTGTATAGAAATTACCTGCATACGAATTCTAAAAGACAAAAATAAACAATGGCGAGAGCATAAAACATAAAACATATATACACATAGATTTTCCCATGGATCCCAAAATCGGGACTACTAGATTCATTTTTCATTATATTCCTTTCAATGTTACAATACATATATGTACATGCCGAAGCATCCATAAATCCTAATCCATTAACCCTGGATTAGAACATAACCGTAGTTCCCTTGACCGGATCTACAAAATACCATGGATAGTAAACTATCATGCCCAAAACCATGTGCGAAATCCATGCACAAAACCATAGGTAGGTCCGCCCACCTAATATATAACACAACCCAACAATAAGTAAAAATAAATAAAATTAAAAATTAAAAAAAATAAAATAAAATACAAAAATAGAAAAATTTGATACAAATTCAAATACTTGAACATGAATTTGACTGGACCCTTGCTAGCCATGACACGCATTTCATCAACCATGTCACAAATATGCATTCTACAGGTTTAAACAACAGATCTGAGCATAGGGTCTCACACTTATCTGAGAATAACTAAGAATCATTGTTGCCTCATCACAATAATTGCATTACCATCTATTAATCCATATATTCATTGTACATTCAGTGATTAACCAAAACATGATGAGAGCAATACATTTTCACTGTCCTAAAACTCACTCACAACCAGCATATAGCTAACGGAAATATCAAGGATATAACAACCATATAAGCCACATATAAACAAGTATATTTACCCATAAAATACCAAGGAAGAAGAGATCTCTTATCGATCATTGCATAAGTTGGCCAGGTATGAGACTTCCACGAACCACCCGACCATAGACTAGGTTGAACCAAATATTTCTTTCAACCAGTAACCCTCGTGCCATATTCCAAGCATGAATGTGGGATCTCATATAACAAATCAATCAAAACAATCTAGAGCTTCCACAAGCCTACCCACCTCAACCCTCAACCAGTGATTCCACTTCACGGTCGGACATCAATAACCATCACCAAATTGGTCTCCACCCAAGCTGTCAAGGGCTCTAGAGCATTTGTTCCAACTAGGGCTTCTAGGACTAGGAACTCAGCCCACAACTATTGTCAGGCTTCCAGATCATTTGTCCAACCAGGGCTTCCAAAGCGTTTGTCCAACCAAGGCTTCTAGGAACTAAGAACTCAACCCACAACCAAAGGAAAACCCACAACACCATGGCTATCTAGGAAATGGAAAAGCTAGGCAAAACCACTGTCAATCGAGACAATCCTCCATGCCAGTGACAGATCATAACCAAATAACCACATGCATATGTCATGCATGCCAAAACTAGCAAGGAAACCATACATGTAACTCGGTACTTGCAAGCAAATTCTGTTGTAAATGTTGATCCCGATGTCCTCTTGTGCTTTCCTGGTTTTCCTTTTCCTTATTGCTCCAAATCCCAAGTATGCCACACTCCTCCAAGAGTGCTCCAAGCAAACTCTAAGTGTACAAGAGTATGAGAGAGAGAGACAAAAAAATGAGAGCTCCAAAATTGAATTGATCAAAAGCTTGCCAATTGATCCTCGTAAGCCTTTCTATCAATGAGGCTTCTATTTTCTTCATTTTCCATTATTTTCCTTCATTTTTCTCCTCACATGCAACTTGTGACCTTTCATCTTCCTTTTCTCCTAATTGCCATCATTTTCATAAATAAATGCCAAATAATGCCTCTTTGCCTTTCTAAAGATTTTTCCATTGCCTTTTCCAATTTCCTTAGCCATAATAAACCAAATGAGCACCCACTAGGATGTTTTACCCACCATTCAACTTGGAATATGTGTCCCATGACCATGGTCTTATATTTTTTACATGATTTTTTAACCAGGGATGTTACATAACCCTCCCCCTTGGGGGAACATCGTCCTCGGTGTTCAATGACACCTATAACCAATAAGACCATTGAAAGCAAAACATACTGCCCATTGAGCTTTATAACATAGTTCGTTGCAATATTTACAATGACCACTGTTGAAAACATGGCAAACATACTGCTTACTGGAGCTTATAACATAGCTCATTATGGCATTTACAATAACAACCACATATACTCATGCACATTTGCTTCAACCAGCAAATAACCATATTGTCTATGGAACTTTATAAATCCAACTCGATACATTATTTACAACAATATACACATAATATGCACATTTTATCAACCAACAAATAAAGGATACAATGTTGCATCATCAACAAGGGAATCCAGAGGCTTAGACCTCCACCCTTAAAGTAGTACCATGATTCACCTCCTTCCCAAGAAGTCCAGAATCCACTACCAAAGTCAAAGTCTACATCCAATATCCAACGCTACAATCCCTCACTACTTGTTCTCTCAGTGAACAATTACCGACTCATTGTTCCAAGGCACACTCCCAATGTGCATTTGATTCCATATGGAAATTCTAATGACCAAAACAAATCCATTCTCTGGCCTTCCCTTCTCTATTACATAGTCCCTTGGGCAATCTGGTCATCCCCTTCCGTATAGTCACTCACCTTCCAAGTTCTGTGGGCATCCCCTTCTTTGCTACACAGTCCCTCGAGCGACCCCTCCCTTGGCAAGGATTCCTTGCATTGGAAGGTCAAATAACCAAGGAATATACCTGCCCCAAACCATCATACAAATTATATCATGGTCATGGACACTATTGGGTACCAGTGTCCCATAATGACCCTACTTCTGAAGTGCTTTACCAACATACTGTTGCTTGTTCCAATTCCTTTCACTGTTGACGCCACTAGTTCTTGCAGTCGGTTTCAACCATCCCAAACTGGGCATTTCATGCTTTCCTGTACCAAGCACATAACTACCATTAGATTCAAAACGAATTGAAATAAATCCAAATCATACCTCATTGGTGGCCCATCAACAAGGTACACTTGCAATTTTGTTCACTTTCTGTCACAACAAGTCAAATTAGTTGTTTGATTAAATCATCATGTACAAACATATCACATCCTGTTAGCTCAAACTCAACCATCATGAATCACATGAAATCATCATAAACCATACTCGTAGATCACATGTAACTATCATAAATCAGAATCATACATCATATGTATAATAAAATTGAAATAAAATACTAATGCTTATCCTTTAATTGGTCCTTTGCTTCTACCTTTATCCTTTCCGTACACACACCGGATCGGTTGCCACACCTGGCAAGTATCCATTACCTTTTCTTCTCTTCAATCACGTACACATACACACAATGTACATCACAACAGGTACATCCACACACGACATACAACACCATATAATACATACACCTACATCCAGTGTATATCACAACACAATACATACACCTACACCCGGTGTACAACATAATACATATACATACATAGAGTAAAACACAACGAATACACATTTTAGGATACCGCGACTAGACAATGCATATAAATAGTACTGCATACCCGCAACAAAGCATGTACAACATTAACACAATACCACATGTACACCAATACCATATGTACAACATGCACATTGTACCCCCTGTACACAGCACCACCTGCACAACATGTGGACAACATCACATGTACACTAGTACCATATGTACAACATGTACACTGTACCCCCTATACACAACACCACCTGCACAACATCACATGTACACAGCACCACCTGCACAACATATACACAACGCCACATGTACATCGCACCACCTATACAAAGTGTACACAATACCACATGTACATAGCACCAAATGCACGAAATGTACACGATACCACATGTACACAACGCCATATGCACGACATGTAGACAACACCACATGTACAACATGTACACAACACCACATGTACAATCATGCACATGACACCATATGTACATAGCACCACATCTACAACATGCATACAACACCATATGTGTGTAGCACTATATATACAACATGTACATAGTGTGAAAATTCGAAATCCCCGAATCACTACTGCAGCAATTTGATGTTATTTCTCCTACTTGCTAATTCTCTTACAAGTTATTTATAATATTATATAGTAAACATCGAAATAAATACAAGTGAAGCCTTCACATATTAAATAATATGCAGAAACAAGAACTGAGCAAGAAAGAAGTAGCACACATAAGTGACACGGTTGTTTTTGGAAAAATGTCGCCAGAAAAACCCAACACGGGAAAACTAGTGCAAAATCTGAAGTTTGTATTATAATGCATTAGTTTTTTAATACAATCTCTGGATTCCTTACTGGTTATCTGATACAGAGAATCTAATTGACAAAGAATTAATGAGAAGTACCTCACATTATCACTCGATATTCGACCCTGATCCAACCACTGAATGGTTAGCCCCAAGTTGCCTCTATGCAATAACTACGCTACTCTACGTCACACCTTCTAGGGACTACGTCACTCCTTCTGGCTGATCGATATGCTGACTGGATTATCTATCCTCTGGCTCTCCGGTCTCACACCTCGAATCCTGACACTGGATCTGATCTACTCCTCAACAAATCCACGAATCTCTTCAAGGCATCTGTGCTGCCTTAGTGTGGCTTTATGTTGCAGAGCGTGGCTCTATGTTGCCTCTTCTGGATCTATCTCTACCTTCTCTGCGATGTATCCATGGATCAGGAAACTCTCCAACTGGAAAAATATCCCTACCCCTAACTGCAAGAAATCTCCTCGATGACTTCTCCGACAACTGTTATGCTGCTCTCTTGAGAAAATAGATCTTTGATCTCTTACTCGATGTGTCTTCCAAATGCCCATCAAAGTCCTTCTTACAATATCCTCGTCTTCTTCTAAAACTTTCACCCCAGTTTAATTAATACCCTTTAGTTATTTTAATTTCCTAAGTTAAGACTTAGGTATCCATTAAAAATAATTAATTGTTTTAATAAAACTGTCTCGGGGTGGAATTTCCCAAAACGATGTCTGGGTGTTATGGAATACATGTGTCCTAGCCGCCCTGTGAATTTTGAGGCTTAGAAAACATATGATGCTGCTAGAAATCAACACTCCCTCTTAGCGAGGAATGTGCTCTAGTAATGCAACATGTTGAAGCATCACCCTGACTCTGTAACATCTCCCTTTGCGTTGTTGATGTCTGACATCACTATCCATCAACTACTGCACAAATGCTTCATTCATGCTACTGCTGACCCTACCACTATCAACTCTGCATCTGCACTGCAACCTTCTCCAACTACAGTTGTTGTTTCAACAACAACGAAAAACATCCAAAATACTGAACCAAAGATGTTCAATGTGATGCATCTGCTGCTGAAGTTCTGGCTACTGCTAGTCTCTGCACTGTCACTGAAGCCACTACACTACTGCTGACTCTGCTCTATGCCAACTGCATTGTTTCCAACACTAGTTATATGTTACTGAGATTCTAGCGCTCCTAGCCATTGCAACTATCACTTTGACACTCTGCACCAATTGACCCTATTCCATCCTACTACTTCTAGTATGGGCTCCCGTAGCAAGGTATTGATCCATGAACTGGACTCCTCAATGGATCCTGCCCATCTGCAATCATTTCAAACTACAATATTAGATCACCCCACCTCTCCCTTGGAGGTATTTGGGAATTCATGGCAAACTCCTCTTCCTCGATCTTTGTAGTTGTATCTTGTGGATCATGTTTCTCGTCCTTGTCCTTCTTCTTGAGAGGACACGATGTAGCATAATGAACAAATTCACCACACCAGAAACATTTGATCTTTGAGACATCCTTCTTCGGCCTCTGCTACTCCTGTTGCCCCTTTGATGCAAGAGCTGCATTGTCTTCCTCCTCCTTAGGCTTTGTCCCACTACTACTGTTGCTATGAAGTTTGCACTTGACTAAGTCTTGCCTTATCTCTTCCTGCTGAAGAGTGACCCACATCCCTTCCCAATCTGACAATCTCTCTCTTCCCAGGATACCGTGGACAAAAACTTGTCATTCGTCTGAGACTGAATTCAGGGCCAACCTCACCATCTCATTCGTCTGAGACTGAATTAACGAGTCTCAGACTTCCTCAAGCTTTGATAGGAATGGTTCAATATGTTCCCCCTTCTGCGTCCTTGTGCATCTCATTTTCTCCTCCAAGTACATCTTCTGCCGCTCGGAAGATCCTTGATACAATTAAGCAAAGGAATCCTACATCTCTTTGGTTGTCCATTTGCCAGCAATGTGACATACAACGTGATCCCTTACTCCATAAAGGATCAACCACTTGGCCTTCGCCATTTCAACCTTGTACTTCTTGAGTGGATCCAGATCTGCAGGTTCAACTACCACACTATCGGCATAGGCTTTAATATTATGCTCATCCAGAAGGCAAGAGATCCTAGCCTTCCAGATCACATAGTTGGATGCTCCATCCAAATGATCTTGATCTCTTAGCCCATTTTCTTTTATCTCTTCCAACAAAATGTCGAACTGTCTCCTCTCTCCTCTAAGCTTCTCCTAGGTTGGCCTACACACTCCCTGTTGGAGTTAGTAGATCTTCTCCTCTCTACCCCTGCTCAACACTTGAGAAATCAAATTCCCTGGCTAGGAATTCTCTGAGGAAGAAATTCCCTCAAAATTGTCTCCTTCCTTCTTCTAACGTTTTATTGCCCCAATAACTGCTACAAAAAACTGCGTCTCACCTAAAGACTGCTATGTGCTAAAGTTTCTACTGCACTTCTCCCTCTTCCATTGACAAGTCTCAATCTGGAAATCTTACCTCTCTATCAACTCACTCAGAGAGAGATCTTCCTCAAGAATATTGCCCTCCTAGCATGGACTGCGTAATCCCTCTAGGGATTCAATTTGTTGCCTAGGCAACACTTCGATCTCCCTCCTTCTCTTCAATGCTTGGCTCTTCTGGTCTTCTCTCTTGCTTCACCTGCCCTCTGATACCATGTGAAAATTTGATGACCCAAATCCCCACTACAACAAACTAATATTACTAATCTTACTTGTTAATTCTATTACAATTTATTTACAGTATTACACAGTAAACATTGAAATAAATACAACTGCAACCTTCACAAATTAAATAATATGTGGAAATAAGAATTGAGCAAGAAAGAAATAGCACACACAAGTGACGTTGTTGTTTTTTGAAAAATGTCCCCGAAAAAACCCAATGCGGGAAAAACAGTGCAGTAGTTGAGGGTTTGTATTATTTTGCAATAGTTTCTGAATACAATATTTGGATGCCTTATTGGTTATCTGATACAGAGAGTCTGACTGGCAGAGAATTAGTGAGAAGTACGTCACACTATCACTAGAGATTTGACCTTGATCTAGCCATTGAATGGCTAGCCCCAAACTGCCTCTATGCAATCACTGCGCTGCTCTACGTCACACCTTCTGGGGACTGCGTCACTCCTTCTGGCTGATCTATCTGTTGGCTAGATGCTCTATCCTCTGGTCCTCCGATCTCACACCCTGGATGCTGACACTAGATCTGATCTGCTCCTTAGAAAATCCACGAAGCTCCTCAAGGCCTCTACACTACCTCAGTGTGGCTTTACGTTGCCCAGCGTGGCTCTATACTACCTCTTCTGGATATCTCTCTGCCTTCTTTGCGATGTGTGCCCGGATTAGGAAACTCTCAAATCAGAAAACTATCCTTGCCCCTCACTGCAAGAGATCTCATCGATGACTTCTCTGACAACTGTTGCACTGCTCTCTTTTGAAAATCGATCTTTGATCTCTCACTCGATGTGTCTTCCAAATGCCCATTGAAGTCCCTCTTATAATCTTCTCGTTGAGTAATCAATGACCCAGATTAGATTCTAATCAATGGCTTAGATAATTTTGACTTGATCCTTGTCTTCTTCTAGAAGTTTCACCCCTAGTTTAATTAATACCCTTTAATTATTTTAATTTCCTAAGTTTAGACTTAGGCATCCATTAAAAATAATTAATTATTTTAATAAAACTGTCTCCGGGTGGAATTTTCCAAAATTATTTCTGGCTATTCTGGAATACATGTGTCCTAGCCTTGTTGCAAGTTTTGAGGCTTAGAACACATCTGATGCTACCGGAAATAAACACACATCACCATATGTACAAAGCACCACATATCCAACATGCACATAACACCATATGCACACAACACCACATATCCATCATGCACACAACACCACTTATCCATCATGCACACAACACCACATATCCATCATGCACACAATACAATATGTACACAACACCGCATATCCAACGTGTACATAGCACCATCTATACCTAGGACTGCATATGCAATATACACACAACACCATATATACAACATGCACACAACATCATAGGTACAATAACTGAATATACAAAATGCACAACATATACACGATAGTAGTACTACACATCCATAAACCACAAACTAACTCTACCAAGCAACCTTGTCTCTAGTGTATTTCCACTATTCATGCATGTTCCAACATGCCACCAATCACACTGCTTCCATTTCGTTGAAGTATCCCTCAACATTACCTGTCCATAACATAAACATAGACATAGCATAATCACATTATATCAAGTCATATCCACATGATACTGAACTCATAAATTTGTCGAGGTTACTCTTCCCACTTCATTCCCCATAAGACTAGGGACCTCTTTCATGCCATTCACCTACATAAGCAATCATTCCTCCACAAGAATGATCCATAACACCCTGTTAGACTATGGCATATATACACAGATACATACATATATATAAACATTAGCATAAAACAATCATGATCCCTGACGACCCTATCATACAACAACATATGTACATACATATATACATGTGAATACGAGCACAAAAAAGTTATAATGACCATTCAGTCAATGACAAACATACATATATGCATATATAAACATCAACATAATCATAATCACAACACAATTACCAATGTCGTAAGGTCAAGGTTAAGAGAAATTCCTTTATCTATGCACACCATGCACAACATCAAGAACAATCGTTCCCAACATAGCCAAGGCATTTGATGCCTCAAATCCATTTAATATACCTTACCTGATTACCTTTCTCATAACTACTCTACCATCATCCATTTATCTCAGTGGACCCAACCAACTCAACAGACTATCATACTCTTGCCTTCAGTTACCCTTTTACATGCACCGAGCTTCATCTAGGTCTTACATTACCAGTTGGGTTCCAATCATCTCTCTCTGAGCTCCATTAACTTTCTTCTTTCCTAACCAACTCCCAAGACCCCAAAACATAAAATCAAGAACAAGAAATCCAACAAGAAGAAAACCATGAAAACCAATAGAAATACGACATCACAAATAAAGTGGAATGATCATACACTAGATGCAATCAAGATCGCAAGTCAAGCGTAAATATATCACAAAGACCAAAAGCAAAAGACTAGCACTAAACACCATGATTCAATCCCCATGGTTCCCAGTTCTTCCAAGGGAAAAATCAACCCGAGCCTTCTTTAATATTTCATGGTAGTCTCTTTTCCATGCAATTCCCTGTATCATACTGCCATAAACACATAAATATTAGTGTATAAACAAATATAACAATACACTGGTTACCTTACCTTATTGTTGCCAAGCACGATGCCTTGTAACTGAACAAATCCATGCTATCTCTTAAGGGACTCCATTTCCCTTGACGAATCCAGCCATAATTGGAAACTAGTTGTGATACCTATCAAATACATGTTCAGGAATATAACACATATCCACATAATGTCAAACAAAATCAAGGTTAAGAATACTTCATGTATGCAAAGCACTCATTCGTTTGGAATTGTGGTTTCCAAACATAGCCAAAGGAATTTTCACCCAATTCCTTTTTTTTACCTTTTCCTTGTTGCAATCAAGCCTTACTATGTATTGTCACATTACCCAACTATTAGTTATATAAACAAATCAATTGTTGCCTTGTCATGCTAATACCAAGCATATTTTCCTGCAACTATTCACAAATGTCAGCCACATGTTTTGAATTTCAAGGCATAATATCTATTAATTGAAATCAACCTTTACCAAGACTAACAACCATGTCATATTCAACAATCAACTCACACACATCAGTCATAATACATAATGCTACAATTATCACCTACTTACACTCAAGTACATATCAGTTGTCTCAACACATATGTATTAGTACAACCATCTTAAAACAAGATCATTTCTTCAAGCAATCTTATAGACACATACTCATATCATGCAATTAATCAAACATTCAAATAATAGATAAACGACATAATAGACACCAAACACTCAAACATCAAATAGACAACATAATCAAACATTCAAACACCAAGTAGACGACATAAGCAAACTCATGCCTTAATGGATGTTAGGGGAGGCTACCTTGTCTGCATAATCAATCTAGATTAGCACAATATAACTTCACAACACATCAAATGAAGTATAAATAAGGTCATTATATCCATGACAATAAATAGATAACATGTTCACATCATAAACTCATAAACAATTGTCATTCATGCATAACAATCACATATGCATAGTCAATCTAGATTAGTACAACACACTATCACAAATATGTCGACTTGTACCTGAATGTCATAACCCTAACCATTTGCATAGGCCAATCCAAGTCAACACAATACATATAACATCAAGATATTAATGCAATAACCCTAATCATCATGTTAACTAACATGTAACAACAATGAGTTAACATATAACATATTCGTCAACAACATATAACATAATCATCAAGTTAACTATCATACAACAACAACAAGTTACATATAACATACTCATCAACAACTTATAACATAATCATCAAGTTAACTAGCATAAAACAACAACAACAATGCATATAACAAAAAGTTACTACCATGCATGACTATCTGACACATGTGCATATGAGCACACTAACCAACTAGCATCTATCATTCATGTAACCACAAAAACAATAAAATGAGAAGCATGTACATAATCCTAATGCTTATAACAACCATTAACCAACATACCTGCATACCCACCATACAAACCTGTATGACGATCTTCTGTTACCCCAACATTCAGTGCTACAACCTTGCTTTGATGATATGCTTATCCCGCTCTATCTCAGCCAACACATTAGCATCATAACATACCAATAGTATCATGATGACTTAAAATGCATACAATGACCTCACAATGCATGTTTGACCTACTATACATGCATAACCATAACAATGAAAATGCATGCATAACAACATATAGACACTGACATGCATAACAAATGCATATAGAACTGACATGCATTCATGACAAAGACATCCCAACATCAACATCGTCAAATTCTACATGTCAACACAACTGTAACAATGACCACTACCATGCATACATAATAAGCACATATACAACCTACATGCATGCATGACTAACACATTCCACCCATCCAGTCCAAGGGGTGAACCATGCTCTGATACCACTCTGTAAGGCCCTCCTCCCACATCTACCCAAGTAACCAGCCAACCGAGGTAAACATGTTACAAAGAGTTACTACGATATGATTCAACTCCCTATGTAGCAGTTAAGGGAGTGGAACCGATAACGCCCATACAACTTGACCTTCTACACATGCAACAGAACCCCCAGGAGCCATCCAAACCATCCAGGTGACCAACCCCTAAGACAAACTAACTTTTTGTTGCATTAAAGCCTCAATAGCTCCCTTGACATGTGCATGCGACTTAGACCCTCCAGTCGCTCCCACAACAAGGCATGCTTGTGATTGGTGACTTTTCTAGGTAGTTCTCTGCTAGCGACTCCAGATTCTATGCCACTTTATCAAGGCTAGGACTTAGGCCACTGCCTAGATATTCATGAAACTTCCAGAATTGAGAAGTAACATCAAAACAATGATACAAATGCAAATACTTGAACGGGGATATGACTAGACCCCTACTAGCCATGACATGCATTTCATCAAACATGTCACAAATATGCATTCTACAAGTTTAAAAAACATTTATGAGCACAGGGGTATCACACTTATCTAAGAATCACTAAGAAGCATTATTGCATCATCAAAATAACTACATTACCATCTATTAAGCCATATATTCATTGTACATTTAGTGATTAACCAAAACATGATGAGAGCCATACATTTTCACTGTCATAAAACTCATTCATAACCAACATATAACCAACAAAAATATCAAGGATATAACAACCATATAAGCCACATATAAACAAGTATATTTACCCATAAAATACCAAGGAAGCCGACCAAGTATGGGACTTCCACGAACCACCCGACCATAGACTAGGCTGAATGAAATCTTTCTCTCATCCAGTCACCTTCATGCCATATTCCAAGTATGAATGTGGGATCTCATAAAGAAATCAATCAAAACCATCTAGGGCTTTTAGAGGCCTAACTATCTCAACCATCAACCATTAATTCCATCTCACGACCAGACATCACTAACCATCACCAGATTGGTCTCCACCTAAGCTGTCCAGGGCTCTAGAGCGCTTGTTCCAACAAGGGCTTCGAGGACTAGTAACTCAACCCACAACTGCTGCCGGGATTTCAGATTATTTGTCCAACCAGGGCTTTGAGGACTAGTAACTCAATCCACTAAGGCCTTCTAGAGTGTTTGTCCAACCAAAGCTTCGAGGAACTAATAACTCAACCCACAGCCAAAGGCACAAGAAAACCAACCAGAAAACAAAATTAAAATCCACAACACCATGGCTATCCGAGAAATGACAAGGCTAGGTGAAACCACTGTCATTCTAGGCAATCCACCATGCCAATGACAGATCATAACCAAATAACCACATGCATATACCATGCATGCCAAAACTAGAAAGGAAATCATACATGCAACTTGGTACCTGCAAGAAAAATGCATTGTAGCTGTTGATTCTGATGTCCTCTTACGCTTTCTTGATTTTCCTTTGCCTTCTTGCTCCAAATCCCAATTATGCCACAGTCCTCCAGGAGTGGTCCAAGAAAACTCTGTGTCCAAAAGTATGAGAGAGAGAGAGAGAGAGAGAAATGGGAGCTCCAAAATTGAATTGATCAAAAGCTTTCCAACTGATCCTCAGAAGCGATTTTATCAATGAGGCCTATATTTTCTTCATTTTCCATTATTTTCCTTCATTTTCCTCCTCACATGCAACCTCTAACCTTTCACCTTCCTTTTCTCCTAATTTCCATTATTTTCATAAATAAATGCCAAATAATGCCTCTTTGCCTTTCCAAAGCCTTTTCCATTGCCTTTTCCAATTTCCTTAGCCATAATAAACCAAATGAACACCCAATATGATGTTTTACCCACAATTCAACTTGGAATATGTGACCCATGACCATGATCTTATATTTTTTACATGAATTTTTAACCAGGGTTGTTACAAAGAGGGTGGGTACAATCTTTAGTCATGCCGCCTTCTGAGAAGCTGACTAATTTAAAGAAGGGTTAATAAGAAGGCGTATTATCCCCAATGTATGTATGCAAACTATAATTTAAATAAGGCTGAATAGGTAGTAGTAATAATTGGATTATCGATTGGGGTTGTTAGGAAGAAAAGGTGCAAACCACCTCGGTGTGCTGGCAGGAAAAAGAGTGAGCTAGAGACAAGTCAGTGTGAGAGTATTGTCAAATATGGACAACACGCCGTGTTGGGGGTAACCCTGCTAAGGAATAATATGTGAAGAATTCAAGATGAGAGGCGTTTGTCATGATTTTGTAGACCAAACATACCAATGATGACGTAACTTAACATGTGAAGACTTAGGGACTCAAGTGAGGGGATAAGACAACATGATAGGAGTTGCACCAAAGTGACCATTCTCTGCATGGAAATATTCGTTGAAATGAAAGAAAGTAGTTGAGCGCATTGCCGAATCTGATTATGTGACAAAAGGAAGCATGCAAAATCATCAGATGGACCATGGAATATCGGGTAATGAGGTTAAACGAGGTTAATACTGAGGTAAAAGAGACGAGAATAGCTGAGACTGATTGGGACAAGATAGATAACACATGCAAACCATCATATCTAGTTGATCCAGAGGGATATTTTATGCTAGAACTATGTAGGAATACCATGATTCTGATTGGGTAATCATAATAGCAAAATCAATATCATAATTTTCTAGGAAACTAGAGAAATATTTGAAAGGAATTTTAAGAGTAGCAGAAGATTAGATGGAATAAGGATTAATTAGAGTTGAAGAAGGAAGGTTCGCGCAAGGGTGGTGCAAAGAAGAAAGAATACGTTGAGACGCACAATGGGAGTTGAAGGAAGAGTGAGAATGGGTGAGTAGACGGCCCAGGTCTTGGTAGTGATAAGGGAACGCGACTTTGGAAAAAGAGACTGCATCGAAGGAGCCAAAATCGACAAAAATATAATTGGAGATTTAGTCCAAGAGGGGTGGTTAAGTTGTATCGAGTGGCCCAGACAAAGGAGGGTCATCGACACTCACAAAGATGGTTTATATGTCATACTACAGTCTTAGTAGTTAGTCTAGCCTGACACCCCTTGAAATAAGGCTTTGCGATTCCATATGGAAGAGCGATGTCAGTACAACTCCCACTTTGGAAGTTCT
Source organism: Pinus tabuliformis (assembly GCA_031772625.1). Taxonomy (NCBI): domain Eukaryota; kingdom Viridiplantae; phylum Streptophyta; class Pinopsida; order Pinales; family Pinaceae; genus Pinus; species Pinus tabuliformis. The sequence continues at coordinate 391,682,349 of CM062811.1, forward strand.
AGGAGTAGGATGGGGTTTTTCCCTCATGCATGAAGGCAGGACAGGGGAACCTCCACCCTAATTGTTACCTTAAATCTAGCATAATCCCTTTTCTTGTGCATAAAAATAGCTGGAATCACTTTAGGAAATGGGATGACTAGTTGAAAAAGGTTGAACCACCCCACCCCAGTAACCCTCAGAGTATCTTGAAGAAGGAAAGCAGACCACAATATTTCCATTACTCACCAAAGTATGGAGCAGGTAAGAAAGTAGGAAGGAGATAAATCTTAGGGGAAAACAGAAAACTCAGACTTGGAGCAAGAATGATGGTCAAGTTTCTCTTTCTGAGACCTCTGTTGTTGGGAGGTGGGGCGTTGCTAACCCCTCCTCATATGTTCGAAGAACTTGAAGGCAACCAGGTTACCTGTTAACCCCTACAACTATTATACCAGAAGCAAGAATACAACCTCATTAAGGGTAGAGGTTACCAGATCCACGAGGATAAAAGGAGGACTGAGTGGCTTGAGACAAACCACATTTTTTTGTTAGGGGCCTTTTGGAGCATATTTTTGTTTTGTTTTATTTTTTGAATGGGGGACCACACATGAGGATTAAGGAGCATGAAAGGTATGGATGGTGCGCAACAAAGGGCTGAAATGAGAGGTAAGATGCAACACTTATGAATGCCACGTAGGAAGGAGGTAGTGGCGCCCGAGGACTGTAACAACCCTTGGTTGATTTTATGTGTAAATAAAATAAGATCAAGGTCATGGGACACATATTCCAAGCTAAATGTTGGGAAAAACATAGTGATGGGGTATCACTTGTGATTAATTAATGCCTATGGAAATTGGCAAAGCTAAAGTGGCATTAATTGACATTTATTTATGAAAATAGAGGAAAATACGAGAAAAGGGAGATGAAGGGTCACGAATTTGCATGAGGAGGAAACTGAATGAAAATGAAACAAAATGAAGAAAATAAAGGCCTCAATAATAAAAAGGCTTATGAGGATCAGTTCACAACTTTTGTAAGTTCAGCCTTTGGCTCTCCCATTCATTCTCTCATTCTCTCGTACTCTTGCACACTTAGAGCATTCTTGGAGCATGCTTGGAGAATTCTAGTATTCACTTGCATATGGAGAAAGAAGGCAAAGGAAAGTAGAAAAGCGCAAGGTAACATGTGGATCAACATCTACATCTGGATTTCTTTGCAGGTAACAGGTTGCATGTGTGGTTTCGTTGCGAATTTATGGATGCATGGTATATGCATGTGGTTTTCTGGTTATGTATTTTCATTGACATGTACTACTTGGATTGATAGTGGTTTTAGCCTATCCTTTCCATTTCTTGGATAACCATGGTGTTTTGGGTTTTTTCCACTTGATTACTTTCTGATTGGTGCTCATAAATTCCTTATGGTTGTGGGTTGGAACAACTCTAGAATCCTTGGAACAACCTTGGTTGAGTTACTAGTCTTGGAGACTAGGTTGGGAGAAACACTCTGGATCCCTTAGTGGGTTGAGTTACTATTCCTTAAAGCTGGTTTGGATAAATGCTCTGGAGCCTTGGAAGGATGTGGGTTGAGTGACTAGTTCTTGAAGCCCTCGAAAACTTGGATAGAGACCGATCTGGTTGGTGTTGGTGACGTACGACCATAAAGTGGAATGATTGGTTGAGGGTTGACGTGGTTTGGCCTTTGGAAGCCCTAGTTTGGTTTTGTTTGGTTTATTCCATGAGATCCCATATTCATGCTTGGAATATGGCGTGGGGGTGATTGGTTGAATGAGCGACATGGTTCAGCCCAATCTATGGTTGGGTGGTACGTGGAAGTCCCTGACTTGGTTGGTATTTTCATATGTTAATAAGAGTTATTTCTCTACCTTGATTCATGTATATTTGTAGCGATTATGTTGGCGATATTATGGCTGAGTTGCCATGGTATCTATGCTGGTTATATGTTGGTTATGTGATGTATATTACTTATGGCTCTTGACATGTTTTGATGAATGTACGAATGGTTGAAGAATGCATGGACTAACAAATGTTATTGTAGTTAATATGAGAGGGTATTAGACCTTCTTGGTGATTCTCAAATAAGTCCCAGACTCTTATGATTAGATATGCATTCATGACCTATAACTTACATGTTCGCCATATATTTGATGAAATGACTATCATGGTTAGGCATGGTTATGTCAAGTTCTTGTTCAAGTTTTGTAAGTTCAGTTTCGTCTGTCCCTATGTTATTTACCACTATGAGAATTCCTAGGCAGTTTTGGGCAGGGGTCTAGACGTTAGCTTGTAATCATGGCTTAGATCTTAACACCGTAGGCAATGATATGAGAAATTTAGGTCACAACCGCATGGAGCAAGGCCCGTAAGTGCGGTTGGAGGCCTTTATCTGAATGCAGGTAGTGTCAAGGGTGCGATTATGAGCCCAGTCAATGAAAAGGAGCCTCAAATCAGGGTTTGGTCACTTGAGGTGGTTCTTTGGCCCCTAAGTGTCCTGTAGCCCTGAAGGTTGTTGTGAGTTGTCATTTTGTTGGCCCTACTTCCTTAACTGGAGCTTGGAGGCCGGGTCATGTCATAGTAAATATTTGTCTCATGTTTACCCTGGCAGGTCAGTGAAATTGGGTAAATGTGGGAGGGGCGTGTTACAGATTGGTATCTGAGCGGGTTTCCCCTCTCTTTGGGTGATATCTGATACCACAAGGTGGTATCAGAACATGGTTCAATTTCTTGGACTGGATGTGCATAATCTGTTGGTTATGTATGCATGTTAGTTGTCTATTTGTTCATTATGCATGCATTATGATGGTCATTGTTATAGTTTGCATCATCCTGACGACACTGGTATGATGTTGATGTTGAGATGATTGATATGTTGATTTCATTATATATACATGTGTTGTGCTAATCTGGATTTACAGTGCAGACAAGATAGCCTCCCCTGAACTTCACTGAGGTATGCTTTATTATGTTTATATTTGGTTATTTGACATGGTATGTTTGCAAGAAGAAGAAGATCAAGATAACTAGCAGAATGGTGGACTATAGTTCACGTGATTCTCCCTACAAATCATATGAACAACATGATGATGAGTACTCCTCTGACATAGTAGACACATTGAGAAGTTTGAAAATAGAGATCATATGTTGTAAGGTGGATAATGACAGGATCATTCAGTCACATGAAATACTTGCCAGGGCACAGGAGAAGCAAGCGAAAGTTAATGCAGTCATTCTTTAGAGTTTATCAGATTTGAGAAGACAGGGACAACCACGGATCAATTATAGGCAAGAGGAAAGGACTAATGGGGCATATGGTAGCATGTCTCAATTAGGATACATGTTTGATAGGGATGACACAATCAGAGATGGTAGGTTCTTGGATACACCTAACAAGAGGGGTAATGACCATGGGTTCTATTCTAGTTCTGGTTCAGAGAGACATCATTGTCATCACTGCCACCATTCATATAGGAGGAGTGAGAAGTAGTACTTGCCAGAGGAGTTCAAGAAAGCAAAGCCTCCTACATTTGATGGAGAAACAAAGAAGTCACAAGATTCAAAAACTTGGTTGCTTGGGATGAATAAGTTTTTCAGATTGCATGATTATTCAAAAAATATGAAAGCCAGGATAACTACTTTCAGTCTTAAAGGAAAATTAGACATTTGGTGGGAAGATGTAAAGAATGTCAGAGGCATTCGAGAAGAGGAGCTGACTTGGAATGAGTTTGAGAGACTTTTTAGGAAGAAGTATCTATCTAAAAGATACTATGATGGCATGGCAAAGGGGTTCTATGAGTTAAAGATGGGTTCTATGAACAATCAAGAGTATACTAGCAGATTCTTAGAGTTGTTGGATATGTGCCTTTTCTGAAGGACGAGAAATCAAATATTCATAGATTCACCGGTGTGTTGTCAGTATCATTTAAAGACAAGTTTGAGTTTGATAAGCTTAGATCGTTGGAGGAAGCCATCATAAAGTTGAAGCATTGTTATGAGAAATCGAAGCGCAAGATTGAGTCTAAGAAGGATTGGAAAGGCAATGAGAATAATAAAGGAAAGTGGGTTAAAAAGAGAGGAAAACCTCAAGATAGAGATGACAATGAAATGTAGCACCGTACAAGAAATTCAATGCAATTGACAGAGGACAGGGATTTTAGTCTGAGGAGTAGAACAAGGGTAATGGAAAGAAGCCTTTGTGGTGTTGTACTTGTGGTAAGGATCATCACAGGAGAGACTGTCCACAACATCAGGGTGGTAGACCTCAAATCTATAGTGCTAAGGAGGCACAGACAGTTGGGGATTATCGAAATAGTATTCCTTGGATTTATGTAGCATTTGATAATAGGCAAGTTTATCATCAAGCATATATTATCGAGATTGAAGGTAAGCATTGTGATCAAGTTGTTTCTATTTCGATTGACCCTGGATCTAACTATAGTTATATTAGTCATGACCTGGTGGATAAGTGTTGCTTGAATAAAGAAGTGCATGCAAAGTCTTAGTTGGTGCAGTTGGCTATTTGAACTGAATGGTATGTCTACATCAGCACATCTAAATGTGCTTCCAATGGGATCATACAATATGTTATTGGGTACGAATTGGTGTACATTCAAAGGACTAAGGTAGATTTCTATGGTAAGGCTATTGAGTGCTTGGATGATGACGAAGAGAGGAGAATATTGCAAGTTAAAAAGAATCCTACATCAGTGAGAATGGTTAAAGCTATGCATGCAAAGCACAGTAGCAGGAAAGGATGTGTATTGTTTGCAATTCATATTTCTAGTGACAAAGGGAAGGATGTTGAGGATGCAGAAGTCTTGAAGAAGTATCCATTTCTGTAGTAATTTCATGACGTATTTCTAGAAAAGATCTCAGAGTCACTACCTCATAGGGAAGTGAAATTTTCTATTGAGTTGATGCCAGGAGCAACACTAGCATCGAAGGCACCTTACAGGATGAGCACTCTGGAGTTGGTGGAATTGAAATTGCAACTTAAGGAAATGATTGATAAGGGATACATTACCCCAAGTGTGTCACCTTGGGGTGCACCAATATTGTTTGTGAAGAAGAAATATGGTACTCTCAGGTTATGCATTGATTACATGCAGTTGAACAAGGTGACAATTAAGAATAGGTACCCTTTTCCATAGATTAATGACTTGTTTGATCAACCAAAGGGAGCAACACTGTTCTTGAAGATTGATTCGAGGTCAGAGTATAATAAGGTAGGCATCAAAGAAGAGGACATCTACAAGACTGCTTTCCGGAGGAGGTATGGACATTATGAGTTTGTTGTAGTTCCTTTTGGTTTGACTAATGTTGTAGCTACTTTCATGTGTTTGATGAATAGTGTATTGCATCCTTACTTGGAAAATTTTGTGATAGTATTCATTGGTGTCATATTGATATATTCTAAGAATGAGGAAGAGCATGCATAACACTTAGCAATAGTGTTGAGATTGCTAAGAGAGCATCGGTTATATACCAAGCTTAGTAAGTGCAATTTTTTTTTCCAGATAGAAGTTCATTATTTTGGGCATGTTGTTTCCAAGGAAGGTATAGCAGTGGACTCGAAAAATACCAGATCTATCATGGAGTGGGCAAATCCTAAGAATGTGGATGAGGTCAGATCATTCATGGGACTAGTAGGTTATTTTGGGTGATTCATCAGGAACTTCTCACAAATTTCCTATCCTATCCTTATAGAGGAAAGGAAAGAAATTTGAATGGATAGAGGAATGTGCAACTAGTTTTAAGCAGTTGAAACAATTGCTTACAAATGCTCGTGTCTTGATGATTGTAGATCTAAATAAAGAGTTTGTGGTATGTACGTATGCTTGCAAGAGGGGAATTGGTGGAGTTCTGGTCTAGGAAGGCCAGGTGGTATGCTATGAGTCAAGGAAATTGAATGAGCACGAGCAAAATTTTTTGACTCATGATATTGAGTTGACAACTATCATCCATGCCTTGAAGATGTGGAGACACTATCTTCTTGGTAGGAGGTTCATTTTGATGAGTGATCACAATGGGATGAGTTACCTATTTAACCAACCTAATCTGAATGCCAGGCAAGCTAGATGGTTGGCCACACTCAATGAGTTTGACTTCGGGATAAGGTACATTAAGGGTAAAGAGAACCGTTACAAATGATCTTAATAGAAGAGTGCAAGTAAATAAAATTGCAATAGTGAGTTCATATGGGATAAACATACAAGAATGGATCTTGCAGGCAGGACATCAGGATGATAGTTACTAGTAGCTCAAGCATAGATTGCAGCATCAGGGCACAGGTGATCAAGATATCATCTCACGATAGATGGTTTGGATAGATTTAGGGACAATATCTATGTGCCAAACAACAACAAACTCAAGAAGCTTATCTTGGGGGAATTTCATTTCAAGATGTATTCAAGTAACTTGAGATATCAAAAGACATTGACAGTGGTTAAGAAGTTCTACCATTGGACGAACTTGAAGAAAGAGGTGGTTGAGTTTGTTGAGAGATGTTTGGATTCTCATCAAGTAAAAGCAAAGTGTAAAATCCAAGTGGTTTATTTCAATTCCAAAGTGGAAATGGGAGGTCATTTCGTTGGACTTCATTACAGGTTTGTCGAGGACATAAAAGGAACATGATTCTATCATGGTTGTGGTTGACAAGCTGACCAAGGTATCTCATTTGATCACAGTTAAGTCTACGAACTCAGTTAGTGACATAACTCAGATTTTCATTTGGGAGATAATGAGGTTGCATGGTATTCCTAAGAAGATTGTGTCAGCCAAAGATGTCAAGTTCACTTCCAGGTTTTGGAAAGAGCTGTTTGTAGGTTATGGGGAAAAATTTATCTTGAAGCACTCTAGTATTTGCTTGAGTTTAGAGAAAGAAAACAAAAGAAAGCAGGAAAGCACAAGAGAACGAGTGGATCTACAACTACAGCTGGATTTCTTTGCAGGTAACAGGTTGCATGTGTGATTTCCTTACAGATTTATGGATGCATGGTATATGCATGTGGTTTTCTGGTTATGTGTTGTCATTGGCATGGAGGATTTCCTAGATTGACAATGGTTTTAGCCTCGCCTTTCCATCTCTTAGATAACCATGGTGTTGTGGGTTTTTTCCACTTGATTTTTTATTTATTTATTGGTGCTCGTAATTCCTTATGGTTGTGGGTTTGAAAAAATGATCTTGAAGCCCTAGAACAACTTGGGTTGAGTTATTAGTCCTGGAGCCTAGGTTGGACAAATGCTATGGAGCACTTGGTGGGTTGAGTTACTAGTCCCTAGAGCTGGGTTGGACAAACACTCTGGAGCCCTGGAAGGTTGTGGATTGAGTTACTAGTTCATGGAGTCCTGGCCAACTTGGGTGGAGACCAATCTAGTTGGTGTTAGGGATTTTAGACTGTGAGGTGGAATCAATGGTTGAGGGTTGAGGTGGTTTGGACTTTAGAAGCCCTAGTTTGGTTTTGTTTGGCTTATTCCATGATATCCCACATTCATGCTTGGAATATGGAGCAGGGGTGATTGGCTGAAAGAGAGATTTGGTTCAGCCCAATCTATGGTCGGGTGGTGACCTGGTTGGAATTTTCATATGTTAATAAGAGCTATTTCTTTACCTTGATTCATGTATATTTGTAATGATTATGATGGCGATATTATGACTGAGTTGCCATGGTTTCTATGCTGGTTATTTGTTGTTTATATGTTAGTTATGTGATGTTTATTACTTATGGCCCTTGACATGTTTTGATGAATGTATGAATGGTTGATGAATGCATGGAATAAAAAATGTTATTGCAACTATTATGAGAGGGCATTAGACCTTGTTTATGATTCTCAGATGAGTCTCAAACTCCTATGACTAGATATGCATCGAGGACCTGTAGCTTACATGTTCACCATATGTTTGATGAAATGACTATCATGGTTAGGCTTGGTTATGTCAAGTTCTTGTTCACGTTTTTTAATTTTAGCATTGTCCCTATGTAATTTATTATTTTGAGGAGTCTTAGGCAGTTTTGGGAAGGGCTTTGGAGGCTAGCCTGGAATTGTGGCTTTGATCTTGGGACTTGTAACGACCCATCTAAATTGATCCATTAATAAAATTTTAAACTTTATAATATATATATATATATATTAAATTTTAAAAAATATATAATTAGACTTTATAATATAAATTTATAAAATATATCATTGAACTTTATAACATATATAATATAAATTTATAAAATATATCATTGAACTTATAACATATATAATGAAATGTTATAAAATATATCATTGAACTTTATAACATATATAATGAAATGTTATAAAATATATCATTGAACTTTATAACATATATAATGAAATGTTATAAAATATATCATTGAACTTTATAACATATATAAAGGAAATGTTATAAAAACATAAATGAACTTTATAAACGTAAATCTAAAAACTGTGCTAAAGAATATATATATACCAAAGTTCATTAAAGGGGCGCGTCCAACCTGCTAAAAATTTATAACAGAGCACACCTTGCCGGGAAATATCTGAGAGTTAATTGCATGCGGAGGCGCGTCAAGAGGGAGAAGAGCGGTGGCCGTAAGCAGGAGGGTGGCCACCGCCAAGCCTGCCATTATAAATCACTAATCTGAACCGATCAGGGGGAAAGAAAACGGAGATGGAGGGCAAGAGCTGAAATTAGGAGTTCAGACCAGAGGACTAAGAATTACCAGTGGAAGAGCATTAGCCGGCCTGAGGTTCTGGGCACGGGGGCAGTAAGCTTCTGCGAGTAGCTTACTGGGTTGAGCAGCCATCTGCTCAGTCTGGCTGGGAGGAATTGGTTTCCCGGAGATTGGATCAAAATAGCCACGGCATCACCAGCAGCAGATTCACCAGCAGTAGCAGGATCGGCAGCAGTTAAGGTAAGTACCAATTTAATGTTTCAGGCTTCTGTATTTCAGATTTTAGTTACTGTGAGTGAATGTCTATTATAGGACTGTAGGCACTGAACTTAGCAATTTAGGTCACAACCGCATGGAGCAAGACTTGTGAGTGCGGTTATAGGCCTTCAACCACATGTAGGAAGTGTCAAGGGTGTGGTTATGAGCCCAGGTCAGTGAAAAGGAGCCTTGACTCAGGGTTTCGTCACCTGGGGTGGTTCTTTGGCCCCTAAGTGTCCTGTAGCTCTGAGGGTTGTTGTGAGTTGTCAATTTGTAGTCAGTTTTTAGCCCCCACTTCCTTAACTGGAACTTGGAGGTTGGGTCATGTCATAGTAACTCTTCGTCTCATGTTTACCAGGGAGAGGTGGTGGAATTGGGTACATGTGGGAGGGGTGTGTTACAAGGACAAGAGGCACATACAAGAAAATATCGATAGTTGGTATTTTATTGCAGGATGGAGCCAAGAATGGATGTTGTGGTACGAAAGAGGTTAGAAATATTTTGCAGGGGGAGGAGAAATAACAGAGTGGAAAAGTTTTGCAGGAAGATATTTTGAAGGACCGTTATAGTGCATGGACCAATTCAGGGATGGGATCAAGAAATATCCTTACGGTTTGTAGGACATCTAGAGAAACTAGGAAGAGGGCCAAGAAGATTCGAAGGGCTTTCGTGTGAGGATAAAAAAGGATGTTAAAGACAAAATGAGGGTTGGAAATTGGATGAAGGAGGAAGAAGAACTGTAGAGTCTATCCTTGGTTATGGAATGTATGTGTAATGTCTGTGTCTATATGTCTGGAGTTGTAGGCAGGTTTGCTAGAGTCAATAACTATTGAGCAACCTTATCGTACCCTTCATGCATATATCTATATATTGGTTTTGGACTACATGTTTTGTCCACTTTCTGCACATGTTATGGATTTGGAAGGCTGTTAAGCCCATTGGTCTTATGATTGTAACACAATTCATAACGCTTCTTTTCCTCATTGATAATATACTATGATGGATGTTTGAGTTGTACCTTATACTTTATGTTGATTTCTGAATATCTAATGAGGTCTATGCCATATAAGACTTCTATATGCTAATTGGTTTATTAATGTTTCGAATACTTATGAATGTGTTTAATGGTATAAATGTTTATAAGGAAGTTAAATGTTGGTAGATAACACTTTCTATCTGTAAAGGAACTGGCCTTCAAGACTATCAATATAACCATTAATGTTTGAAAGTGTAACTTCCCGTGACTTCTTGCCTGTTGTTGCTTCTCACTGGTCTGTTGTCGAGTGATTTGAAGGGATTAGGCACTGCATAGTACCAGACTGAAGGTGGAGTGTTTGTCGGGTGGGAGTTTGGTGTCATAGACCATAGGCAATCTCGTGAGATTGTGGAAGCCTTATTCCAACAGTCACCCATTAACATCTCGGGTGAGACTTCACCCACTTTGTGGGTGTTGTTAAAAGAGCCAATGCTGATTGGGTCTTTGTTGGCCACCACATAACAAATCTTTGGTCTGTTAGAATCATGTGCACCAACAATGGGCACAAATGTTTCCACGAATCACATCACTCAAATAGTGACAAGGAAACATCAAATATTGTTGAACCCCCAACGATGGCATTGTCTCAAAGAAATCTAGTCATTATCTCCTCTAATTATGTTCCTAATAACTCCTCATAATGTATTGATGTCCGTAAGTGGAAAGGAAAAAATGGAAAACCCATGACCAATCATGGGCTTTAAGAACAAATGCGTAGTAAATGTATTGTCTTGAATTATGCTAATCTAAAATGGATGGAATGATGCAATTTTTTATTTTAAGGTAATAAAAATTAACTCACGAAAAAAAAATGCAACTCTTTTCCTGTTAACTTATTGTTTTCAATTATAAATATAAATATAATAAACATATTCTTCTTTATGAATATTAATTAGATTTAAAAATCTTTATAACATTAAATTTTATGGAATTTGTTTTAATCATAAAATTATTGCGTCGAGAGGAGCTCTCCAATGTAGTATGGAAGATATGTTGTAATGTCCTCAATTTTTGCACTAAAAAAAGAGGTTTGCACCTTGAGAGATTTTATCCCTCTTGACGCTTGATAGATTTGGAGTTAAAATGAATCTAGGCTGGTTTACTAGGAATAGCACATAAAAGCACAAATACTAATAAACTAGTTTTATGGAATTTGTTTTAATGATAAGATTAGTTTACTAGTAATTGTGCATAAAAGCACAAAAGCCAATAGACTAATTAATTGTGAATAAACGCATGAAGGCTAATAGAATAATTATTGTAAAACGCTAGAATAATAGACATATATTCATTTTTTAAAGCCTATATTTGAAAATTATGTTAAAAATATGTATTTGTTTATTATTAAATTTTACGTGAAAAAAGGATAAATATTATGTATATGGAACATGGGTTTTAAAAATTGTTTTTGTTTGGCTAAGAGCTCGTCTTCTTCAGACATAAGGAAACAAGTTAATGGACCAAGACACAAAGGCATATAGTCAGAGTGAAAGCCAACCCCCTTACAGACCAACAACAGGTAATTCTTGGGGACGTGGTTTTCCTTTAATAACAATGATGAGTCATCTTGCATTAGCAAATAGTAGCCAGTGATGGTTGTCTCCACTGCTCATTTTATAATTGAGTTATGATAGGTTTTCACATTGTTTAAGGGTTTTATGTTAAGATTTTCTATAGTGATTTTTAACATAATTTAGTTTAATGGCAAATATGATTATTTGCATGGGACAGTGATATGGAAAATGTATATTTTACAATGTAATGCATTGAGGATTAATTATGGTTATTTTATTTTATTTTAATTAAAAAAGTATAGTCATTAAAGTAATATGATTGAAGAAATGCATAATCAAGTTTTACATTTTTGTGTATAGATCCTTACATGGTCATTCATCCTACTTCCTTTTTGCTTATCAACTGGGTAATTAATAATTCTACATATTTACATATAGTGGCTAACCTCTCCTTATTTTCATTTGTCGAGAAATTACTTTGTGTTGTTGATTGCCTTCTTTCTTGTTGTGCATATTTTATAGACTACTACAAGACACATGCCATAAAAAGTGTTTTGAATGCAAACTATCTCACTAACTTTCTTATTAACATGATGCAATATAAACTTTTGACCATAAATCTATATTTCCATTAAAATGGTTTATGATACATATAATCAACATTCATATAATGTCATTAACATTGTATTAGTATTGCCTTTAGTTCAAATAATTTGTCATCAACTCCAAAAGGTGTGCATTGGTAATAATGACTTCTGGAGTTCAATAGAGCCCCCATAGCACAAGGAACCCATGGTCATCACCACCATGGGACCATAACCTTATTCCCATAACCATCTTGGACTTTTTACCCTTGATTGAAATAATGTTATATCAATTAGTTGTTCTCTTGTCGGAATAGTTCCAACAATTTAACTTTTGCCTTTCAATGCATGTGAAATTCTTAGGTTTAGTAGGGAATGAATTCACAATAAGACAATAATGAACACAAACAATGAATTATCTGGTGGGGATTTAGGACTATGTCATAAATGATTTTGATATTGTCGATTTTCCAGTCATGATTCTCCGACATAATTTTGGGGATTTCCATATGATTTTTATGATTTATACACCCAACACATTTAGAACTTACTCAATTCATTGTTTGTATTTCCAATGAACTAAAGATGACTTGTAATGAACTATTGAGATAAAATTTATGATCTCAGCAAGGGTCCCCTGTTTTTAGCCATCTTAGTATTCCATTGGGACCCAACTTCATGTTAAGGTTAGGCATCTTGCATGTTAGAATTTTTGTTTCTTAAGGTTTTTGGGTGTAATTGTAAAATGTGTTTTAGTGTCTTTTTAAGGATGTTTCCCAAATGGGCATGGTCATAACATCTCTTCTTAGAGATAAAATATCAACATTCAAGACACTTTGTATTTCTATGTACATTACAATGTTTTTCATTAATTGATTGAATAAATGTTGGTTTTCATTGCACCATGTTGCTTTCATTATCATATATCATGTTTATATCTACAAGATTGAGTTCTTTAATTGCTTCCCAATCCAATCCACATAAGTGGTATCATAACATTGTTTTATTTATTGTTGTTCCATGCATGTCCTTGATGAGGTCAAGGTATAATGATTTTTACATCAAACTAACTAAACCTAATAAATAATTCCTTACTAACCCAAATGTCTCCCATGGCAAATGAAATAAATAAAGATGATGAAGATGGAGGAAGAGTTCATATGGAGTTGTTGCTCCAATAATCCCTTAATCAATAAATGAACAAAATGATAGACCACTTCATCTAGATCCTTTAATGGCTCCTAACAAAAATGTAGGTACCTTAAAAAAATATTTGTTTCAAAGGAATGACACCCTTCAAGGTACAAGCCAATTTTGATTTTCCTACATTTGAAGGGAATATATATATATATATAGTAGGGGTTAAATATTGTAGAGGGTTATTTATTTGATCAAAATTTTCCCAACAATGAGAATACTGCTTTATCACTTCTAAAATACCTTCCCCTTGTCAAAGATTAGTGAGATACTTATTGTATGAAACATGCTAGATATTCGAATTTTAAGTGATAGAATACACTTGGGGAGAATTTATTGACACCGTCAGGGAGAATTATTTGCCTATGAGACTAAAGAGAAATATACAAGATGAACGACCTTGTGCCAAGGTAAAGACCAAAATGTGTTGGAGTACATAGATACTTTTCATACCTTGCATAAAAAAAATGGGCATCAACGATGCTAAGTGGCACTCAATTCTAAAATTCTACCATGACCTACAAAGATACATGTAAATAAAAATGGAGTTTATAGACATCTCTTTGCTAGAAAATCACACTATGGGGATGTAAAATTTTTGGCATGCAAACAAGAATGAGTTTGGTGTCGGAAACCAACAATAACACAAGAATGGTAAAGGTGATCTTAACATTGTGAACAAAGGGTATAGAAAAGATAATCTTACTCAAGGAAATTACTCAAAACTGCATGCTAAGAAGAAGAATGGGAAAGCGAAGGACATAATGATACCCACAAAAATTCACTTTACAATAATGAGCAATATCATCTAGACAAATTTTGTTGGCCAAATCCAAATTTGAGTTTTAATTTGGTCTCATTGCCACTAGATTTCACATATATGGTAAAATAGATCATCAACATGGAACCCAAATTTATTATCATCACTACAAAGATCCAACCAAATGAACTTAAGGAAGGAGGGCATCTCTCTCAACTTATTGATTTGGGTGAAGGGGACACTGCTACATTTCATTATTTATAGTAGCAACCAAATTTACAGTATTAACCAAAGGAACTTGATCTTTGTAAAGGTCATCAGAAACATGAAGCTACAAAAAATGTCACACCACCATGCATACACGATTAATTGGTTTGTCAAGCACAAGACATTTGTGTCTGTGAGTTGTGAAAATTTGGAGACCCAAATTTCTACTGCAACAATTGATTAAGTTTCTTCTATTTGTTAAATAACCGACAAATTATTTACTTTGTTCTACGATAAATATTGAAACCAATACACTATAGCCTTCACTAATTAAATTATACGCGGAAACAAGAAATGAACAAGTATAAATACACAAAACACAATGGACACCGTTGTTTTTGGACAAATGTCTCCAGAAAAACCCAATGAGGGAAAACTGATGCAACAACTGAGGGTTTGTATTATTAAGCAGTAGTTTTCTGAACACAATTCTTCGGATGCCCAAATTGGAATCCTATACAAAGATCTAATTGGGCAAAAGGGTAGTGAGATGATCTCACCCTGTCACTTGTAAAATACGACATTGATCTGCGTTGGAGATGAGCCTCTGCGCAGTACTACGTCATTGTTTCTGGGACTGCGCTACACCTCCTCTCGATCCTCTGCTAGCTAGAAACTTCGACCATCTGACCTCCCGGTCTCACACCCTAGTTTCGACACTAGATCCCGACTGTTCCTGAGCAGAATTTCAGACTCCCTCTGAAGCTCTACGTTGCCACAACGTAGGTCTGTGTGGCCCTGCATCAGCCTCTCTGGACGTATTTCTGCCCTATTTTCTTTGTACTCTTCGGATTAGGAAAAATTCCTTTGGAAACTATCCCTGCCCCTCACTGCAAGAAATCACCTCAATCACTTCTCTGGAAACTGTTGCGCTGCTCTCTTGAGAAATTGATTTCTTAATCTCTCACTAGATGTGTCTTCTAAATGCCCATCAAGCGTCTTCCTATAATCCTCTCATTGATCAATCAATGACCTATATTAAATTATAATTAATGGCTCAGATCATTTTGGCGTGATCCTCATCTTCTTCTAGAAGTTTCACCCCCAGTTTAATTAATACCCTTTAATTATTTTAATTTCCTAAGTTTAGACTTAGGAATCCATTAAAATTAATTAATTATTTTAACAAAATTGTCTCTGAGTGGAATTTCCCAAAACAATTTATGGGTATTCTGGAATACATGTGTCCTAGCCTCCCTGCATATTTTGAGGCTTATAACACATTCGATGCTACCAAAAATCAACACTCCCTCTTAGTGAGGAATGTGCTCTAATAATGCAACCTGCTGAAGCATGACCCAGACTCTATAACATCTCCCTCTGCGTTGTTGATGTTTGACATCACTGTCCACCAACTACTGCGCAAATGCTACATCCATGCTATTGTTGACTTTGCATGTTGCTGCTAACTGCATCTGCACTGCAACTCTACTCCAACTGCTGTTGTTGCCTTCTGCAACAACGACAACCAGAAAACATCCAAAATATTGAATAGGTGTTCAACATGATGCATTTGTTTCTGGAGTTCAGACTGCTACTAGTCTTTGTGTTGACCCTATGAAGCCTCTGCGTTGCTGCTGACTCTGCTCTGCGCTGCTCAAAATTTGGCACTCCTAGCCACTGCAATTGTCACTCTGGCACTCCTAGCCACTGCAATTGTCACTCTGGCACTCCTCTGCACCAACTGATATTGGTCCATCCTTCTACATCTGATATGGGCTCTGATAGTAAGGTATTGATCCAAGAGGTGGACTCCTCAAGTATCTTTCTCATCTATGGTTCTTTCAAACTACAATACTAGATCACCCCATCTCTCCCCTGGAGGTATCTGGGCAATCATGGAAAAATCATCCTCCTTGATCTTTGTTGTTGCAGCCTGCAGATCATGTTTCTCGTCCTTTTCCTTCTTCTTTAGAGGACACTATGTAGCGTAGTGACCAAATTCATCACACCAGAATCATTTGATCTTTGAGACATCCTTATTCCGCCTCCACTGTGCCTTCTGCCCCTTTGATGCAAGGGTTGCATTCTCTTCCCCTTCCTTGGCTTCGTCCCACTCCTGTTTTTGCTATCAAGTTTGCACTTGACTAAGTCTTGCCTCATCTCTTCCTGTTGAAGAGCGGCCCACATCCCTTCCCAATCTTGCAATCTCTCTCTACCTCAGATACTTTGGACAAACACTTGGCATTCTTATGGGACTGAATTCAGGGCCAACCTCACCATCTCGGTGGGACGAGGCACTAATCCTATAACTTCCAACAAGTCTCGAACCTCCTGAAGCTTTGATAGGAACGGATCAATTCGTTCCTCCTTTTGCATCCTCGTGGATCTCATTTTATCCTCCAAGTACATCTTCTGCTGCTCAGAATATCCTTGATACAATGTAGCCAAGGCATCCAAAATATCTTTGGACATCCCTTTTCCAACAATGTGACATACAACATGATCCCTCACTTTGTCGAGGATCAATCACTTGGCCTTTGCCATTTCATCATTGTACTTCTTGAGTGGATCTGCATCTGCAATTTCATCTACCACACTATTGACATAGGCTTTGAGATTATGCTCATCTAGAAGGCAGGAGATCCTAGCCTTCTGGATCAACCCATTAGTTTCCATCTCTACCAACAAAATGTTGAAATGCCTTCTCTCTCCTCTACGCCGCTGCTAGGGTGGCCTACACACTCCCTGCTGGAGTTAGTAGATATGCTCCTTTCTACTATTTCTTAGTAATTGAGAAATCGATTTCCTTGGCTTAAAATTCATTGAGGAAGAAATTCCCTCAAAAATTGTCTCCTTCCTTCTTCTGACATTTTTCTGCCCCAACAATTGCTGCAGAAAACTGTGTCTTACCTGAAAACTGGTTTGCGCTGCTCCCTCTGTTGTTGACAAATCTCGATCTAGAAATATTACCTCTATGTCAGCTCACTCAGAGAGAGATTTTACTCAAGAATCTTGCCCTGCTGGCTTGGACTGCACAATCCCTCTGGGGATTCGATTTACTGCCTACACAACACTTCAATCTCCCTCCTTCTCTTCAACATTGGGAATTTATGGTCTGCTCTCTTGCTTCACCTGGCTTTGATACAATGTGAAAATTTGGAGACCCAAATTTCTAATGCAGCAACTGATTAAGTTTCTTCTATTTGTTAAATAACTAAACAAATTATTTACTGTGTTCTACGGTAAATATCGAAACCAATACAATGCAGCCTTCAGTAATTAAATTATATGCGGAAACAAAAACTGGGCAAGAAGAAAGACACAACACACAATGGACACCGTTTTTTTGGTCAAATGTCTTTGGAAAAACCCAATGCGGGAAAAATGGTTCAACAATTGAGGGTTTGTATTATTAAGCAATAGTTTTCTGAATACATTTTCTTCAGATGCCCAAACTGGCAATCCTATATAGAGATCTAACTGGGAAAAAAGGTAGTGATATGATCTCACCCTGTCACTTGGAAGATCTGACACTGATCTGCACTGGATATGAGCCTCTGTGCTGCCTCTATGTAGTACTACATCAAACCCACACAATCACTGCTGATGGGATTGTGTTGCACCTCCTCTCAATCCTATGCTAGCTGGAAGCTTCGACCATCTAGCCTCCCGGTCTCACACCATGGCTCCGACACTAGATCCCGATTGTTCCTTAGCAGAATTTTGGACTCCCTCTAAAGCTCTACACTGCCATAACATAGCTCTGCGTGGCCTTGCGTCAGCCTCTCTGGACATGTTTCTGCCCTCTCTGCCTTGTACTCTCTGGATCAAGAAAACTTCCTATAGAAACTATCCCTGCCACTCACTGCAAGAAATCACCTCGATCACTTCTTCGACAACTGTTGTGCTGCTCTCTTGAGAAATAGATCTCTTGATCTCTCACTAGATGTGTCTTCGAAATGCCCATCAAGCCTCTTCTTATAATCCCCTCGTTGATCAATTAATGACCCATATTAAATTCTAATCAATGGCTTAGATCATTTTGGCTCGATCCTCTTCTTCTTCTAGAAGTTCCACCCCTAGTTTAATTAATACCCTTTAATTATTTTAATTTCCTAAGTTTAGACTTAGGCATCCATTAAAAATAATAAATTATTTTAATAAAACTATCTTTGAGTGGATTTTCCCAAAAAAAATTCTGGGTATTATGGAATACATGTTTCATAGCATCCCTACAAATTTTGAGGCTTAGAGCACATCCTATGCTACTAAAAATCAACATCATTTCTATTAGTTATAATAACAAATCAATCCCTTTAAAAATGATGTATTGTATGACATTTCCCCACTTGAAGTTTGTGTTTTTTTTTTTTAGGATAACCATGTATGTGGAAGCACCGTGTTGTTATCATTCCATGCCCCATATTTTCATTGTTAGCTTGGGAGACTAGCTATGTGAGATATTAGATATATCCCCAACTACCACGCTATATTTGATCATCACTAAGCAAGGCATGAAGATAATCTATTCAATTGGTAGGTTTTCCCTCTTTATGTTTTAGTTGCAGAAGAGTAAATAAAATCATCGTAGCCATTGAGGCCTTTGTAAGGGGCCCCTCTATGCAATAGAGATATGTATATCATTTGGTGGAAGCATATAAAGAAATCAACTACAATAATACATCGACATTATCAGGGAAATCATGAAATGTATTGGACATGAAGTGCCTTTCTTTACCCATTGGCCATATATATAGACATCCTCTCATGGACAATGACAAGATAAAATGCCAAATTCCAGAGCTTATACACAAAGGCCAAATTCAACCAAGTTTCTCACCCCATGGGAGTGTTATTGTGTTGGTTTAAGAGAAGGACAAGGCATGGTAGCTCTCTATTAAATATAGAGCCTTTATCAAAATCATAGTCAAGGACTGCTAACATATCTCCTAGATTTATGTTCAACAATGCAAAGTTTTTTAAGAAGATTGATTTTAAGTCAAGCTATCCTTGATTGTTAGTTTAGCTAATTGATGTGTGGAAGACAACCTTCAAGTCTAAGGAAGGTTCATTCAAGTGATTGGCCATGTCCTTTGACTAACTAGCATAATAACAATGTTCTTGAGAATAATGGATGATCTCCTATAGTCGGTCAACAATTATTTTTGTGTTTCTATACCTAAGCAACATCCCCATATTCAATATCACATGGGAAGAACATTTGAAGCACAATTGAAGTGTTGTTCATTGCATGATAATACAAGTTATATGCCAACCTAGATAATTACACATTTGGCATGCAAATAATTCAATGTACATGATACATCATGGATGATCATAGTGTACATGTGAATCTAGCCAAGATCCAAGTCATATGTTAGTGGTCGATCACAAAGATTATAATGGAGTTTCACAACTTATTAGGCCTCACCAACCTTTATCACATGTTCAAATTGGTATTTTATCATATCACTTGGGCCTTGAGCCCAGGGACCAAGGGTGGAGTCAAGGTCAATTTTTTTGGGCCAAGGCACAACAAAAAATCATTTAAGGAGGTGAAGTGTTTCCTTTGTGTAACACCAATGTTGATTCTACTAGATTTTTAATCACCATTCAATAATGGGATGAATACCTTAGATTTTGGCATCAATGCAACTCTCACCTAATGTGTCATTGAATGTCCTATTACTTAGCGATGCTCTCTGACCTATAACAAGTTGTTTTACTCCCTTGTTCAAGCCTATTGATAGTGGAAGCATTATATTTTGGGAAGGAAATGATCCTACAAACTCACAACATTCCTTTGCAATTTATGCAAACATAGGGCAAGTTGTAGAATGAACTTTATGAAAAATGGTTTGTGTAACTTCAATAATTCCACTTGAACTTCAAATATAAGAAAGGAAGCACCAATTAAGTTATAGAATACCTTAATTGACCTCCAATTGTGCCATTGACCACAATCCTCAATTCTTGGATACAAGAGACTTCATTGACCACAACCTTCGATTCTCAAAGAGAAGAGACTTTAGAGTAGCCCCACCTATATGACAATGATACTAAGTTAGATGCTACACACCAAAAAATTGTGACAACTAAAAAAATCTCAAATTTTCATCTCTAATATGGACTTCGGTCCATCCTTGTGTTCCTTCAAGTAAGCATGAGAAAATGATTTGGGAGGCACACTATAGTTGAGTGGTAGGGAAATTTGATAGGGCGTTTCAACGTGGAGAATGAAATGGTAGTGTTGTAGAAGTACTTCTATTTGCAAAATTTCTAATATGATGATAAAAATATATTAGATCATGCACTGATTATTCCATCATTAAACTTACAATCAAGAAGCAAGGAATGTATATGAAAATTATCTTTACTTTATTGCTACACACTATATATTGGCTCCAACTAATAAACGTAAGAAGGGAAGCACCAATCAAGTTGTAGAGTGCTTAAAACAACCTCCAATTATGGCATTGACCACAATCCTCAATTCTAGGAGATAAGATACTTTAGAATGCCCCAACTATATGACAATGATCCTAACTTAGCTACTACACACCAAAAATGGTGACAACTAAACAAATTTCAAACTTTCACCTCCAAGAAGGAATTTTGTACCCTTTGGTCCATCTTTGTGTTCCTTTAGGGAAGAATAACAAAATGATTAGAGAGGTACACTATAGTTGAGTGGTAGGGAAATTCGATATGGCATTTCAACATGGAGAAGGAAATGGTAGTGTTGTAGAAGTCCCTCTATTTACAAAAGTTCTAATATGATGACATAACTATATTAGATCATGCATTGATTAATTCCATCATTAAAATTACAATCAAGAAGAAAGGAATGTACATTCCTTTTCCCATGATATATCACCCTTGGAAGTTAGTCTTCATGGATTTTCTTTTAGGAATTCCCTCAACCAAGCATAGTAATGGTCATAGTTTTTGTGATTGTTGAGTGATTCTATAATATGCTAGTTTTGGAACTCAACAAGAAGAGTGTAGTATAAGCCACTGCTAAACTCTTATTAGAGTATAACGGGGTTCATTTTTGTTTCCAAAGGCCATTGTTTCTAATAGGGATATCATGTTCCTACATATATTTTCATCAAATAGTTGTTCCATAATGGAAAATAAATTGACTTCCTCACATCCCCAAACTATTGGATGACAAAGATAATGAACAAGATTATTATACGTATCTCAAAATGTACAGCTCCAAGAATCCATGTACATGGGATACAATCCTTTTTTATGTCGATCATTGCTAAAACAAATCTCTTCATTATTATACTGGACACAACCCTTTATAACTATGCCTCGGGTTCCATCCATCGGCCCTAATTGATTTCCCACTACATCCCCATGGGAAGAGTCCCATGCTCAAATGGGTGAATAAAAGATGCAATTTTTTAAAACAAATTCAACGCATCCATCAAGTTTATTATATTCTATAAAAAACAATACCAAGTACAAATAATGACATGGTAGACATCGAGTTCCACATAAATTTTAGGTTGGCGATAAGATATGGCTACACTTAAAAAAAGAGAAACTTACAACCCCAATATGAATCTTGGACCACTTCAATATTGATTTTGATTTTTTACAGCATCTCTAAGGTCATGGGTAAGAATGTTTTTCAGTTAAATCTTCCAATCTTCCTCAACTTATGCCTTGTATTTAATGTGAAGCTAACTTAGTCATACTTTCCACTTTTGCTGGACACCTAAAATATGGTGGAACATTTGCACATGGCTAGCTCAACCCTAATTACATTTAGAAAGCTACAATAGATTGGATCATGGACACCAGCTTGAGGAGCATCCACTAACATAACTTAGAACTCTATCACTTTGTTAGCATGGGGTATGTGTGTAACCACCCCATCCAACATTTGCCCCTTTTTACAAGCTCTCCAAGTAAACATGAGTTGAGAGTTGCTATGACGTGACCCAACATCCAAGTTCCAATTATGGAAGTGGGGTATACTAACCGAAAACTTATTGAAACATATCAGGGACATCAGATCACCCACGTTTCAGACAACAACTACGAGTGAGCAAGCCTTGAGCTGGAACTTCTTTGTAACTGAGTTCACATCCCAATCGCACGCATAAGTCGTTGTGAGTGCGGTTGGAAAGCTCCAATCGCATGCACATGCCTCTCTCCATGTGGTTGTAGCAGAAATTTCCCAGTTCCATGCCTGTAGCCACGAAATCAGTGCCAAATTTTCAAGGTTAGAATACAGGCCACTTCCTAGAACAACCTGAAACTTTCCAGAATCAAGTCTAAGGTGATGACAAGTCTATATGATAAGTAATAAGGCTAGATCTTGCTTAGAAGTTTCAAAACACATGAGAACATTTCGTCAAACACATGGTAAACATAGTAACTATAGGTCATGAACGCATATCTGTTCAATGTCTCCTTAACTTCATCAAGAAGGCTCAATGCCCTCTCAAACTAGCTACAACAACACTTTTTAGCCCATGCATTCACATAACCATTCAATAACTTATCAAATCATGAATAAGATCCATAACAAGAGCACATCATTTAACTAGGCCTATAACCAACATATAACTGAAATGAATCCATGACAAATTAGTCATAGAATCAACATAATAACTAGTGCATGTGCTTCCTGATCACAATAAGAAAACAACTCATATTAACATATTAAAATACCAACCAAGTAAGGGACTTCCGCGTACCACCTGACCATAGATTGGGCTTAACCAAATCTCTCTTTAAGCTAATCACCCTTGTTCCATATTCCAAGCATGAATTTGGCATCATATGGGTTAAACCAAAATAGAATCAACCAGGGCTTCTAGAGGCCAAACCACCTCAACCCTCAACCACAATGATTTCACCTAAACCGGTCTAGAAATTACTAACACTAAACAAGCTTGGATGCCTCCAACTTTCTTCACCATATCCATAGGAATTTTATTATCTCCACCCATTCGTCAAGAGATTCAAGAGCCCAACTCCACCCTTGACCCTTGGGAATTTTCCTGAGACTACCTCACTAGGATCGAAAGTCTACTGGCCATCCAAAGATGAAACCAAAACAAGGAACCCACAACACCATGGCTATACAGGAAATGACAAGGCAAGGATGAAACCACTGCCAATCTAGGAAAATCCCATGCCAATGAAAACAAAGCAACAAAATTACCAAATGCATGTACTATGCAATCACATCCCAACAAGGAATTTACACATGCAACCTATTATCTGCATTGTCCTCCTGCTGTAGCTGCTCTTCTGACCTTTCCTTTTGCTCCCTTGCTTTCCTTTGCTTAGTCGCTTGCTTGTGTCTAAATGCTTCTCTTCATTTATCTTAGAGCTCTATTTATCAAAGTGATCAAATGCTAAACTGATCAAAAGTTGTGAATTATTTTTTTCATGCCTTTTTATCATTAATGTTTAACCTCTTCCTTTCCTTTTTCCTTTTTTCTTTCATTTTCCCCTGCATGCATATTTCTGCCCCTTCATATTATTTTTCTCCTATTTCCTTATTCCCCATATTAAATTTTCATTTTATTGCCTCTTGCCTTCGCCAATTTCCATAACCATTAATTAACCACAAGTGATGCCCACTATAATGTTTTCCCCTCCATTCGACTTAGAACATGTGTCCCATGACCTTGGTTGATTTTTTCCATTTTACATGGAAATATAACCTGGGGTTGTTACAAACCCCTCTCCCTTAGGGGAACACTGTCCTCGGTGTTCTATGGCACTTATGACTGGCAAAACATACTAATTATGGAGCTTTATAACACAACTCGTTGCAGTATTTACAATGATGAACTACTGAAAACATGATAAACATACTACTTATGGAGCTTTATAAACACAACTCGATGCAATATTTACAATAATATACACATATATACCTATGTACATTTTCTTTAACCAAAAAATAAAAGGATATGATGCTTGCATCAACGATAAAGGAATCCAGAGGCTCACACCTCCACCCTCAAAAGTAGTACTAGGGATTCACCTCCTTCCTAGGAAGTCCAAAATCCATTGCTAAAATCAAATTCTACCTCAATTTCCAGCCCCACAATCCTTGTGCTACTTGATCTCTCAGTGAATAGTTACCGACTCTTTGTTTCTGGGCACACTCCCAATGTGATTCTAATTCCATATGGAAATGCTAATGACCAAAACAAATTTATTCCTTGACCTTCCCTTCTCTGCTTCCTAGTCCCTCAGGCAATCCAGTCACCCCATTCTGTGCAGTCACTCACCTTCCAAGTTCCCTGACGTCCCCTGCTTTGCTTTCTAGTCCCCTGGATGATCCATCCCTTGGCAAGGTTTCCTTGCATCGAAAGGTCCAAAGACCAAGGCATACCCTTGCCTCAAAACCAAGGCATATACTTGCCTCAAAACCATCATACTAGTCATAGAATGCTTATGGAAATCAATGGACACTATTGGGTACCGATGTCCCACAATGGCCTTGCTCCTGAAGTTCTTTACCAACATACTTTTGCATGTTCCAATTCCTTTTGTTGGTGTTTCTAATTCTCTTATAGTCAGTTCCAATCACCCAAACTGGGAATTTTCCATGCTTTCTTATACCAATCACATAATTTCGATTAGATTAAAAAGGAATTGTAATAAATTCAAATTATACCTCATTAGTAGCTCATCAATGAGGTGACACCTGCAACTCTGTTTACTTCCTGCTACAACAAGTCAAATTATCTCTTTGGTCAAATCATCATGTATAAGCAATCAAAATTCTAGATTATGTTCATAATTTTGAAATTAAAAACTGTAATAAAATACTGATACTTGTGTTTCAAATGGTTATTTGTTGTTGCCTCTATTCTTTGTCCTTTTCTTACACACATTGGATCAGTTTCCCAACCCAACAAACACCCAGTGCGTTCTCTGCACGAGCAGGGCTAGCACGAGCAAGGATCTTAGCTAAGCTAGAACAAGCAAGGCTAGAAGTGGATCCGTCATCGAGTGGATCCAGTGGGAGTGGTGGACCCGTCTCCATCTCCGTCCTCCGTCTCATCTCCGTCCTCCGTATCCGTCCTCCGTCTCCATCCTCTCCTCTCCTCTCCCTCTCCTCTCGATGGCGGCCTTAACAGTCGAGTACCTAAAGGTCCTTATGGTCGAGTACCTCTCCTTATTAGTCGAGTGTGCTTACGCACCCTAAAGGTTCAATTTACTTATTGGGTGGGGGGGGCTATGGTCGAGCCTGCTTACCATATGCAATATCAACAACAAGGGTATCAAGAGACTATACCACCTCTACCCTCAATATCAACAACAAGGGTATCTAGAGACTATATCGCCTCTACTCTCAATATCAATAACAAGGGTATCCAAAGACTATACTGCCTCTATCCTTAGTATCAACAACTCAAGATTGGTCTCTTCCCAAGCTGTCCAGGGCTCCACAGACTACTATGTCAATCCACAGCCTCGAGGGAACCCAAGATGTTACGGGGATCCAACCCATAGCCTCGAGGGAACCCAAGTTGTTATAGATCTTTTGAGGTCATGTCTTAACCCATAACCTCCAGGGATCCCAAGAACCAATCCCTTCATAATACGTACACATGCACACAATGTACAACACAACACATACATGTACACACAATACAACACAACAGATATACATGTCACAATACAATGACCATGTAATACACATGATACAATACAACATGTACAACATGTACACAACAATAATACTATACATCCAGAGACCACACTGTCTCTACTAGGCATTCTTGCCCCTAGTGTCTTCTCTACACCTTAGTGCGTGCATCTGCAATCAAAATCCAGGATCCATGGTATTTTAATTATCCATGCTTGTTCCAACATGGATAATTAGGTTTCACTAGTCTCTCCTCGAGCTCCATAAACTTTCCTCTTTCCCCAACCAATTCCCAAGACCCTCAAAACATAAAAGGCAAGAACAAGAAGGAAAGATAAGAAAATAAGGAGAACTAAACAACAATACAACACCATAAACAAAGTGGCATGGTCATGCACCAGTCACAATCAAAATTTAAAATTAAGCACAAACAAATCACAAAACAAGGAAATGACAAAACTTTCAACATACAACATGGTTGAACCCCCATGGTTCCGAGTGCTTCCAAGGGTTCATGAGTGAAATCTTAGCATGAGACTTCTGCAATATCTATGACAGTCTCCTTTGCCATGCAATTTCCGACATCATAATGCCATAAACACACAACTGTCAGTGCATTAATAAATATAACAATATACCAATTACCTTGCCCTGTTGTACCCAACATGCTGCCCTACTCATCTAGGTGGGTCTCCAGACACCAGTGGCATGGAAAAGGCTCAAAATTCAAAGTGGTAGAAAGACAATTAACTTGACATCAGATCGAAGTGCTCATCGCCATGATTCCAATGGTGCGAACGACACTCCAATCTGAGTCCGGATGAGGAAGATAGAGGCAGTCAAAGTTGGGTTGAATTTTTGCTGACTGAGCAAGATTAACAAGGACACAATTTGAACTTTACCGGTGGACGAAATCTGGCCAACTCCTGCCAAATTCTGGGCAAAATTGTTGCCTGGTTAAAATGACTCCTTCGGCTTAAAATCAGAATTTTTAACAAATGAAAATATTGCTATATAACAAAAAAAAATATAAAAAAGGGTGGCGGGCCACCAACCCCGCCACCCCAACCCAACCAAAATATTTATTTATGGAGGGGCGGGCCATGACCCCCGATCCCTCCTGTTAGCGCTTGAAATTTCACCTCAGGCTGAGAAAGGTAAACCTCAAGGCTACATCAAACCATTCAGCCTCGTAGCTAGCCCTACGAGGCAGGAGAAGGCTCTCTCCGGTCAATCTCGGTAGATCTTCAATGGGATGAGATGACCAACAAGGTAACACTGATATTAGGCTAGTAAACTGATTTGAAGGTTGATTTTGGGGTTTTTGGGTTTTTTGGTGGCAAATTGAGGAATTGCAATTTTGGTTGCGGGGATGGGACACAGTTTCTGCAGGGGGTTCCTTGGGGCGAGGTAGGAGACCGTGTTGATGTCTTTGACTGAAGTGGATGGTTAGGAATGAAAGATAAGAAGGCTAAAGAGAGCAAACAATGAATTTGAATTCTCTTTAGACAGTAGAAAACATCGAAATTAAACAAATTTAAAAGCAGAGCATGGCAAGCATGAATTCTTACTTTAACACTTCATTTGTTTAATATGCAGAAGTATAGAAAGGAAATGAATCACATAACAAAGCTTACAATAACATGGAGAAACACACCATCAACACATGAGTCCACAAGAATCCCAAAGATGACTGCAAAACCCTGGTCTTCCTTAGCCAAAAATTGCAGAGATTCAGTGAAAATATACAATGATAGCTTCTCCCTCAAGAGTCCAACCTTCCAACCTCTCAAAATGATTAAGAAAATACATAATATAGGCAAGCCAACCTCTTCCCTTGCCTCTAGGGGTCGAGCTCACTATCCTAGGAGCTGTTTGAACCACTTCTAAACTAAGCACTAGAAAATAGGCAGTCAAAACAACTTGCCTCTAAAAACTTGGAAACCAGTTCATACAGTCAATTTTACCCTTTTACATGAGAAAAACTTCTAGAAGAGTAAAACAAGAGTAAAAGTATCCAAAAAGTGCCACAAGTACATTCAAAAGGACCACCATCGACCTCAGCAAGTCAAACTGGAGCTAAACTGCAAATTCTGGGCTGAACTGGTCAAATCTGGCACAAATTCCTCAACGGGTCGCGCACATCATCCTCAACGGGTCGCACACTTTGGAGCCCTGTTTGGAGGACTTCCCGGTGTCAGAATGAGGTGCAGGATAGCTCGTTGGAAAGGTCTCTGAGTCTACTTTCCAACCCAATTGGAATTTTTGGATTTGGAGGTCATTTGCCTAGTCAAAAATCAATTCTCCCAAGACTACTTCTGCAGCTCAAAAAAGGGGCAGAAAGTCAAAATTTGACTGTATTTTGACCTTTTCGAGGCCCAAAACTCCATGAAAACTCAAGGTAATGGATGGGCATATGTAACTTTGCATGAAAAATCCAGAAATGCTGAGTTTTTGTAAAACGGAGCTACGATGACAAAGGGTCTCACCGGGGGTGAGACCCGTTGAGAAGTCAAAACCTGTAAATTTCCCAAAAATACCAAAATTACCCAAAATTCTCCAAAATTTTTGGGATTTGTGCTGTAGATGATGCTAGTGAGTGCCATGATCCTTGAGGGATGCCTCAGCCAAGATACAGAGTGGATTTGGCCTTTTTCTCCGTTTTAGTGCCTCGGTCAACCTCCTTTGAAAAACTTTCATTTTAGCCTTGCAGACATGCATCCTTGCCCAATAACCTATGATGACCGCCCTTTCCACCCTTATGAGGCCTCCTCTGTACCTCAACCTCTGTAGATGATGAATGGTCATCACTTTGCTCATAAGTTTCGGTTTCTGACATGGTTTAGGAGCAAAGTGGACAAATTGAACTGCTGTCTCTGCCTGCAAAAAGCGCTGAACTCTATGCTGTTTCAAGGGGACAAGGACATGAGGGAAATGTTAGGGGAGGGACCTTTGTACAAGGAATTGGGAATATATGAATATAACAGGGAATTTAAGGAAAATTTGCAAACAATTATGCATATAGGAATACATATTTATAATCAGGGATATTGGGAAATCATTTGCAAAGATCACTGCATATGGGAAAACATGTATGAAAGTGAACATATGGGAATATGAAAACATGCATTACAGGGGAAGATAGGGAAACATATGCACAAAACCTTTTACATGTTCACCAACAATTTTTAGTGTTTACACCTGCATATGGTGGAGGGAGATTAGGGTTTTGAATGCTTGGGAGAGGGGTAGGGTTTGCATTTGATTTATAAAATAATATGGGAAAAGAGATGAACATATAAGTGTGAGTGAAAGGGAAAGGAGGGAAACAAACCAAAGAGAAAAATAGCTTGAACAACACAAACCCTAGCACAGTTTGCTCATTAATATTGCAGCCATATAAGTCTTTTCATTTGCATGATTTGAGGTTAAAATCATAGCATGAGGGCTTACATCCATCACCAACCTCCAAAACAATGTGTAAAGAGCTTATCTTGAACAAATTTGATGATTTGGAGGAAGATTGGGCTTTTTTTTGAAGTTTACAGCAAGACAGCTCAACGGGTCGCGCACCTTGCCCAACGGGTCGCGCACCTCTAGCTCAACGGGTCGCGCACCTTGCAGGAGGCTTTTGAAGGCCTTCCCGGTGTCAGAATTGGGCGCAAGATGGCTCGTTGGAAAGGTCTTTGAGTCTACTTTCCAAAACAAGTGGAATTTTTCAATTTGGAGTTGATTTGATTTGTCAAAAATCAAATCTCCCAAGACTGGTCAAAAAGTGCCAAATGAGGCTGCCTGAAAGAAGAGTACTGTTGCAGTCAACTTTTGAATGCCTTCCTCAACCCCAAATTGAGCTCATGATAGCTCATTGGAAATATCTTTGTGTCTAGTTATCATTATACCCATCAAGAAAATCATTTGGCTAACTCAGCTCGGAGAAAACTTGATTTTCCCAAGGTCACTTCAGAGGTGTCTTTGATTCTCCTGAGGCAACAGTATTCTTGACATTTCTCTCAAAAAATGACACTTGTACAAAAAGTGAAGGAGTTTTTTCTTCTTTGGCATGTTATGAGCAAAAACCTCTCTCAATTTTCCAAAATTCATCTTTGATTGCTCTGGAACATCATTTGAGTGCGACTTGTCCCGATGTGTGAAGCAAGGAATTTTGTCGAAATGGAGCGAGATGAAGGGGATAGGGGGCTTCTAAATTCTTGGGGAAATTTGTGGGAGTGGGGAGGGATGTTAGGAAACAGGGGAAAGTGGAATCTCAGATATTGAGCAAGGGGAAGGGGTCTAAAAGGGCAAAACAGAGGCCAAACCTAGAAAATTGCCAGATTGTAGCTAGAAACTAGGGTTTGTGTAAAAATGAGGAATTTGGGGGATCTGAGTGTTGGGAAGTGCTTGATAAGGTACATTAAGGATAGGGGAAGGTGTATGAACATCAAGATATGAGATTTGCCGATGATTTGGCCGCCCAAGAGAAATTGCCTTCAAAACCCTAGGAGAGGGAAATGACCTTGCCTAGGCACAACTGAAGCATGAATAAGTTGTAAAAAGACTCATTAGACACTGATATGATAATGAAAACCCTATGAATGATGATAGACTCAGCTGAATGATGACATGGACCAACATTTGGGCAAAGCCTAGACCTAATGCCTAGTGACCAAATTTTGCTTGAAGACTCACTGAAATGACAAAATTTGACCTTGACACTCTGAGACCACTTTGTAAGAGCACATTTGATCACTGGAAGAAGGCTGGAAAGACTGACACTAACATTGGCTCCAATGGGGATGGTAGCTCCTTGGAGGTGCCAAGAACTTCAGACCTCTGGGAGAGCAGACCAGTGCTTTCAACCATTGGGCGATGGAGTCATTATTTCGGCAAACGACACAAGACTTTGACTCATTTATTGAATGAAAACTTGACTGAAAACTGACTGAAACTTAACTGGAACTTGACTCAAACCGACTCGATAGCAAACTGAAATAACTTGAAAAACTCACTCAACAGACCAAACACAAATGACTCATGACCGACTTAAAACAGAACTTTACAAAGCTTTTGGAAAAACGGCAGCAATCCATCAAGATTTGGAATCATGATGACAACCACCTGCATACTAATGAAATATATACAATCATGTATAATGAGCTTTCCAATGTAACCAATCCAGCAGATGGCTACATACCAAATTTCTGCTCTCGCTTATCTCGAGCAGGCGAAACGATGAACCTGTAGGCAACTCAAAATAACCACTGAAACCAAAGCTTATGATAATGAACCAGGCAACATTTATCTTTTCTAATGCTTGCAGAAGAATGCCAAAGGGATCTTGATAATCCTGAAGCACTAACTTGTTTGGAGATCCAGCTGCAAAAATATAAGTACTCCCTTCATTCTGATATGAAAGAACAGTGGGTTGCTGATTGATAGGAAGGCACAGAGAAGTATAAGTTTCTGCCATATGAGTGTTGGCTGTAAATTCCTTGACCGTGAGAAATTTTGACATATTGTCTCTCTCAAGCTTATATTCCTCAATTTTATGGTCTAGGTCATTCTTAAACAGAAAACAATCTTCAAGATCATCAAACATGACAGCCTTATCATCTTTGTGAAGGAAAATATTATCTGTTTTCTGATCTATAAAACTAATTACAAGACTGTCATCATTTTCAAAAGAGGAAGAAGTTTCACCAACACTTTCGTGACCATGTGTGCACTGCAAATCTGCTTTAGCTTGGGTTGTAGCATGACCTTTCAAAAGCTGATCTATCTCCTCTTCAGACAAAGGAGATAAGACTTTCTGTTTCCCTTTGCTCAAACAAGTCTTGTCTTCTTGAAATAACATTTCAAAACATGAAAAATCTGAATGACAGTCCTGATCTTCTGAAACTTGGAAACATTGTTGATCATCTTCATATGACATGGCAATCAAACTATCCAAATTATGATTGAAAGAAGAGTTTTCACTTACTTGAACAAAGATCTCATCTTGCTGTTCACGAGCTGGCTGAATTACCTCCTCATGCAGGCTCTGTTCTGATGGCATAAGGACATTTGGATCAAGAACTTTGTCCATGATCTCAACAACAAAACTCTCCTTTTCAGGATTCGTCACAAGGTATTCTTGGTCACCATGATCTGAATTTTGATCTGAAATAGCTGAGTTGACTGCATTACATTCTAAAATTGAATCTTGGCTATCTTGCACGCTGTCTTCTTCTGTAGGCAGATCTGAAACAAGCTCTTCTCTTTCATCAATTACAGCCATATGGCCATTTTCAACCTGCTGATCTTGACGAGTATCCTCTAAGATTTCTAAGTGCTGCTGAAATGGATTCTCATACAAAGCCTCCATGATCTCAACATCCATAAAATTATCATCTTCATAATATTTTTCAAGGCTTTCAATAAAACCATAAGCATGCTGGCAACAGTCTTGAACCAAATTTAATGATGGATAAGATGCTAGATATCTTTCAATGAACATAGCATGAAAATCCTTTAAACAGTAAATACAAGCAGGCGACAAACTTTCATACCATGATTGGGCTTTACCTTCCAGAGTGGCCAAGAATATCTTCATCAAGCAATCTTCAGGAAAATCCACCTTCAATTTGCGAATATGCATATGAAATCTAACTAGATGTAAAGCAGCATCCTTCTTACCATCATCATTAAATGTAGGCAGATTCCTTGACCAATCTACCTTCGGAATTTTATTCGGAAAACCAGGGATGTGATCTCGGCTCAGGGGAGCATATCTTCTTGCAATCCGATCCATCTTGAAAATCTCACAGCTACTGATCTCTCTGCAGTGAAGTCACCATGAAGCATTGATCTCTGGAGTTTTCAGTGAAAGGAGTCGCCAAGTGAATGACTTCAACCTTTCAAGTGTCTGATCGTTGTTCACCATCAACAATAAAATCTGAACTTGATACATGTACTGGGGTAAAATGCAATCGAAGTGTTGTTTTCACAAGCTCACGGAGATTGACTGAAGCAGCGTTTATCTACTAACGCTGATGTAAAACAAGAGCGTTTTCGAAGGCTACCTGGCATGACTTCAGGCTCCGTCTAAGACTTATGAAACAAACACATCAATGAGCAAAGGATTAGTTGTTCTCCCCAGTATGGTCGCCAGTATGTTAGCGCTTGAAATTTCACCTCAGGCTGAGAAAGGTAAACCTCAAGGCTACATCAAACCATTCAGCCTCGTAGCTAGCCCTACGAGGCAGGAGAAGGCTCTCTCCGGTCAATCTCGGTAGATCTTCAATGGGATGAGATGACCAACAAGGTAACACTGATATTAGGCTAGTAAACTGATTTGAAGGTTGATTTTGGGTTTTTGGGTTTTTTGGTGGCAAATTGAGGAATTGCAATTTTGGTTGCGGGGATGGGACACAGTTTCTGCAGGGGGTTCCTTGGGGCGAGGTAGGAGACCGTGTTGATGTCTTTGACTGAAGTGGATGGTTAGGAATGAAATATAAGAAGGCTAAAGAGAGCAAACAATGAATTTGAATTCTCTTTAGACAGTAGAAAACATCGAAATTAAACAAATTTAAAAGCAGAGCATGGCAAGCATGAATTCTTACTTTAACACTTCATTTGTTTAATATGCAGAAGTATAGAAAGGAAATGAATCACATAACAAAGCTTACAATAACATGGAGAAACACACCATCAACACATGAGTCCACAAGAATCCCAAAGATGACTGCAAAACCCTGGTCTTCCTTAGCCAAAAATTGCAGAGATTCAGTGAAAATATACAATGATAGCTTCTCCCTCAAGAGTCCAACCTTCCAACCTCTCAAAATGATTAAGAAAATACATAATATAGGCAAGCCAACCTCTTCCCTTGCCTCTAGGGGTCGAGCTCACTATCCTAGGAGCTGTTTGAACCACTTCTAAACTAAGCACTAGAAAATAGGCAGTCAAAACAACTTGCCTCTAAAAACTTGGAAACCAGTTCATACAGTCAATTTTACCCTTTTACATGAGAAAAACTTCTAGAAGAGTAAAACAAGAGTAAAATTATCCAAAAAGTGCCACAAGTACAGTCAAAAGGACCACCATCGACCTCAGCAAGTCAAACTGGAGCTAAACTGCAAATTCTGGGCTGAACTGGTCAAATCTGGCACAAATTCCTCAACGGGTCGCGCACATCATCCTCAACAAGTCGCGCACTTTGGAGCCCTGTTTGGAGGCCTTCCTGGTGTCAGAATGAGGTGTAGGATAGCTCGTTGGAAAGGTCTCTGAGTCTACTTTCCAACTCAATTGGAATTTTTGGATTTGGAGGTCATTTGCCTAGTCAAAAATCAATTCTCCCAAGACTACTTCTGCAGCTCAAAAAAGGGGCAGAAAGTCAAAATTTGACTGTATTTTGACCTTTTGGAGGCCCAAAACTCCATGAAAACTCAAGGTAATGGATGGGCATATGTAACTTTGCATGAAAAATCTAGAAATGCTGAGTTTTTGCAAAACAGAGCTACGATGACAAAGGGTCTCACCGGGGGTGAGACCCGTTGAGAAGTCAAAACCTGTAAATTTCCCAAAAATACCAAAATTATCCAAAATTCTCCAAAATTTATGGGATTTGTGCTGTAGATGTTGCTAGTGAGTGCCATGATCCTTGAGGGATGCCTCAGCCAAGATACAGAGTGGATTTGGCCTTTTTCTCCATTTTAGTGCCTCGGTCAACCTCCTTTGAAAAACTTTCATTTTAGCCTTGCAGACATGCATCCTTGCCCAATAACCTATGATGACCGCCCTTTCCACCCTTATGAGGCCTCCTCTGTACCTCAACCTCTGTAGATGATGAATGGTCATCACTTTGCTCATAAGTTTGGTTTCTGACATGGTTTAGGAGCAAAGTGGACAAATTGAACTGCTGTCTCTGCCTGCAAAAAGCGCTGAACTCTATGCTGTTTCAAGGGGACAAGGACATGAGGGAAATGTTAGGGGAGGGACCTTTGTACAAGGAATTGGGAATATATGAATATAACAGGGAATTTAAGGAAAATTTGCAAACAATTATGCATATAGGAATACATATTTATAATCAGGGATATTGGGAAATCATTTGCAAAGATCACTGAATATGGGAAAACATGTATGAAAGTGAACATATGGGAATATGAAAACATGCATTACAGGGGAAGATAGGGAAACATATGCACAAAACCTTTTACATGTTCACCAACAATTTTTAGTGTTTACACCTGCATATGGTGGAGGGAGATTAGGGTTTTGAATGCTTGGGAGAGGGGTAGGGTTTGCATTTGATTTATAAAATAATATGGGAAAAGAGATGAACATATAAGTGTGAGTGAAAGGGAAAGGAGGGAAACAAACCAAAGAGAAAAATAGCTTGAAACAACACAAACCCTAGCACAGTTTGCTCATTAATATTGCAGCCATATAAGTCTTTTCATTTGCATGATTTGAGGTTAAAATCATAGCATGAGGGCTTACATCCATCACCAACCTCCAAAACAATGTGTAAAGAGCTTATCTTGAACAAATTTGATGATTTGGAGGAAGATTGGGCAATTTTTTGAAGTTTACAGCAAGACAGCTCAACGGGTCGCGCACCTTGCCCAACGGGTCGCGCACCTTGCCCAACGGGTCGCGCACCTCTGGCTCAACGGGTCGCGCACCTTGCAGGAGGCTTTTGAAGGCCTTTCCGGTGTCGGAATCGGGCGTAGGATGGCTCGTTGGAAAGGTCTTTGAGTCTAATTTCCAAAACAAGTGGAATTTTTCAATTTGGAGTTGATTTGACCTGTCAAAAATCAAATCTCCCAAGACTGGTCAAAAAGTGCCAAATGAGGCTGCCTGAAAGAAGAGTACTGTTGCAGTCAACTTTTGAATGCCTTCCTCAACCCCAAATTGAGCTCATGATAGCTCATTGGAAAGATCTTTGTGTCTAGTTATCATTCTACCCATAAAACAAATCATTTGGCCAACCCAGCTAGGAGAAAACGTGATTTTCCCAAGGTCACTTCAGAGGTGTCTTTGATTCTCCTGAGACAACAGTATTCTTGACATTTCTCTCAAACAATGACACCTGTGCAAAAATTGAAGGAGGTTTTTCTTCTTTGGCATGTTATGAGAAAACACCTCTCTCACTTTTCCAAAATTCATCTTTTATTGCTCTGGAACATCATTTGAGTGCGACTTGTCCCGATGTGTGAAGCAAGGAATTTTGTCGAAATGGAGCGAGATGAAGGGGATAGGGGGCTTCTAAATTCTTGGGGAAATTTGTGGGAGTGGGGAGGGATGTTAGGAAACAGGGGAAAGTGGAATCTCAGATATTGAGCGAGGGGAAGGGGTCCAAAAGGGCAAAACACAGGCCAAACCTAGAAAATTGCCAGATTGTAGCTAGAAACTAGGGTTTGTGTAAAAATGAGGAATTTGGGGGATCTGAGTGTTGGGAAGTGCTTGATAAGGTACATTAAGGATAGGGGAAGGTGTATGAACATCAGGATATGAGATTTGCCGATGATTTGGCCGCCCAAGAGAAATTGCCTTCAAAACCCTAGGAGAGGGAAATGACCTTGCCTAGGCACAACTGAAGCGTGAATAAGTTGTAAAAAGACTCATTAGACACTGATATGATAATGAAAACCCTATGAATGATGATAGAATCAGCTGAATGATGACATGGACCGACATTTGGGCAAAGCCTAGACCTAATGCCTAGTGACCAAATTTTGCTTGAAGACTCACTGAAATGACAAAATTTGACCTTGACACTCTGAGACCACTTTGTAAGAGCACATTTGATCACTGGAGGAAGGCTGGAAAGACTGACACTAACACCTCCCCCATTTCACGGGCCTCCGTTGGAGCATAGTGCGGGAGATTGCCATAGAAGGTGGGCCGGCCCTTGGGCGCGGGACCCAACCTCCAACCACGACCCCATTCCAATAAACAACATGCCTTAATGAGAATATGGAGCCAACGGAGGTGGGGTGCCCAGGCCGCCCAAGGTGGGCCCAACCCAACCCATTTTAAATAAAAAAGATTTAGTGTGTAAAAAAAAGGAGGAGGCGGGGTTTGACCGCCTGACCTCCTCTATATTAAATGAATCTCAATCCAACAAGCCAATGGATTTCTTATGAAATCCGTCAATACATTTTCTATTTAACACGCAGTTTATGAAAACGTCGAGGCAGAGGAGGCAGGTCACGTAGTTCGAGGTGGAATTTTGCAGAAGGGCCGAATTTCCACTTTGTCAGATTTTGACAAATTTTATATGGTTTTAGCATTTCTCGACACCACGAACACAATGGTGTTGTCCGTTTATCCATCAAAGTTCTGCATTTTTTGGCCATTTTTCAGTATGGAGGTATAAAACTCCTTTTTTTTGTAACTGATGCTTGTACTCTTCTTTCTCATGCCACTTAATGAATGAAGGCCTCCCCATTGATCAAGCAGGGCCAGGAGACGTAGTCCAAGTCGGACGAACTCCATTATCAAGTCTTGTTGTCTTCTTTCATGTTTTATGTGTTTCTCCTCTTCTCTCATGTGCACATTAAATTTCTATGTTAAGCTACAATTTATGCATGTAATTCTTTAATACATCTATAAGCACAAGATCTTGGATCAAGTGGTATCAGAGTAGGTCTTTGTAGATGTGAATTGCATGTTTGTATGCTAACAAGAAACAGGCTCCGAAGAGGGGAAGGGAAACTAAAGTATTTCGATCCTGAAGCGGGGCGTCCACATCGAAGGAGAAACATGGCAGATGAAGAGGCTCACCATGAAGAGGAGCGCAATTTCCGAAAAACCTTCTATATAATGGCAGAAAATGTCGGTCAGTTGCATTCAAGGCTGGAGAAAGCAAAAGAGAGAAATCTAGAAGAACAAGGTTCAATGCATGGAAATGGTGGAGAAGAACCCCCTTCTTCTCCCTCCACGAGTGAAAGTTCTTCTTCCTCTCGTCACCATCATCATAGAAATTCAAGGGATGCATCTAAGAAAACTTTCTTTAAATTAGATGTCAAATTTGATCTTACCATGTTTAACGATGAAAGTAATGCAGAAAAGCTTAATAACTGGATTAGGCAGATTGAAATCTACTGTAGGATTCAATAGATCAAAGAGGACGAGGCAAAGATTCAGCTGGCCTCTCTTCGGCTAAGTAGCACCGCTCTCGTCTGGTGGGACAGCAAATTGTGAAGCAGTAAGAGTGTGGGTAATATTCTTTCCTCATGGCCTAATTTCATTTATGCATTAAAGGAGCAATTCTATCCCTTGGGTTATAAGCAAAAATCCTTAATGGATTGGCAATACTTAAGGCAAGGCAGAGGTTAGGATGTTCAAAGCTTTACAGAGGAATTTAGAAAACAGGCACTTAATTTGGGCATTGCACTTGACTCACCTGAAGTAGTAACTAAGTATATTGGATCATTACATAGTTACCTTAGACATTCATTATTATTGTTTGAACCAACTACTATTGACTTGGCCAGTGTAAAGGCCATCCATCTTGAGAACAGGGGCAAAAATGAAAGAGATGATCATTTCAAGAAACCACCTTTCAAACCTCCAAATGGCAAACCCAAAGTGAAAGGAAAAGGAAAGGAGAAGAGGACGACATCAACCAAGAAAGATGAAGGAGAAAGACCTTATTGCACTCACTGCAAAAAGGAAGGTCATGACGACGATCATTGTTGGAAACTGTACCCAGAAAAGAGACCAAAGAAGTATGGAGGAAAAGGCAAGCAGAAGACAGTGGCAACTGTGCAGCAAGACCTTGGATCCGATTCGGGAGATGAAGCATTGATCACAGCAGCAGGAACAAAAGGTACTCTTACACCTCATGTTAATTCTGAATCACATGAAGGCACTAGTTCAATAGATGAGTCTCTTCCTAATGAACGAAAGAGAATTGAGTTATTTCATATTAGAGTTATCGTAGATCATACGAAAGTGGAAACTCTATTTGATACCATATCCCAAGCAAACTTAATTTCAGAGTCCTTGGTAAAGAAGCTAGGCTTAGAAACCAAACCACATCCAAAACCTTACCCACTTGGATGGATACATGATAAGGCAAAACTAAATGTAACTAAGCAGTGTAAGGTTAAATTTGTGATCGCTTCTAAGTTAGTGGATGAGGTAAAAACTGATGTGATACCATTAGATATTTGTGGCATAGTGTTAGGGAGTCCATATATATGTGATAGAAAGGCAATCTTCTTCCGTCATGAAAACAAATACCAAATCACAAAAGATGGGGTAGAATATATTATAAGGGCTCATCAAACTAAAATCAATGCCAGCCTTGTAAGTGCAGGACAAATGAAGAGGTTGGTGAATTCCAGTAAGGGTTGCATGCTTATGGTTGTAAAGGGAAAAGATGCAGAATTATCCGATGCTTTCTAGGGTTGTGATCATGTGCATAAGAAGGAATTATGTGAATTAATTTGTAACTATGATGAGATGTTTTAGGAACCAAGGGGATTACCTCTGAAGAGGGAAATCCAACATGAGATCCATTTGTAGCATGACGCTCCTTTACCGAATATTGGCATGTACAGGATGTCGACCATTGAGATGGAGGAGATCAAAAAGCAAGTGCGGGAACTATTGAACCAAGGGGTCATTAGACCGAGCACTTCTTCATGCTGCTCACCAATTGTCTTTGTGCCAAAGAAAGATGGCACATGGAGGATGTGCGTGGATTATCGAGCACTAAACAAGATCATGGTGAAAAATCGTTACCCTCTTCCCCGCCTTGATGACTTATTAGATTAGTTAAAGAATGCTATCTATTTCACCAAATTGGATTTGCGTAGTGGTTATCACCAGGTTCGAATTGCAGAGCAGGATGTGTCGAAAATCGCCTTCAAGACCAAACAGGGGTTGTTCGAATGGATGGCGATGCCATTCGGACTTTGCAACGCTCTAGCCAATTTCATGAGGGTCATGAATGATCTCTTTAGGCATTTTATTGATGAATTTGTTCTTGTATATCTAGATGATATTCTTATCTTTAGTGAAAGTTGGAATGAACATGTATGCCATGTGAAGAAAGTGCTTGATGTATTGAAAAAAGAAAAACTCTATGTAAAATTGTCAAAGTGTGAGTTTGGGAAAACCTCTTTGGTTTACCTAGGTCATATTGTTGGTCATGGTCAGCTAAAAATTGATCCTTCTAAAGTTGAAGCAATTTTAAATTGGCCTAAGCCTACTAGTGTAACCGAGGTTCGCAGCTTTTTGGGTGCAATACAGTATTGGAGGAGATTTATTGCCAATTTCTCTATTATTGCAGCACCTTTACACACATTGACAAGTGTAAAGCAAGTCTTTCAATGGGGAGGAAAGCAACAAAATTCCTTCGAAACATTGAAAGAAAAGATCAGCACCGCATCGGTCTTGGCCTTACCAGATCTCCAACATCCATTCGAGATCAAGACAGATGCCAACGAATATGCCATGAGAGCTATACTGGTGCAGCAAAAGAAGCCGATATGTTACCATTCAGAGAAGTTCTCTCAGGTTGTGATAAACTATCCCACATATGACAAGGAGTTATATGCCTTGGTCCAGAGTGTGAAAAAGTGGAAACACTACCTGATTGGAAAGGAGACCATCATCCATATGGATCATCAGCCCTTGCAGTATCTTCAGTCACAAACCAAGTTGCAGCAATCTCATCATTTCAGGTGGATGGGTTTTCTTCAATAGTTTCATCTGGTAATAAAGTATAAGAAGGGCACTAGCAACAAAGTGGCCGATATGCTATCTCGCCCTCCTATTTCTGCTTCTATTATTTTTCATAATGCTTCGTTATCTTTTGAAAGTTATGCTGAACAATATGCTAACGATGATGACTTTAAGGAGATTTATGAAAAACTAACCCATGGTTCACAGGTGGACAACTATCACTTGCAGGGGAAACTGTTGTATCACCTTGGTAAATTGTGCATACCCACAGGAGAAAGGGTACATGTAATCCAGGAGGCCCACACCTCCCTTGTGTTTGGTCATTTTGGTGTTGAAAAAACTTTGTGTCATGTACAAAGATTTTGTTTTTGGCCTCATATGAAGAACATTGTGACTTGCTATGTAAAGGGATGTGTGATGTGTTCTATTTCAAAGCCCTCTAATAGAAAACTCGGGCTCTACACACCACTCCCTATTCTGAGTCGTCCATGGGAAAGTGTGTCGATGGATTTTGTAGGAGGTTTGCCTTTGTCTAGGAAAAGTCACGATTATTTGTATGTCGTCATTGACCGCTTTAGTAAGATGTGTATTTTAATGCCTTGTAAAAACCAGATCACTGCAGAGCAGATTGCTTATCTTTTCTTTCAGCATGTTTGGGTCCATTTTCGGTTGCCCATATCAATTGTGTCAGATCAGGACTCTCTCTTTCTCGGAGAGTTTTGGACCAACTTGTGGAAGATGATGGACACCAAGTTGAAAAGAAGCATGACATTTCATCCACAGACTGACGAACATACAAAGATTGTAAACCGCACTGTAGTAAACTTGTTACGAGGCTATTGTGGGAAACATCCTAAGTTGTGGGATGAGCATCTTCCATATGTGAAACATTCCTACAATTGAGCAGTGCACTCATCTACACATTTTTCACCATTTGAGACATGTTTTGGCTACTTACCAAAAGATCCTTTTGATATGGTTTTTGGAAGGGAAGGTGACTCCAGTGGACGTGATGACAAGGAAAAAGCGCAGCAGTTCATTCAACGGATCTAGTTGATTCACCAAGCAATACAGGAGCAGTTGGAGAAAAGTCAAGCCCGATACAAGGCTCGACATGACAACACTGGGTTGACCATCAATTTCAAGTGGGCGAAAAAGTGTGGTTCCTTATAAGTAAGGACAAGATGAAGGGAGAAGGGAAGAAGTTGCAACCAATTCGGTATGGTCCATTCACCATCTTAGAGAAGATTGGAAACAATGCCTTCTGTCTCGATTTTCCGATATATATGCATATGTACTCCATAGTGAATGTGGAAAACTTAAAGCTGTATGAACCACCATTGATTATGGACACCGAAGAGGTGGGCACAATTCCTACATTTGATGAATTTGCACTAGAGTATCTCGATGAGTTACCTGAGAACATCATCCTTGATAGAAGGACCAGGACTTCACGATGGGGAGATGTGGAATACCTTCGAGTTGGTTTCAAGGGGATGCAGCCTAGCAAGGCAAAATGGCTGGAAAAAGAAAGAGTGAGGGAACAATTCCCTCACTTGCCAGTTGACTGATAAAGCTTTTGGCGGTCCGAAAGCTCCTCAATGGGGAGGATCATTCCAAGTGGATCTCCAGACACCAGTGGCATGGAAAAGGCTCA
Organism: Pinus tabuliformis; assembly: GCA_031772625.1. Lineage (NCBI taxonomy): Eukaryota > Viridiplantae > Streptophyta > Pinopsida > Pinales > Pinaceae > Pinus > Pinus tabuliformis. The sequence continues at coordinate 391,724,544 of CM062811.1, forward strand.
AAATTCAAAGTGGCGGAAAGATGATTAACTTGACATCATATTGAAGTTCTCGTCGCCCTAATTCCAACGGTGTGAACAACACTCCAATCCGAGTCCGGATGAGGAAGATAGAGGCAGTCAAAGTTGGGTTGACTTTTTGCTTACTAGGTAGGATTAACAAGGACATAATTTGAACTTTTCCAGCAGACAAAATCCGGCCAGATTCCGGGAAAAATTGTTGCCTACTTAAAATGACTCCTTCAGCCTAACATCGAGATTTTTAACAAATGACAATATTGTTATATAACAAAAAAAATAAATATAATAAAAAGGGTGGCAGGCCACCAACCCCGCCACCCTAACCCAACCAAAATATTTATTTATGGAGGGGCGGGCCATGACCGCCGACCCCTCCCCCATTCCATGGGCCTCCTTTGGAGCATAGTGTGGGTCGTTGCCACAGAAAATGGGCCGGCCCTTGGACGCAAGACCCAACCTCCAACCACGATCCCATTCCAATAAACAACATGCCTTAATGAGAATACGGAGCCGATGAAGGTGGGGTGAGCAGGCCGCCCAACGCGGGCCCACCCTGACCCATTTTAAATAAAAAATATTTAGTGTGTAAAAAAAGGAGGAGGTGGGGTTTGACCGCCCGACCTCCTCCGTATTAAACAATTCTCAAACCAACAACCCAACGGATTTCTTGTGAAATCCATCAACGCATTTTCTATTTAACACGTAGTTTATCAACGCGTCGAGGTAGATGAGGCAGTGCATGTAGTTCGAGGTAGAATTTTGCAGGAGGGCCGAGTTTCCACTTTGTCCGATTTTGACAAATTTTACATGGTTTCAGCATTTATTGATGCCATGAACGCAATGGCATTGTCCGTTTCTCCATCAGAGTTCTGCATTTTTCAGTATGGAGGTATAAAACTCCTTTTTTTTGTAAATGATGCTTGTACTCTTCTTTCTCATGCCACTTAATGAATGAAGGCCTCCCCATTGATCGAGTAGGGCCCGGAGACATAGTCCAAGTCGGACGAACTCCATTATCAAGTCTTGTTGTCTTATTTCATGTTTTATGTGTTTCTCCTCTTCTCTCATGTGCACATTAAATTTCTATGTTAAGCTACAATTTATGCATGTAATTCTTTAATACATCTATAAGCAAAAGATCTTGGATCAACTACAGATGAACTTGTTCACATATCATATCTCAAGGGATTCTAATGTCCTTGATGAATTCAACTATAATTGGAAACCAACTACTATGCCTGCATCTGATCAACCCTCTTCCATGTAGCTTCCTCAGCCTCAAAGTGATTCCATGCACTTTAACTCACTCTATCGCTTGATCCTGGAGCATGAGCTTATTCCGCTGCAAGATTCATTGAGGCTTTGACTGGAACTTTCCCTCTGTTTCCACCTTCCATGTCGATAATGGATGCCTGATGATTTGCTTTCCTATTATCAACTGTTGCATAAGTCTGGGGAATACTCTGACCTACATCTCCAACTCCTTGAGCCTCCTAATCACTGTAGATCTGAGGCATATTACACTTCCATTGCACCACTCTAATACAAGGGGCAATCCTTCCTACAATGATCTCCACCACAGGTTCAACACCGCAATGGTTCTCTGCCATTTCCTTTATTATGTTTCTCTCGAAGTTGAGACCCATGTCCTATCTCAGCTGCATTCAACTTCTTATGAGGTGCCACATTTTCCTTATCACCTACATCTTGAGATATTCCTTGCTTCTCGAGCCCTTTTCGTTTAGCCTTCTCATCCCATGTAGTCACACATGAACTCAGGCTTGCGCTTTGACTGCTCATAACAATGCTTCAACTTCCCGAAGAGTCTTTCAAACTCATCCCAAGTCAGCTCCTCTTCTCTAATGTTTCCGACATGATTAACATCTTACCACCAAATATTTCCGTTTCCCTTGAGACTGAAGGTTGCTATCTTACCTTTCATATTCTCAAAGTAATCATGCAACCTGAATAATTTCCTCATTCCAAGTAGCCATGCTTCTGTATCTTTTGATTTCTTCATTTCTCCATCAAATGCAAGAGGCTTGGCTTTCTTGAACTCTTCTAGAAAGTATTGCTCCTCACTCCTCCTATAAAGATGTTGGTGGTGATGGCAATGATGTCTCTCAAAACTGATGCTAGAATAAAATCCATGAGTACTAGCCCTCTTGTCTGGTGTATCTAAGTATTTTCCACTCTTGACTGTATCATCTCTATCCATCCTATACCTTTTCTGAGACCTGCTTCCATCTGCACCATTAGTATTTTCTTCGTGTCCATGATTGATCCCCAACTATCCCTGTTTCTACAATTCTAAAAGGCCCTAGAGGATGACTTCATTAACCTCAACTTTCTTTTCTTGAGCTCTAGCAAGCTTTTCTTGTTCCTTAATGAACCACTCATTGTCTGCCTTGCAACTCACAATTTTTTCCTTTAAACTTCTCAATGTGTCTGCCAAACTAGGAGATTGTACTTCTCCCTGTTGCTCAACTGATGTCTCCCATCCTGCCAATGTCTCTTTAGGCCTATATGGAGAGTCATATGAATTGTACTTAACTATTCTTCTCTTCATCTCTTGGCCTTCTATTTCCTACAATTTTCACTATTAGCTAAATAAAATAATAATAAAAATCACCCCTCAAGGTATCTTAGTGATCTAGGTGGATCTCCAAACACTAGTGGCATGGAAAAGGCTCAAAATTCAAAGTGGCCGAAAGACAATTAACTTGACATCAGATCGAAGTGCTCATCGCCCTGATTCCAACAGTGCGAACGACACTCCAATCCGAGTCTGGATGAAGGAGATAGAGGTAGTCAAAGTTTGGTTGACTTTTGCTAACTGGGCAGGATTAATGGAGACACAATTTGGAATTTTTTCGGCGCATGGAATCCGGCCACATTCCAAGCTAAATTGTCGCCTGGTTAAAATGACTTCTTCGGTCAAAATCCAGATTTTTAAAAAATGTCATGTTGTTTTATGTAACAAAAAAATATTATAAAAAAAAAGGTGGTAGGCCACCAACCCCGCCACCCCAATCCTTAGCACATAATGTTATTAGTGGAGGGGCGGGCCACTAACCTCGGCCCCTCCCACGAAACCACCATAACTGAGCGCAGAAGTTTGGGTGGGCCGGCCCTTGGGGCACGGACCCAACCCATGTAAAACAAACAACATGCATTAAAGGTGGGTCGGCCCTTGGGGCGCGGACCCAACCTTCACCCTTCGACTATTAATGAAGACACAACGCCGTAAGGAGAGGGGATAGGGGAGGTGGGCGAGCCCAGCTTGACCTCCCTTCCCATTTTAAGTTTTTGTTATGTAAAAAAAGGGAGGAGGCAGGGTTTGACCGCTCAACCTCCTCCACAATATTTGGATCCATAACCACTGTGCCACAACTGATTTGTTGTGAAGTCCGCTACCATATTTTTTTATTTAAATGCATTTCATCAGTGCACCCAGGCAGAGGAGGAGAGCGCACATAGTTTGAGACAGTTATTTTGCAGGTGGACCAGATTTTCACTTCGTCAGATTTTGACAAATTTTATATGGTTTCAGCATTTCTCGATGCCGCGAATGCAATGGTGCTGTCCGTTTCTCCAACAGAGTTTTGCATTTTTTGGCCATTTTTCAGTATGGAGGTATAAGACTCCTTTTTTATAACTGATGCGTGTACTCTTGTTTCTCATGCCACTTAATGAATGAAGGCCTCCCCATTTATCGAGCAGGGCCCGTAGACGTAGTCCAAGTCGGGTGAACTTTGTTATCAAGTTTCTTGTCTTCTTTCATGCTTTATGTGTTTCTCCTCTTCTCTCATGTGCACATTAAATTTCTATGTTTAAGCTACAATTTATGCATGTAATTCTTTAATACATCTATAAGCAAAAGATCTTGGATCAAGTGGTATTAGAGCAGGTCTTTGTAGATGTGAATTGCATGTTTGTATGCTAACAAGAAATAGGCTCCAAAGAGGTGAAGGGAAACTAAAGTCTTCGATCCCTAAGTGGGGTGTGCACATCGAAGGAGAAACATGGCAGATGAAGAGGCTCGTCATGAAGAGGAGCGCAATTTCTGAAAAACCTTCTATACAATGGCAAAAAATGTCGGTTAGTGGCTTTCAAGGGTAGAGAAAACAGAAGAGAGAAATCTAGAAGAACAAGGTTTAGTGCATGGAAATGGTGGAGAAGAGCCCCCTCCTTCTCCCTCCACGAGTGAAATTTCTTCTTCCTCTCATCACCATCATCATAGAAATTCAAGCGATGCATCTAAGAAACCTTTCTTTAAATTAGATGTCAAATTTGATCTTCCCATGTTTAACGGTGAAAGTAATGCATAAAATCTTAACAATTGGATTACGCAGATTGAAATCTACTGTAGGATTCAATAGATTGAAGAGGACGAGGCAAAGATTCAGTTGGCTTCTCTTCGGCTGAGTAGCACCACTCTTGTCTGGTGGGAGAGAAAATTGCGAAGCAATAAGAGTGTGGGTAATCTTCTTTCCTCATGGCCTAGTTTCATTTCTGCATTAAAGGAACAATTTTATCCCTTGGATTATAAGAAAAAAGCCTTAATGGATTAGAAATACTTAAGGCAAGGCAGAGGTCAGGATGTTCAAAGATTTACAAAGGAATTTAGAAAACAAGCACTTAATCTGGGCAATGCACATGACTCACCTGAAGTAGTAACTAAGTATATTGGATCATTACATAGTTACCTTAGACATTCATTATTATTGTTTGAACCAACTAATATTGACTCGGCCAGTGTAAAGGCCATCAATCTTGAGAACAAGAGAAAAAATGAAAGAGATGATCATTTCAAGAAACCACCTTTCAAACCTCCAAATGGAAAACCCAAAGTGAAAGGAAAAGGAAAGGAGAAGAGGATGGCATCAACCAAGAAAGATGAAGGAGAAAGACCTTATTGCACTCATTGCAAAAAGGAAGGTTATGATGAGTTCATTGTTGGAAACTGTACCCGGAAAAGAGACCAAAGAGGTATGGAGGAAAAGGCAAGCAGAAGACAATGGCAACTGTGCAACAAGACCTTAGATCCGATTCCAGAGATGAAGCATTGGTCACAGCATCAGGAACAAAATGTACTCTTACACCTCATGTTAATTCTGAATCACATGAAGTCACTACTTAAATAGATGAGTCTCTTCCTAATGAACGAAAGAGAATTGAGCTATTTCATATTAGAGTTATCATAAATCATACAAAAGTGGAAACTCTATTTGATACCGAATCCCAAGCAAACTTAATTTCAGAGTCTGTTAGTGTCAGTCTTTCCAGCCTTCCTCCAGTGATCAAATGTGCTCTTACAAAGGGATTTTGAAGTGTCAAGGTCAAATTTTGTCATTTCAAAGAGTTTTCAAGCAAAATTTGGTCACTAAGCATTATGTCTAGGGTTTGCTTTCACTCTGTTCAAAGTTGCCCAAATGTCAGTCTATGTCATCATTCAGCTGAGTGTATCATCATTCAGAGGGTTGTCATTATCATGTCAGTGTCTAATGAGTCATTTGACACCTTGTTCATGCTTCATGTTGCGCCCAGGCAAGGTCATTTCCCTCTCCTAGGGTTTTGAAGGCAATTTCTCTTGGATGGTCAAATCACCGGAAAAACTTGTTTCCTGATGTTCATACACCTTCCCCTATCCTTAAAGTACCTTATCAAACACTTCCCATCCCTTAGATCCGCCAAATTCCTCATTTTTGCACAAACCCTAGTTTCTAGCTACAACCTGGCAATTTTCTAGGTTTGGCCTGTGTTTTGTCCTTTTCGACCCCTTCCCCTCACTCAATCTCTGAGATTCCACTTTCCCCTGCTTCCTAACATCCCTCCCTACTTCCAAAAATTTCCCCAAGAATTTAGAAGCCCTCTATCCCCTTCATTTCGCTCCATTTCGACAAAATCCCTTGTTTCACACATCGGGACAAGTTGCACTCAAAAGCTGTTTCTGAGCAATCAAAGATGAATTTTGCAAAACTGAGAGAGGTTTTTGTCCAAAACATGCCAAGGAAGAAAAACCTCTTTCACTTTTTACACAGGTGTCATGGTTTGAGAGAAATGTCAAAAATACCGGCGAGAACGAAGGTGCTCCAAGGACGGTTGGCCAAAGCACAAAAACGAAGGAAAACGCCCGATCCACTCCAAACTTTGGCCAAAGCCTCTTTGACTGAGCATGGTACTTGATTGGGGACTCCCAGCCCAAATTTCAAGAAATTTGGAGAAAATTTTGTCATTTGTGAATTTTTTGTGCAATTTACAGGTTTTTCCCGTGGAATGGTCTCACCCCGGGTGAGACCATTTTGGAGGACTGCTCGGAATTTTGAAAACTTGGCATTTTTGGAAAGGGCATGCAAAGAGAAAAATTACCAATACTTGGGAGAAGCCTGATTTTGAGATTTGAGCCTCCAAAAGCTCAAAATACATCAAAAAAATGACTTTCTGCCCACTTTTTGAGTTGCAGAAAGTGACCTTGGGAGAAATGGTTTTTGAGGGGGGAAAACAACTCCAAATTCAGAAATTCCACTTGGGATGGAAAGTAGACAGACCAAGCTTTCCAATGAGCCATCTTGCACCTGATTTGGATCAGTGGAACCCACTCAAAAGTAGCTGCAAAGGGGCGCGACCATTTGAACAGGGGGCGCGACCATTCGAGCCAGCTTTACCAGAATTGACCTTTTTTGTCAAAAAACACTGTTTTGACTATGGTTGACCATTTTTACTTGTAGATGATGGATAAATGTAATATTTTCATGGCACTTTGATAGATTTTATCTCTCTTTACCCTTCTAGAAGCTTCCATGATGTAAAAAGTGAAAAATTAATGCATGGATGAGTTAGCTAAGTAATAGAGGCAAGTTGTTGGACTGCCTATTATCTAGTGCTTAATTTAGAATTAGTTCAAACTGCCCCTAGGAAGCTGAGCTCGACCCCTAGAGGTGGGGAAAGGAGTTAGATGGTCTAGATGGTCTATATTATGCTCTCTCCTTCTCATTTTCATGGTTGGACTCTTGTGGGAGAAGCATTATTGTATATTGTACATCTATTACTGCAATTTAAGGAAAAGGAAGGCCAGGGTTTTGCAGACATCATTGTGGATTCTTGTGGATTGTTGTGTTGATGGTGTGTTCTCTACATGTTCTTGTAAGTTTGTTTATGTATTCCACATCTCTCTTTTGCTTCTAATTGGACAGATGAAGTGGTAAAGTTTGAATTCATGCTTTGACATGCTCAGCTTTTTAGTTTGTTCAATATTTATGTTTTCTACTGTCTAGAGAGGATTCAAAATGGTTGTTTGCCCTCTTTAGCTCCTCCTCTATCATCCTTGATCATCCATCTCAGATTAAGGCATCAGCGCCCACTCCTACCTTGCCCCAAAGATCCCCCTGCAAAAACTGTGCTCAATCCCCGCACCTTGAATTGCACTCCCTCCAATTGCCACCAAAAACCCCAAAAATCATTAAATCAACCCCCCTATCAATTTACTAGCCTAAAATCTTTATTCTTAATTGGTCAGCCTAATCATATTGAAAGATCTATCAAATCTGACCCGAGAGAGCCTTCTCATACCTTGTAGGGCTAGCTACGAGGTGAAATGGTTTGATGTAGCCTTGAAGGTTTACCTTCCTCAGCCTAGGGTGAAATCTCAAGCGCTAACATATTGGCGACCATACTGGGGAGAACATCTAAACCTTTGCTCATTGAACGTGTTATTTCATAAGTCTTAGACGGAGCCTGAAGTTACGCCAGAAGCCTTCGAAAACGCTCTTGTTTTACATCAGCGTTAGTAGATAAACGCTGCTTCAGTCAATCTCCGTGAGCTTGTGAACGTAGCGCTTCATTGACACTTTACCCCAGTACATGTATCAAGTTCAGATCTGATTGTTGATAGTGGACAGCGATCAGACACTTGAAAGGCTGAATCATTCACTTGGCGACTCCTTTCACTGAAGAATCCAGCAACCTATGCTTCATGGTGACTTCACTGCAGAGAGATCAGTAGCTTTGAGCTTTTCAAGATGGATCAGATTGCAAGAAGATATGCTCCCTTGAGCCGAGATCACATCCCTGGTTTTCCAAATAAAATTCCAAAGGTAGATTGGTCAAGGAATTTGCCTACGTTTAATGATGATGGTAAGAAGGATGCTGCTCTACATCTAGTTAGATTTCACATGCATATTCGCAAGTTGAAGGTGGATTTTCCTGAAGATTGCTTAATGAAGATATTCTTGGCCACTCTGGAAGGTAAAGCTCAATCATGGTATGAAAGTTTGCCGCCTGCTTGTATTTACTGTTTAAAAGATTTTCATGCCTTGTTCATTGAAAGATATAAGGGCTCATATCCATCATTAAATTTAGTTCAAGATTGTTGCAAGCATTCCTATAGTTTTATTGAAAGCCTTGAGAAGTTTTATGAAGACGATAATTTCATGGATGAAGAGATCATGGAAGCCCTGTATGAAAAGCCATTTCAGCAACACACCGAAATCTTAGAGGATACTTGCCAAGATCAGCAGGCTGAAGATTTCAATATGGTTGAAAATGAGGAAAGAGCAAACGTTGTTTCAGATCTGCCCACAGAAGACAGCAGCATGCAACCCATCAAAGAAAGCTCTACTGTTGAGATCATAGACAAAGTTGTGGATTCAGATGTTCATGAACAGCAAGGTGAGATCTTTGTGCAAGTAAGTGATGAATCTCCTTTCAATAGCTCAGTACTAAATGATAGTTTGAGTGCCTTGTCATATGAAGATAATTATTGTTTAAGCAAAAGAAACCAAAAGGCATTGTCTCCTTTGTCTGAAGAGGAGATAGATCAGCTTTTGAAAGGTCATGCTACAACTTAAGCTACAGCAGATTCGCAGTGCGCACACAGTCAGGAAAGTGTTGGGGAAACTCCTTCCTCTGTTGAAGAAGATGATTGTCTTGTAGATCAGCAAATAGATAATGTTTTCCTTCACAAAGATGATACTCCGGCTGTCATATCATTTGAAGATGATATACCATATTGTCAGACTACAGAAGATCATAGCATACAAGATTACCTTTCAGATTCCTCATATGTCTCATGTTTTGAAATGTTATTTCAAGAGGAGATTTTCTCACCTACTTGTTCAGAAGCACATGATGAAGGTAGATCAGAATTTGAAGCAAAGGAAACCTTGTTCTTTCAGCAGGAGGTGGCAATGGCAAATCTTCATGTTTTTCAAGATCCAATGGCAGATTTGTTGCAGCCAGCAGTGATAGTGTTTATTGCAGTGTTCAGTGATGAAGGAGATCATGGTCAGCTATGTCTTTGGATGCCCAGTTACCAGTATCTATTGTTGATCATGAGATCTCATAGAAAGAATCAATCAAGAAGGCATCTGCTTGATTGGTTACATTGGCATTATGATATAGTTTGATTTATATTGTCTTGTAAGAAACACAGGTGGTTGTCATCATGATTTCAAATCTTGATGGACTGCTGCCCTTCAAAAAGCTTTGTAAGTTCTTGTTTTAGTTAAGTCAGTCATGAGTCATTTGTGTTTGGTCTGTTGAGTGAGTTTTTCAAGTTATTTCAGTTTGTCATCGAGTCGGTTTGAGTCAAGCTTCAGTTAAGTTTCAGTCAGTTTTCAATCAAGTTTTCATTCAATAAATGTGTCAAAAGTTTTGTGTCAAAGGTGTACATAATGACTCCATCGCCCAATGGTTGAAAGCACTGGTCTGCTCTCCCAGATGTCTAAGGTTCTTGGCACCTCCAAGGAGCTACCATCCCCATTGGAGCCAATGTTAGTGTCAGTCTTTCCAGCCTTCCTCCAGTGATCAAATGTGCTCGTACAAAGTGATTTTGAAGTGTCAAGGTCAAATTTTGTCATTTCAAAGAGTTTTCAAGCAAAATTTGGTCACTAAGCATTAGGTCTAGGGTTTGCTTTCACTCTGTTCAAAGTTGCCCAAATGTCAGTCTATGTCATCATTCAGCTGAGTGTATCATCATTCAGAGGGTTGTCATTATCATGTCAGTGTCTAATGAGTCATTTGACACCTTGTTCATGCTTCATGTTGCGCCCAGGCAAGGTCATTTCCCTCTCCTAGGGTTTTGAAGGCAATTTCTCTTGGATGGTCAAATCACCGGCAAAACTTGTTTCCTGATGTTCATACACCTTCCCCTATCCTTAAAGTACCTTATCAAACACTTCCCATCCCTTAGATCCGCCAAATTCCTCATTTTTGCACAAACCATAGTTTCTAGCTACAACCTGACAATTTTCTAGGTTTGGCCTGTGTTTTGTCCTTTTCGACCCCTTCCCCTCACTCAATCTATGAGATTCCACTTTCCCCTACTTCCTAACATTCCTCCCTACTTCCAAAAATTTCCCCAAGAATTTAGAAGCCCTCTATCCCCTTCATTTCGCTCCATTTCGACAAAATCCCTTGTTTCACACATCGGGACAAGTTTCACTCAAAAGCTGTTTCTGAGCAATCAAAGATGAATTTTGCAAAACTGAGAGAGGTTTTTGTCTAAAACATGCCAAGGAAGAAAAACCTCGTTCACTTTTTACACAGGTGTCATGGTTTGAGAGAAATGTCAAAAATACCGGCGAGAACGAAGGTGCTCCAAGGACGGTTGGCCAAAGCACAAAAACGAAGGAAAACGCCCGATCCACTCCAAACTTTGGCCAAAGCCTCTTTGACTGAGCATGGTACTTGATTGGGGACTCCCAGCCCAAATTTCAAGAAATTTGGAGAAAATTTTGTCATTTGTGAATTTTTTGTGCAATTTACAGGTTTTTCCCGTGGAATGGTCTCACCCGGGTGAGACCATTTTGGAGGACTGCTCGGAATTTTGAAAACTTGGCATTTTTGGAAAGGGCATGCAAAGAGAAAAATTACCAATACTTGGGAGAAGCCTGATTTTGAGATTTGAGCGTCCAAAAGCTCAAAATACATCAAAAAAATGACTTTCTGCCCACTTTTTGAGTTGCAGAAAGTGACCTTGGGAGAAATGGTTTTTGAGGGGGAAAAACAACTCCAAATTCAGAAATTCCACTTGGGATGGAAAGTAGACAGACCAAGCTTTCCAATGAGCCATCTTGCACCTGATTTGGATCAGTGGAACCCACTCAAAAGTAGCTGCAAAGGGGCGCGACCATTTGAACAGGGGGCGCGACCATTCGAGCCAGCTTTACCAGAATTGACCTTTTTTGTCAAAAAACACTGTTTTGACTATGGTTGACCATTTTTACTTGTAGATGATGGATAAATGTAATATTTTCATGGCACTTTGATAGATTTTATCTCTCTTTACCCTTCTAGAAGCTTCCATGATGTAAAAAGTGAAAAATTAATGCATGGATGAGTTAGCTAAGTAATAGAGGCAAGTTGTTGGACTGCCTATTATCTAGTGCTTAATTTAGAATTAGTTCAAACTGCCCCTAGGAAGCTGAGCTCGACCCCTAGAGGTGGGGAAAGGAGTTAGATGGTCTAGATGGTCTATATTATGCTCTCTCCTTCTCATTTTCATGGTTGGACTCTTGTGGGAGAAGCATTATTGTATATTGTACATCTATTACTGCAATCTAAGGAAAAGGAAGGCCAGGGTTTTGCAGACATCATTGTGGATTCTTGTGGATTGTTGTGTTGATGGTGTGTTCTCTACATGTTCTTGTAAGTTTGTTTATGTATTCCACATCTCTCTTTTGCTTCTAATTGGACAGATGAAGTGGTAAAGTTTGAATTCATGCTTTGACATGCTCAACTTTTTAGTTTGTTCAATATTTATGTTTTCTACTGTCTAGAGAGGATTCAAAATGGTTGTTTGCCCTCTTTAGCTCCTCCTCTATCATCCTTGATCATCCATCTCAGATTAAGGCATCAGCGCCCACTCCTACCTTGCCCCAAAGATCCCTCTGCAAAAACTGTGCTCAATCCCCGCACCCTGAATTGCACTCCCTCCAATTGCCACCAAAAACCCCAAAAATCATTAAATCAACCCCCCTATCAATTTACTAGCCTAAAATCTTTATTCTTAATTGGTCAGCCTAATCATATTGAAAGATCTATCAAATCTGACCCGAGAGAGCCTTCTCATACCTCGTAGGGCTAGCTACGAGGTGAAATGGTTTGATGTAGCCTTGAAGGTTTACCTTCCTCAGCCTAGGGTGAAATCTCAAGCGCTAACAGAGTCCTTGGTAAAGAAGCTAGGCTTGGAAACCAAACCACATCCAAAACCTTACCCACTTGGATGGATACATGATGAAGCAAAACTGAATGTAACTAAGCAGTGCAAGGTTAAATTTGTGATCGCTTCTAAGTTAGTGGATGAGGTAAAACTTGATGTGATACCATTGGATATCTGTGGCATGGTGTTAGGGAGTCCATATCTATATGATAGAAATGCAATCTTATTCCGTCATGAAAACAAATACCAAATCACAAAAGATGGGGTAGAATATATTGTAAGGGCTCATGATATTAAAATCAATGCCAACCTTGTAAGTGTAGGACAAATGAAGAGGTTGGTGAATTCCAGTAAGGGTTGCATGCTTATGGTTGTAAGGGGGAAAGATGCCAAATTATCCAATGCTTTCCAGGGTTGTGATCATGTGCATAAAAGGGAATTATGTGAATTAATTTCTAACTATGATTAGATGTTTCAGGAACCAAGGGGATTACCTTCGAAGAGGGAAATCCAACATGAGATCCATTTGCAACATGATGCTCCTTTACCAAATATTGGCATGTACAGGATGTCGACCATTAAGATGAAGGAGATCAAAAATCAGGTGCAGGAACTATTGAACCAAAGTGTCATCAGACCAAGCACTTCTCCATGCGGCTCACCGATTGTCTTAGTGCCGAAGAAAGATGGCACATGGAGGATGTGCATGGATTACCGAGCACTAAACAAAATCACAGTGAAAAATCGTTACCCTTTTCCTCGCAGTGATGACTTACTAGATCAATTAAAGAATGCTATCTATTTCACTAAAGTGGATTTGCGTAGTAGTTATCACCAGGTCCGAATTGCAGAGTAGGATGTGTGGAAAACCGCCTTCAAGACCAAAAAGGGTTGTTCGAATGGATGGTGATGCCATTCGGACTTTGCAACACTCCAACCACTTTCATGAGGGTCATGAATGATCTCTTTAGGACTTTCATTAATGAATTTGTTCTTGTATATCTAGATGATATTCTTATCTTTAGTAAAAGTTGGAATGAACATGTATGCCATGTGAAGAAAGTGCTTGATGTATTGAAAAAAGAAAAACTCTATGTAAAATTGTCAAAGTGTGAGTTTGGGAAAACCTCTTTGGTTTACCTAGGTCATATTGTTGGTCATGGTCAGTTAAAAATTGATCGTTTTAAAGTTGAAGCAATTGTAAATTGGCCTAAGCCTACTAGTGTAACCAAGGTTCATAGCTTTTTGGGTGCAGTACAATATTGCAGGATATTTATTGCCAATTTCTCTATTATTGTAGCACCTTTACACGCATTGACAAGTGTGAAGCAAGTCTTTCAATAGGGAGGAAAGTAGTAGAAGTCCTTCGAAACATTGAAAGAAAAGATTAGCACCGCACCGATCTTGGCCTTACTAGATCTCCAACATCCATTCAAGATCGAGACAGACGCCAACAGATATGCCATGGGAGCTGTACTGATGCAACAAAAGAAGCTGATATGTTACCATTCAGAGAAGTTCTCTCAGGATGTGATAAACTATCCCACTTATGACGAGGAATTATATGCCTTGGTCCAGAGTGTGAAAAAGTGGAAACACTACCTGATCAACAAGGGTACCATCGTCCATACGGATCATCAACCGTTGTAGTATCTTCAGTCACAAACCAAGTTGCAACAATCTCGTCATTTCAGGTGGATGGGTTTTCTTCAACAGTTTCATCTGGTAATAAAGCATAAGAAGGGCACTAGCAACAAAGTGGCCGATATGCTATCTCGCCCTCCTATTTCTGCTTCTGTTATTTTGCATAATGCTTCGTGACCTTTTGAAAGTTATGCTGGACAATATGCTAACGATGATGACTTTAAGGAGATTTATGCAAAACTAACCCATGGTTCACAGGTGGAAAACTATCACTTGCAGGGGAAACTGTTGTATGACCTTGGCAAATTGTGCATACCCATAGGAGAAAGGGTACATGTAATCCGGGAGGCGCACACCTCCCTTGTGTCTGGTCATTTTGGTGTTGAAAAAACTTTGTGTCATGTACAAAAATTTTGTTTTTGGACTCATATGAAGAACATTGTGACTTGTTATGTAAAGGGATGTGTGATGTGTTCTGTTTCAAAGCCCTCTAATAGAAAACTCGGGCTCTACACACCACTCCCTATTCCGAGTCATCCATGGGAAAGTGTGTCGATGGATTTTGTAGGAGGTTTGCCTTTGTCTAGGAAAAGTCACGACTATTTGTATGTCGTCGTTGACTGTTTTAGTAAGATGTGTATTTTAATGCCTTGTAAAAAGAAGATCACTGCAAAGTAGACTGGTTATCTTTTCTTTCAGCATGTTTGGGTCCATTTTGGGTTGCCCACATCGATTGTGTCAGATCGGGACTCTTGCTTTCTCAGAGAGTTTTGGACTAGTTTGTGGAAGATGATGGACCAAGTTGAAAAGAAGCACGACATTTCATCCACAGATTGACAGACAGACAGAGGTTGTAAACTGCACCGTGGTACGCTTGTTGCGAGGCTATTGTGGGAGACATCCTAAGTTGTGGGATGAGCATCTTCCATATGTGCAACATTCCTACAACCGAGCAGTGCACTCATCTACGTATCATTCACCAGTTGAGATATGTTTTGGCTACCTGCCAAAAGACCCTTTTGATATGGTCTTTGGAAGGGAAGATGGCTCCAGTGGACGTGATGACAGGGACACAGTGCAGTAGTTCGTTCAATGGATCCAGTTGATTCACCAAGTAGTACAGGAGCAGTTGGAAAAAATTCAAGCCCGGTACAAGGCTTGACATGACAAACACTGAGTCGACCATCAATTTCAAGTGGACGAAGTGTGGTTCCATATCAGCAAGGATAGGATGAAGGGAGAAGGGAAGAAGTTGCGACCAATCCGGTATGGTCCATTCACCATCTTGCAGAAGATTGGAAACAATGCCTTTTGTCTCGATTTGCCGATATATATGCAAATGTACTTTGCAGTGAACGTGGAAAAATTAAAGCTATATGAGCTACCATTGATTATGGACACCATGAGCCACCATTGATTATGGACACCAAAGAGGTGGGCACAGTTCCTACAGTTGATGACTTTACACCAGAGTACCTCGATGAGTTACTTGAAGATATCATCCTTGACAAAAGAACCAGAACTTCATGACGAGGAGATGTGGAATACCTTCGAGTTGGTTTCAAGCGGATGCACCCTAGCAAGGCAAAATGGCTAGAAAAAGAAACAGTGAGGGAAAAATTCCCTCACTTGCTAATTCATTATAAAGCTTTTGGCGGTCCAAAAGCTCGTCAAAGGGCAGGATTGATCCAGGTGGATCTCTAAACCCCAGTGGCATGGAAAAGGCTCAAAATTTGAAGTGGTGGAAAGACGATTAACTTGACATCAGATTGAAGTGCTCGTCGCCTTGATTCCAACGGTGTGAATGAAACTCCAATCCGAGTCCGGATGAAGGAGATAGAGGTAGTCAAAGTTCGGTTGACTCTTGCTGACTGGGCAGGATTAATGGAGACACAATTTATAATTTTTCCAAGGGACGAAATTTGGCCAACTTCGACTAGATTCTGGGCGAAATTGTCGCCTGGTTAAAATGACTCCTTTGGTCAAAATCTGGATTTTTCAAAAATGTCATGTTGTTATATGTAACAAAAAAATATTAAAAAAAAGGGGTGGCGGCCACACCCATAGAACCACCGTAACTGAGCGCAGAAGTTTGGGTTGGCCAGCCCTTGGGGCGTGAACCCAACCTTCACTCTCCGACTATTAATGAAGACAACACCGTAAGGAGAGGGGACAAGTGAGGTGGGTGGGCCCAACCCGACCTCCCTTCCCATTTTAAGTTTTTGTTATGTTAAAAAAGGCAGGAGGCGGGGTTTGACCGCCCGACCCCCTCCACAATATTTGGATCCATAACCACTGCGCCACAATTGATTTTTTGTGAAGTCTGCCACCATATTTTTTATTTAAACATAGTTCATCAGTGCGCCCAGGCAGAGGAGGAGAGCGCATGTAGTCTGAGGCAGTGATTTTGTAGGTGGACTAGATTTTCACTTTGTCAGATTTTGACAAATTTTATATGGTTTCAGCATTTCTCGATGCCATGAATGCAATGGTGTTGCCCATTTCTCCAACAGAGTTCTGCATTTTTCAGCCATTTTTAAATATGGATGTATAAGACTCCTTTTTTTCACTGATGCTTATACTCTTGTTTCTCATGCCACTTAATGAATGAAGGCCTCCCCATTGATTGAGCAGGGCCCGGAGTTGTAGTCCAAGTCGGACGAACTCCATTATCAAGTTTCTTGTCTTCTGTTATAGATCTGATCCAAAAATATAAGACAATGCAAATAAACCTAGAAATAATATTAAATGATTCTTTATTGATCAAACCCTTAAGGTAGGGCAACACCATACATTCACTCCTTTAGGAAGGAGAACACTCCATAAGCCATATGCCTGTTCATACAATAATCCTTCACAATATTCCTTGACATCTCTCCATGTGGAGTCTCTAGCCTCTATATAGGCCTCATACATACAATACCATGGATCATTACCATGGTTCCCTCATACCATCGAACTAATACCATGGGCCCATTACATTATTACTAACTACTTGTGGTCCCTTACATGATATGGGTTAACCACCTTATTTATTACTATGGCCCATCCCATTATTACATTATTACCTTGGGTACTTCCCTTTGTACCCCATATTATCCCCCCTAGGTATATAACATTCCACCCCCCTTAGCATGTTTCGTCCCCAAAACATGGGAAGAACACAAATAATAAGATCTACTCAAAATAGTAGTCCACTGGTACCATGCACGTGCATCTATCCATCCAAGAGAAAGGTGAACCCTCTGTCTCGCTGGTGCCTCGCTCGCTTGAGATGGAAGTTGAATGTGGTAGCTCTTTTGTGTTGATGTGTAGTAGGTGGATCTTCACTCCTCTCTATCTGTCCTGTGGGGGTTGTTGTCCTTGTGGCTAATTGGTTGCTAGCTTGATGGTTGTCTTATGGGGTGATGTGGGTGATGATATATTGAAGTTTTAACCCACGGTGTCTTTTTCTTTAATTCACCCCTTACTGGAGCCTAACTGTTATCTAGTGCATGTTGTGGTGTCTTATCTTTCAATATTACTTCAACCACTGAGCCCTCCTCTGATGTATCAGCACCTGTAACCTTTTCTGCTTCAGCCTCTGTTTGTGTTTGATTGTCGATCATCACTGGCTCATCATCTAATATGTCAGACCCTGTAACATCTTCTGCTTCAGTCTCCTTGGACTCTACCTATTTATTAATGGAAATATCCTGTAATGTAATTTTCTTCTTTTTATACCAGAGCTTCAGGAATTTCTTCTGTACATTAATATTGATAGTACCCACTAATTCCATCCAAGGGTATCCCAAAACAACATCCATGTTATCCATATATGAAGCATAAAAATCACCATGCAACACATACTTATCCATAGAAAGCTTCAAATCCTTATAAATTTGAACATCCTCATCATCAACCTGTGTATTTTCAATTTGTTTTGTTGGAACTTGAAATTTTTTTGCCAAATTAACATTGATGAAATTATGCTTGCAACTAGGATTTATAGAAACAATGATCTTCTCTTTCTGAATCAATCCATGAACCTGCAATAAGGAGATACCAACAGAAAATAACCCTTTAGGTTCCTTGGTTTCCTTCTTTTTTATAAAAATAAAATCTTTGCTAGGCTGTATGTCTGTCTGTGTGAGCTTATCCACAAGATTAGTTTTACAGTCAAAGTGGTCCATAATAGCTTTTGTGAATATGTCCTAGGTCAAGGGCCTTCGATAGCAATGTTGATGCCTTTGCCACCATTGCCATATTTCCTTGTTTAAGTAAATTTTTCCCATTCTCAGCCGAGTCTCATCATCCATGATGTAATTCAAACCAAAACATTTCTCCATTTGTGCTAGCCATTTGGCTGGATGAGAGCCATCAAATTTATACAAGTCCCTCAAATTCTGATGTAGGCCCGCCATCACAAAAAAAAATTGGCGAAAATTTGAAATAGTCACAGTTTAGTCAATATTGCTCAGAATCCCTATTATGACCTGTTTTCAGAAATGGAACAATCATTTTGCATTTGCCCATGTGTTAGAAATCCTGGCCCAGGCACTAGAATTTCATATCTGTGCTGCTACTCTCCCGCCATCACCAAAATTTCTCAAAAAAGAGCTGATTTTAAATCAACGATATCTCCCTCATCCGGACTCCTATTTGACTGATTTTTTTTTTTTGAAATTGAGTATTTTTTCACAAAGACTCCAGATCTGCAATTAGATTTTTCAGATCTTGCACCAAGACATTCAGATCTGCGCCGCAAATTCGTTGCCCCGAAAAATTGTCTGCAACCCCACTGATTTTTAAATTAGCGATATCTCCTTCATCCGAATTCCGATTCGACCGATTTTTTTGTTTGAAATCGGGTATTTTTTCACATAGAATCCATATCTGCAATTAGATTTTGCAGATCTTGCACCAAAACATACATATATGATCTGAAAACTCGTCGCCCCTAAAATCCTGCAAAAAATAAAAAAAAATTCTCCACTGTTTGCCCAAGAAAGTGCTCTGATACCACTTGTTATAGATCTGATCCAAAAATATAAGACAATGCAAATAAATCCAAAATAATATGAAATGATTCTTTATTGATCAAACCCTTAAGGTAGGGCAACACCATACATTCACTCCTTAAGGAAGGAGAACACTCCACAAGCCATATGCCTATTCATACAATAATCCTTCACAATATTCCTTGACATCTCTCCATGTGGAGTCTCTAGCCTCTATATAGGCCTCATACATACAATACCATGGATCATTACCATGGTTCCCTCATACCATCGAACTAATACCATGGGCCCATTATATTAACCCAAAAATATTATAGATCTGATATGAAAATATAAGACAATGCAAATAAACCCAGAAATAATATGAAATGATTCTTTATTGATCAAACCCTTAAGGTAGGGAAACACCATACATTCAATCCTTAAGGAAGGAGAACACTCCACAAGCCATATGCCTGTTCATATAATAATCATTCACAATATTCGTTGACATCTCTCCATGTGGAGTCTCTAGCCTCTATATAGGCCTCATACATACAATACCATGGATCATTACCATGGTTCCCTCATACCATTGAACTAATACCATGGGCCCATTACATTATTACTAACTACTTGTGGTCCCTTACATGATATGGGTTAACCACCTTATTTATTACTATGGCCCATCCCATTATTACATTATTACCTTGGGTACCTCCCTTTGTACCCGATATTATCCCCCTAGGTATATAACATCTTCTTTCATGCTTTATGTGTTTCTCCTCTTCTCTCATGTGCACATTAAATTTCTATGTTTAAGCTACAATTTATGCATGTAATTCTTTAATACATCTATAAGCAAAAGATCTTGGATCACTTAGGGGAGGCTATTGCATCTATACAAGCCAATCCAGATTAGCATGATACAACATCACAAGCATATCAACTCATACATGGATATCATAACCATAACAATAGGTAGCTCACATGCATGCATGATAAACATATAAACAACTGACATGCATGCATAACAAATTGCATTTACCCCAAGGTCTAGTGTTGTAACTTAGGTCTGATACTGCAACCACCCCATCCCACATTTACACGCTTTTACAAGCTCTCAAGGTAAACATGATCTGAGAGTTCCTACGAAATGACCTAAATTCCAAGTTCCAGTTATTGAAGCGAGGTATACTACCTGGAAAGTTATTAAAACCTCTGAGGGACACCCGATCACCTAGGTGTCAGACAACAACCACTGTCGATCAGACCTTGAGTTGTAACTTCTTTTTAACTGAGCTCACAACCCAGCCGCATGCATAAGCCATTGTAATTGTGGTTGGAAAGCTCCAACCACACACACAAGCCTCCCTCTTTGCAGTTACAACTAAAATTTCTCAGCTCCATGCCTACGACCATGAAATCAATGCCACATTTTTAGGGCTAGCCTACAGGACAATGCCCAGAACAACCCAAAACTTTCCAGAATGATGTCTAGGGCGATGACACGATTTTTTGATAACTACTAAGGCTAGAAATTGCTCAAAAGTTTCCAAACACATGAGAACATTTCGTCAAACACATGGTAAACATAGTAACTACAGGTCATGAATGCATATATTTTCAATGTCTCCTTAACTTCATCAATGAATCATCAAGAAGGCTCAATGCCCTCTCAAACTAGTTGCAACCAAACTTATTAGCCCATGCATTCACATAACCATTCAATAACTCATCAAATCATGAATAGGATTCATAACAAGAGCACATAATTTAACTAGGCCTATAACCATTATATAACTAGAATGAATCCATGACAAATTATTCATAAAATCAACACAATAACTAGTGCACACGCTTCTTGATCACAATAAGAAAATAACTCATATTAGCATATGCGATTTCCAGTCAAGTCAGGTACTTCCATGTACCACTCGGCTTGTTGTTGCCGCGATAGTGACCCTCTAAATTTTTTGCCTAAGTTGATTTTGGATCATACATGAAATGTTATTTCAAGCCCCTTAGTGTCATCACGTTGTTTGATTTGTTGTTTGTAATTTTTATCCAAGATTCGCATCCTCCTAGGTCAATGTTCCCTAAGTGTCATCACCTACTGCTTAGAAGCGCTTGTGTTACCTTGTCCATGGTTAGGTGATCTCATAACTTTTCTTGACTTAGAAACTAGCCTTCATCACCATGCACACTCACCAAAAGCACATACAAGCAAACAAAAGGCAAGAAAAGTGCCCTTTAAGGAAAAAGTGCACTTCAAGTTGACAAAGACTTGCTCTTGTGTTGAGCGCACTCCTTCGGGCTGAAGAAGTGTGCCCTCCTTGAGCGCACTCCTTCATGCTTAGCAAGTGCGCCCTCCTTGAGTGCATTCCTTCAGCAATAAGACTTGCACCCTTTTAGAATGCATGCATAAGCTTCCTTGCTGCATGTGGGAGCACTCTCAAAAAATAGGAGACTGCTTAACTTCCATTGAATAACTAAGTTTCTCTTCGATAAGTGGTGAGCATGCATGAGACTAATTTTCATGTAATCTCTTTTAAATTAACTCAATTAATCATTCATTCTCACAATCATTATTGGGTGCACATCTTTGGATCAAGAAACTCTTCGTCGATCTGTTTTCCAAGTAAGTTGTATGTAAAATCTACTGATTGCCTTTCATGATTTTCTTGTCGATCTTGCTTTTCTTGTTGAAATTTCTTTTATTTTCAATTTATTTATTGGTATTTATTCCTATTCTTGCTTCTTCAAGTGTGAATTTGTTGTCGCATGTTATGACTCTACATATTCCTCAACTCTTCACATTCTATCATGATTGTGACAACACCTATAAAGGCTTGCAAACCCTTCTTCTTCACATTTCTATCATGCAATCTTACTACAAGATTTGTGCTTGAGCCATTCTCTGGCAGAACACACTTCTGGAACCCGAAGCCCTGACTAACTCAGAAAACTGCACCCAGAATAGACAAGCTTGCCTCTTGAGTGCACTCCTTCATCACAAAGACTTGCGCCCTCCTTGAGCACACCTCGAAGGCTTGAATGTTTTCCCTTTGTCTCTTCAGCATGCGCTAGTGCGCCCTCCTTGTCCTTGACTGCATGAGCACACCTTGAAGGCCTGAAGGCCCGAAGCTTCATCCCTTCCCCTCTTCAGAGTGCACCCTCTCTGTCTCTTTAAGCACACGTGCACACCATGAAGGCACGAAGGCCCAAATCCTCACTTCTTCATCACTTCGGAGTGCACCCTTGTTCCATTGAGGTTTTTCTTCTCTTGCTTGAGCACATGAATGCACTACAAAGCCTCGAATGACCCTTGAAATTCTTTCGTGCTTTGAAAGCGTGCCATCTTTGTTTGCAGGTGCATTTTCCCCCCATGCAAGTAGCTACGAGCCATCATGTATAGTTTCACGTGATCAATGACATTTGATGGTTCTTGGAATATGATTTGTTCATTTATTGCCTACTTTAGTTAGGATATTTCATAAAGATAATAATTATCGCCACGAGTGTTCTTAAAAAAGGTGTTCGAGCTACAAGTATTGTTACTCTTTCATCATCTATTGGAATCATGCCTCCAGCTACATGTAAAGTGGCCTCCAAAGAAGCCTCATAAGCGAGCATTGAGGAAGCTGTTGAAGTGACAGAGTCAACCATTCCCATCTTTGCAAACACACAATGCTTCATAGATAAGTCTACTAAGGTCACATGGGGGGGAATTAAAGACACATTCATGCATAAATAGTTTGTTGAGAACTTGGAGGACTTGGAAGTATACATCAATATTAAGTGGTCCAGGATACACAGGGTCGCATGCAGATTCCCAGTCATCCGTGGAGTGATTGAGTGGATTATTACACCATTGGATGACTCTCATATTGTGCTTCATAGTGAAATTGACGGTCAACTTGCCTCTTATTATGGAGAAAACATGCAAACTTACTACAAGATGCTTAAGCCCACAAAATATGCAAATAATTACTTCTATATCAGATGGGTCGATCTCGACACAAGTGAAATCATTAAATATTTGTGTCAAGAGCCTACTAAGTTTCACCATTACCCATCAGTAGTTTATCCAACTAGGATTCTTAGATATATATAACAATATCTTATTGCCATGTACTGTCAGTTGGATGGGCAGAAGAATGTTGAAGTGTTTGAGGAAAACTGGATATATATGCTCAATATGGTGGTTAACCATGGTAAGATTTTCAATTGGGTAGATATATTGTCATTTGAGTTGTAGCATCATGTCGGGCAGGAAAAAGCATCTTTGAGGGTGAACCAGGTACCATAATTCCATATATGTGTGCATTTCCGTTAGATTGAATTTGTGCACAATATGCGTTCCCAGGAATGTACTGGAACTAAAGCCCTCAGAACGAGTTTCAAGTTTACTTGCACTGCAATGTTGTCAGAATCAAACTTCAGAGGCATATATGATAGATTAGATGATCACTTCTTTGCAACCATATTCCATATGATATTCGAGATCGATCCTCCTTACATCACTGATAAGGTGAAGGAGTCACTACAAGCTATCACAGATTAGTTTGTGGCACTTGAGGGCACATACATTCGAAGTTTTGGATGTCATATCTCCCTTCATCTAATGCCACAATATGTGACCAATAAGGTGGTCATCTAGGAAGTAGAATATCAGTTAGACAAGGGGTTGCCAGGAGTCCTTCACAGGAGGAAGAAAGCCCCTTGGACCACCTTCCCTTCGAGGAGACGATTGTATGAAATAAAGAGCCACAAGACAACAATTGCAGAAATACAAGAGTTGGATCACTTGCACTTCACAACTAAATACTTTCATGGTTATGATCCCAAGAGAGTGTGCAATCAACATTGTGAAATGATTGTTTTCAATTGTGGATATTCATCAACATCTACCGCAAAAGATGAGAAGGTGAAGAACCGATACAATGTAGTTAGAAAGATACATCCAGGGATGGATACCAATTCACCCCAAGACCCACCAACTCAGGATATGTAGGTGTAGGAGGTAGAACAAATAACTCCTCAAGAAAAGAGTGTAGCTCCTAGGAAGAGGATCAAGTATGATTTGATAGGAGAAAGTACCAGGAAATGGAAAGTTGATGCTTTGAACACAATATATTTTCAAGAAAAACAAGAGAAGATAGGAGTAGAAGAAGAGGAGAAGAGGAAGCAAGATGAGTAGCCTAGGAAGCAACAGGAAGTAGAAGAGGAGAGAAGGAGACAAGAGGAGGAACAACAGAGGCAGTCCCAGGAGGAAGAAGCAACACAAAGACTGAAAGAAGAACAACTGATTCAGGAGTTAGAGGAAGAGGATACCATCCAAGAGATAGATGATGAACTAGGTTCTCCAGAAGAATCTCCTATCACAGGTGGTCATATCCCTTTTGGGTAAATGGGAATCAAACTTCCACCAAAGACAAAGTCATGGATGTGTGCAATGTCACGTTTGATCAACTCAAGAAAAGGATCATGCAATAGAGGTGAAGATAGTTTCTGAATGATCATCAGAACACACTATTAGTATCTACAAAGAAGGTGATAACTGCTAATACCAGAAGGAATCCAAGGGCAATCATGGCAACGAATGTTGCTTTTGCTACAAAAGCACGGGACAACTCTGGATATATGTTGAATGAGAATGCTAGATTGAAAATAGAGTTAGTTGCAGTGAATCAAAATACAAAACATCCTTCTGTGGAGAGCCAATGGTTATCTTCGCAAAGCTTTAGCATAGTAGAATGGCAGTCAACAATGCGGGAGGAATTGGGTCCAATGGAGGACACCATGGCACTATTATATGATGAGATGATACTTCTACAACAAGTGGTGGCTCCCCTTGTTGGCATTCAGATGAAAGCGCTAGAAATCTTGTAGCTTATGAAAGGGGAAAGCAGAGAAGTTGACCAAATCGAGGAATGGGTTTCCAAGTATCTGAATGTTCGATCACAGTTGGATAGAAAGGACAAGGTTGACGCTGAAATAGATCGAGTGCAGTTGAGACTACATAATCAGAACTACAATTGTCTTGGAGAACATGTGACTAACACCATTGCTGCTTATGATCATATTCACAATGGTTTTGAGTCTCTAGCACAAAAACATGGGATGCATTCAGTAGGATCACTTGAAGAAATCAGAGGCAGAGAAATAATCTTCCAAGAGATCATGTAGTACATAGAAAAAATCAAGGAAGAATAAAAAATGGAAGGCTTGGAGATGACCAAAGCCATTTTTCTACAATATGCCATCACACCAGTTAAAGTTCAAATGAAACTCTCATGGTTGTGGAATAATGTACAATCAAGCTCTAAGGCCATATTGATAAAGGCACTGGAGGTGAAGATGCGGTATGTAGCGAACTTGCTAGTACATGTCAAAGTCATGTCTACAAAGTTCAGAGCATGGAACACATACATCACCAATGAGCTCCATGACGAAGCAAATGATTTGTCAATTTGATAAAAATTGGTCCTATTATCAATTTTGTCTCATATAGCCACTGTCTGATATGTAATTGGCCTTTTGTAATAAGTTGTATGTAATGAAGTCCAAGGGACACCTGTGGAATGCGAAAAGCCACATATGGAACGTAAATGGTCATGTATAGAATATGAAAAGTCCACGAAAATTCATAGGAAGTGAAGAGTCATGAGGAAGCCTAAAGGTCATTTTCATTTGTTATAAATAGCTTCTCATTACTCAAGTAAAGTGATTTTGGAGGCTTGGATTCTTGGAGTCTTGCCTTGGCTTCTCTTGTAGTTCCTAGGAGATAGACCATTCTTCGGAGAAGAAAGTTATGACTTCATATTCCACTACTAGATCTAGTGTTTCATCTATGTAACAATGTACTTGGGATCTTTCATTCATAATTAGAAACTCTATGATCTGTCACTTATTCATACATGTATTGTAGATATAGTAGGACTATTCTTGTTATGTTTGCTGTATATGTTGGTTTAATTGCATACTAATTTTAATGAACTATTTTATTGCTTAGCTATGGTTATTTTTGAATAAATTCCATTATGCTTTCATGATTGTTGTTTATTATGTGGACTAATATGCACGTAATCAACAAGTCTTTCACTTCGTTCCTAGGTCTCCCTTTAGTATAATATTATTTCTTTTCTAACAGGAGGCTCATTTTCATTTACCAGCCATGGAATTTCCCCGTGCACCTTACATTTGGTGTCTTACAAAGCCTACATACTTGTTGCCCCAAAGAGGTGTTCTGATCTCTTATGTGCACGTGTAATCAATGCATATATTTAAAACCTTTCCAATGGTGGTTGGACCATACAACCGGATGAGACTCCTGCACCAAATGATGTGAGGTCCAATTGGGACTTCACATCAAGGAGATCCCCCTACATGTTGGCGTCATCCAAAACCATTAGCATTTTGGCACTAGAAGGAGGGCCAAATGTTAAGTTGAGCCTTTGAAGTCTGTTTGAATCTCTTACCTTTAATGGCTTCATCCCAAATCATAATCTCAAGTTGTTTTTCCAAATATTTATATCTTTCAATCCTCGCATAATTTTTACACGACTCGTCACATTTGAAATTCGATGACAAGGGTACAAGAATCATCCTTGATTATGTAATTAAGTTTGTTCAATTTTGTTTCTCAAGTGGTGTTTGTTTTGAAGAAATACTTGCACAATTGTTTACTCTTACATTGGATGGTCATGCGAAGCAGTGGTTCTATTCTTTACTCACTGCTTCTGTTTCATCTTTTAAGCATTTGGTTAATGAGATTTTTTGTGTTTTTGACAAATATGAATATCAAGATGTTCTTAATTAAATCGATCATCTTAGAATGTAATCGAATGAATCACTTGAGTAGTTTGCTGATAGATTCCTTCGTCTTTGCTATGAGTTTCCGGATAAGGATGTGGAATGGAAATTTTTAGATGAAAAGTTTCGTTTCTTAGTCATGATGTCAAGGAGATATTTGAAAATGATTCATCATGTTCTCTCGATCAAAGAGAATTTCAACATCCCGAGGAAAAACCGAATATGACTTTTGTTCCTTGTCCCCCTCCTTTTGATGTTCTGCGTTTTCAACTTGAACTGATCACTAAATTAGAAGATTAATTTGTAGATAAGGAATTAATTTTTAGTTCACATCTTTCTCACGATGATGATTCATCTAATCCTATTAATCAATCATCTTCGAACCTTGATATTTCTCTTGTCGATCCCCAACTCGTTAATCAAGTTAAATCCTTAGACAACCATGACCCTGATGATTTCCTTTTTTCTGAATTGTATGGTGATGATTTGTCAAGTCTCATGAATGAATATTTGTTCCTATAAGAAGATTTAGATTTGCTGAAGTTTCAAATGGAGTCTGATGCGATTATTGAAGGTTTTATTTGAGGTATATCTCCTTTTGACCAAGAATATGACGTGCTTATCATTGAAATTTTTTTGTGGTAGTCTCGAAAATCTATCAGATGAGCCTCAATTTCCTTATGAATCTCATGATTTGAATGATGAATCTTATTTAAATAAGCAGTTGACCATGTTTTCTCAGAATTTGAAGTTAAGCCAAGTGAGTAGGACACTTCAACCTATGTTGATGGTTATGTCAGGTTCTTGTCAACATGATGGTATTTGTTATTTTGGTCAATTTAAGATTTACTTGAAAAATCTTGTTGTAAACATCATCTCTTGGGATGTCGAATCTCTCTTGAGGGATTCTTGTTTTCTTCATATTTAAAATCTTAAACCCTCAGGGAAGAAATTTTAATGTGACTGTTGAACTTCAATCGCTTCATCCCACCTCAAGCCAATATTCAATCTGCAATGTGGAAACAAAGAGTAATCTTAATGATCGACAAATATTTCAATATAACCTACCATTTGCATCATCCATTGAAGAATTTAACTCGCATGACAACACAGATTGTGGTCAACCTATTTATATTGCTTATGATATGGATTTGTCTTTGATTGATTTTTCTTGTCAAATTTTTCCTAAAGGTTGTTTCCATAATCCTATTGTAGGTTCCCACGAAGAATATTATCAGTTAGGACCCATGATTTGTGCCCTATTCTTACATTCTTTTAATCAAGTCTTATATGGTTATGGACCTGATAGTTACTGTTGTTGTTTATTCTTTCGTTTGATAAAGCGATCGAGTGTGTTACACCATTGTGATTTCACTTCCTGTTTCTATTTGTTAGTGGGTATATTTGCGTTGTTTATCCTTTTCACTGCACTGCATTTTATTTGGGTTTTACACGATCACATCTTTCAAACCAAAGGTCGGGAGAAAATTCTATGGCTTCATTGGAAATTCCCTTTCACATGACCTGACCCTTTAATGTTTAGTTTAGGATAGGATAGGTTGAATTTAGTTAGATGCATTGCATTCCTATTTTGTTTTTATTTTCCTCATTTTTTTCCATTCCTTTAGTCTTTGAATAAAGCTGGTTTTGAGCTTCAACATGATGTGGCTAATCTTTTGTGAAAGGAAAGTTATGGTAACATACAACCCTTGGCTTATATGTTACCCTCTTCTTTATTTTGGTTTACATCTTTTAATTCAATGATTTTCGAATGGAAAATATGATTCTTTAGCTAGGAAGCTATAAGCAAACCATGATTCCCTTATCTATTTAGGATTCTCATTCCTGTTCACGGTCTTGTCCATTAATAATGTGTTCTTGCTTACCTATCTGAGTAGAGTAAGATAAGGGGGAACATTTGGGTGAACAAAGCATCAGAGGTCTTAAATCTGTATATGAAGGAGCAACCTCTTCCACTCTCAATAAGTCAGGATCCCTCTTCCACCTCAGTTAAAAATAATAATTTCCTAAGCACAATTCTAAGAAAGAAAGAAAAATAAAAGGTGAAAGAAGAGAAAGGATTCTTGCGCAGGGAGGTGAAGCAAGAAACCTTGTCAGGGTATTGTCCAAGCTCATTGGAAGCGAAGCAACGCTTGTGTTCCTAAAGTGACTCAGCCAAGGTACTGTCTAGGCCTACTAGTAGTGGAGCAACAACAAAGATGTAAAATCATACTCTAACAATTTTTAAGTCACCGTGCTATATTACCCTTAGTTTCATTGAAAGGATAATGATATGGCTTGCTTTATGTTGTGTTACATCCAGTAATGGAACAGGGAAGACTATATCTTTAACTTGGTAGAATGGGGAGCTAAGTTAACTCACTAATAGAATCAATACTTCTTGGGAATTGAGACTTTATGCATAAATGAAACCATATCAGAGAAGTTGGGGTTCTCCTAGTGCGTCGCCAAGTGTTGTCACTGTGACAATGACCCTCCATTTTTTTTCCTAAGTTGATTTTGAAGCCTACATGAAATTTCATTTCAAGCCCCTTAGTGTCGTCACATTGTTTGTATGTTTGCTCTAAGTGTCGCATCCTCCTAAGTCAATGTTTCCTAAGTGTTGTCACCTAGTCGTTAGAATCATTGTGTTACCTTGTCCATGGTTGGGTGAACTCATAACTTTTCTTGACTTAGAAATTAACCTTTGTTGTCATGTACACACAACAAAGCACAAAAAAGGAAACAAAAGGCAAGAAAAGCACCCTTTAAGGCAAAGACGCACTTCAAGTTGACGAAGACTTTCTCTTATGTTGAGCGCACTACTTTGGGCTGAAGAAGTGCACCCTCCTTGAGCACACCCCTTAATTCTTATAAAGTGCACCCTCCTTGAGTGAATTCCTTAGGCATGAAGACATACACTCTTCTAGAATTCATGCATGAGCTTGCTTGTTGCATGTGGGTGCACTCCTAGAAAATAAGAGTTGACTTAACTTCCCATAACTAACTCATCCACTCGTCGAAAAGTGGAGAGCATGCATGAGACTAATTTTCATGTAATATATTTCAAATTACATCAGTTAATCATTCATTCTCACAATCATTCACAGACGCATAACTTTGGATCAAGAAACTCTTCGTCGATATGCTTTCCAAGTAAGTTTCAAGTCAAATCTATTGATTGCCTTTTACGATTTCGCTGTCGATCTTGATTTTCTTTCTAGTGTTTTTTTTTTTTCTTTTCAATTTATTTACTTGTGTTTATGTTCATTCTTGCTTCTACAAGTGTGAATTTTCTATCGCATGGTGTGACTTTGGATATTTCTCAACTCTTCACATTTTATCATGATTGTGACAACACCCATAAAAGCTTGTAGATCCTTCTTCTTTACATTTCTATAATGAAATCTTGTTGCAATACTTGTCCTTAAGCCATTCTCTAGCAGAGCACACTTCTAGAACCTGAAGCCCTAACTAACTCAAAAAATTGTGCCTAGAATAGACAAGTTTTCCTCTTGAGCGCACTCCTTCATCACGAAGAACTGTTCCCTCCTTGAGCACATGAGTGCACCCCAAAGGCTTGAATGTTTTCCCTTTGTCTCTTTGGCATACACTAGTGCTCCCTCCTTGTCATTGAGAGCATGAGCACAGCTTGAAGGCCTAAAGGCCTGAAGCTTTGTCCCTTCATCTCTTTGAGTGCGCCAATGCGCCCTCTCTGTCTCTTTGAGTGCATGAGCACATCATGAAGGTCCAAAGTCTCACTCCTTTGTATCTTTAGAGTGAACCCTTGCGCCCTTAAGGTTTTCCTTCTCTTGCTTGAGCGCATGAGTTCACTAAAAAGCCCCGAGTGTCCCTTGAACTTACTTTGTGCTTTGAAAGTGCACCCTCCTTGTTTGCATGTGGATTTTATTCCCATGCAAGTAGCTATGAGTATTCATTGATAGGCTTGCATGATAAATAACAATTGATGGTTTTTGGAATATTATTTCAGAGTTATTGCTTGCTTTAGTTAGGAGATTTCATAAAGCTAATCATTATTGCCACAAGTGTTCTTACACAAATAGGTGTTTGAGCTGCAAGTATTGTTACTCTTTCATCATTCGTTGGAACCATCCTTCCATGTACATGTAAAGTGGCCTCCAAAGAAGCCTTAGAAGCAATCACTAAGGAAGCAGTTAAAGTGACAAAGCCGA
Organism: Pinus tabuliformis; assembly: GCA_031772625.1. Lineage (NCBI taxonomy): Eukaryota > Viridiplantae > Streptophyta > Pinopsida > Pinales > Pinaceae > Pinus > Pinus tabuliformis. Next base: position 391,755,359 of record CM062811.1, read on the forward strand.
AAACTCCCATATATGTAGACACCCAATGCTCATAGATAAGTCTACTGAGGTCACATGGAGCAGCATAAAACACACATTCATGCAGAAATAGTTCGTTGAGAACTTGGAGGACTTGGAAGTATACATCAATATCAAGAGTTCGAGGATACATAAGGTCGCATGCAGATTCCTAGTCATCCCATGTACGGAAGTGATTGAGTGGATTAATACACACATGGATGACTCTCATCTTGTGCTTCATAGTGAAAGTGGAAATCAAATCACCACCTATTATGGAAAAGAAATGCAAACTTACTACAATATGATTAGGCCCACAAAATATTCAAATAATGGCTTCTAAATCAGATGGGACGATTTCAATGCAAGAGACATGATCAAATCTTGGTGTTGAGATCCTAATAAGTTTGGCCATTGACCATCCATAGTTTATCCAACCAGGATTCTTAGAGATATATATCAATATCTTATTTCCTTGTGTTGTCAGTTGCATGGGCGGAAGAAAGCTAAGGTGTTCTAGGAAAACTAGATATATATCCTCAATATGGTGGCTACCCATGATGAAATTTTCAATTGGGAAGATATATTATCATTTGAGTTGCAACGTCATGTGGGGTAGCCAAAAGAATCCTTGAGGGTGAACCAGGCACCGAAATTCTATATGTATGCATTTATGTTAGATGGAATTTGTGCATGATATGCATTCCCAGGAATGTGATGGAACTAGACCCCTTAGAAGAAGTTTCTAGTTTACTTGCACTATAGAGTGTTGTCAGAATCAATATTCAGAGGTGCATGCAATAGATTGGTTGAGCACTTCTTTGTAGTCATATTCCATATGATATTTGAGATCGATCCTCCTTGCATGACCAATAAAGTGAAGGAGTCACTAAAGGATATCGCAGATTGGTTTGCAACATATGAGGGCACATACATTCGATGTTTTGGATGTAACATCTCCCCTCATCTCATGCCACGATATGTGACCAATAAGGTGGTCATGCAGGAAGTAGCATATTAGTTGGACAAGGGATTTTCAGGAGTCCTTCACACGAGGAAGAAATCCCCTTAGCCCACCCTCCCTTTGAGGATTAGCTTGTATGAACTAAAGAGCCACAAGGAAAAAACTGTAGAAATACAAGAGTTGGATCGCTTACACTTCTCAGCTAAATACTTTCATGGATATGATTCCAAGAGAGTGTGCAGGAAACATTGTGAAAGGATCAGTTTCAATTATGGATATTCATTAATGCCTAACGCAGAAGATGAGAAGTTGAAGAACTAGTACAATGCAGTTGGAAAGACACATCAAGGGATGGAGACCACCTCACCCCAAGATCCACCAGCTTAAGATATGCAAGTGTAGGAAGCAAAACAAATAAACCCTCAAGTAAAGAGTGTAGCTCCTAGGAAAATGATCAAGTATGATTCAACAGGAGAAAACAATAGGAAATGAAATGTGATCCTTTGAAAAAAAGAGTTGTTCAAGCTGAGAAAGAGAGGAGAGGAGTATACGAAGCGAAGAAGAGGAAGCAATATGAGTTACTTAGGAAGCAACAAGAAGAAGAAAAGGAGAGAAGGATACAAGAAGAGAAACAATAGAGGTAGTCCTAAGAGGAAGAAGCAACACAAAGACTGGAAGAAGAACAATTGACTCAGGAGTTAGAGGAAGAGTTGGAGGAAGAGGATACCATCCAACCAATAAATGATGAACTAGGTTCTCTAGAAGAACCTCCTCTCACGGGAGGTCATCTCCAATTTTGGGAAATGAGTATCACACCTCCACCTAAAGACAAAGTCATGGATGTGTGCAATGTCACATTTGATAAGCTCAAAAAGAGGATCATGCAACAGAGGTGAAGATAATTTCCTAAATGATCCTTAGAACCTAGTATCATTATCTACAGATGAGGTGACAACTACCAATACCAGAAGGAATCCAAGGGAAATCATGGCAACAAATGTTGCTTTTGATACAACAACGCAGGACAACTTTGAATATTTGTTGAATGAGAATACCAGATTGAGAAGAGAGTTAGTTGCAATGAAGTAAAAGGAAGAACATCTTGTTGCAGAGAACCAACAATTATCTTCGCAGAGCTTTAGCACAATAGAATGGCCATCATACATGCAGGAGGAAATGGGGCCAATGGAGAACACCATGACACGATTATATGATGAGATGATACTTCTGCAACAAGTGGTGACTCCCCTTGTTGACATTCAGACGAAAGCGCAAGAAATCTTGAAGATCCTAAAAGTGGAAAGCAGAGCAATTGACCAACTTCAGGAATGGGCTTCCAAGTATTTGATTGTTCCACCGTAGTTGGTTAGAAAGGATAGGATTTCCACTAAAATGGATTGAGTGAAACTGAGACTCCATAATCAGAACTACAATAATCTTAGAGAACATGCGACTAACACCATTATTGCTTACGGTAGTCTGCAAAATGGTTTTGAGTCTTTAACATAGAAACACGGGATGCCTTCAATAGGATCACTTGAAGAAATCAGAGGCAGGGAAATCATCTTCCAGGAGATCAGGCAATACATAGAACAAATCAAGCAAGCATCGAAACAGGAAGGCTTCGAGATCACTAGAGACATTATTCTACAATATGGCATCGCACTAGTTAAAGCTCACATGAAGATCTCATGGCTATGGAATAATGTACAATCAAGATCCAAGGCCATAATGACAGAGGCACTAAGGTGAAGATGCAATATGCAACAGACTTTTCAGTACGGGTCAGAGTCATCTCTACGGAGTTCAGAGCATGGCACACATGTATCACCAATGAGCTCCATGAGGAAGGAAATGATTTGTCAATTTGATAAGACTTTGTCCTATTATCAGTTTTGTCTCATATAGTCACCATCTCATATGTAATTTGCCTTTTGTAATAAGTTTTATGTAATAAATTCCAAGGGACACGTGTAATGTGAAAAGCCACATATGGAATGTAAAGAGTCATGTATAGAAAATGAATAGTCATAGGAGGTGAAGAGTCATGAGGAAGCCCAAAGGTCATTTCCATTTGTTATAAATAGCTCCTCATAACTCAAGCAAAGGGATTTTGGGGCTTGGATTCTTGGAGTCTTGCCATAGCTTCTTTCGTAATGCATATGAGATAGATCATTCTTTCGAGAAGCAAGTTGTGGCTTCATGTTCCACTACTGGATCTAGCATTTCATCTATGTAACTGTGTACTTGGGATCTTTCATTCATAATCAGAAGCTCTATGAACTGACACTTCCTCATACATGTATCATAGATATAGTAGGACTATTCTTATTATGTTTGTAGTATATGTTGGTTTAATTACATACTATGTTTAACTATTTAGTTGCTTAGCTATGGTTATTGTTGAATAAGTGTCGTTATGATTTCATGATTATTGTTTATTATGTGGACTAATTTGCAGGTAATCAACAATCCTTTCTCTTCATTCCAAGGTCCCCCTTTAGGATATTACTATTAATTTTCTAACCAGAGGCTCATTTTCCTTTACCAGCTGTTGAATTTCCTTGTGCACCTTACATTTGGTGTCTCACAAATCTTACATACTTTATACCTCAAAAAGTTGTTGTCATCTCTCGTGTTTTTGTGTATAACCAAGGAATATATTTGAAACCTTTCCAATGGTGGTCAAACCATACAGCTGGATGAGAATCCTACACCAAATGGTGTGAGGTGTAATTGGGAATTCACATCGGGAGATCCCCTTACATTTTTGTGACATCCAACACTGTCAACATGACCATATATTGGGTTGAACCAAATATCTCTTTCAACCAATCACTCCCGTTCCATATTCCAAGCATGAATGTGGGATCATATGGGTTAAACCAAAATAGAACCAACTAGGGATTTTAGAGGCCAAACCACCTCAACCTTGAACCACGATGATTTCAACTGAATCGGTCTAGAAATCACTAACACCAAACAAGCATGGATGCCCCCAAGTTTCTTCACCATATCTAGAGGAATTTCCCATCTCCACTCATCCATCAAGATTTCCAGGAGAAAGCCCATCTCCACCCTTGACCCTTGCTAATTTTCTTGAGACCACCTCACTAGGATCCAAAGTCTACCAACCATCCAAAGCTTAAACCAAAACAAGGAACCCACAACACCATGGATATCCAAGAAATGGCAAGGAAAGGATGGAACCACTGTTAATCGAGGAAAATCTCGTGCCAATGACAACAAAGCAACCAAATAACCAAATGCATGTACCATGCATTCATATCCTAGCAAGGAAATTACACATGAAACCTGTTACCTACAATGTCCTCTCTTTGTAACTGCTTTTTCAACCTTTCCTTGTGCTCCCTTGCTTTCCTTTGCTTGCATGCTTGCTTTTTTCTAAGTGCTTCTCTTCTTTTCTCTTAGAGATCTATTTATGAAAGTGATCAAAAGCTAAACTGACAAGATGGAAACTAATGAAAAGCTATGAACTATTTATCTGATGCCTTTTTATCATTGATGTCTAGTCTCTTCCTTTCCTTTTTCCTTTTTTCTTTCATTTGGCTATTACAAATTTGTTCATTAGAAACCAAATAAACTAAAATTTCACCCATTTAGCATACGAATTTGATGTGTTGCTGACCATTTGCTACTGAGGATTAAATCACTGTCCTAGGTGCCCATCCAAGGCCATCTTAGAAATATCTTGATATTGGTGTTTTTGGTTCATTATTTTCTAATGCAACTTTTGGTGCCTTTTCATGCTTTTTTTTCATGATTTTTACACCAAGACCTGGGGATTCGACTCAATCTACTATTTTTCTTTGTAATGAGCTAAAGAAGGCCCAAAATAATCATTGATCAAAAAGTTATGATCTTGACAAGGGTCCCTTTTTCTTGGACAACTTAAATTCGTCTAGCTCAATATTCTTGCTCAACCCTGACTTCATGCTAGGGTTAAGGTTATTACATATTAGGTTTTTTCCTCATTAGAATATGCAACTTTAGCCCCTTATTACTAGGATTTTTCATAGTTGTAATGTCTCTTCTCATAGATAAGCTACTCATATTCTAGCTACTTCATATTGCTATGTACATTGTGGTGTTTTTCACCAATTGATTCATTAATCAAATTTGTCTTTCATTATAATATTCTTTTTTTTCAATATTGTATCTTGTGTAGATTTGCAATATTGTTCTCTTTAATTTCAATCTCAATCCAACATTAATCAACCATGTCCTTCTAGGTTCAAAGATCAAATTTTGTTACTTAGGGTTCTTGTTTGAATTTTTCATCAACCACCTGGGATATTTAACTCAATGGATGAACTAGAAATAATTCCTACATGGGGAAAATGAACCTCTTTGTTTTATTTTAGGTCATATGTTATATTTCACCCCATGTTAAAATTTCAATGGAATCTACATAAATTCTTACTACAAATTGATGGCAAAAGCAAATTTAGGATGGAGAAATAAGGAAAGTCATTTTTATTTTTATTTCAACTAAATTTGATGACCTTTATTATATATTTTCAATTTTTTAATAGATATGTTATTAATATGACAAAGCCCCCATTTCTTTGTTCCATATTCCATCTCATTGCTTTTTAATAGATAAATGAGTTGATGATATTACGATAATTATGAAATTATATATTTGTATTGTTTCTTTCATGTCATTGTGCAAGTTAAGATCTTAGTTGTTTTTACATTGACTTGAAAAACTTCATCTTGTTAGTCTTTGCCATAGTAGGGAGTATAGAAATCAATTTCCAATCAACATTCCTAGTAAATGTAGTTGAATTTTTAAAATTTGTTAAGTTCTTATAGTTTATTATAATGCTCTGTAAAAATTCAAAATTAGTTTTTAATTTTTAGAAATGAAATTCCAATTTTTTAATTGGTTAAAACACTTGAAAAGGATGATTACCTATGGTTACACATGACATGATTTTTTCTTCTTCAAAAATACAAAAAAAGAAGCCAAGTGGCATTTGAAAAATCCCTGACTATTAAAAATAAAAAAAATTCTAATAAATGTACACTGTCACATTATGTATATTTATGTGACAAAACATGTCCTACATGACATGTCAATTTGTACTCAAAAGCAATAATAAAGAATAAAGCACATGTTTTATGTTTTCCACAAATAAAATCGTGGCAAAATCACATATTTATTTGACACTACGCGTTCTCCATACTTTGGAAGTAAATTTAATAATAAAAAATACAGTTATCGAACTTGTTTCAAATCAAAATTTAATTAAAAAAACTTCAATCCAAATATTTAACAACATTGATGATAAAATTCCATTGTTGATTTGCACTTAGATTTACACTGTTAAAAAGTGGCAGGTTAAAACAAAAACTTAATTAAAAAAAGAATTTAGTTGGATTGATGCTATTGAAAACTGGCAGAGTGTAAGGGGCAATTCACTTCAAGCCTGAGAGTGAAGATCAACATTTAATAAAAATAAATTGTATTCTATCCATTTAATAACATTGATGATAAAAAACCATTGCTTGTTTGCAACAATATTTACGTTGTCAGAAAGTGGTAGAGTGTAAGGGACACTTCACTTCAAGCTTGAAACACAAGGTATAGTGATAAGATAACACACCTTGAATATTTAAGATATCCCATTAATTGCAGAGGGTACAACTTGGGATTTATGTTATAAAACATGGCATGGAGAAGTAAACCTTCAATTGTACAACCCATCAGTCATCTAACGTCCTACAAAGAGATGTAAAACCTAGAAGTCATCTAACATCATACAAAGAGGTGCAAAACTTCTTATGAAGTAGAGTTGTATATGTTGAATTTATGACTATGGTTGGTCTTCATAATGTATATTTGGTCACTTGATGAACTTGTATTTATCATTGTAAAACATATTATCAATGCTACAGTGAAAAGAGATTTATTTTGAGTCAAAGTCCCATTACAACTTTTTAAAGAATATAATTTGAATTTTTGAATTGCAGTTTTTGGCTCCAAAGGAAGTCAAGTCGGCCAAGGAAAAAGATACACCCATTCGGCTAAGGAAAATCACTATATAAAGGCAGCTCAACCTCATTCTTCCACCACCAATTTGCACTCTCAAAAGTAAGACAATTTCTGGGGATCTTAGAGAAGAACAAGAAGGATAAGGAGGATGAAAATAACGACAAAATTCATCTCTCGCTCTCTTCTCTAGCTCACATGTGTGGATATTTTCTCTCTCTTCTGATTCACAATTTTTTGGGTAGTTTTTGTCGCAAAAAGTTGTGTTTTTAAAGCAGTCAAAGAAAGCCGAGTTTCGGAAGTTGACGCAAAAGGCTGAATTTCTAGGGGAAATCAATAGAGTGAAGTGTTGGATTGGATTAGGAGACTTGAATTGGAGGGGAAGACCATGTTTGACCATAGTTCTAGGTGTGTCTCTCAATGAACAAAACAAATTCTCTATTAAAAAGGTTGTTGGGTTTTTCCCATTGGTGGGTTTTCCCAAGGTAAATTTTATCTCTTTTTTTTTTGCATTGTGATCTCTATTGTTCTACTGTTCTTTATGGTTGGATTTCTCAAGTATAATTACTAAATGATATATTGGACTAAACATAAAAGAAGATCTACATCGAAGTAATTATCATTTTTTTTTCCTTCAGAAATATGTGCTAGTTATCGTTGCACTAATAAAATCAACATGGTATCAGAGCTTTGGTGAAGAAAAGAACTTTGAGATCACTTCCGAAGAAAACTTAATTTGAGGTCATCATTGTTGAAGTCCTTCTAGATTTGAATTCATGGCCTCCTCTATGAAATCTGAAAGATGATCTCAATGCCATGAGCAACATTGTGGACTCCATTAAAGATCATATTACCCCCTTGCAAAGTTGGATACTTCTAAGAAGATGTATGACACCTTAACAAATCTCTATACTGTCATGAATGTTAGTCAAGCCATGAGTTTAAAGAATGAACTTCGTGATGTGACAATGATGAATGATGACATGATTGCTTCATATTTTGTAATGATTTATCAAATAAAGGAACATATTGCAACGATTGGAGAGACTATTCCCTGAAAATGAACTCATGACTACAACACTCAATGGTCTACCTAGATCATGGGATGCATTTGAAACATGTATAATAAACAATAAGAGAAAGGGGAAAAAACATGCTTCCGCAACTAATGTTGAAGAGGAACATCCCAAGAATCCCAAAGGTGACAAAGATTTCGTCTACTTTTCTACTCTAATATGTTCTATTGCAGATGATGATGACATGTGGCTAGTACATAGTGGCGCATCAAGGCATATGAACGAAGAGCATGGAAATATTTATAGCATAATGGAAAAGAGGTTGTCCCAAAGAGTTGAGCTTGGAGACAATCGCAACTATGCAGTCAAAGGTGTTGGAAAGGTATCCATAGAGCTAGAATATGTTTTTTCCCCTGGAAAAATCGTAATCTTTCATTATACTTTGAAAAATTACATATTGTAGATGCATCGAAATGCATATGCTATAGTCTGACAGTCTGATGGCTCAGCAAAATAGATAACAAATATATTAGCATAGATAACCAGTTCATCATGCAGGATGATCATTTAGTTTCTGTTTGGTTTATATACATATTGCCACGCAGGCCTGGTTATATACTTTCCGTCAAAATGTAATAAAAAAACCTATACAGTTTATATCATATATTTCAGTTCATGGGCTGTCCGCCCTATGGTATTGAGGGTCTATTTAAGGCCGATGATAATATTGAAAAGCATTTGACCCTCTCTACTCCTGGATCATCCACTCTCCTCGGGGTAGTGTCGTGGCCGCCTTGGATAGTTTGTCAGCACTGCTGTTGTGTTCCCTGTAAATATGAGTACAAGTAATATCATTAAAATGTACCTTCATGATATTTATTTCATCCAGTATATTGCTGAGTGTGTGAGTGTGACATGCAATTGTAGCATTAAACCAGTCTATGATGATCTTTGAGTCGCCGAAAATATGTATGTTCATGCAGTTGTGGCCCAATGAGAAATGCATGAGGTGACGAAGTGTAATGAGTTCAGCATAATTGTTTGATCCAGTCCCCAATCCCAATTTGACTTTATAATAGTGTTGTTCGTTTATGTAGAGGATAAATCCTCCCCCACATCCCTGCTGTTGGGCTGCGCCATCAAAGAAAGCCCATGGGGTATTCTTATCTATGAGAGGCGGGTCGCGGGGCCTTCTGACACGAGGTTGAGGTGGTTCCGGCATTTCATTGTAGGCTGTTATAATTCGAGCATATATGTGCGGCCAGTTTGCGTTTTTACCATCAAAAATGATACGATTCCGCGTCAACCATAGTTGCCAGCTTATGATAAGAGGCAGACTCTGTATTTTGGATCCCTTGTTTCGGTGGTACCAATCTTCCCAGACCCTGTTCAAATCGTCACCCTCCCAGGTGCCTGTGAAGTGGATTACTGATGATATGCTTTGCCATATTTCCTTCAAGGCAATGCACTTCAGAAAGAGATGTATTGTCGATTCAACATCGTTTTTACACAGCGAACACCAGGTAGGCCCGTGAATGGCTCTGTGCATCAGATTCTCCGCGGTGGGGACTTTGTTTTTTAGTATGCACCAGAAAAATAATTTGGCCTGCGGTGGCGCTGTAAGTTTCCAAATGGCCTTCCACCAGAAAGTAATCAAATCAGGAACTTTGTGAGAAATCAACACTTGGTAGCCCCCGTTTGGAGTATAGGTACCACTGTCTGATTGGTTCTAGATAAGTTGATACGGTCCCTCTTTTATCCTTATGTGAGATTCGAGGAGAGCTGTGATATATTCATTCCATTCGTGGTGCCAACATTGGGGCAGATTGATTTGCTGTGCAGACTTCCATCCTTGAGTGAGAATGGTGGTATTGAGAGGGTCTGCAATATTTGCAAAGACCTTGATGTCTTGGGCATGTATATACTGTATAAGATTCCAGGTTAAACGATGTCGTCCACCGCTCCCAATCCATGGGTCAATACCAATGCGGGCCGATTGTCCATTATTTATTCTCCAGATCAGATTGTCCCTGATAAGAGGCAGTGAATGTAGTAGTGCCTTCCAGACTGTAGAGATGCCATTTTTGGGCCAATTTGGGAGTCGAATCCATTCCATGATATTCATTGGCCAAATATATTTATGATAAGTGATGCTCGTCCAAAGATTTTGACCCGTGATCAATGTCCACCCCATTTTGGCAGCAAGTGCCTGGGCAAATAGAGGCAGGTCTTTCAGGCCCCAGCCTCCCCATTTCTTTGGCACAACTATCCTATTCCAGGCCACCCAGGCAAATATCCTCTTGTCTTGGTTCCCATTCCATAGAAATCTGTTACATATTTGGTGTAGCCTGGCCAAGATGTTCCTAGGAATCCAGGCAAGTGCCATCCAATAAACAGGTGCGGCCTCAAGGACTGATTTTACTAGTATGAGTCTACCAGCTTTTGATAGGTATCTGTGACTCCAAATTTTTAGCCGCTTCTCCAGTTTTGATACAAGCCAAGTCCAATCAACAATTTTTTGTGCGACAGGATTAATCCAGTATCCCAGGTATTTTAGACCCCGATCAAGCGGGGTGATTCCATAGGGAAATAGGCGGTGTGCATATTGGGACTCTTGAATGGATGTGCGAGTATATATGATGGAGGATTTTGAGTGATTTGCTAGCATGCCAGTGGCAGATGAGAAGAGGGATAGGATCTTTGAGAAGGTGCGGGAGTCCCTGATACTGCGATTGAGAAAAATAATAACGTCGTCCACAAACAGGAGGTGAGTGAGATAGCAGTCATCTGATATCTTGAGACCACCAAGATCACCCTCCCTTTTAGCTGATGCAATCAACCAACTGAGGCCATCCATGACAATCAAAAATAGTAGTGGAGACAGGGGGCAACCCTGTTTGAGCCCTCTTTCAGAGTGGAAGAAATGAGATGCAGATCCATTGATGAGCACACTGAAGCTTGGGGTGGTGATACAAGCCATGATCCATGTGATGAAGTTGTGGGAGAAGCCCAAGTGGATGAGTAGCATCTTAATATATAGCCAACTAAAACGATCAAATGCCTTTGCCAGGTCGATCTTTAGGGTGATGGCCTTTAGGTGTTTGGTCCAAATGGAGTGTATGGCTTCCTGGGCCGAGCCAATAGCTTCATGAATCTGGCGGTGATCAAGGAAAGCAAATTGTTGAGGAGCAATATGTCGAGACAGGATAGGGCGGAGACGATTGGCAATGATCTTGGAGATGATCTTATAGAGGCAGTTGCAAAGTGAGATGGGTCTGTAATCATCGAAGGAGGATGGGGAGTCCAATTTGGGAATGAGGGCGATAAAAGTCGTGTTGATAGCATTATACATTGTTCCGGTTATCCGACATTCCTCCACGACTCTTAGCAGATCATTGCTGAGCAGCTCGTAGAACGCAAGGTAGAATTCTATGGTCCACCCATCCGGACCTGGGCTTTTATCCTTTTTGAACCATTTCAAGGTGCCCTCTAGCTCCCCAGGAGTCACAGGATCAAATAGTGCCTCTGCTTCGTCCCCATTTACAAATATGGGGAAATGACCAGCAATATTTATAATGTCAGCAAGAGTCGAGCCTGGAGGGTTTTTATAGAGATTCCTGAAGTGTGTTGATCCCAGGTGAGAGAGTTTGCTAAATGTATCAACCACTCCTCCTTCTGGATTCGGCATGCTCCATATAGTATTGGTGACCTTCCTGCCCTGTGCATAATTGTGAAAAAACCGTGTGTTATCATACCCTGCCTTTAACCATATAGCTCTGCTGCGCAGACGAATAGATTCCTCTCTGTCTTTCAATATTTGAGACTTCTGTCTTTCGAGAGCCACCAGGTGGGTTTTATCTTCTGCCGTTACAAACCCCATACCTCTTTCATCCATCAGTGTGCAGAGCTCAGTTTCGATGTTCAGTAGAGCCGTATTTTCCTGCTGATACTTCTCTTTGGCCCACTTGATGGACAAATGCTTTAGCTGGGATAGATTGGAGCAAAATCCTTTTGGTAATGTTCTGATTTGTCAATCGGATTCACAGCCCAGAAGTCCGAGACGTTTCGTATATAAGATGGGTCCTGAAGCCATGTGTGATTAAACTTGAAGGGGGCTTTTGGTTTTTGGAAAGGACCCGATATCTCCAAGTATATCGGGGAGTGGTACAATATGCCACCAGCTCCAACCCATTGTTTATATTGATGCAGTTGTTGTATAAGGGATCCTTTCATGATAAATCTATCCAGTCTGCGAGCTAGGGCCGCCTCGCCCACCCTTCTATTCCGCCATGTGGGGAGAGGTTTGTTCATAGGGACATCGATTAGGTTGTGCCTTTCTAGTAAATCGGTCATATAGCCAGTGATCGATTCGACCTCTGCCATGGATCCCCAGGATTCACCATAGCCCAGAGAGAAATTGAGGTCTCCTCCAATGATGATATTCTCCTGTGAAACAATAGAAAGTCCAAGTAGATGTTGCCAGAACTGTTCCCTTTGCTGACAAGGACCATATATGTTAATTACCCTAAGGCTGGTCCCCAGTTCAGCTGTGTAAAGATCAAAACCCATGTACCCTCGGCCTCCCTAGGATGCATTAACTTTGATGGTTTTTGGATTGTATCCAATAGCGAGACCTCCAGATCATCCAGTAGAGTTTATGGCCAAAAATATCCACCCCGGGCACATAGTGTTTAAGGAATTAGAGATAAGATCAGCCGGGCCAAGAGTCTCTTGTAGCAGAATGATGTCAATAGGAGTAATCTCAAAAAGCCTTCGCAACGCTAGTTTCTTTGAGGCACTAGCCAAGCCTCTGTAATTAAAGGTGAGGCACTTCATGGGGGTATGCCGGCAGGGGTGTTCACTGCTCTAAGAACCCCATCTAGTGTAGATTGACGACCATAGGCTACTTCAGCTCCAGCCCATCGGATAGCCTTTGAAAGGTCAGATTTTCTCCCACGGGATGTCAAGGAGGAAGATCCAGGTATGGCAAGACCCAACCCAGAGTAATGCAGAGGGGGATCCCGGGTGAATATGCGAGGGCGAAGGTTATAGTTATGAGCCTTTGACTCCTGAGGTGAGGAGGGTGGCGAAGGGGGCGAAGGTAGAGTGTGCAGGGAAGGAGTAGATGGTGCCATAACAGGAGAGGATGGCAATGAGCATAGAGCTAGAATATGTTAATAATATGCATCTCAACAATGTTTTGTATGTACCGGGTTTGAAAAAGAATCTTGTCTCTATTTTTTGTTTGGAAGATAAAGGGGATAGGGTGTGTTTTGTGGATGGGAGTACTTATTTGGTCCAAGGGATCTAGTATAGAAAATGCTAGGGTTATTGGGATTCATGAAGGAAGATTGTATAGATTCGTGAGTCAACTAGCTCAAGCCCTAGTTCATGATGAAATTAATGAAGGTGAGATATGGTATAGAAGGTATAGGCATTTTAATTATAAAACATTACCTGAATTGAATCAAATAATTTCAGGAATTCCTGAACTGAAAATACTTCATGAAGGTGTCTATAAGGTTGTGCTCTTGGGAAGAATATCAAGAAACCATTTCCAAACCGTGACAATAGATCTAAATAATTTTTGGATTTGCTACACTTTGATGTGTTTGGTTCAATGCATGTAAGATCACTTGGAGGTTCACTATTTTATGTGGAATTTATTGGTGACTTCTCCTATAAGACATGGATTTATCTTTTGAAGACTAAGGATGAAGTTTTCACAAGGTTACCAGAATTCAAAGTTGAAGTGGAGAACTTGACAGGTAAGAAGATCAAGATTATGAGATTTGACAATGGAGGAGAATACACCTTGAAAGAGCTTGTGGCCTTTTGTAAGAAATATGGGATTAAGAGGGAGTTGATTGTTACCTATAATCCATAATAGAATGGTGTAGCAGAAATAAACAATAGTTTCATTGAAGAATCTGTCAAGGCCATGATATATGAACAAGATTTTCCATTATTTTTATGGGGAGAAGCATCATTAGTATCCATACATATTCAGAATAAAAGTCCTCATCAAATTTTGGAAGGCATGACTCCTAAAGAAGCATTTATAGAAGGAAGCCAGAGGTTGGGCACTTGAGGATCTTTAGTTGTCATGTCTATATCCATGTTCCTAAGGATAAGAGGAACAAGCTTGAGACTTTAGGTAAGTAGGGGATATTTTTTGGTTGCACGAAATGATCAAAGGCCTATAACGCATACATTCCAGAGCAATGATGGGTTGAGGTTAGCCAGGATGTCACTTTTGATGAGAAAATGGAATATTGGATGTCCAAGGAAGTTTCAATGGAATCCCTTGATGAGGTAAAACATGAGGACAAGTATTCAAGTTCTACAGAAGGTCTTGCTGAGCCAAAAGGGCCTCATGAACCTATGGAGCCAATTGTTGTGATAAGAAAAAGACCATCATGGATTAAATCTACATTAGAGAAGCAGAAGGAAATGCAGCTCTTTATGGCACATCCAATGAAATTAGGAGACCTAAGAGATTATCTAGCTGTACATCTCTAATGACTAATATGATTGATGCAAAACCTTCCACTTATGAAGAAGAAACTAGCCAATAGGTGTGGAAGGAAGCTATGAATGGAGAATCAATCATGAAGAATGATGTATGGGAGGTTGTACCAAGCCTGAAATGAAATTTGGTGGTAACTTCCAAGTGGATGTATAAGATCAAGCACGTTGTAGATGGGAGAATTAACAAGTACAAGACATTGTTTGTGGCTAGAGGGTTCTCCTAGAAAAAGGGAGAATATTATGATGAGACCTTTGCTCTAGTTTCTAAGTAAACCTCCATTGGATCCATCATTTATCTTGTTGATTCAATGGGATGAAATTTACATCAGATGGATGTAAGGAATGCTTTCCTCAATGGTGTGATTGAGGAAGAGGTGTACATAGAGAAACCTCAAGGCTTTGAGGTGCATGGAAATGAGTCTCATTTTTTGCAGGTTGAAGAAGGCCTTGTATGGACTCAAGCAAGCTCCAAGAGCTTGGTATGCTCGTATTACGAACTATCTGATGAGATTGGGATTTACCAAGAGTGAAGCTAATCCAAACCTTTATTTTAAGGTTGTGAAGAATGCACATGTGATCCTATTATTATATGTTGATGACTTTTTTCTGACAGGTGATGAGCCTCTTTTTGTTCAATGTAAGAAGTAGTTGGCTTCTGAGTTTGATATGAAATATCTTGGGATAATGCATTATTAATTGGGACTGGAATTATAACAGAAACCTAGTGAAATCTTTCTTGTTCAAGGAAAGTATGCGATTTAGACCCTTCAGAAGTTTGGTATGATGGTTATAAATCCATGACTACTCCCATGGTGATGAAATTGAAGAAGTTAAGAGGCTCTGAATCTAGTTTGATAGATCCATCTATGTACCAACAATTGATTGGTTCACTGATGTACTTGGTTAACACTAGGTCAAACATTTTATTTGTTGTGAACATGTTGAGCTAGTTCCAGGTTGAATCGAGGCATGAGCATTGGATTGCAACAAAGAAAATTATAAGATATCTTTGTGGTACTATGAATTATGGCTTAGGATATGTTGCAAATAGGGATGTACAACTTCTGGGATATATAGATGCAGGTTGGGCTAGAAGTGCCAAGGATAGGAAAAGTACCTCAAGAGTATGCTTCATCTTGGGCTCCGTCATGATATTTTGGATGAGAAGGAAGCAGAGGTTAGTTGCACTCAACACTGGTTGAGCAGAGTACATCGTAACTAATGAGGCTTGTACCAAAGTAGTATGGCTCCAAAAGTTGTTTGTAGGGTTGTTCGACCAAGAGTTGGAACCGACGGTGATACACTACGATAATCAAAGCCGTGTGAAGATTTTAGAGAATCATGTATTCCATGAAATGTTGAAGCATATCGAGATGAATTACCACTACATCCGTGACATGGTACAAAGGATAACAATAAGGCTTGAGTACATCTCCACTAATGAGTAAACAATTGATGTTATGACAAAGTTGTTTCCTAGAGAGAAGTTCATGTACTTCAGAGACAAGCTGGGGCTTGTGGAGATTACCTTGACCCTCATTGAGAGGGGGTGTTGATATGTTTGCAGCATGGATGGGCATTCTCCCGGTAGGGATAATGGGTTTGAGAGGCCTAGAGTGCTCAATAGGTAGGGTTGAGTGAGTTACTCTCAGAGGATACCAGATCACACAGCATAAGGGTGTAGTGAGGTCTGTGGATCTGATCACACACCATGGAGGGTGTAGTGAGGTCCTTCAACATCTGGAATCGATCACCAACCAGGAAGGGTTGAGTGAGGTCTTGGACCCGATCACACATCAGGGAGGGCGTAGTCAGATCCTTCAACATATGGACCCAATCACCAACCAGGAACGGTTGAGTGAAGTCCTGGACTCGATCACACACCATGAAGGTGTAGTGAGGTCCTTTCAACATCTAGACCCAATCACCAACCAAAAGGGGTTAAATGAGGTCTTGGCCTAGAGTGCTCACCATGTAGGGTGAGTGAGTGCTAGCTAGTTGAGGTCTCAAAATTTTGATCTAGGGAGAGGTCATGGGGACCAATCACTTTGAAGGAGTGAGTCTTGATATGTTGATGACATTTCCATGGGTTTGGCACCACCCTGAATATGGCCACTAGAAGATGCTGATGGTAGATGATGATGCTAATCATGATGATGTTAGTGATGATTTGATATAAACTTTTCATATAGAAATTTGTCAACACGAGAACACCTATGATAATGATTATGAATACCTCCCTAGTTAAGAGGAAGTGTTGAATTTATAACTATGATTGGTCTTCATAATGTATATTTGGTCACTTGATGTACTTGTATTTATCATTGTAAATAATATTTTAAATGTTAGAGTCAAAATAAAATTTATTTTGAGTCAAAGTCCCATTGTGACTTTTTAAAGAAGAAAATTTAAAATTTTGAATTGTAATTTTTGGTTCCAAAAGAAGTCAAGTCAGCCCAAGCAAAAGACACACCCCTTCGGCTAAGTCAAATCACTATATAAAGGCAGCTCGATCTCATTCTTCCACCACCAATTTGCACTCTCAAAAGTAAGACAATTTTTGGGAATTTTAGCGAAGAAAAAGAAGGACAAGTAGGTAAAAAAGAAGAATGAAATTCACCTCTCTCTTGCTTCTCTAGTTCACACATGTGGATAATTTCTCTCTCTTATGATTCATGGATTTTTTGGGCAGTTATTATCGTAGAAAGCCGAGTTTTTGAAGTAGTCACAAAAATTTGAGTTTATGAAGTTGATGCAAAACACCGAATTTTTGGGGCAAATCAGTAGAGCGAAGTGTTGGATTAGATTGGGATACTTGACTTGGAGGGGAAGACTAGGTTTTACCATAGGTATAGGTGTGTATCGCGTTGAAAAAAATAATTTATCTATTGAAACGTTGTTGGCTTTTAAACCTTGGTGGATTTTCCCAAGGTAAATCTTGTCTCTTCTTTGTGCATTGTGATCTCTATTGTTCTACTATTCTTTATGGTTGAATGTTTGAAGTATAATTACTAAATGATATATTGGAATAAAAGTAAAAGAAGATCTACATCAAAATTAATTATCAAATTTATTTATTTATTTAATTTAATTTAATTTTAATTTTTTAATTATTATTATTATTATTTTTAATTTATTATTTATTTATTCATTTTTTTAATTATTATTATTATTATTTATTTATTTAATTTATTACTATTATTTATTTTTTTTATGAGAGATTTTTCAGCGTAAATCACATGAAATTTCATTTGTCGACGTGTTTCGAACCAACCAGTGTGGTTCATCGTCAGGACAAGTTGAAGAATCAGATCTAGCTTTTTTCTGATTCTTCAACTTGTCTTGACGATGAACCACACTGGTTGGTTCGAAACGCGTCGACAAATGAAATTTCATGTGATTTACACCGAAAAATCTCTCATAAAATTGATATGGATCACAGAAGCTTCAATTCAACTATTTTTATTTATTTATTTATTTTTTTATTTTTTTTATTTTTTTTTTATTTTAATTTTTAATATCTATATATCTATATATCTATATATATATATATATATATATATATATATATATATATATTTATTTATTTCAGAAATACTGTGCTAGTTATCATTGCATGTAGACAATCAACAATATAAAAGTGTGAAAAAGAAAAATATGGAGATTTAAGTATGTGAAGTCATCCAAGCATCCAACAAAAAATAAAAATATAGGGGATTAATCCGAGCATCTTCTAGAAGAGAGAACCATCCTGTAAAAAAGAAAAATATAGAGAACTCATCCAAGCATCTTGTAGAAAGAGAGATATAAATAACTGGCAAGTACATCCTATTTTTATGCTTTATATGCTTATTTTTTTGTTTACAAAGCATTTATTTTCAATGTGTTTCAAGTTGAATCATATTTTTTTGGCTTTTTTGTGCTTTGTTTTTCATCTATTTACATGCATCTGTTTGTTTATGTGTTTCAAGTTACATGCGTTTGTTTGTTTGTGCGTTTCAAGTTACATAAGTTTGTTTGTTTGTGTGTTTCAAGTTACATGCATTTGGTTGGCTTAACAATATGCATTTGTTTGTTTATGTGTTTCAAGTTACATGTATTTGGTTGACTTAACAATCTGCTTCCGTAAAGTATGAAGCAACAACTTAGTTAACAGTAATACAATAGTGTAAAATATGAAGCACCAACTTAGTTAACAATAATACAATAAAGTTGTAGTGTAAGTGACATCATTAGAGAGCCATGGCTTAGAAAAAGTTTATTGAATTATCTGCCCCAATATGTATATATTATGATGATTGTATATCTTATTCTTTGCCTTGATATGTATATCTTATCATTATTGTTTGTTAGAAATCCATGCCTTCTTACCTTATTACAGAATTTATTAGTTCTCCAACCCTCATCTTCTAAGTGAAATGCCTCGCAAAATTTCAATTGGTCATACTTCAAATTGAAGCCAACAATAGTATCCAAAAAAGTGAAAAATAAATAAATTACAAATTCATAAAATTACTTAGATGAATCTTTCTTGTTAGCACTCAAAAAGAGATAGGTTCTAGAAAACGTAGATTAGTTCTTCACTACTTGGTTCCCATCAAATTGAAAATATACAAAAGATAACAATAATGTCACATCAAATGTCTATCCATGATTCTTTCTTTCAAAATCAAACAAAAGAATTAGATATTTCATGGAATCCACTTTTCAGCATTAAAAATAGGTTCAATGCATTGGCACACAGTTTGCATTTAGTATTTAAATGTCAACTAAACAAAAATATTCAAATGAAAAATGGCAACAACTTGAAACTATTACCTGAAATTATATAATTTTCAGTCCATAATTGCATTATTTTATTACTTCATATCCACTTTAATAAAAATCGGGTGAAATTCTAAAGAATAGAAATAATAATTTATGATGTAGGGGCATCAGTCAAAATCTAAATTGACCTCGACAAGGTCAAATAAATCTTTACCAAAGGAGTTGGTTCTTTAAAATATGAATTCTATAGACTAGATTAGGATGAATAAGTTGAATTTGCCATGCAATCCAATATTTTTAGTAATTAATTGGATTTAGCCTAATAAAGCTCAAAATATGATCTCAAGCCCAAATTGGCTCATTTGATCCTATCTTTGTGGATCTAAATGAAGCCAAAATTCTATTTAACTTAAAATTTGAGCTAATGAAAAGTTGGATTTTCACGTGCTTCAAAAGGTTGTAGAATTGATTATGGCTTGTGTATAATTCTCAAAATCCCTTATTTGAATCATTCCTCTAATCTTTGTTAATATTGTGAGAGAGAATTTGTGTGTGTTGATATGTTGTTGCATGCTCTGGTTTGTTTGGTGTAATCAAGCTTGAGGGCATTCTAAGTCTCAAAATGAAACTTTGTTGAAAATTAACCTTTTCTGCCTTATTCACTGATATGAGGATTGACAAAGGTTGTTGAACCTCCAATTTGTCCTCTTTTTGAAAGTTTATAATCCCTTTTCCATTTATTTTCTCACATATTTCCATTTCATTTCATCTTTTCCATGGATTAAGAGTCATTCAGGTCATACAATTACATTGAAAAGGTAAATGTCCATCATCATCTCAAAATCTATATTTTTGCTTTGTGAAATTGGTTTAACTAGATAATAACTACTGAAATTTGCATTTTTTGCAGCTAACCTAATATTTCGCAGCTAGATCCAAATTTCTATAGGTTTGCACGTGCTAGAGATCAACCCAAGCATATGAGAAGCTTCCAAATGTTATCAATATGGAGGTCCACCTATTGGTTATTGGAAGTTCACAACATTGGCATATCTCATTGAGAAAACCTATGGTCAACACGGCTATGGCATACCTGTAGTACGCAAAATATTAAGTGACCAATTCTACAATCAAGCGAGCGAGGTTTGAAGACAATATTGAGGCTGATGATGTGTCAAGAAATGTTTGCTCATGATAATCTCCTTTAGTAGCGAATCACGAGAAGCAAAAATTTTATTTCAATTCAGAGACTTAGGCGTCGATTTCAATTCTAGTTTCTAGGCAACAACATCTCAAGTTGTTCAACTTTGAAAACATTATAGAAAAACTTCATTTGTAAGGAAAACATAGTTCAAAGATTATTATTATTTTTGAAGTTTATTGTTGTGAAGAATCTGTTTATGCATTGGGAATAATAAGTTTTGTTCATGGCATTCTCGTAATTGTTCCTGGTGATTTTATTTTTGTGATTTGGGCTTTCAATACCTTGCACTCCTCATGAGGCCCCCCTGAAGACATGTGAGATAAGTGTAGATGTTTTTCATTTTTCATTTTTATTTTTTTATGCTTTGTGTTTAGATTAGAACTTTGTTTCCTTTATATGATCTATTTCATTTCGATGCTCTGTTCTTAATTAGAATTTATCTTGCTTTTTACTCATTTCCTTATGCTTTTGTAGAGGTCCGGTGCTTGATAAAAAATAATAAAACAACCAAAAGATTTACTTTGATGTTCTTTTCTAGTTTAGTGTTATATTTATGTTTGAACAATTATGATTAGCTTTGTTTCAAGTATGCACACACTAGTAATCTCTTGGGCTTTAATTCATGTTCGTGATTCCCATTTTAGTGTAAAATTCCATTATTCACACTTCCTAGAATAGTTCTCCTTTCACAAGTATAATAATATACATTTATTTTCAAATCTTGATAGATTAGAAACATCTTTCATTCACAGATTAAATTTGCTTCAACAGATTAACATTGTATTTGAATTCTATAGATTAAATTTGTTTCAAAGCTCCATAGATTAGATTTATTTTCCCAGTCAAATAGCTTAATTTTTCTTTCAAAGTACAATAGCGTAAAATTATCTTTCTAATTTCAATAGAATAGATTTCATTTCTTGCTCAATAGAATAAAATTTTGAAGCTTTCATAATTCAAAACTAGCATAGTTTGCTTTGAATTCCTTTACATTCCAAGCTTGCATTTTATGTTTTCTTAGATACAATCTTCGAGAAAGAACATGTGTATGTGCTCACTACGATATTTTCATAAATAGGTTTTATTTTCATCTTGCAAATAGACTAGTTTTCTTTCCAATTGAAAGTTGATAACATAGAATATTTAATGCAAGTGTACTTTGCAAGTTCACGAACACTGGATTGATAGTTTAATGCAATTAATTTAACCAATAATTAAATTACCCAACATTTTTGGCATTGTTGCTAGGGAAGTATACATAGGTGTTCACTTTTTACTAGGGTGTCTTTCCAGTTATACAAAACTGTTTAGGAAGAGTGGTAAGATGAGAGGTAAGAACCTGAGCATCATGATTGTGGGGTTCTTCCTAAACTAGAGCTTTCACAAATTTCATTTCATTATAGTTGCATGCATTCTTTAGATGCATAACTAATTCATATTAAAACCATCTAGGATGCATGTATAGAGAATGAGGGGTATATTTATGAGTAGAGAATGTAGTTCAATTCCAACATCACCAACCACTCCCATTAGACCACATAGTGCCACACCACTTTCTCTTACACACATTCCATCATTTGCAGGTAGATCAAGACTTCCTGAAGTTCAAAGGTCAGAATTTCAACCTAGGGAATCACCAACTTCATCTACAAAAGTTGTGGTAGAAGAACCTACATCCTCAACTGAAGGAGTCATATTCCTTTATTCAATAGATGAACAACTCATTAGATAAGAGTTAGAGGTACCTAGTGAAGAGAAAGAAGTAGAGGAAGAGAATTTTCTTGAACAACCATTTATAGAGGAACCAGAGGAAGAGGAATTAGTTGAAGAAAACCCTGTTAAGGAACCCTATATAAGCTCTGAGGAATCTATAATGGAAAATGAAGGAGAAGTACATAATAGAGAGGAAATACTGATAATTGGTGGAGGTAGATGTAGAATAGCACAAGAGGTGGTAGAGGTGGTCTAGGTGGAAGAGGAGGAAGAGGAGATGATGAAGGTTTTCATGAAGAAGAGGATCATTTTGGATTCCCTATTCAAGACATAGATATTATTTCCACCATGAAAAACATTTCTCCATCTATTCTCCTCGACTTTCATGTTATGAGAATTGAGGATCCAAAAACATTTCCTTTTTAAGTTGAGGTATTATGTAGATCCTATGACTATTTACTTGATACTCAAAATCTAAAATTGTTTCCTAATACATTAAAATATGGGAATCTTAAATGGTTCATGGGTCTAGGAACAAATTTTATAATGACATGGGACTCTACTCTAGTATCATGTTAGATTGTTAATGTACTTGATCAAAGGAAAGAAGTTGAATTTTCCTCATTATCTTATTTGGAGCTTGAATAAAATGGCGTTCAACATCTAGAGAAAATCTAGAAATATAAGCCGGGCCTTATATCCTAATGCTTTGGTAAAAATCCTTATAGAAGCTACCAAACCCTTATAAAAGCACAATTGAGTATTAATGGTGATAATTGGCAGTATTTTCTCATGAGAAATCACTTTGTAGAAAGTACAGATGAAGAAGAGGTCAAGGAAACTAGGAAGAGCTGAAGGAGGGTTTATACAAACCATAAGCCTAATCATGAAGCTAGAGAAGATGAGAATTTGGCCACAGATAATATGGCTGAGACAGAGGTTCTAGATATTGAAGATGCAAGGGATAATATCACATTGAGAGAGCTAGAAAAACAAATCAAACCCTCCAAGGCTTAGCTGAGGAGAAAACATAAATAAATAAATATGAATCATAAATCTTTAGAAGGAATAAAGCTAGCAAAGAAGAAAATCAAGTAGAGTTACTGAAAGAAGACAGAAAAATTTCAGAAATAGGGTATTAAGAGGAAAAGTGTTAAAAAGACAATAGAGTCTATAAAACAAGGAAGGAAGAGTAAGAGACTAAAAAGAAGTATGACCAGACAAGTTAGTCATGGTCCACGTGACATTATACAAATTTATGAAGTAGAAGAAGAGATGCTAAATACTTATACAAGGAAGACTTTAGAAGTAGATTTCAAAAGGTAAACTCTCCTCTTGAACCAAAATTACATGATGATATTTTGCATTATGATACTCCTATGTTTGGTCAACTTGAGAAAGAAATAAGTATTCCTTCTCCTAAGGAACAATAGGCCATTAAAACATTAAATCAATAGGTTTATGAACTTGAAATACTAAATAAACATATAAAGGATGAGAATCAATTGATAAAAACTCAAAATGACACTATGCTTCTCAGAATGTGTTATTGGTATAAGAAAAATCAAAATCTCAAGAGAAACAATAAGATTCTTAGACAAAAGATTAGAGGGTAACAAGGTAAACTGTTGATGAGAAAGCCAAGGTGGTCACTGAATGTAAGGAGCAAAGGAGTACTAACAAATTTAGATGTTTTGGTCAAGGCATTAGAGGCAGTTCTCTGAAAGACATCATTGCCAGTTTTGAAATTTTGTAACTTTGAGATGCATGAGGACATACAACACCTTCGATGTGGGGGAATGTTAAACCTCCAATTTGTCCTTTTTTGATAGTTTATATTTCCCTTTTCCACATATTTTGTCACATATTTCCATTTCATTTCATCTTTTCCATCGATTAAGAGTCATTAAGGTTATATAATTACATTGAAAAGGTAAATGTTCATCATCAACTCAAAATCTATATTTTTTCTTTGTGAAATTGGTTTAACTAGACAATAGCTACTAAAATTTGCATTTTCTGCAACTAACCTAATATTTCACATCTAGATCCAAAGTTCTATAGGTTCGCACTTGCTAGAGATCAACCCAAGGATATGAGCAACTGCCAAATGTTGTCAATATGGAGTTCCACCTATTGGTCACATATGGAAGTTCACATGATCGACATATCTCGTTGGTAAAACCTATGGTCAATGTGGCTATGACATATATGTAGTACACAAAATATCAAGTGACTGGTTCTACAATCAAGCGAGCGAGGATTATTAGCAAGCAAGCGAGATCTGAAGATAATATTGAGGCTGATTATGTGTCAAGAAATGTCTACTCATGATTCACTCCTTTAATAGAAAACCATGAGAAGCAAAACTCCCGTTTCAATTCAGATACTTAGATGTCGATTTCAATTCTAGTTTATAGGCAACAACTTCTCAAGTTTTTAGCATTGAAAACATCATAAAAATGCTTCATTTGTAAGCGAAACATAGTTCATATATTATTATTATTTTTGAAGTTTATTGTTGTGAAGACTCTGTTTACACGCTGCGAATAATATAAGTTTTTGTTCATGGCATTCTCGTAATTGTTCCTGGCAATTTTATTCTTGTGATCCGAGCTTTCAATACCTCACACTCCTCAGGAGCCCCCCCCCTGAAGACGTGTGAGATTAATGTAGATGTTTTTCATTTAATTTCTTTATGCTTTGCAATTAGATTAGAACTTTGTCTCGTTTAAATTCTCTATTTCATTTCGATGCTATGTTCTTAATTGGAATTTATCTTTCATTTTACTCATTTCCCTTTGCTTTTCTACAGGTCAAGCGCTTGATAAAAAATAAAAAACAACCAAAAATATTTACTTTGATGTCCTTTTCTATGATAGTCTCATATTTATGTTTGAACAATTATGATTAGCTCTGGTTCAAGTATGCACACACAAGTAACCTCTTGGGCTTTAATTCATGTTCATGCTTTCCATTTTAGTGTAAAATTTCATTATTACTTCTTCTTAGAATAGTTCTGCTTTCACAAGTATAATAATCTAGAATTATTTTCAAAGCCTCATAGATTAGAATCGTCTTTAATTCATAGATTAACTTCAATAGATTAAGATTGTATTTGAAGTCAATAGATTAAATTCTTTTCAAAGCTCCATAGATTATATTTCTTTTCCAAGTTAAATAGCTTAGATTTCCTTTCAAAATACAATAGCATAAATTTATCTTTCAAAGCTCAATAGAATATATTTCATTTCTTGCTCAATAGAATAGAACTTTGAAGCTTTCATAATTCATAACTAGCATAGTTTACTTTGAATTCCTTTGCATTTCAAGTCTTGCATTTTATGTTTTCTTAGAGACAATCTTCAAAAAGAAGATGTGTGTGTGCTCACTAAGATATTTTCATAAATGGGTTTTATTTTACTCTTCAAATAAACTAGTTTTCTTTTCAATTAGAGTTGATAACCTAACAGACATATTGCAAGTATACTTCAAAATTTCACGAACCCTGGATTGATAGTTTAATGCAAGTAATTTAACCAATAATTAAATTACCCAACAAAGGTTTCGTCAATCAACAAAGAAACTTTTCCTTCTTCGTATAGTCTTGTCTTATGCCTTTAGCTGTCGAGTATTCTTAAAGCATCAAGAAACTTTCCCCTCGTTGGTCAATCTGATATCCTTTGGATGATACGTTAATTAACAAAATCATAAGAATTTTTCTGTCGATCACCGTCTTGGTATCAAAACCTCAGATGTACAAGGCGTTATGGAAGATCGAGGACCAATGAGTGAGACCGTTACTTGACGGGGGTGAGGGATGAAATATTTACCAATGCTTAATATATCGATCTTGGTCTCGGGATCTCAGGACGCTGTAAGCATTGTGAGTGAAGAGCTACAATTTAAAATTTTGAGGCTAGATATTAGTGGGTGGTCCCAACTCTTTACTACATTATGTTTGCACCAAATATTAAGTGCTAAACATAAAACTGCAATATAAAACACTGAGCCGAGGACTATTGGAGAAATCCAGATTTAACAGTAATACGAAAATATACAAAGGGAGTTCTAGCCTGCACCATTTGTGGTATTAGAACAGATCCTACATCAACTTCAAGGAACAAGGGTCATGTCTCATAGATTTGGTGGAAGAGGAGGTCAAAGAGGAAGAAGGCCTATAGATAATATTGAGGTAATGCCAACCATGCAACACTTAGAGGCAAGACTAGATTCCATGGAAGCTAGTAGATAGAGAGATCCCAAAGCTAAACATGTGAGTGAGCTAGAGGAGGAGTGTTGGCTTGTTGGGGCCTGATCCAGGTTTAGAGGTGATTTAGCCAAACAAATCCCGGTACTACTGGCCCTTTCGGCAACAGTCCATGGAGCGCGGACTAAGGTCTCACCCGAAGTAGTATGGGAGGGTGCTAGAACCAGGTTTTTGCACCCTGGAGATGTCTAATGAGTTCAAGTGGTCCGCCGTTCGACCATGCATGCAAGTCTCTTCGCGCATTTTCCCGTCCCTCACATCTTGAGGTAGTGCCTTCGCGTAGCCCTACTCAAGGGCTGAACATTGTGCTTCTGCGTTATTACCCAAGACTTTACTGATATTCCAATGTTAGTTGATTATCTTAGCTTACTTGCATGCTTTAAGTTATACTTAACAATATAAACCATTCATACAGGTGCACACAATAAATAAACAATATATTTGCAAATTATATCAAACATGCATTAAACCAAGAACAGATACACAAAATTATGATAAAACTTGTCTTTAATAATCCCTTCCTCGGTTACTGACTCGACTTCACCCTGCGCACTCAGCTGCAGGGGTTCGTGCACTCAACTACGGACTACTAGGCCTCTGCGCACTCAGTTGCAGAGCCTTCTCCTACTCTACGACCCAAAGACACACCTTACACTTAGTCACTTAGACTCTTGTTTCTCTACTCTTTATTACTTCTCTATCTTTAACACTTAGAGCCTTGCTCTATTTATACAATCCCATAGTCCTCGAACCATGGGTAGGCCGAAATTACATTACAAAACTAGGGCGGACAACCCTGTGACTCTAACATACTTCCGTTCCCGCAATTCATGGAGCTTTACAACACAATTCGGTCAAAACTTGGGCTTTGAGCCCCAAAATATTCCTTGGGGGGATTCCATGCCCAATAGGCCCCCAACACAAACATCGTGACTCGCTCTCGAGTCACTTTGTCGTCGCAATGATCTTAGCACGGAGTCCCTCCAACTATTCTCAAACTGCACGGAGGTTAACAACGCACTGAGCTGCTGATTGCTGGATCTGCTGCATACGCTGTTCCGAGACCTCTGTGTCTGGGGTGCTTCTCTGCATTAATGTGTGCATCCCATGTATGTTCACGAGCTTGCCTTCGATGTCTGTCGTGATGGTGAAGGCCTCGTCGATCCAAGGCTGGACGTGCGCTTTGAAAACTGCCTCCTTGTGTTGCACTGCATCCACCTGCTCCTTCAGTGCTTTAGCTTGCTACAATTTGTCACTCACGAATTCAGGGGCTCAATCAACACTCGGCTCTCAATATTCAGGGCTCTGCTCAATCGCTCAATTTTCAAATGACCAAGTGTTGTTTGCTGGGTATCCCTTTATGTTTTATAGTGCTTTTTGAATTCGAATTCGACCATTCCCCCTAATTCCGGTTCATTAATGCTTTCTTGGTGGCAAATTTTCCCAAATCTTGCCCATAAATCGCGTCTTAAATGCCCGCCGCTTGCTCCATTTGGCCTAAGTCGAGCATCGCATCGTGAATAATGACTTCAATGACCACTTTCTGGTCAACCTGTGTGGCGGCGTAGCCCCCCGTGTGCGGTCGCGGACCTTGTGACTCTCTGCTTCTACGCGCATCTCCAACATCGCGTAGCTCCAAGGCAAGATAGTTTATAGTCTCGCGCTCCATTCGAAATACCTGGAGTGCTAAGACTATCCTTCCCTTGGCTAGTCAGGTGGCTACACCACCCGTGTAAAGCTCCATCCTGTCCTCCATCATGGTTCTTAGAGAATCCCCACCTTCTATTGTTGTGGTTGGCATCGCGCACTTCACTATTTGCAACGCGCTACCCTGGTCACTACGCTTAGCAATATGTGGTCCAAGCCAAGGCATCAGACTAACCAATTCACGGTGATAGTTCTCAAAATTGTCAACATGATCGTACGCACCTTGCCTTACCATCCTAGTTTTTTCGGCGAGAAACTCTTCCTTTATCTCGTCCTCTAGCTTCTTGACCTTTGCATCCATCAAAGCGCTTTTCTTCCTTAACCGTACCCTTTCTTTTTCAAGTTCACAGAGTCTAAGGTTTCCCTATTGGATTTATTCCTCAAGTCCCACGTGTTCTATTTCTTGCGGTTGTTTGATTCCTTCTTTTCAGGCTTCGCAAACTGTCGTATCTACGGGTGCTGCTACACGCGGACTAGGCTTTGCATGCTCCATAGGGATTACAACATCTACTTCATACGTCAGTGTCGGAAGTGCCTACGTGGTCAGGGTTTTGCACATGGTCCTATAAGCCCATAGAACCACTGGTACGTGCAGGTCCCAGTCAGTGCGTCTCACATGGTGGACCACGTTCAGTACTTCACATACTTTGTCAAAGGCTTCCATGCAGATAATCTTCGGCGTGCTAGGTCTTATCATACTTCGTTGTTTGCACCCTCGTCTTGCCTGCTTCTGCTTGTTGGTCCTGTTTCCTATCGAGAGGACAATGTGCGTTCATGCAGGTTGCGTACCATACGCTTGTACCCATCTAGAGAAATGGGCACACAAGCTGTTTTGTCCATCATACCCGACTTTCATCCACATCTGAGGCTTTCCAAACCGCATGAGTATCATCCTTCTTCATTCACGCCAGTCCTCAAAACTCCTTTGATGCGTACCCCACCATCTTGTGGGTGTTGTGCGCAGTGCTATTTCAGAGCGTCGAAATGTTGCTATTCTGGCACTTCTATTTCAAATTTGTTCAGGAAATCATCCAACCCTGTCAACCCGTCATACATAGGCAAATTTCTTACCTCTATTGCCATGCAATGCAATGACCTTATCATCATGTTGCAGTTGAGTGTGGTTACCTCGTGTAACCAGTTCTGCCATCGTTCTATCTCCTCGTCTGAATCTGAGGTGCAGGAACTTTCACGCTCCCATGAAATCCTGCCATCCACTGTTGGATTCACCTAGTCCTGCTCCCTCACAGTTATGTTGTAGATACAGTCTAAATCGTCATCGCTATCATAGTCATGCACCGGCTCTGTGTAGTACGATCCTTCCGCAGGGTCTAAAGGTACCACTACGCACAATGACTTTTTCTCAAAAATCATCTTACGCTTCTTTAGATTTATCACTCCATTCATGTCAGTGGCCCAATCTATTCCCAGTAGCGTAGGATAGGGATTGTTGTCATCAACAATCTCTATCACTTCGAAATCTGCAAGCGTACTCGCACCTTCGATATTTACCGTTATTCCCTGCAATATTCCCATCGGTAGGATCTTTTGCTGGTTCACCATTCACAATTGAATAGGAGACCATTGCAACGCGGGCTTGCCCATGCGCTCCCATGTCTGCTTTGGCAGGATGTTTGCGTCTGATCCTAGATCCAAAATCACTTGATCCATTTCATATTCCCCGATCTATGCGGTCAATCTCATCTCTCTCCCTGTTTGAGTTGTGTGTTTCCCGAGCCTCTGGACTATGCACGGTTCTCTTGATCCAGCACATCTAGTGATGAGTTCTTGTAGCCCCTTCACCGCTTCGCTGTTGCATAACAACTTCATGCATGTTTCTATAAAGGTAGTGAGCATTGATGGGTCCATCTTTGGTTCCAGTTTGTCTTTACTACCTGAAGTGGAGGCCTCCGTGAATCTCTTCTTAGCTTCCATGAATGTCTCCTTAGCGCGCTCCAAATCAAATTTTGGTTCCTTTGTTGGAGCCTTGTGAACCCAAGCACTCTCTTCAGGCTGCTTGCCTTTTTCATCTCCTGTTGTGATGCCACTTCAGAGCACGATGTTTACATTCGGGTCTTCCTCGTGCAGCTCATACCTCATCATTTGCAGGTTCTGAGTCGGGGAAGGTTGGAGTGTTCCTTTATCACGCAACCTCGCTATCAGTGTGGGACAATCCTCTATTTCATGATCAAACTGGGTACAATATAAACATGATGCTCTTGTCAGGTTTGTAAAATCGTGGGCATAATGCCCTAGCCCTTTGCAATTGTAAAAATTCAGCTGGCCGTGACTTCTTCCTGGTCCCATTCCACCTCGACCTTGTTCGCATCCCTGAAATCCAGTGTGCGCCATCCCTACATTTTGATCGAGGGCATGCGTTTTGGTCTAAAATCTACAGGTAGGAGTCCAATCCATCATCAATTCATAACTTCTACAGGTACGCTCATCATGGCCTATTGACCTACATAAATTACAGAAGTACTGCTGGGACGTCTGTGTATACTTATGTAATAGATGGTAGTTATCTGTATCATGCTTTCCTCCTATCTGAAAAATCGCGCACCATAATGCAACTGCTGCAGTCGGTCCTGCTTGTGCCTATGGTCTCAATGGAATTGGCCATCCTCCCACTAGGTAGTTCGTGAAGACTAGACAATGGTCCTTGTCATGTCCCTGGCCTTTGCACTTTATGCACCATACCTCCTCGTGCACTTCTGGGCAAGTTGTCCTATCTTGTTTCAAACTCTGCATCTCAAGACACAAGTTTTTCAACTGCGTGTGGCTCTGTTGGGCTCCCAGGTTAGGATCTTGTATCAAGATCTCGTGTAGTCTCATTGCGATCTCTAAGGCCTCGACTTGAGTAGATAGCTTCTGCTGTGACATCACGGTCTTTAGATGTGGCGTTAGCGATGCTACAAACCATGCGCAGTGTTGCCCATCTGTCAAGGTCATGTTGGATTCACAAATCATACCCTTTAGTCTCTGATCCAGCTCCCAGGGGGTCTCTCCTAGAAGCATTGTGATTTCCTTAAATTTGATAATCGATTGTGTCTTTGATTTTGGCCTGTTAAATTCCCTATTTAGCGCAACTTGGATATCCGCGATCCCTGCGTTTGGATTTTCATTGGAATGCTTAATGTACCACGTCAGTGCGTGATCCTGCAAGGTGCTGAACAACGTTTCTTTCTTTATATTGTCATCCATGACTCCTTGCGCTTCCCATACATCCTTTACCACAAACCAAAACTGGTCCGGATCTTCATTCCGTACTCTTTTGAACACCGAAGATTTTATTGCATTTGCCATATTGAACTATGGTGGTGGTGGAGGTGGTGTGGGCCGAAGACGGGGGTGAAGATGGTGAAACTGGCGATGGTGTAGGTGGAAGTGGTATGCATGGAATTCGCTGCCTTATTAGATTGATCACACTTCTTGGGGAAACCTTTGTGAGCTCTTCCTCGCTTTCTCGTGGAGGTGAAATCAAAGGGCTAGTTTCTAATTCTGCGCTACCTTCGTTTTTGTAGATCCTCCGACTTCGTGTAGCACCAAACATCAATTTATTCACATAACCCTCTTTTCACACAGTAACATCTTAATCCAATTGTTCAAAGATTTAGCGTACTTATTTAGCGGTCCTTTGAGGAAGCGTCATTCCGCCTCGCTATAGCTGATTGAAGTATCTACCGCGAACTCAGTGATAAACCCTCCTATAATTTGATCGAGCTAATGGGCAACAACGCGCATGATTTTATCTTCCAATGCTTCTAGTATGCGCACTAGCTTTGGAGTCCACACAATAGGTTTGTCGAGCCTACACCTTCCCTAACTGTCTACTAACTTCGTGATCCACTCATACAACTCAGACGGGAAGGATGCAAAGAAAATTCGTGGATTTCTGTATATAAGTAGTGCTCTAACCACTCTTGCTTTGATACTCGCAAATTCCTATTTTTCTGCGCCGCAAACTCGTGAATCTTCCTGTCCAGCCACTCTTCAATTCCTTTCTTTGTCGAATTCCAGTGATACGACATCAGACATCTCTTATGCAGATCCCGATCCTGGCAACGGAACCATTTGTTGGCTTGTTGGGGCCTGACCCAGGTTCATAGGTGATTTAGCCAAACAAATCCTGGTACTATTGGTCCTTTCGAAAATAGTTTGTGGAGCGCGGACTGAGGTCTCGCCCGAAGTAGTATGGGAGGGTGCTAGAACCAGGTTTCTGCACCCTGGAGATGTTTGATGAGTTCAAGTGGTCCGCGGTTCGACCATGTGTGCAAGTCTCTTCGCGCACTTTCCCGTCCCTCGCAGCCTGAGGTACTGCCTTCACGCAGCCCTACTCAAGGGTTGAACGCTGCACTTTTGCGTTATTACCCAAGACTTTACTAATATTCCAATGTTAGTTGATTATCTTAGCCTACTTGCATGCTTTAAGTTATACTTAACAATATAAACCATTCATACAGGTGCACGTAGTAAATAAACAATATATTTGCAAATTATATCAAACATGCATTAACCCAAGAACAGATACACAGAATTATGATAAAACTTCTCTTTATTAATCCCTTCCTCGGTTATAGACTCAACTCCGTGCTGCGCACTCAGCTACAGGGGTCCACGCACCTAGTTGCAGAATACTAGGCCTCTGTGCACTCAGCTGCAGAGCCTTCTCCTACTCTACGACCCAAAGACACACCTTACACTTAGTCACTTAGACTCTTGCTTCTCTACTCTTTATTACTTCTCTATCTTTTACACTTAGAGCCTCACTCTATTTATACAATCCCATGGTCCGCAGACCATGGGTAGGTCGACATTACATTACAAAACTAGGGCGGACAACCATGTGACTCTAACATACTTCCGCACCTGCAATTCGCGGAGCTTTACAACACAATTCGGTCAAAACTTGGGCTTTGAGCCCCAAAACGTGCCTTGGGGAGAATCCATGCCCAACAAGGAGTCTCCAGAAGAAGAAGAAGAAGAAGAAACAATTGAACTCAGAATGTTAAGAGTAATTTTGGGATATACTTCAAGGCCCAAGCATGAAGTGTCAATTTACAGTAGCAGTTTGAACCTTGAAGAACCCATGGATTGGGTTAATGACATGGACAATTTTTTTGAATATGAAGAGATGGATGATGAAAAGAAGGTAAAGTTTGTTGTCACCAAGTTGAAGGTACATGTGAATTTACGGTGGGATGGTGTGTAGGCTAAGAGAAAAAGAAAGAACAAGCAAAAGATTAAGAGTTGGGATAGAATGATTTTAAAACTTAGAGGTAATTTTTGTTGGGTTGTGTTATATTCTTTCCATGTAGTTAACAGGGGGTTTGAGGGGCACCCGTAACCCCACTTTATGGGGTCCGGGGCAGCGCCCTGGAAAATTTTGGTTTTGGACCCTATGTTGGGTTGGGCGGACCCACCTATGGTTTTGTGCATGATTTTGGCACATGTTTTTTGGATGTGATGGTTTTCGGTCCATGGTATTGGACACGATTGTTTTCAGTCCATGGTATTGGATGCTTCGGCATGTATAAATATGTATTATAACATTGAAAGGAACATAATGAAAAATCAAGCTGGTAGTCCCAGTTTTGGGATCCAGGGGAAAATCTCTGTGTCTATGTGTTTTATGTGTTCTGCTCTCGCATTAATTATTTTTTGTGTTTTAGAATTCGTATGCAGGTAGTTTCTGTATGGGGTTAAAACCTACATTTGGTATCGGAGCAGATTTGGCTTCAAGGGGACGCCTTTGTTGCTGAGGGGTTTCACTCGGCCCTGTGGTAGACCCTGTTCAGTGGGAGGTCTACGAGATCGATTCTGGTGGTCAAAGAAGATGGCAAGCAGTGGAAAGACAGAGATCGAGAAATTTAATGGTCAGAGTTTTGAGTTGTGGAAACTCAAGATGGAGTATCTGTTGGTGGATAAAGATCAGTGGATCGCAGTAGATCTAGGTACTAAACCAACGAGAGTGTTCGATGAAGAATGGAAGAAGTTGAATCGGAAGGCAAAGAGCACAATACGATTATGTGTCTCAGATTCAATATTGCTGAATGTATTAGGGGAAGCTACAACAAAGGCTTTGTGGGACAAGTTAGGGACTTTGTACCAATCTAAGTCTGGTGAATAAACTATTCCTACGGAAAAAGCTGTATAACCTGAGGATGAAAGATGGAGACTCGGTGACAGAGCATCTGAACGCATTTAATACTATGGTAAGTCAGTTAGCATTTGTTGATATTAAAATTTCAGATGAAGATAAGTGCATCAATTTGTTGTGTTCTCTACCAGATTCGTGGGATAGTCTGGTTATTGCAATAGGTAGCAATGCAACTGCCTTGCAGTTTGATGAAATAGTCTCAGCCTTGCTGACAGAGGAGATGAGATGAAAAAATATGGAGAGCCAAAATGGTGATGCCTTGTCTGTACGAGGACGGTCCCAGAATAGAAACAAAAATAAGTCATCGAGTGGGAGATCTAAATCTAGAGGGAGATCTAAATCTCCAGGAAAACCTATAAAGGTGGTGTGCTGGAAATGTGGAAAGGAAGGCCACTTCAAAAGGGACTGTAAATCTAAAGCTTCTGATAAAGGAAAGGGATCTGATGAAGCTCATTCTGCAGAGGTGAAAACCACCTCAGATGAAGGTGGGGATGTGTACTTGGCTTCTTCAAGTACACATGTAGATCATGAGGCATGGTTTATTGACTCAGGTGCATCCTTTCACTTCACTCCCCATAGAGTGGTTCTGTGAGTATGAGAAATATGATGGTGGTGATGTCTTCTTGGGGGATGACAGAAAGGCTAGAATCATTGGTCGTGGAAAAGTAAAGTTGAAGCTACAAGGTGGAAGGGTCAGAACACTTCCGGGTGTTCTGCATATTCCTGCATTAGCCAGAAATTTGATTTCTGTTAGTAAGCTGGATGATGCAGGTGTAAAAATAGTGTTCGAGAAGGATAACTGCAAGATGGTTCGGGGAGCACTAGTATTGATGCAGGGAGTTCGGATTGGAACTCTTCACAAGCTGCAAGGTAGCACTGTTGTTGATGGGTGCAATAGTTCCGTGGTTCCTGAAAGTGGAGCAGAAAATCTAGTGGTATCTAGAGAAAAGACCATGCTGTGGCATCAAAGGCTTGGGCATATTGGAGGGAAGGGCCTTTGAATACTTCATGGTAAAGGTATGGTAGAAGGTATGAGTAATAGCTCTCTGGATTTTGATTTCTGTGAAAATTGTGTATACGGGAAGCAGAATCAGGTGAGTTTCCCCTCTGGTGGTAAGAGGGCGAAACATATATTAGAGCTTGTGCACAGTGATGTGTTTGGACCTGTGAAGGTTCCATCACTGGGTAAGTCTGTGTACTATGTATCATTTATATATGAGTTCTCAAGGAATACATGGATATATTTCCTTAAGAAGAAATCTGAAGTCTTTGATAGGTTTAAAGAATTTAAGGCTCTAGTGGAAAACCAGACAGAGAAGAAGATAAAGGTGCTGAGGACAGATAATGGTGGAGAGTTTTGCAGTAAGGAATTTGAAGAATTCTGCAAGAAGTGTGGTATAGCATGGCAGAAGACTACTCCATATACACCTCAACAAAATGGAGTTGCAGAAAGAATGAACAAGACGTTGATGGAAAGGGCAAGAAGCATGCTCAGTGGTGCCAGGTTAGGACAAGAATTCTGGGTAGAGGCGGTGGATAGTGCATGTTACCTGGTCAACAAGTCACCTTCATCAGCATTGGAGGATAAGACTCCATAAGAGGTATGAACTAGTAAGAAACCCTCTCTTTCACATCTGAGGGTATTTGGATGTGATGCATATGTACATGTTCCAAAGGATAAAAGAACAAAGTTGGATAGTAAATCTGAAAAGTGCATCTTTATTGGGTATAAGGATGGTTTAAAGGGTTATAAGCTTTGGAACCCAGTAACAAGGAAGGTTATGTACAGCTGAGATGTGGTGTTCAGAGAGGTGAAAGATGTTATTAAACATGAAGTCCAACCAAAGGAACCTGAGAAGATAGAGTTTGAGCTAAAGGAGGAAGAATCAGACTCTACAGCAGAGGAGGAATCAAAAGATGAAGAGCCACAAACTCTGGCTGTGAGAAGATCAGTTCGAGAAAGAAGGAAGCCAGAAAGGTATAGTCCATTTGCTTTCTTTTCAAATTTTGCTTTGTCTATTACTGATGATGATCCCAGAACTGTGAAGGAAGAAGTGGATTCAGAGGATGGAAAACTCTAGAAAGAGGCCATGGTTGATGAAATGGCATATTTACACAAAAATGAGGCTTGGGATCTAATGGAGTTGCCCGCTGGAAGGAAACCCATTGGCAGCAAATGGGTGTTCAAAAAGAAGACAAATGCAGAAGGAAAAGTGGAGAAATACAAAGCTCAGTTGGTAGCAAAAGGTTATTACCAGGGGCCAGGAATTGATTT
This sequence comes from Pinus tabuliformis, assembly GCA_031772625.1. Lineage (NCBI taxonomy): Eukaryota > Viridiplantae > Streptophyta > Pinopsida > Pinales > Pinaceae > Pinus > Pinus tabuliformis. Next base: position 391,791,982 of record CM062811.1, read on the forward strand.
TGGTGATATTTTTTCTCCTATTGCCAAGGTAACTTCTATTAGATTACTTTTATCTGTTGCTGTTGCTTTTTATTTTGAGGTAGAATAGATGGATGTGAAGACGACATTTCTTCACGGGGATCTGGAAGAGGAGATCTACATGAAGCAACCTGAAGGCTTTGCGGTGAAGGGTAAGAAAGAACTGGTATGTAAGTTAAAGAAGTCTCTATATGGGTTAAAACAGTCACCAAGGATGTGGTATCATAAATTTGATACATTTATACGGGGACTTGGCTTCACCAGAAGCAAAGCAGATCACTGTGTGTATTTTAAATTAATTGGTGACCGTGTTATTTATCTGGTCTTGTATGTGGATGATATGTTGTTGTTTGGAAATGACAAAGAAGTTATCCAAGATTTGAAGACCCAATTGTCCTCCAAATTCAACATGAAAGATCTTGGTGCTGCAAACTATATTTTGGGCATGGAAATTAAAAGAGATCGGGCAAAGAGGAAGCTCTGGTTAAACCAGAGGAAGTATGTCGAGACAATACTGCAGAGGTTTAATATGCAGGATAGTAAATTGGTGAAGGTTCCTATTCCTATAGGTGTGAGGTTATCTGCTGAACAGTGTCCCAAGACACAAGAAGAGGAAGAGGACATGTCCCGTGTTCCATATGCAAGTGCAGTCGGTAGCCTGATGTATGAAATGGTCTGTACTAGACCAGACATTGCACATGCAGTGGGAGTATTAAGCAGGTTTATGTCAAAACCAGGGAAGGAACACTGGACAACAGTGAAGCGGGTTTTTAGGCGTTTGCGTGGCACTAGTGATTATGGTTTGTGCTACCAAGGAAGACCAGGATTGGACAGAGTGTTGGATATTCATGGATTTGTTGATGCAAACTGGGCTGGAGATCTGGATCAGAGAAGATCTACAAGTGGGTATGTGTTTAACCTATTTGAAGGTGCAGTAAGTTGGATAAGTAAGAAACAATCTGTAGTGGCACTGTCAACTACAGAGGCAGAATACATGGCAGTCACTCATGAAAGAAAGGAAGAAGTTTGATTGCAGAGATTGTGTTCAAGTATGGGGTTAGTACAGGAAGCTATAAGGATAGACTGTGACAGCCAAAATGCAATTTTCTTAGCAAAGAACCCCACATATCATTCTAAGACAAAGCACATTTATGTTCAGTATCACTTTGTGAGGGATATGGTATAAGACAAAAAAGTGTTGCTGGTAAAGGTGGACACTTTGAAGAATACTGCAGATGCATTGACAAAATCTGTGAGCTCTGAGAAATTCTCTTGGTGTAGAGAGACAATGGGCATTTCAGGGCTGGAAAAATGACTAAGCTCTCTTGTGGCCCCCTTTGGAAAGAAAACAACAAGTGGGAGAATGTTGGGTTATGTTATATTCTTTCCTTGTAGTTAACAGGGGGTTTGAGGGGCACCCGTAACCCCACTTTATGGGGTCCGGGGCAGCGCCTCGGAAAATTTTGGTTTTGGACCCTATGTTAGGTTGGGCGGACCCACCTATGGTTTTGTGCATGATTTTCGCACATGTTTTTTGGACGCGATGGTTTTCGGTCTATGGTATTAGACGTGATGGTTTTCGGTCCATGGTATTGGATGCTTCAACATGTATAAATATGCATTATAACATTGAAAGGAACATAATGAAAAATCAAGCTGGTAGTCCCGGTTTTGGGATCCAGGGGAAAATCTCTGTGCGTATGTGTTTTATGTGTTCTGCTCTTGCATTATTTATTTTATGTGTTTTAGAATTCGTATGCAGGTAGTTTTTGTACGGGGTTAAAACCTACAATTTTTGCCCAAATACTACCATTTATTTTTTCTTAGAAAAATGTAGAATATTAGACAAAGATTAGTGTTTGTAAGGGAATACATATAGGAGTTTTATGTAGAAGACAATATAGAAAAAATAACCAAATATATAAATGGCCTTATGTTGGACATTCAAGATGAAATAAGTGTGTTGTCTCATAAAACTGTAGAGGAAGCATACCAACTTGCCTTGAAAGATGAGGAAAATCTTATGAGGAAGTAGTCTGGTAGAGGAAAAAGTTCTGTCATAGGAAAGGGGAAACAATCTAGTAGAGGAATATCTACAACACAAAGAGATGGAGCTAGTAGCCCAAGTCAACAATAATAATTAGGAGGTGACTCCAAGGGCAAAATGGGTTCTTCTATAGGAAGAATTGGAGGTAGAAGAAGATAATATAAATGCTACAAGTGTGGAAATATGGGAAACATATCATTTGATTTCCCAAAGAATGAGGTACAAGTTAGAGAAACACTATTGTTTCCTAAATAGAAAAAGGTGAGGTGAAGGCATAAGAAGAAAAGAATGTGCCTAAAACAGGGAAGTCCCTATTGTTGAAGAAGGTGTAGTTGAAGCATGATAAAGAGGCCATTGAGCTATCTTACAAGAAATCCTTATTTGAGATTGTTTGCAAAGTTAAAGAGAAGTTATGCAAGGTGGCTATTGATAGTGGAAACACAAATAACCTAGTGTCCATGGAAGTGGTAGAAATACTAAATTTGAAGAAGGTCAAACACCCCAAACCCTATACGATGTCTTAGCTTCGAAAAGGGCATCAACTATTAATGAATGAGAAATATGAAGTGGAGTTGCAAGCGGGACACTAAAAAGACAAAATTTTATGTGATGTCATGCCAATGGATATGTGCCACATTATATTGGGAAAGCCATGACAATTTGACATAAATGGCATGCATGATGGGAAGATAAATATTTATAAGTTTTAGAAACATGGGATAAATCATACATTATAACCATTATAAGAGGTATTTACAATCGATAATAACGACCCAAAGGCATTATTGTTGAGTAGGAAGGAGTTTTTGTAGTAGATTGAAGAAAATTAGGTAAGTTTTGCTTTATTATGTAAAGCTAAAGTAATACGTATAAATACTAAAATTGCATATTTTCCAATTGAAATCCAGGATATGTTAAATTAGTATAGTGATATTATTATGGATGACTTTCCTAATGAAATTACACCTATGAGAAGTATAAACCATCATATTGATTTGATACCTGTAGAAAGTCTACCAAACAAAGCTACATATGGAATGACCCCTCAGGAAAATGAAGAAATTAGAAGGCGAGTTCAGGAGATGCTAGACAAGGGACTGATTAGAGAGAGTATGAGCCCATGTGTGGTGCCAAAAATGTTGAGCCCAAAAAAATATGGTGGATGGAGAATATGCACACACTCAAGAGATATTAATAAGATCATAATCAGGTACATGTTTCCTTTACCTTACATAGATGATTTATTAGACTGTTTAAGTGGTGCTAATTATTTCTCTAAGTTAGATATAAAAAGTGGATACCATCAGACTAAGATTAGAAAAGGAGATGAGTGGAAGAAAATTTTTAAACTAATGATGAGTTTTATGAGTGGCTAGTTATGCCACTTGGTTTCTCTAATGCACCTAGCACCTTTATGAGATTAATGAACGAGGTGTTAAAGGAATTCATAGAAAATTTTGTGATTCTGTATCTAGACGACATTTTGGTGTATAGTTAGTCTAGGGAGGAACATTTGAGGAATTTAAGGCATATTTTGGAAATATTATAGTAGAATTTATTATTTAACTTGAAGAAGTGTTCATTTCTGAAACTAAAACTTGTCTATTTTGGATTTATTTATTTATTTATATTATTAAATTATTATTATATCTAGAGATGGTTTAAAAATGGATCCTAAGAAGGTAAGGGCAATCATAGAGTGGCCTTATACCAAGAATATATCTGAAGCCAGAAGTTTCCATGGATTGACTAACTTCTACATAAAGTTCATTAGAAATTTTAGCAGGATAAGTGCTCCAATCATTGAAACTATAAAAGAGATAAGAAACCATTCTAGTGGACTAAAGAAATTAAAGAAAGGATTTCAATCGTTAAAGAAAAATATTACAAAGCAACCTGTCTTAGTGTTGCCAAATTTCAATAAACCCTTCCAAGTGAAATGTGATGCAAGTGGTGAAGCAACTGGGGTTGTGTCAAGTAAGGAAGAGAAACCCATAGTATATGTTAGCAAGAAGCTGAATGAGGTAAGAAAAAAGTACTCATCATACAACAAGGAATTTTATGTTGCTATACAAGCATTAAAAAAAATAGAGGCATTACTTAATGTATAAAGAATTTCTTTTGCATTTAGATAACCATGCTTTACAATACATAACATAGTAACCAAATTTGAGTCAAAAACATTTTAAATGGATGGAGTTCTTACAAGGTTTTACTTTTTTATTGAAACACATAAGTGGCCAAGCTAATAAAAATGCAAATGCCTTAAGAATGATAAGTCTTATAACGCAGGAAATTCAGATACAGGTAATGGGTTTTTATTTTATGAAGGAGTTGTATGAAATTGATGCAAATTTCAAAGGGGCTTATGAGGCATGTAAAAATCTACTATCAGAGACAGGACTAAGTGGATTGAATATTTACTGCAGGATTGGCTACTGTTTAAAAACAATCAACTCTATATTCCAAAGTGTTCAATGAGGGAAAACTTAATCAAAAGAGAAACATAGTGGAGGACTAGCTAGGCATTTTGGACATGAGAAGACTTATGGGCAGCTGAATCATTTTAATTTTTGGCCTAGAATGAGGACTAATGTAAAAAATTTTGTGAGTAATTGTAGGACTTGCAAGTATGCCAAAGGGAAGAGACAAAATACAAGCCTATACACACCATTACCAGTACCAAACAAACCTTGGGATTTGATAAGCATGGATTTTGTAATAGGCTTGCCTAAGACACAAAAAGCTAATGATTCAATCTTTGTAGTGGTTGATAGATTTTCCAAGGCGACACATTTTATTCCTTGTTCCAAAACAAGCAATGCTACTAATATAGAAATCTTTTTATTCTAAGAAGTGGTAAGACTACATGGGTTTCCCAAAAGTATTGCCTTGGATAAAGATACTAAATTTCTTGGACATTTTTGGAGGACCTTGTGGAATAAGCTTGGAACAAACTTGAGCTTTAGTTCAACCTATCACCCTCAAATAGATGGGAAAACCAACGTGGTTAATATGAGCTTGGGGAATATCTTAAGGAGTTTGGTTGGAGAGCATCCCAAACAATGGGGTAATGTGCTTGCTCACTTAGAATTTTCCTACAATGATTCTCCAAATAGGAGTACACGTTTGAGGGCTTTTCAAGTTATGTTCAGTATTCATCCAACAGGAGTTCATGAACTTAGATATTTAAGAAAAGATGAGAAAATAAGTGCAGATGGTGAAGCTTTTTCCATAGCCATGCAGGAAATCCATGAACAGATAAAACAAAAAATGACAAGAAAGCAACCTCAAGTATAAAAGAAAAGCATATCTAAAAATGAGAGAACATAATTGTGAAGTAGGTGATTTGGTCTTGGCATATCTAAGGAAGGAAATATTTCTAAAAGGTGAGTATTACAAGTTGAATCTGAAGAAAATACGCCCTTATAGGATTATAAGAAAGTTTTTAGCTATTGCCTACGAGATAGAGTTTCCATCATGGATTGACATCTCTCCTATCTTCAATGATGCATATTTATACAAGTAATAGGAAAATGAAGTAGCATAAACAACATAGGATATTGAAAAATAACAAATTCAATGTTAGAAGAAGTCACCAGTAGCCGAGCCTTTACAACCTGAAAATATTTTGGATAAGAGAGTGATTAAAAGGACAAGGGGAATAGAGTACTATGAGTACTTGGGCAAGTGGAAGAACCATCAAATAGTAGATACTACTTAGATGAATGCTACATTAATACGAAAAAGTGACAGTTCAGTTGAAGACCTCATGGACAAGAGCCCATGAATAAATTTGTTCCATACGAGTATGTTGCAGGGGCATCGATCGAAATCTGAATTAACCTCGAGAAGGTCAAATAAATCTTCACTAAAGGAGTTGGTTCCTTAAAATCTGAATTTTGTTGAGTAGATTAGGATTTTATGTTGAATTTTCCATGTAATCCAATAATTTTAAGGCTCAAAATTTGATCCCAAGCCCAAATTAACTCATTCAATCCTATCTTTGTGGATTTGAATGAAGCCAAAAAATGTATTTAACTCAAAATTCGAATGTGTGGCAAGGTTGCATACTTGAATATGGTCTATGCATAATTCTTGAAATCCCTTATTTGAATCGTTCCTCTAATCTTTGTTAATAGTGTGGGAGAGATTTTGTGTGCATTGCTCTGTTGTTGCGTGCTCTGGTTTCTTTGGTGTAATAAAGCTCGAGTGCATTTTAAGTCTTGGGATGAAACTCTGTTGAAAATCAACCTTTTCTACCTTATTCAATGATATGAGGATTGTTGAAGTTTCCATCAATCAACAAAGAATCTTTTCCATCTTCATCCAATCTCATCTTAGGCCTTTAGCTGTTGATTATTCTTAAAACACTGAGAAACCCTTGTAAGTTGATTCAAGATCCTTTGGATGATATTTCAATTAACGAAGAAATCAACATTTTTCCATCAATGACCATCTCAGTCTCAGAACCTTGGATGGAAAAGGAATTGCGGAAGAGTGAGGATCAAGGAGTGAACCTGTTACTTCACGGGGGCGAGAGAGAAAATATTTATCATCACGTAATGTCCTAATCTCAGTCTCAAGATCTCGGGAGGTTGTAAGCATTACGAGTGAAGTGACATGGTTTAAAATGCCAAGGCGAGAGATCAGTGGGTGGTCTAGCTCTTGACTACATTGTGTTTGCGTCGGAGCTTAAGTGCTAAACATAAATTTGCGATACAAAACATCGAGCTGATGACTCTTAGGGAAAACCAAATTTAGAAATGACATGCACATATAAAAGGGAGTTATTCCTTGCACCAATTTATTACCTCTTCTTAATTTATTCGCTAGAACTTTATTATTTGTGATTTACACCAAAATCTAAATACCTAGGCTGCTTTCCCAACAAGATTATAAATTAATTATTTTCTTTTGGTCCCACCTTGTGCAGAGTAATGAAATTACCCTTTTATCTCTGTAGATGCTTTATCTCCACACATACTTTACTCCCGCATAGACTTCACACAGACTTTAGCTTCGCACATGCCTTGCTTTTGCACAAACTTTAGCTCCGCATGGCTTACTTCCACTAGTTTTAGTCTTTGGAATATTTTTCCAAGTCAAAGACTTATTACACAGACCTATAGAAATTAATATATGCACATACATATTTCCATTAATGGAATTAATAAATCTTGTTTCTAGAAATTAAAGTTTTATCTCGTAATTATGAACTCCTCTCCAATTCTTACCAAGTAAAAAAATGAGAATTACATTTGGACATACTATCTTCTTTCACACATAGAATAACTCTAGCCCACTAAAAATGTAGGGAAAAAAGGAAATATTTCCACCAAATCAGGGAGTGTTTGATTACTCACTTTACACCATTTTTTCATATAAATATGATTGGAAATCTTCTATGTGGACTATATCAAATTTAATAAAATTTTCCAATTAAATAACTAATGTGAATTTAAAAACAATTAGCTACTTTGGGCTCTATATTTGCCTTGCATGCATCGAAGTAGCTTCATTTCTCTCTACACAACCCAAAAAAGAATTCTATGACTAGAGAAATCATATAAGCACGATACTTATTAATCCTTTAACATATCCATAATATGCCTAACTTATCCTAATATATTAGGTGTGAGACCAAATCAAGTAAAAAAAATTCGGGTCAAATTCCAAAGAAGATAAATAATCATTTATTGCTTCTTCTTAATTTATTCATCACAACTTTATTATTTATCATTTACACCCAAGTCTAAATTATTTACAACCAAGTCTAAATGGTCGGGCCACTTTCCCAACTCAATTGTAAGTTAAATATTTCCTTTTGGCCCCACCTTGTGCAGAGCAGTGGAACTTACTCTTTTACCTCCACCCATACTTTACTTACCCACAAACTTTAGCTCTGCACATGCCTTACTTCCACTAGTTTTTTACTTGGTAAGATTTTTCCACGCGGGAGACTTATCACATAAACTTATAGACATTAATATATGCACATACATATTTCCATTAATGGAATTTATAAATATTGTTTCCAAAAATTAAAAGTTTCTCTCATACGTATAAATTCCTCTTCAATTCTTTCCAAGTAAAAAGACGAGAATTAGATTTGAACATACTATCTTCTTTCACACATGGAATAACTGTAGCCCACCAAAAAAGAAATATTTCCATGAAATGGGGGAGAGTGTCATTATTCACTTTATATTAAATTTTCATATAATTAACATTGGAAATCTTTCTACGTGGACCATATGAAATTTAATAAATTCTTCCAATTAAATAATTAATGTGAATTTAAACCCAATTACCTACTTTATGCTCTATATTTGTCTTGCATGCATCGAAGTAGCTTCATTTCTCTCCACACAACCCAAAATGGAATTCTAAGACTAGAGAAATCATATAGCCATGATATTTATTAATTCATAAACATATCCACCAAACAAGTGAAAAAGACATCAATATGAAAAACATAAAATTACTTAGATGAAACTTTTTTGTTAGCACTTAAGGAGAGACACAACTTCTAGAAAAAGTAGATTAGTTTTTCACTGTTTGGTTTCCATCAACTTGAAAATATACAAAAGACGCCAATAATGCCACATCAAATGTCTATCCATGATTATTTGAATATCGTAAAATCAAACAAAAGAACTATATATTTCATGGAATTTAATTTTTATAACTAAAAATAGGTATAATGCACTCGTACACAGTCTATATTCAAAATTTGAATGTCGACTAAACATAAATATTCAAATGCAAAATGACAGTGAGTTGAGCTTCCATAGTTTCTTACATCAACATATGAAAAATTCAAAGATATCGTCGATTATTTAAGCTTCAATATTGTTTAATACAACATATCATTCATAAATAAGCTCAAAATTATTTGAATTCCAACAAATAGGTACAACTTAAAAATAATCGGGTCAAATTCCAAAGAAGATAAATAATCATTTATTACCTCTTCTTAATTTATTCACCACAACTTTATTATTTATCATTTACATCCAAGTCTAAATACTTGGGCCAATTTCCCAACATGATTGTAAACTAAATATTTCCTTTTGGCCCCACCTTGTGCAGAGCAGTAGACTTACCATTTTACCTTTGCATATGCCTTACTTCCACCAGTTTTAGACTTGGTAAGATTTTTCAAGCGGAGAGTTAATGGTTCTTGGCTCGAGTGGTTGAGATGGTGGTTTTCCATCCCATCCACTTGAGTTCAAGTCTCTGGTGACATGGCCTATCATAGTAAGAATGAAAGGATATGTGTCCTGTTGGAGTCTAGGATCCCTGCTCTAGTTTCCGATGGTCTCTAGACGTCTCGGTCCTAGGATGAACTACAAGTTTCTGAGATGTGTGGCTTGCAAGTTGTTGCACATATCTAGGGAAGATGTTAGTTCCTCATCTCAAAAAAAAGGATTTTCAAGTAGGGAGACTTATCACACAGACCTATAGACATTAATATATGCACATACATATTTCCGTTAATGAAATTAATAAATATCCCAAAAATTAAAAGTTTATCTTGTAAGTATAAATTCCTCTCCAATTCTTACCAAGTAAAAACATGAAAATTACATTTGGACATACTATATTCTTTCAAATAACTCTAGCCCACCAAAAATATAGGGGAAAAAGGAAAGATTTCCACCAAATGAGGGAGAGTGTCATTACTCACTTTACACTTAATTTTATATAAATACCATTGGAAATATTTTTGCATGGACTATATCAAATTTAATAAATTCTTCCAATTAAATAATTAATGTGAATTTAAACCAAATTTACTACTTTAGGCTCTATATTTGTCTTGCATGCAGCAACGTAGCTTCATTCCTCTCCACGTAACCAAAAAAAGTAGCTTCATGTCTCTCCGCGTAACCCAAAAAGGAATTCTACGACTAGAGAAATCACATAACAATGTAGCAGTACTCAGCTGAGAAGGGAACACACGAGCAAAGATGCATCACAAGTTGGAAAGCAAATCAGTCGGGAATCCAAAGTGATGGTTAAACCAACAACACATCTGCAACAAGATTCATATAATTGCATACGAAGCAGTTCATACACAACTACGTAAGTTAAACAACATACATTGCTAAGCAACTAGAACAGTCCAACTATAATAACAACATATACATGAAAATGTACTGGATCTTATTATATAAAGAAGTGTAAGTCCCAATCATACAATACATCAATGTAAACCTGCTAGCCCCAATAGTGGAATGTTACAGCCACATCCGCCTGCTCCTCCAAAGAGATGAACTAGCTCCATTTAGTGGAGAAGCCAAGGACCGTTACAATATTGCCCAAGCTTTCTCCAAGATAGTCTTATCAGAATCTTGGCTGACCAAAAGCCTATACAATGAATTATGAGGGACTATTTATAGCAAAGGGTGGGGTGACCCTTGACATTCAGTTCAACTACCCTCCTACTCTATGATCATTATATCCAACTATTGACGCTTGACTTACACTTGACATGACTCAACATTACAATGCACATATACTCATATGAGACGTCATGGCTTCAGCAAGCCATGCAAGACATCACTGGCACTCGATCCATTGTGATGAGACCAACTCTTTGACATGCTTGTGATGGTGAAGGTGGTGAGCTGATGCCAAGCTTGGTCATTCGTGATGGTGTGCATGCACCTCATGGTGACATATTGTTGAAGTGAACTCTTGCCTTCGTTACAACCAGTGCATTAGTTCAGCTCCTTCATCCAACTCATCTGCTAACATGTGCATGGTATTCTTCGGTGCGGCTGAATCGGCAACACACTGATGCATAGTGTCCGTGCTGATCTTCAAGTGTGTGTTGGTGGTCATACACATCAACTTTTCGAAGTACATGTTCAACTCTAGTTGGACTTGCTTCTTGTCTTCGCCTTGGTGAGTGCGTTGAATGGGTTAGATTGCATGCCTGCGCACAATGACATGTATGCTGCTAAATCTCTTGCATGCGATCAACAACATTTCTCACCATGTCAGCTACTGGGATGGATCTTTAACTCATACATGCGAAGTTTCATCTGTGAGTGCATGTTGCACTCACTGCTGTTCCTATTCCTGCTGCAACTCATTCATCTGTCTGTGCAGCTTCATGTTCTTCATGAGTTGCTGCTTCAACACATGCAACTCCTTCTTTTTTTCATTCTCTGTCTTTGCGCGATCTTCATGTCGCACCGTCACCTCATAGATTGAGTCTCCAAAGTTGCTTTCATTATTAGTGGATATGCTTGATCTTGCAACTTTGTTCCACCTTTGTGTCATCAACAACCTTCCTCTTGCATTCGTTGTATTCGCTACATTCGCTGCATTTGGTATGCTTCCTTCAGCTACTATTCATGATGCTCTTGTCTATGAACAACTTGATATCTTCATGAGTAGGCGAGCTCATAGACATTTTATCGTCTACATCTCCAGGCGTTCTTTGAATGGTGTCTTCGACTCTGCCCTCTTGGAAACCATTGTACCCGCACTGCTGAGAGGCAGATGGACACCTGCAATACCTGGAGACACAAGAAAATTCATGGCAATAAATATGTCAGTTGAAAATGAAATTGAACTTGAGAAATGACTTGCAACATACTTGTGTGACTGATCATGAAGGTTATGCAATTTCAGTTGGGAGTTTGGGAGGTTGACTGCCAAGATTGCACGAGGCACAACATGGGCTGCTGGGAGACTGACTGACTGCTATAACTGCACAATTCACAATGCACAGTCCAGTCTGGCTATTGATTGCTGGAATTGTGCAATGCACAATCTCAGTTGGCAATGGCTGCAGGCTCAGTGACTGCATTGCACAATTTTCTTGGCCAACAGTCACTGTCCCTCAAGATTGCGCAAAGCAGGCCTGGGGAACAACTTTTGGGTAGAAAAACGCATTTCTAGAGAGGAAGGCAAAGCCTTCCCTCTCAGGATTATGTAATGTTGTCTAGTGAGGTAGAATTCGGGCCAAGGTTGGCCAGACTTGCCGACAGTCAACTGAATGCGAATGTGAATGCGAATGCATGCTGATACTAAGTGTGAGCATAAGTGAATGATTATGCATGCAAATAGTGAATGACAAATTCAGAAAATGGAACAACATGCATGTGGGTGAGGTGAGTCGCCGAATCGACAACTGTTTGCGAAAAACAGTTTCATGCATGCGACAACAGTGAGATGTTGACGAAAACTAAAACGGTGTTGGGACAAGCTAATAAACATGTAAATGAGCTCAAGTGTTCAAAGAAATCAAGCAAACAATACTCATACAAGTGAAAACACAAAAAATGACATAAATGCAACACAAGGCATGGGAAGCGGGCTTACCCCAAAACAGCTGAGCTAAATGTGCCGATTGCTCCTAGATGTGATGTGGGATGTCAGAGCTGCAAGGTTGATGTGAGGAATGAGATCTGAAATGTCTGGTTGATGATTTTTGATAACATCGAGGTTGTGACGCGCATGCCACAAATCTAGGGAAATCGACACTTGGTGGGAGGTTTCTGAAATGATCCTTACATGTAACCTTCACTTGCTAAACATATATCCATGAAACAAGGGATGCCTTTGCATGCTGCCTTGGGAGAAGCAACCAACGCATGCAATTCTGTTTTTCTCGGCCCCAGAGGGAACTGGTCAACTCAGTTGCACATGCAAGAGGCTGTTCGACTAATTGAAGGAAATGTACATTTCTGGCTGGGAGTTGGGCTGCTTACCCAAGAGCTTTGTGCAGTTTCTGGGCAGAGCAGCTGACTGTTGCCCAGATTTGCGCAAATTCTGGGCTGAGCAGCCCTGCTGGAGAAATTTGCGCAATTTTTGGTGGGAGTGTTAGCTGGCAGAATTGCACAATTCTAGAGCCCAATAGGCTGCCAAAAAATTGCACAATTTTTGGAGGGAAGGTTGGTTTCTCTCCAGAAATGCACAATTTTCTTAGGGAAGTTGCTCAACTTGTAGCTGGACCATGTCCGGGTGAACAATATGTGTGGGGGATGCATCAAGCTGTGCTTGACAGGCTACCTTTGCGAATGAAAAACACTGAAGCTTGTGTACTTGATGAAGCAAGACAAGATGCTATGAAAGGTTGGTAGGGAGGCTCCAAAATGGGATAAGGAAAAATTTTGGAGGGTGGTTGTAGCCGCTACAACACTTGGCGACACACTGGTAGAACTCTATCTCTCTGAATGGACCTTGTTCGTGAAAAGCAAGTCTAACACCTTCGGAAGTATTGTTTAGTTCTCAGCTCATCTTGGTTTCACACTAGCTTGATTGTAAGATGTAGGATCTTCTAAGCTCTTGGTCGATTGACACACATTCCAAGCCAAGGCAACACAATTGTTTCGATTGGGGTTGAGGGGTATATAGGTGCACAAGTAGAATAGTCGTCAGAGTCTTAGTTTCATCTCTGGTGTTGCTCCACTGCCAACAGCCTGGACAGTACCCTATGGAGTCACATAGGAACACAAGCATGGCTCTACTGCCAGCGAGCCTGTTCAATACCCCGACGGAGTTACTTGCATCACCTCCCTACGCATGAAGCCTTTCTCTTCTTTCACCTTATTCATTTTTCATTTTTCATTTTTTGACTTTTCATATTTTTCATTTTTCATTTTTCACTGTGCATAGCACTTATTCATTTCAGAGGCGGAAGAGGGATCCCGACGTGCATGTTAAGGTTTTCCCCCTCACCTTACTCTACTTGACTAAGTTGACAAGGGTTAACCCAAAAACAACTGACTAGAGAAGGTGACACTAGTTAGCGCGCAAGCATTGTGTTTTCACCAAGGTTCACTTTGAACGATACATATTTTCCTTCGACGTATCATGGACTAAAAGTAACAAGCTCTTCATACAGAGACAAGATGACAGATAACCAAGTAGCGATAGATGTACAAGCCCTCTTGTACTTCACCCAACTCGTTTCAAGAGTCATACATGGTTTCATGCAAAACTAACCTATGAATGAAACAATCTAACAAACATCAAAGCAAAGGAAAAGCAGAAGCGAAAGTGAAAGCAAGGCAAGTAAGAAAACAAGTAAGCAAACAAACCAACAAACAAAGCATGTAATCAAACAAGCATGCAAGCAAACTGACTGAAAGCAAACACTACTCCTACTCCTACACTAACGGTGCATGGGCCTGATCATGTGAAGTGATATTTCCAATGCAGCCACCAGCGCATTGGTTGACCCATGTTGGTGAAGGCTTGGTCTGCGAGAAACCCAATTGTGTGAACTAGCAAGAAAGAAATATATAACAATGAAGACAACCACACTTCGTGTTTGACAGTGCCCACGGGACATAAGTGAGTACTAGTGCATGATGAGCAGTCTGTGTACTTATCATAGTGTTGTGGGTCATTGCATGCAACTTTGAAGCATAAGCACACTCTTGACTGTGACATGCAAGCAAACAAAAGAAACAAAGATAACTTGCATCACGAACGAGTGCTTGCAATGTAATATTCCTCCAATGAATGAGCGATGGGATCATGTAGTTCGAGTGGAGGAAGTGCGATCTATGTGTAAGATGGATCTTCAATGCATACAGATCAGTGATGAGGAGCCTTGGGTAGTTGAATAGTTCCCTGATCAGAAGTGAGACTAACCCCAAGAGAGCGAGGACCTGAAATAATCATCGGCGCAGACTGAAGTGCCTCGACAGTCTTGGGTGTTTCAACTTCATCATCAGATAAATCATCATAAACTGTTGGCTTCGAAAGATCAACTGCGATAGATTCATGATCGAAAATATGGAAGCAAATGGATCATGACTACCATGATAAGAAAAATCAATGAATTCATCGGCGTCCTCATGATTAGATGAATCAAACAGAGGGGTAGATGGAAAGCGAACAAACTCATCCTCTGCATTTCTAGAAAAGACAGATAAATGATCAAGTGGATTTTCAATGAATAACTTATCCTCTATGTTGTCGAATGACGGACCAACATCGGTGAGTCCTGGGGGTGATCAACAATGGGTGCATCTGTGGATGAAGACACACATGTGAAATCGTGGATGGCAGGTTCACCAAATATGTTAGGAAATAGCGGAGGAGGCTCAGATGGAAGGGAGTCATCCTTAACCGAGTGTTGATGCTCAAGCTCCAACTCATACTCTTCATGAATGGCAACGCATGTTGGTTGTGCAACACCAACTCCATCAATGGGTTGTTCCTCATTCACAACAAGTGAATTGTCCAGAATGGACGAACACAAGATAACATCATCTGGAGGAACACCTGACTGCGAAGACGAAGGTCGTAGAACATAATGCATATGAGAACTCAAAGGGCTCACAACCAAATCTGCGTGAAAATTGAGTGAAGTGATGTTGGGAGAATGTGAAAGATGAAAAGGTGTGTGAACATGATCTTCAACATCACTTAGCAGTGGTGGAGCTGTTGAATGAGGGGAAGGTGGACAGTCAGTCGAGATAGTGACCGCATCCACATGAGATTGCGCAGCTCCATCAATGAAGAATGTTGAGCGAGGCTTGATCTAAAAATTCTTCTTGGGGCGGGCAAATTTATTAAGGCAACACTCGAACTGGTCCCAAATATAAGAAAATTTCATCTGCCTCCTTGGAGCTTGAAACTGCAAGTCACGAAAGCACTGCCAAAAATCAATAACTGATTCATGCGAAGCCTCTCGTTGCTGTAACAGTTTCTGGTCAAGATGGTCTGGATCAAAATGATAGAAAATGTCTTCAATAATATCACAAAAGTTCTCAAGTGAGTGCACGCTGTCAACCGGTAGGCTGAGCAACCATCTACGTGGAGATTCGCGAAGTGTGTGTGCAAGCAAAAAGCTGGCCTGTTTGTCAGAACACCCATCTTCCTCATGAAGCATGGAAAGAAAGTCATGTAAGTACTCAGGCCAGGCCACTTCGCCTTCACCATCATACGTGAAAGTGGACAAGAGATCGAAAAACTCCCTCGTGATGGAGACATCTTCATGATTCGAAAACACCGTGGGGGGAGAAGAGTGCAAGAATCCATGAAAGGCATGCAAAGGTTCAAAACTAGATGAGAGGACACAGCTTGTCATCTGGCCCTCCTTCTAGCACCAGAAATGTTGACGGTGCTAGACCCGCCAACATGTCAAGGGGATTTTCCCGGTAAGAAGTCCCAATTAGACTTTAGACCGTTTGGTGTAGGAGTCCTAGTAGTGGGTCGTAAGGTAATGCATTGACCGCGATGTCGCACAAAGGCAAGTAAGATGACTCTGTCAGTAGAAAGGGTGTGACTGCTGCAGTGAGTCAAGGAAGGTGAATGAGAGGTTCTAAGACATGGGGGGTGAGATGAGTGCGCCCCTTGGCAACATGTAGCATTACTTAGTTGAGAAGGCAACACACAAGCAAATATGCATCACAAGATGGAAAGAAGATCAGTCGACAATCCAAAGTGATCGTTAAACCAACAACACATCTGCAACAAGATTCATATAATCGCATATGAAGTAGTTCATACACAACTACGTAAGTTAAACAACATACATTGCTAAGCAACCAGAACAGTCCAACTACAATAACAACATATGCATGAAAATGTGTTGGCTCTTATTATATAAAGAAGTGTAAGTCCCAATCATACAATACATCCATGTAAACCTGCTAGCCCCAATAGTGGAACGTTACAGCCACATCCACCTACTCCTCCAAAGAGATGAACTAGCTCCATGCAGTGGAGAAGCCAAGGCGCATTACAATACTATCCAAGCTTTCTCCAAGATAGTCTTATCAGAAGCTTGGCTGACCAAAAGCCTATACAATGAGTTATGAGGGACTATTTATAGCAAAGGGTGGGGTGACCCTTGACATTCCCCTTTGTGGCAGTTCAACTACCCTCATGACTCTTCACCTACTTTATGACTATTACATCCAACTATTGACACTTGACTTACACTTGACATGACTCAACATTACAATGCACATGTACTCATGTGAGACAACATGGCTTGAGCAATCCATGCAAGACATCACTGACACTCGGTCCACTGTGATGAGACCAACTCTTTGACATGCTTGTGATGGTGAAGGTGGTGAGCTGATGCCAAGATTGGTTGTCCGTGATGGTGTGCATGCACCTCATGGTGACATCTTATTGAAGCAAACTCTTGCCTCCGTTGCAACCAGTGCATTGGTTCGTCTCCTTCATCCAACTCATCTTCTAACATGTGCATGGTCTTCTTGGGTGCGGATGAACCAGAAACACACTGATGCATAATGTCTGTGCTGATCTTCAAGTGTGTGCTGGTGGTCATGTGCATCAACTTGCTGAAGTACATGTTCAGCTCCAGTTGGACTTGCTTCTTGTCTTCGCCTTGGTGAGTGTGTTGAATGGGTTGGATTTCATGCATGTGCACAATGACATGCATGCTACTGAATCTCTTGCATGTGATCAACAATACTGCTCGCCATGTCTGCTCTATGTCCGCTGTTGGGATGGATCTTTAACTCGTACGGACGCAGTTTCATTCGTGAGTGCATGTTGTGCCCACTGCTGTTCCTATTCCTGCTACAGCCCATTCACCTGTCTGTGCAGCTTCATGTTCTTCAACACATGCAACTCCTTCTTTGTTTCATTCTCTGTCTTCATGCGATCTTCATGTCACTCCGTCACCTCATAGCCTGAGTCTCCAAAGTTTCTTTCATTATCAGTGGATTTGCTTGATCTTGCAACTTTGTTCCACCTCTGTTTTGTCAACAACCTTCCTCTTGCATTCATTGTATTCGTTGCATTCACTGCATTCGATGCGTTCGGTTTGCTACCTTTAGCTGTTGTTCATGATTCTCTTCTCTACGAATAAGTTGATATCTTCGTGAGTAGGCAAGCTCATAGACATTTGATCAACTACATCTCTAGGTGTGCTTTGAACAGTGTCTTCAAATATTCCCTCTTGGAAACCATTGTACCTTCATTGCTGAGAGGCAGATGGACACCTGCAATACTTGGAGACATAGCAACACTCATGGAAAGCAATATGTCAGTCAAAAACCAAACTGAACTTGAGAACTGACTTGCAACATGCCTGTGTCACTGATCATGAAGGTTGCGCAATTTCGACTGAGAGGTTGGGAGGCTAACTGCCAAGACTACACAAGGCATAGTCTGGGCTGCTGGGAGACTGAATGACTGGTGGAACTACGCAATGCATAGTCCAGTATGGCTTCTGACTGCTGGAATTGCGCAATGCGCAATCTCAGTTGGAAATGGCTGCAATTTCAATGACTACATTACGCAATTTTCTTGGCCAGCAATCACTGTCCCTCAGGATTGTGCATAGTAGGCCTGGGGAACAACTACAGGGCAGAAATGCACATTTATGGAGAGGAAGGCAGAGACTTCCCTCTCAGGATTGCGCAATGCTGTCTTGTGAGGCAGAGTCTGGGCCAAGGTTGGACAGACTCATCGACGGTCAACTGAACGCGAATGTGAATGTGAATGCATGCTGATACTGAGTATGAGCATAAGTGAATGATTATGCATGAAAATGGTGAATGACAGATTCATAAAATGGAACAACATGCATGTGGATGAGGCGAGTTTCCTAATCGACGACCATTCATGAAAAACAGTTTCATGCATGCGAAAACACTGAGGTGTTGACGAAAACTGAAATGGTGCTAGGACAAGCTAATATACATGTAATTGACAGCAAGCGTTCAAAGAAATCAAGAAAACAATACTCATACAAGAAAAAACACAAAAAGCGACAAAAATGGAACATAAGACATAAGAAGTGGGCTTACCCCAAAACAACTGAGCTGAATATGCTGACTGCTCCTAGATGTGATGTGGGATGTCAGATCTACAAGGTTGATGTGAGGAATTAGCTTTGCAGCGTCTGGTTGATGAGTTTCGATAACATCGAGGTTGTGATGTGCATGCCACAAATCTAGGGAAAGCGACACTTGGTGGGAGGTTTCTGAAATGATCCTTGCATGTAACCTCCACTTGCTAAACACAGATCCTTGAAACAAGGGATATCTGTGCATGCTGCCTTGGGAGACGCAACCAATGCATGCAAGTCCAGAGGGAACCGATCAACTCAGCTGCACATGCAAGAGGCTGTTCGATTGCTTGAAGGAAATGCACATTTCTGGCTGGGAGCCGGGCTGACTGCCCAGGAGATTTGCGCAATTTCTGGCAGAGCAGTTGACTGCTGCCCATATTTGCACAAATTCTAGGCTGAGCAGCCCTGCTAGGGAAATTTGCACAATTTCTGCTGGGAGTGTTGGCTGGAAGAATTGTGCAATTCTGGTGCCCAGCAGGCTGCCACAAAAAATTGCGCAATTTCTGGAGGGAAGGTTGGTTACCCTCCAGAAATGCACAATTTTCTTGGGGAAGCTGCTCAGCCTGTAGCTAGACCATGTCCGGGTGAATATCCTATGAGGGGGATGCATCAAGTTGTGCTTGACGGGCTGCCTTTGTGCATGAAAAACACTGAAGCTTGTGTACTTGACAAAGCAAGACAAGGTGTTGTGAAAGGTTGGTAGGGAGGCTCCAAAATGGGCTAAGGAAAAGTTTTGGAGGGTGGTTGTAGCTGCTACAACAGATACTTAGAATTCTATGACTAGAGAAATCACATAACTATGATATTTATAAATTCCTTAACATATACATAATATAACTTAACTTCTCCCAACATACTAGGAGTGAGACCAAATTAAGTAAAATAAGATATAAAATATTATGAATTCTTTTGCTTCTATAATATTATGAAAGGAGTCAAATGATACTTACCCTTTTACCTTCACACATGCTTTAACTTCACCAATTTTAGACTTAGTAATATTTTTCAAGCAGAAAGACTTATCACACAAGTCTATAAACATTAATATATGCACATACATAATTATGTTAATGGAATTAATATATCTTGTTTCTAGACATTAAAAGTTTATCTTGTAAATTATAAATTCCTCTCCAATTCTTACCAAGTAAAAATAGATAAATTACAATTGGACATACTATCTTCTTTCACACACGGAATAAGTCCAACCCACCAAAAATATAGGGGAAATAGGAAAGATTTCCATCAAATGAGGGAGAGTGTTATTACACACTTTACGCATAATTTTCATATACATACCATTAGAAATATTTCTGTGTGGACTATATCAAATTTAATAAGTTCTTCCAATTAAATAATTAATGTGAATTTAAACTGAATTTGCTACTTTAAGCTCTATATTTGTCCTGCATGCATCAAAGTAGCTTCATTTCTCTCCATGTAACCATAAAAAAAATTCTACAACTAAAGAAATCATATAACCATGATATTTATTTCTTCCTTAACATATCAGTAATATGCCTTAACTTCTCCCAATATATTAAGTGTGAGACAAAATCAAGTAAAATAAAACATAAAATATTTTGACTTCTTCATGCTTCTGAAATATGACGTATGCCTTAACTTCTCCCAATATATTAAGTGTGAGACAAAATCAAGTAAAATAAAACATAAAATATTTTGACTTCTTCATGCTTCTGAAATATTACATATGCCTTAACTTCTCCCAATATATTAAGTGTGAGACAAAATCAAGTAAAATAAAACATAAAATATTTTGACGACTTCATGTTTCTGAAATATTACAAAAGGACATTGTGAGGACTTCCCAAAAATTTGACAATTCTTACCAAACCTTCTCCAGATATATCTCATAAATTGTTTTCTAGTTACATGGATTCTCAATAAATGGGTGTAACCACCCCCTCCCACATTTACCTAGTTTGACCGGATTACCAGGGTAAACATGAGACAAAGATTTACTATGACATGACTCGACCTCCTAGATCTGATTAAGGAAGTGGGGCCGAATACTGATGAAAAACTGACAACTCACCATATACTGACTACAAATTGACATCCTACAGGGTTTATAGGTTACTAAGGGGTTGAACAACCACCCCAGGTGGCCAAAACCTGAGCTAGACCTCTACTTCTCAGCCCTGGGCCCACAACCACATGCACAACACTGCATCCATGCGGTTGCAACCCAATTTCCCCAATTCAGAGGGTGTGGTCCCGAATTCTAAGACACCATTTCAGGCTAGCCTCTAGACCACTGTCCAAAAATCAACGAGGCTTTCCAAAATGATAAATAACATCGAGACAAATCCATTCATACAAAACTTGATCAAGGACTTGACCTAACCATGCCTAACCATGACAGTCATTTCGAAAAACATATGGTGAACATGTAATCTACACGTCATGAATGTATATATGATCATAATAGTTTGAGATTCACATGAGAATCACCAAGAAGGCCATATTACCTCTCCACATAGCTACAAAAAAACTTATTAGTCCATGCATTCATCAACCATTCATATATTCATTAAACATGTCAAGATACATATACAATATACATCATATAACCAAAATATAACCAACAAATAACCAACATATAGACCATGGAAACTCAACCATAATATGACCAACATAATCAATACATATATTACAATAGAAAATATCTCATATTAACATATGAAAATTCCAACAAAGTGAGGGACTTCCACGTACCACCCGACCATAGATTGGGTTGAACCATAAATTTCTTTCAGCCAATCACCCCTACGCCATATTCCAAGCATGAATGTGGGATATCATGGAATAAACCAAGACAAAATAAACTAGGTCTTCCGGAGGCCAAACCACCTCAACCCTCAACCAATGACTCCACGCCATGGTTGGACATAACTAACACCAACTAGATCGGTATCTACCCAAGCTATCTAGGACTCTAGAGTGTTTGTTCCATTTGTGGCTCTAGGAACTAATAACTCAACCCACAACCTTTTAGGGCTCCAGAACGTTTGTCCAACCTGGCTTCATGGACTAGTAACTCAACCCACCAAGGGATCCATAACGTTTGTCCCAACCTAGGCTCTAGGACTAGTAACTCAACCCAAGCTACTTCAAGGCTTCCGGAGCGTTTGTCCCAACCAATGGCTCTATGAACTAGTAACTCAACCCACAAGCATAATGAACCTGAGCACCAATCAGAAAAAATAAGTGGAAAAACCCACAACACCATGGTTATCTAGGAAGTGGCAAGGCAAGGCTAAAACCAATGTCATTCCAGGAAACTGTCCATGCCAATGACATTACATAACCAGAAAACCACATGCATGTACCATGCATGCCAAAAATAGCAAGGAAATCATGCACACACCTTGTTACTTGCAAAGAAATCTAGTGGTAGCCACTGATCCAACTATTCCCTTGCGCTTTCCTTCTTTCCTTTGCCCTCTTTCTCCAATCCAAGTGAAAAATAGAGTGCTCCAATAATTCTTTAAGTGTGCAAGAGTATGAGACTATGAGAGAATGAATGAGATAACCAAATATTGAACTGACAAAGTCTCACACACTGACAAAGACATATGAACTGATCCTCATAAGCCTTTTTATCATTGAGGCCTCTATTTTCTTCATTTTCCTTCAATTTCCCTCTCATTCAAATCTGTGACTGTCCACCTTCCTTTTCTCCTATTTTCCTTTATTTCATAAATAAATGTCAATTAATGCCTCTTTGCCTTTTCTAATTTCCTTAGCCATAATAAATCGAAAGTGACACCCACGAGGATGTTTTTCCCACCATTTAACTTAGAATACATGTCCCATGACCTTGGTCTTATGTTTTTTACATGAAAAATCAACTAGGGGCTGTTACAAACCTCTCCCCCCTGGAGGAACACCGTCCTCGGTGTTTTATGACACCCTTGACTAGAAAATCGCTGAAAACAAAACATACTACCCATGGAGCTTTATAACACAACTCTTTGTAGTATTTACAATGAACACTATTGAAAACACGACAATCATACCGTTTACTGGAGCTTTCTAAGATAGCTCATTACAATATTTACAATAACAACCACATATATACTCATGAAAATTTGATTCAACCAACAAATAACTATGATGTCTATGGAGCTTTATAAATCCATCTCTATACAATATTTACAATAATACACACTTATACATATGCACATTTGATTTAACCAAAAAAAATAGGATACAGTGTCTGCATCAGTCAACAAGGGAATCCAGAGGCTCACACCTCCACCCTCAAAGTAATACCAGGATTTTCGCCCTTCCCAAGAAGTCCAAAATCCACTACCAAAGTCAACCTACATCCAATGTCCAGTGCTACAATCCTTGTGCTACGTGTTTTTTCAGTGAACAACTACCGGCTCATTGTTCCAAGGTATACTCCCAATGTTCTTCTGATTCCATCTAGTAATGCTAATGACCAAAAAAAAATTCATTCCCCAACCTTCCCTTTTTTGCTATATAGTCCCTCGGGCAATCCGATCACTCCCTTCTGTGCAGTCACACACCTTCCAAGTTCCATTGGCATCCATGTCTCGGGTTATCCATCCCTTAGCAAGGTTTCCTTGCATTGGAAGGTCCACAAACCAAGGAATATCCCTACCTCAAAACCATCATACTGATCATAACATGCTCATGGAAATTAGTGGGCACTATTGGGTACTAGTGTCCCACAATGGCCTTGCTCATGAATTGCTTTACCAACATACTATTGCTTGTTCCAATTCCTTTTGCCATTACTAATTCTCTTGCAGTCAATTTCAACCACCAAAAATAGGCATTTCCCATGCTTTCCTATACCAAGCACATAATTTCTGTTAGATTCAAAATGAATTGAAATAAATTCAAATCATATCTCATTGGTTGCCTGTCAATAAGGTACACTTGCAGTCTTGTTTACTTCATGTCACAACAAGTCAAACTAGATATTTGATTAATCATTATGTATAAACATATCTCATCTAGTTAGCTCAAAATGTAACCAACATAAATTAGAATCATAGATCACATGCATAACTAAAAACTGAAAATCAAATATTGATACTTATCCTTCAATTGGTTCCTTACTTCTACCTTTTTTATTTGTCCTGTCTCTACACACACTAGATCAATTTCCACACTCTGTAAGCACCCAATGCCTTTTATTCTCTTCAATCATGTACACATACACACAATGTACATCACACACATACACCCACACACGATGTACAACACCACACAATCAATGCACCTACACCCGACATACAACACAATAGATACAATACACTCGATGTACAACACAACACATACACCTTCACATGGTGTACAACACAATACATATACATACACATAGTACACACGACGAATACACATGTCACGATACAATGACTACACAATACACATAACGCAGTAGCACATGTGCACCACACAACGTGTAAGGCATGTACACAATACAACATGTACACAACACCACTTACACAACGTGTACACAACACCACATGTACACAACACTACTTGCACCATGTGTACACAACACCATCCGCACAACGTGTACACAACATCACCTGCACGACCTGCATCACTTGCACACAACACCACCTGCACAACATGTACACAACACCACATGTACACAATACCACCTACAAAACGTGTACACAACACCACATGCACATATACAACATGTACATAACACCACATGCACATATACAACATGTACACAACACCACATTGTTGGTAAGGTAAATCCCCTCTGCAGACAGAGGCGATCCCACTAGCCTATGACAGAACTAGCCACAAACAAACCACGCTATTACGCAAGTTCCTAGTTATGCCTCAAAGGTGAATCAAGAAGACTAACCTGGAGTCCAACGCTATGATTGAAGCAGAGTTGATATCCTCGCTCCCTTGCTCCAACAGATCATAACGAATACCTGCACATACAAAGGAAGAGACAGATACCAACATAAAAACTACCAAGGCACAACTATATTTCAGTCAGAAAGGAAATAAATCAACATATCACCATGACAGATAATGAGATTGGAACTATAATAGCAGTCGCTCATCAATTAATAAACAAGAAAAGTTACAACCATTGTTCTGACGTCGACCCTTCTCCTGGCTGGGTGAGTAACTATATGTGTCTTGACATGCATCTCCTCTCCGGCAGCATAACCTCTCTAGCACTCATTAGCATTCTCTCCATGACCAATAATCATCACTACTATAACTCAATTACCAAATCACTAGCATAACACTAACACCAACACTCTCGCACTAGCTTGTCCAATGCATAATGACAAGCTTATATAGATGAAGAAGGGAGGAGGATGCGATGAACCGGGACACCTTTCGTGGAATTAGCAAAAGCCATAAAGATGGATAAAGCTCGACAAAAAACTGATTTTCTATCCTCAGAAAAGCTCCATGTAATGAAGGAAACAACAGTCGGACGTGCATTAAGGCAAAAAGCACGACTAAATTTGGTTGGCGCGACTGTTGCTCTAAGATAGAGCGCCAATGGTCGCGCCCTCTTTTGAGGATCTCCATCATTGGCGCGGGTAGGATACTGTGGACTTGCGCCAATGGAAAAAGAGCACTTTTTAGGGATAATCTGCAGAAGGTGTCTTCAGGGAACATGGAGTACATACTCAGGGGAACATAATGCAAGTGTTTTTAGACTTTGTCACTTCTTATAACTCCCGGGATGGGTCCTCCAAGGTACGACAAGAGGAGTAACAGGGATGGTGACAAATTACTGTGTAACAGATGCCCCCTAAAGCATGAAGTCCGAGAGGTGGAGAGGGGTGAAATGCTTTACAAGAACACACACACAAGAGCACACAAGAGCACATATAGTTACTGCCGCCGAGGAGCTGTATTAAGAGACATGACTGATAGTTCAATTACAAGATGTACGTGGTATGGTCGCAGCCATCCATAAGAGAGTATATAAATAATCTGGATCCATAGTATGGACGCAGCCATCTGGTTAGGATCAATGAACTGACTCAGGTATGGTCGCAGCCATCCAGTGAATGAGTCAAGTATCAAGAAACACGCCTGGATTACAACAGACACAATCCAGGGTCTTGCGCTCCATCTCGACCCGAACAAGAGTACAAGTCCAAGCATGTGAATACATGAGCTGAAGTCGAACATGCATGAACATCGCCTGATTACCAGTCAATAATGGAAACTGTTAACAGACGCGAGAGGTACCACCAATAATGACAATGGCCCTCAAGGTACTATAGGTACAATCTACAGCGTGTGAATCAATGCGCTGAAGTCGAACACCCGTAGAATCATTCGATCGGAGGCCAATGATGAAAACCTCACGTCGAACACGAAGAACCTGCCATTGAGGCATGCAGGCTCCAAGGCACCGGAAGGGAGTCTCTAGGTCAACTTCCTGGATAGTGAGCTGAAGTCGACAGGGAGTGACCTTGATCGAAGGTGGGCCATAATGTTTCCCACATCATCGACACGAGACAGAGAGATAATGTTGTGAATCAAGATTGTGCGAACTATCAGAGGGAGGTTGTTTATTTGCAGCGATCAACTTCTCTTGAACATATCAGCGACACATTAACGGAATTGGCAGTATTTGACATCAATGTATCAAAGGTCATTATGACGAGGCAATGAGTGAATGAGAGGTCAAATAGGGTACCCAAATCCATGGAAGCAAGTGAAAGATATGAGATGAAATATCCCCACCTTGGACACGAAAGCAAAAAGTGCCATGTTCAAGAGCGACATACTGCCGTTACGGTAATAATTATGGTTCAAAGAATTTTATTTTCCCCCACCATTTCTGGCGAGTACCCCAGTTATTTTTAACAAGCTTGATGGGGATAGCATATGCTTGTGTTGTGACAAAATCCGATGTCATTAAGTTTTAACGAGTCTGACAAAGGAAAAACTCGGCGTCTTTTCTTGTTTAGGGAGTTTGAAAAGACAGCAGAAAAGGAAACTCCAGGGATGTCCTTTTTCGTACAGTTGTGTCTCTCGGGCCCGAAAAAGTATAAAATAATACCCGAAAGAACCGCCCGATCATTACGATCGAGGAGTACTTTTCATGATTAGTGACTTCGACCTGAAAAAGTAAAAAAGTGGTCAAAACCACGTCGTTTCATAACCACTAACGAGTTTGAAACGACAAAAACCCGGTAATCTTTTTATGTTTTAACGGTCGACAAAAAGAACTTAACATGACCGCCCCTTATCACCATTTAACGAGTCAAGAGGAGCGACTCGGCAATCTTTTCCTCTTTAAATGGTCAGAAAAGAGCTGAAAGCGGACCTTGAAGTAACCTTTTCTCGTGTTTTACCGAGCTCAAAAACCGAAAAAAAGAGTTCATTATGTTGCTCGAGTGGCACTAATCCCTGTCAACACACAAAAACAGCGTAAAATCCTACTTTGACATAAAAATATTCACAAAAATATGATTTTAATGTGTTTTTTAAGCCAAAAGAAGCTATAAATAGTGAAATAGTAAAAAATAAAATTACTTTTCACTTTTTACCTTGTGAGTTTACCGTTGGAGGGTTTTGGGTGCAAATTTCAACTGCTGATTGCGACCAATCCAGGAGACCATTCGAGCCGCCGTTTGAAACAGGTAAGAGGCCCCATCCTTAGCTTCATTTTTATTCCATTCTTTCAGTTTTCTATCCACAGAATTATCCTCTGTAAGGGGTATTGCAAAAAATAGGGTTGCGCCCATTGGCGCGAGTTTCCCACGCGGGTTCGCGCCAATGGGCTGTTTTTCTAAAAGGGGTCGCGCCATTTTCGCGACTGTTTGTAAAACAGTCGCGCCAATTGCGCGAACCAATTTACACATAATTTTGACCGTTGAAAATGCAATTTTCTTTGATTTTTGGTTCCACCATTGATCTTATGATGACATTTTGGTGTTTTGGTTGCAGGAATTGGTCAAAATGGCTATAGAATGGAGAGAAAGGGAACATGAGGCCATAGATGCTTTGGCATTGGAAGATGACGCATGCATGGATGCTTTGCGAGATTGTGGTTTGAAAAAATTCTTCCTTACCTCATATCTACGTGCACAGCCCGAGTTACTAAGGTTTATTGTGGATGCCTGGGATATTGAGGATCAGGTATTTCGCCTGAAAGACCAGACATTGGAGTTGGATGTCTCTGATGTTTATTTTATTACTGGGCTATCTCGGCGGGGCGCACGACCCATCTTGACCGGTAGTAGACCTTCTGGGGAGAAGATGGGGGAGGTAATGGCCAGAGTTTGTCCTGGGGCCCATTTTGGATCCAATAGTGCCAAAGTGGACATTGTCACTATCCCAGATTTGGTGCTACGAGTGGTACTATTCACTATCACTCGGACGGCTGGGGTACAGGCACCCCACGAGGCCAGCAAGAATCATTTGCTGCTGGCAACTGAGTGCCTACACCCTACATTATTTGATTGGGCCACAGCAGTAACAACAAATATAAAGAGGCAGCTTACCAAATGTAAGCGTGATGGCAATAAACAGTTCAGATATGGATCCATCATAGTATCATTTTTTCTGGAGAGGCTACCGATATTCCGGATCCCAGGAGGTATAGTGGCAGATCCAGTGCCACGAGAGCCGAGATTGGCTCGATGGGCACCACTTATGCCCAGAGGAGGTGGGGGCCAGCAGATGTCCTGGAGGCCCGAGTTCTTCATTTGGCTCCAACACCAGTTGATCGTCGTGGAGGACTGGCCCTATGCGGGCACTGATTTTACTGGAGATCCAGATCTCCCGTTGCCTGAGGGAGAGGACTGGGACGAGGAGCTAGGTAAGGACCTTTTATGTTTTCAATACTTTAGCATATTCGAGTTTTTATAATTTATGTCTGTTTCAAAATCTATATATGTATGCAGACGTTGGTGCAGAACGACCAGCCGAATTGCCTCACAACGTACGGAGAGTACAACCTGCAGCGGACCCTCAGGCAGAGGGTGACGATGATGACCTAGTATAGAACCTTGAGGCACTTACTCGAGGGATCCCAGATTATGGCAGACTGGCGGACATGCCTAGAGTGTACCAGAAGCATACGGTGGGAGTGTCTACTCGCGTCCATCGTCTGTTGAGACGTGTGGTGCGGGCGGTGACATGCTATCATGAGCATCACCGCGATTAGACGCCTAGGTTTCATTTTTTGCACGTTTTTGAGAGACATGTTGTCGACGGCTGTATGAGTTTTGGACATGTATTATTTTTTGGATTATGTAATGCGCGGGGCGCAAACATTTTGACACTCACGTATATATATATACATATGTTCATGGTTCATTATTGTGTTTTCATGTGCTTGCTTACATAATGTTTTAATTACAAATTATGCAGATGTCTATCTAATACATGATTGGCCAATGCATCAGATAATGTGTTTAATTGTCTCGGAACATGTTGATATGTAATAAAATCAAAATGTCTTTCCAACAACCTTACACGTAAATACAACCTTAGTATATGATGGTTTCTGACGGAATATTGCCTGTTGAGCTGGTGGACAACAAGTTGAGAGTCCAGGTTTACTACCAATGCGTGAATACCGAAATTAATTGCTCTAGCAAGTAACTCGATTACAGCACAGTATTCGGCAACATTGTTAGTAGTATGGCCTAAACACACACCCTGGCAATCTATTAGCTCATTATGAGGATCGTAGATTACCCATGCCGCAGAAGACAAACTGCGGGTACTGCGGTAGGCACCATCAGCGAAACCAACATAAGGTGCATCCAGCATCTGCACAAGAAGCGAAAAAACACAATAAGTGGCAGCTGTGTCTCGAAAACCGACACACAACACACCAAAGTACATGTATGTACATAATACAATGTACCAGCATCACGCATAGTACTTTTTCAAGTAAAGCCCATTTCGGGGCTTCCCAAGAGGGTTTCCTTCATAATCAATCAGCTCGTAGGCCCCTTTCTGCAGGACTCTCTTGACAATATAAGGGCCTAGCCACATAGACTCGAGTTTTCCTGCGCCTAGCTTATCTTTCGCTTGATCATAGAGTAGGACCAAGTCTCCCTCAACAAAAGAACGCGGATGGACGGTCTGATCGAAGTGAGTCTTGACTCGCTTCTTTTGTGTTTCGATGGCCAAAGAGGCCAGGCGACGAGTCTCATCTAACCGTTCTAGGTAAAGAAGGCGTTCTTCTAACGGGGTAGTGTTGGGAAGCAGTTCGATGGCTAATTTCAATGAAGGGATTTCACATTCAATTGGAAGGGTAGCCTCTAGTCCATAAACTAGTTGAAATGGAGTGAAACCAGTGGCATCCTTCACGGCAGTTCGGTAAGCCCATAAGGCAGGGAATAACATCAAATGCCAGTTAGATTTATGCACACCAACGATACGTTGAAGCATTGTGACCAAGATTTTATTGACAGCTTCAACTTGACCATTGGACTGAGGGTAGTATGGAGTTGAACTATCGTGTTGCAAGCCTAGCTGGGTTGTTAACTCCGACATCATATGATTACGGAAATGCTTTCCGTGATCAGTGACAATGGCTTGAGGGACACCGAATCGTGAAATAACATGATTGAATAAAAATTGCGCCGCAGTGTGACCATCTTCAGTTAATGTAGGCATCGCCTCGGCCCATTTAGTAAAGTAATCGACAGCAATGATGATAAACCCATGCCCCCCGGCCGAGCGAGGGTTACAGGTCATATAATCAATTCCCCATTTTGCAAAAGGGCCGACGGAAACTATAGGGTGCAACGGAGCGGAAGGCGCTCGCATCTTCCGCTGGTATATCTGGCACTCATGACAAGACCGGACGGCAAGAATGCAATCCTTGAAAATAGAGGGCCAAAAATAGCCAACCCGAAGGATTTTTTGGGCTGTAGCATATCCGGACATATGTTCGCCACAAGCGCCAGTGTGGCAGTCATTGAGAACCCGTTCAGCGAGTAAGACAACGTCTTATAGACATGATACACGAATCCTCCGCCGAGCGTCTTTAGACAGGAGGACGTTTGCAGATATGTGATTATATCTCCGTACCATGGATCGAGGGTGCTAATTAGGAACAGGGTTTCATCTGGTATTTGGTCTTCTGCTGGCGAGGTCGAGGACGACGATGGCAAAGAACAAATTAACTCAGCGAACACAAGAGATTTCTTAGACTTGGCAGTGGTAAATTCCAAGTCAAACTCTTGGAGGATAACAATCCACTTTGAGTATTTTCCCCCTAGTAACTGGCGTGACAATATATACGTCATGGGGTTGCAATCAGAAATCACAGTAGTAGTACGCAGAAGAATATAATGACGGAAGCGTTGTACAGCACAAACTGCGGCTAGTGCCAACTTTTCGATATAAGCATATCGAGTTTCCGTGTCTAACAGGTTGCGACTGAGATAGTAAATAACATGTTCAGTGTTATCATCATCGGTTTGGACAAGAACCATGCCGATAGTGGTATCGGCGGCAGCCAAATACAAGGTGTAGTCGCGATAATAATTCGGAGGACGAAGCAATGGAGCAGAAACAAGTAAACCCTTGAGACGTTCAAAAGATTCCTGAGCTGTGGTATCCCAATGGAAAGGGATATCACGCTTTAGTAATCGCGTAAAACCTTTAGCTACTTCGGCATAGTTGGGAACAAAACGGCGTAAAAAATTGGCTTTCCCCTGCAAACTTTGTAACTGATGCAAAGAATTTGGGGGAGGGAGATTGACGATAGCTTCGACTTTAAGGGGATCCAAACGGATGCCTTCTTTAGAAACGATAAAACCGAGAAGTCTGCCAGATTCAACGCAGAAGACACATTTGTGGGGATTTAGCCGGATTCGGTAGTACCGACAGCGAAGAAAGATTTCGCGAAGGTGTTTAGGGTGGTCCTGACGTTTAGCCGAATGAGCAGGAAGATCATCCAGATAAGGTTGCACAATATGCCGAATGTCATGAAATGCATACGACATTGCGCGCTGGAAGGTAGCACCGGATTTTTTAAGACCGAAAGGGAGCTTTTTATAGGCAAAAGTCCCCCATGGGCAAATAAAGGCCGTTTTGTGTTGATCAACAGGAGCAATATTGATCTGGTTATAACCGGAGAAACCGTCCATAAAAGAATACATTTCACTGCCGGCACACTCGTCAATGATCTGATCAATGAATGGTGTGGGAAAATTATCTTTAGGACAGGCTTTGTTTATATCACGGTAATCGACACAAACCCGGATTGTACCTTGTTTTTTAGTTACAGGGACAATGTTAGATACCCAATCCGTAAGAGGAATAGGGTAAATAAAACCGGCGTTAAGAAGCTTTTCTACTTCGGCCTTAATCGCCGCAGCCTTCCTAGGATGTACAGGGCGTAGACGTTGACGAACTGGCTTAGCATCTGGGTACGTGATTATTTCATGCATCACTATACTAGAATCAATGCCAGGCATTTCTTCATAGGACCAAGCGAAAACATCACGAATTTCGCGAAAAAGTTCAGAGTAAAGTTGAATCTCCTCTGGAGTACAAGTGACTCCGATATGAAGATGCTCGACTATCCCGGGCTTAACAGAGATGTCGAGGGGTTGGGTTCGTGTAATGTTTGCCATATTTCCTTCAGAAAAAACCTGATCAATTTGAATAGGCGTTTGAAGGATTTGTGATGGGAGACAAGGAGCGAACCGCTCGAGGCATGTCAGGAAATGTTGCGAGGCAGGGAGAAATGAGGAACGATGGTGAGAACTGTACCAGGGAGGTTCCTCCGGAGACATGGTCTCAATAATAGCTTCGTCGGAGAGGAATATTTCTCCTAGAGAATCCGAAGAAGCCTCATCTAGAAGTCCTGAGGATGGAGTAAGCGCAGAAGAGGGAGTCGAGGCAGCAATGATTTCAACATAATTAAACTCGGCAGGACTCAACGGCATCTGGTCGCCCCAGGAATCTACTTGGTCTGTAGGGGGTACGAGCCACGGATCAGAGCCAGTAGCGATCATATTGACAGA
Organism: Pinus tabuliformis; assembly: GCA_031772625.1. Lineage (NCBI taxonomy): Eukaryota > Viridiplantae > Streptophyta > Pinopsida > Pinales > Pinaceae > Pinus > Pinus tabuliformis. The sequence goes on from CM062811.1 coordinate 391,824,875, forward strand.
GGCGACATTTATAGGAGGGAGTGGAAAAACACCCATAAGATCAGGATCTTTGAAAAGTCCAGCTCCCAGAGTCTTAGGTAATTTGGAAGTATGGTCTACGAACGGGATGGTGCCGTCGGAAGAAGAAGCAAAAAAGGAGAGCTGGTCAACGGTAACGATCTTCCCTTGATGAGGAAAACGAATAATTCGGAAGAAAGATGAAGCAACAGCTTGCATTGCGTATATCCAGCTACGTCCGAGAAGGAGGTTGTAGGTTAGAGTAGCATCAACAACTTCAACTTCCATCTCGACCGTCTTCCCTTCCAAAGAGATTGGTAAACATTGGAGTATACCGTAAGGACGGGACACTCTTCCATCAAAAGCTTCCAAGGTGGTGGGAGATTGGCTCAACGCCGGAGATCCAATCGCTTTCCAACAGGCAACGGACATGATGCAAGTTGAGGCACCCTCATCAATAACTGTACGATGAATTGTCTTGGAATCAATAATTACCTGTATGAGGAAGGCGATTTGAGGAGGTAGTCTTAGAGTGTGGCGTTCTAAGTCAAAAGTTATTAAATCCGAATCGGCCGGATCTATGCCACCAATGGCAGATAGCATGGACTTCCTCTGAGAAGGGCAGCTCTGAAGAACCTCTAAAGCGGACATAGCCGACGGAGTCTGTGCTAAGTCCTCAACGATGTTGTAGTGCTGTGCAGCACGAGCATTCGGATTATACGAGGATTTACGGAGTACTCCTTTTGGGGGGGGTCGAAGAGGCGTTTCGGTGGTAGGTCTCTCAATGTGGAGTGGACCGGAACTGAACGGGGGAGCACTTGGGGGAACCTCAGGCTCTTTCCCGGCAGATAACGGATAATCCTTCATTCGAGTACTGATATTAATGGGTATTGTACCAGCCGTAAACACTTGAGAACCAAAGGAAGAGGGGGGCTGAGTAGGGTCAGCCACCATTTGAGTTTTTTGAGTGTGTTGGGTGGGAAAGGGCTCCTTGAGCACCGCAGGAGTCCCAGAGGTGCCTTTTAATAAACGACTAACTTCGGACCGCCTCGGGCAATCCTTGGTAAAGTGATTTTCATCGCAAATAAGACAAGGATATCTGGGTTTGCGTTTAGTGCCGTCCTCAGGTTGAGGTTTTGGGGTTTCCTGCTTAGGTTGCTCCGTCTTATTTTTCGCTTTCCCTCTTTTCTTCTCTTTCGAAGCCTTGCTTGCCGTATTAGATTGGACGGCATTAACCTCAGAAGTAACATTCGAACCAGACGATGCCTGGGAAGGTTGTCCATTCGAAGCAGATGTTTTTTGCTTTGCAGGGTTTGTATTTTTCTTAGAGGGTGAATTAACCGAACCGATGATACCGTCAACAGTGGGTGTTGGCGGGGCTTTAGATGTTCCTTGTCTTGGGACATCAGGAAGATAATCATATAACGTACCTGACTGAGAATAAACCAAGTCAAGGTACTGAGCTCGAGCAATAGCTTGCTCTTCAGTGACACACGCCCCCATGGCGATATCCCGAGCTATTGGAGGTACGAACGAAGTCGTAAACCAATCGGTAAGAAGCTGGTCGGGAATCCAAAATTTGATCATACGTCTACGCCGTCTCCATTCATGAATATGATCAGAGATATGCGTAGCTGTCGTTTGTCTTAAGGAAGTGAGGAGGTGCGTACCCGTTTCGTATCGAATGGGCAACTGGAAGTGAGTGAGAAACGCCATAGCCAAGGAATTGAAATCTTGAAAGGACCCGCGATGAAGTTCGATATACCACTTAGCGGCAGAGCCAGTGAGAGTCCTTTGAAAAAGGCGAAGCCGAATTGAATCGTCAAGCCATGAATTAGACGAACACCACAAATGATAGGTCATAATATGGGCTTGTGGGTCTTCATTGGCTTTACCATCGAATTTTGGACAGTCACCAGGTATTTTAGTTGGAACTGGAGGCCAATAAGGATTATGAAGGATAGGATCATTGGTTAATTTGGATACATCTGGTAATTCTAAAGTCGCTAAGAATGGTAATTGAGGATTGAAAGGCATCTGGGGCTGTTGGTAGGGTGGAGCACCAGGGTTCCACCCAGGTGGTGGTTGCCCCCATAGAGTTTGTCCGGAAGGATTTGGCCCCATAGTGGATTGGCCGTAAGGATTTGTATAGTGCCCCCCAGCATAAGGATTACCAAATGATGCTGCAGGCGTGCCGTATTGCTGTTGTTGGTAATTCTGGTACGGGGCAAACGGAAACTGCCCTTGAGGTTGTTGGTAGCCATACAGTGGTGGGGCTCCGAATTGAGTTGAAGAACCAGGCTGGGTTGGATGAAAAGTTTGTGATTGAGACCCAGCCTGCATTTGAAGGCCAGATGGGTGTTGGGGTCCCATTTGGGGCCATGGACCAGACTGAGCAGCACCAATGAACTGTCCTATAGGTTGGGCTATCTGGCCAGAAGGAAAACCTTGTTGATGGTTAGGTTGGCCGATCTGTCCAGAAGGTTGGACCTGCTGATACTGAGGTTGGCCTACCTGCTGGAACGGTTGTTGCGCAGTTGAAGGTTGTCCTAGCAGACTAGATGGTTGAGGAGATTGGGCAGTTGGTTGGCCCAACTGTGTTTGGGGCTGACCAATCTGCCCAGAGGGTTGTGAATACTGGACAGTAGGTTGACCACTTTGTCCAGCGGGATAGCTTTGCTAGATACCAGGTTGGACTTGTTGAAAAGACGACTGACCTGAGTTACCAGAAGGTTGCAAAGAGGAAAAAGGAGCAGCAGTAACGAAAGGGTTTCCATAAATGGATTGCCCTAGTTGGTCTTGAGGGGGTTGTATTGGAGATTGCGCAGATAAAACTTGACCACCATGGAAAGAGGTGGAGGTCCAATCAATGGACAATGGGACCGATACCTCAACAACCGGTTGAGATGACAAATATGGATCATATGGCTCCTGCATTGAGACATTTGTCATGGGGTCAAAGACTCCAAACAAAGAAGCTGAGGGACGACTATAAATAGAAGTCAAGGGGGCTGCACATACCGTTGGAGCGGTTGTGACGGAGGTAACAGATAGACCGCGACTTTGTGGAGTAAAAGGCTCCGTAGCAGGAAAAGTGTGTGATGACCACATAGGACCTGTGAACGGAGTTCCAGAAGGCGTAGCATCTCTCAAAGCTTTATAACCCAGTGGTAAATTTGTGGTAGTAGGCGTACTACTAACATGTATAGGGTCCGTTGAGGTGGGAATTTCACCGCTCGTCGCAACGGACTCATCGGTTGTAGTAGGGGATAATTCATCCATGTCGGATGAAACTTGTGGGACTAACCCACGAGGGGAAGGATGGTCCCAAAAAGGGATACCGTCCTCAAAAGGTTCCCACGTAGGGTTCCAATGATACTGGTAAGTCTCGTCACCCGGGGCACGAGAACTAAGTGGTTGTATACTTAAAACCACAGGGAGACTCACCACCGGTGTTTCGGTAGAAGACGAAACTAGTAATTCTGCCAGGATGAAACTTGAGAAGTTTATCGAGATAACTCCTACTTCGGACTGATACAAACGAAAGCTAATTGGGTAGATGTTATCGTGGCCAATAAAATTTTTTAAGACACTGAACTTAACCTTTTCATTTTTTAAGAGTCGAGAAAAGGGTAAAAGATGACTCTAGTCTCCTTCGAATATTTAATGAGCACGAAGTGACAAGACGCTCATAGGCACCTTTTCGTTTAGGGAGTCCGAAAAGGATCAAAAGTGACTGCTCTGGAATTCTAGGTAGAGGGTGTGCCAAACTTTTCGCAAAACCACAGAATACTTTTTAGGGTACGGGTGGTCGATCTTCGTGAATGCTGTGTTCACTGCATTGCGAATCGTAGGGCGGCTGACACGACTTCCTATGGATAAAGGCTTTATTCCTATAGGGGTCTCCCAATATATACTCGACGGTACGTGGGAGAACAGTCCGTATTGGCAGCTACCGTTTCACCGTGGAGGAATCACCCAACCACTCGACGATAAACTACCAGGTTTAACGACGCCGGAACACGTCTCTAACCTAGACCTCTAGAGTGTTTGCGTTATGTTCCAATGCGTTGTTATGTTCATTGAGTTCATTTTAAAGTTTATCTTTGATTATGTTTCAGTTTTTTTTTGGTCCTACCGTATGTGATATCTCGAAAACTTCTTACATGCAAACTATATGCCGAAATTAAATCATTTGATTCGATGAATCCTATCTACAGGAGGGTTGAGATCTTTTTTCACAAACGAAATGATCACTTCAACAAAGAACAAAGATCCTAATGCAGCTAATAACAAGAAACGAAATTTTGTCTTTTTCCTTTTAATAGCAACAAATAACAATAAATGCTAACTACTATAATGCAAGAGATTTTTTGTTTTTCCTTTCCTTTAAGATAGCATGATGCATGTAAACAAATTCCAAGAGATATGCACAATCCAAGTTCAGTCAATGAAATAGAACCAATTCTAAAACACAAAATGAACCATGCAAGCAAGGAAAAAACACAAAAACTAGTGAACTTCAAAGAGGCTAGAAGTGAAGTATTCAGAGTATAGAAGATCAAGCTTTAACAAAGCACTGGATAGGTGTAGAACAATCAACAAGCTGACTGGATGATCAAGAGACCGAAACTTCCCACAGAAGGCTAGACATGCAAAGTCACTGGAAATAAGCAAACAGCTGAGGGATACAGGCTAAAACCAGTCAAGCAGAGGTTCAACACAGTTCCAGAGGCTGAAAGAGATATATAAAGAGACTGAATGAGCTTTCCACCCACACACAGGCAAAATTTACAGAGCTGGCGCGACTGTCAGCCTACAAGTTGCGCTACCACAGAATTGGCGCGAGTTGCTTTTGAGCAACGTGCGCCAACTGGCGCGACTGTCAGAGAAATAACCGCGCCAATTAAGCTTGCCAACTAAAAAGATAAAAGATACGACCTCAGGTCGGGTTGACAGTGCTCAGATGGGTCAAACAGTAAAGAATCAACTCAGAACTGACTCAGGAAGCTCATGCACTCAAGCAAGCAGAAGAAAATTAACATGCAAGACAGAAAACAAAGAGTTTCTCCCCAGTGGAGTCGCCAATTTGTTGGTAAGGTAAATCCCCTCTGCGGACAGAGGCGATCCCACTAGCCTATGACAGAACTAGCCACAAACAAACCACGCTGTTACGCAAGTTCCTAGTTATGCCTCAAAGGTGAATCAAGAAGACTAACCTGGAGTCCAACGCTATGATTGAAGCAGAGTTTATATCCTCGCTCCCTTGCTCCAACAGATCATAACGAATACCTGCACATACAAAGGAAGAGACAGATACCAACATAAAAACTACCAAGGCACAACTATATTTCAGTCAGAAAGGAAATAAATCAACATATCACCATGACAGATAATGAGATTGGAACTATAATAGCAGTCGCTCATCAATTAATAAACAGGAAAAGTTACAACCATTGTTCTGACGTCGACCCTTCTCCTGGCTGGGTGAGTAACTATATGTGTCTTGACATGCATCTCCTCTCCGGCAGCATAACCTCTCTAGCACTCATTAGCATTCTCTCCATGACCAATAATCATCACTCTTATAACTCAATTACCAAATCACTAGCATAACACTAACACCAACACTCTCGCACTAGCTTGTCCAATGCATAATGACAAGCTTATATAGATGAAGAAGGGAGGAGGATGCGATGAACCGGGACACCTTTCGTGGAATTAGCAAAAGCCATAAAGATGGATAAAGCTCGACAAAAAACTGATTTTCTATCCTCAGAAAAGCTCCATGTAATGAAGGAAACAACAGTCGGACGTGCATTAAGGCAAAAAGCACGACTAAATTTGGTTGGCGCGACTGTTGCTCTAAGATAGAGTGCCAATGGTCGCGCCCTCTTTTGAGGATCTCCATCATTGGCGCGGGTAGGATACTGTGGACTTGCGCCAATGGAAAAAGAGCACTTTTTAGGGATAATCTGCAGAAGGTGTCTTCAGGGAACATGGAGTACATACTCAGGGGAACATAATGCAAGTGTTTTTAGACTTTGTCACTTCTTATAACTCCCGGGATGGGTCCTCCAAGGTACGACAAGAGGAGTAACAGGGATGGTGACAAATTACTGTGTAACACACATATACAACATGTACACAACACCACATATACAACATGCACTCAACACCATATGCACACAAAACCGCATATGCAACATGCACACAACACCATGTGCACACAACACCACATATGTAACATGTACACAACACCATATGTATGCAACACATCATTTACAATATGTACACAACACCACATATACAACATGTACACAACACCACATGCACAACATATACACAATAGTAGTACTACACATCCGAAGACCACATTGTCTCTACCAAGCAACCTTGATTCTAGTGTCTTTCCACTATCCATGCTTGTCCCAACATGCTGTAGATTGCACTGCTTCCATTCCGTTGATGCATCCCTCAACGTTACCTGTCATAACATAAACATAGGAATCGTTGTAAGCATATAATATCAAATCATATCCACATGATACTAACCTCATAGATCTGTCAGGGCTATTCTTCCCTCTTGATACCAGGAAGCTCTTCATTCCATTCACTTGCATAAGCAATAATTTCTCCACAAGAATCATCCCTAACAACCCTTATAGACAACGACATACATACATACATATAAACATTAGCATAAAGCAATCATGATCTTTGACGATCCTATCAAACAATAACATACATACATACATGTATACATATATAGACATCAACATAATCATGTTCACAACATAGTTACGAGATATCATAAGGCCAAGGTTAAGATAACTTCCTTTATCCATGCACAAAACGCACAACATCGAGACAATAGTTCCTCAAATCCATTTACTTTACCTTTCGTGGTTACCTTTCTCATGATTGTCTGACCACTATCCATTTACCCCAATGGACCTAACCAATGCCACTGGCTATCATACTCTTGCCTTCAGCTTCCCTTATACATGCACCGAGCTTCATCTGAGTCTTACATTACCTATTAGGTTTCATTCAACACTTCCCGAGCTCCATCAATTTTCCTCTTGCCCAACCAATTCCCAAGACCCTCAAAACATGAAAGGCAAACATGAAGCAAACAAAAGAAAACCATGAAAAGCAATAACAATATGACACCACAAACAAAGTGGCATGGCCATGCACCAAACATAAACAAAATTGCAAATCAAGTGTAAATAAATCATAAAAGACCTAAAGCACAAAACTAGCTACAAACACTTGGAGCACGACTCTGTGAGGTGGACCACTGAGATGTGGACACTATTCCTTCAGCTCATATAAAGAAAGAAGAAATATTACATTGAGGAATTCAACCCTACGTGTGATTTACAACAAAAAGAGTTCATTGGAGCTAGCATTTCGTGGAGGGAAAAGGTTCTTATTGCTCAATTAAGGACCATCTCACATCAACTTTTTGCATGACTGTGGCTATGGAATCGGAAAAACATTTCATTTTGGAATGTGATGCATTCAAAGACATCAGAGAAAGTTATGAGAACATGTTAGCATCGGTTTCTTGGCATTATCTTTTTAGCGAGGAGATTGTTGGAAGGTTGGGTTAGCTCATCATCAATTTGAATCGGAAAAGGACTGAATTGCAAAGAGCGAAAAACAGGGAACTAATGGTCTCATAGACTATTTTTAGTCTCGTGGACCTTAAAATATCATTTCATTTCATAGTCCGTACTGGGTCACTGTCTGGAAATTATGGCTGATGGTACATCAATATGATTATACAATAAGAGAAATTAGTCCATAGTCAATGAAATCCATGATATATAAAACATTCTTTTTAATAAATAATTTGAATTGTTTGCCTAATGTATAAGACTTTAATTTTTAGTCAGCTCAAGAACTAATGCCCGAACACATTATAGAATAATAAATTCAAGAGGGATTTTAAATCATGATTATGTCAGGTTTATTGTTTTTTTTTTAACTTATGATTATTTAATGTTTATTTTCTTATTTATTTTTATTATTTGATGTTTTGTTATGGTTGGTGAAGTTTATAGGATATTCTTAGAATTGTGGTTGCATATATAGAAAATTTAGGAACTTAACCTTATAATTTTTTTGGGTACATTGGCTTTGTTACTCTTTTTATTTTTTAATTGTTTTTTTAGTGTATCCTTGGATTAGGGTTACAAGAGGCTTAGGATCTTTCTCTTAGATAATAGAAAGAATTACCACCTTCTATTATAGGTTGCTCTACATATGGAGGGAGTGGAAGTAATAAAGGTCAATTTCGATACAAGAAGGATTTTACTATGTAGGATTGAGTGGCATGCCGACAATAACCAACCACCGTTTCAGACTTATTGTTGGCACTAACAATATTTACTACTTTATTTCCTTAGAGGGATTTGGCTTGGTCATAACATAGGAGGAGAGATTTTCATCAAAGTTGACTCTAAGATTAACACCAATTTATCTACGATATCAACTCATTGAATACTTTCTTTCATTTTCAAAGTCCTTGCCATAAGATTAGGTACTTCCCTCTATTTACTAATGTTGACTCTGATATACTCCTCCCCCGCCACCCTCTAACCCCAACTTTGTGGACCCAAAAGACTTTAGGGTTTGGGGAAGTTGGTGAATGGACTCAAGTGGTTAAGAAAGGAAAAATTGTCATGGCTACCCAAGGCCTAAGCTAAGGATACAAACTAATGTTGACTTAAAAACCTCCAAGCTAGACATTTTAAATGTGTGCAAAGTGCACATGGATTTTCTTGGGTTGTTATGTTTTTTAGTGGTAGTATCTAAAGGGACCAATGATCACCTCCGAGGCTTGATGAGAAAGACAATGTGGATTCAAAATAAGAATAAAAAGGATTGAAGGGTAATACCATGGACCAGTCAATTATGCAAATGCTAGAGAAGAACATTGTATGATGTAACTCCTACCAACTACTTAATGGTAAGGATGGGGAGGAAATGGAAGTTATCATAGATGGTTACCCTTGAAGATTGCATCTTAGATTGTAAGGGGTCTTATAGGGGCAATCAAGAAGATCATTATGAGAGTAATTTGTACATTGATTTTAGATTTAGACATCTTTGTTTGCAAGAAGTGAAGGTTATTAGTTTTACCTTGAGATCAACCTTGAACCATATATTCTCTAGCACAATATATTTTCAAACCTTACATGAAGAAATTCAAGTTGGGGTAGCCACTCTTATCTCACCCAAGTTTAGAGCATGTGTAATTGTTCAAGTTACCAAATAATTTAACTAAGTGGTGTGGATCTCCTTAAATATGAGGGCAAGGTTCTTGCCCTTACAAATATTTCCTCACCTATTATGGTGAAAGAATGCGCCTAACACTAGAATTCATTAGTTGAAAAATTGTTAAAGGTCAAATGGATTATGTGTAGGGAATTTTAATGATGTGGAATACCAACTTGAAAAAATTGGGAATAACTCTACTCACATGCTATCATGAGAGTGTTCTTCTTAAACGTCCTTAATGTTAAGCTTGAGCTATATGACCTTAGACCATTGTGTCTAGAAATTTCTAATGGTTTCCATATCTCATTTAAAGGCCACATATTATGAGCCCTAGAAGACTAATTTGATCATACAACCCTTTCTTTCCTTCATTGACCATGGTTAAGGACCTAAAACCCTTCCAGGTACATAAAAGATTCTAATGATGCACATATCCAACAAAGAGGCCAACAATCTAGGTTTGTATGGTGGTTTGATGAATAGTTCAAGGACCAAGGCCCAAAAAATTAATTTTGAGTTAAATGCTTAAGACCCATATCTTGTGTGCAAAATTTTCTAATGGTTCCCATATCCCACTCAAGGACAAAGATACTTACTAGAGGAATTTTGTGGTGGTTTGAGAAATATTGTGTGTCCCATAAAATTACTTTAGGGATGAAGGAACTTATTTCCCCCTTCCCAATCATGGTCAAGGCCCTAAGGCCAATTCATAATACACACAAAATTCCTAATGCCACCTGTATTGCACTCATGTGAAAAAGACCCCTTTACACTATCTATGTTGTAGTTCAATATCTTTATCATGGCTCATTAGTCTTTTTGCCACACAATCTAGCAGGGCCCTAAGAGGGGAACCTATGGGACAACTACTAAACCAAGTAACAACAATGAGTCAAAGAACCACTGCCACCTAAATCAATGTCCCCTTCTCTTTACAGATTTTCACAGATGGGAGGAGTCCAAGTATGAAGGAAGTCACTTATAATGATAATGTCAATGACAAGGTATGAAGTGATTTCCAAGGTCCATTCAAATAGAGACACAATATAGGGCTCAAATGCTTCAAGGAAGCTAAAGGCTCTCCAAGAAAGATCTAGGATGGAGAACCAGACCTACGACTTGAAATTTGAAATGATGATAGGTATACCTAGAGTGAAGGATCCAAAGGAGAGATAAGATCTCAAAAAAATCTTTGCAAGATGATGTGATACTTTAAATAGGCTTTTCGCTCTTATTGAAAGACCTAGTAAGGGCTTATGCTATGCCTAGGATTTTTAGGGATAAATGTGGGAGGAAATTCCTCCAAGGTGTTCATTGGGTCAAGATAAGAGAGAGGAAAGGGTCTCTTTAGGCTTATTCCACTGAATTCCAAGCTCATATGACCCTCAAGAAATCCACCTTTAACAAGGATACAAGTAGTGCCTATCCTAAAGTTATAAGCCAATATGGGAGATCACATTGGACTAGGGTTGAGGATTAACCCCACATTTAAGGTGAGGGAACAAGACTATAGTAAAAAACCTTCCTTCTTCCAAGTCACCTAATAATCCAAACCCACTATGCTCAAGGAAAAACAAGCATACGCACCCAATTGTAAATGAAAAATATACCTTTAGGATTGGATGGCCCACCTTAAAACATATGCTCTCGACATATAGGTGAGGGGACATATGAATGGCTTAGGGAGCAGAGATAAATCAACACAATATATCGGCTACATTGGTGGATGTTAGGGGCTAATCGCTGTCGGTTAAAGACAAATATAGGAGAAAAATTCTCTAATGAGGTCACCCACGATTGGTGGCTAATAATTCCAACAATATTTGTTTAGAGTATAATTCCTTAGATTTCTCCCTTAACCATGGTTAATGCCTCAAGGCCCTTGACCCTCTAAGCGTAACAACCTTGGATAAAAATCCATGTAAAAATAAATAAGACCAAGGTCACGAGACACGTATTCCAAGTTGAATGATGGGCGAAACATCCTAGTGGGTGTTCATTTAAGTTATTATGGCTAAAGGAAAATGACAAAGGCAATGACAAAGGCTTTGGAAAGGAAAAAATGCATTTTTGGAAATTTATTTATGAAAATAAAGGAAATTAGGAGAAAAGGAAGGTGCAAGGTCATAGGATGCATGTGAGGAGGAAAATTGAAGAAAATAGAGGCCTCATTGATAAACAGGCTTTTGAGGATCGGTTCATAAACTTTTTTTCAGTTCAGTTTTGGAGCTCTCTCTCTGTCTCTCTCACTCTTGGACAATTAGAGTTTTCTTGGAGTACTTAAGCATTGGATCAAGAAAAGAAAAAAAGGAAAAGGGAAGCAAAGATCAAGAAAGGAAGAGCAGGATCTAACAACTACAACAATATTATTTGCAGGTATTGATTTGCATGTGTGATTTCCTTGCTATATTTAGCATGCATGGTTATGCATGAGTGTTCTTGGTTATCTTGTTGTCATGGGCATGGTTTTTTCCAGGTGTGATAGTGTTTTCCAACCTAGTCTTTCCATTTCCAGATAGCCATGGTGTGATGGGGTTCTCATGTTTTGGTTGAGCTAGATTGTCAGATGGATTCGAAACTGAGTGAGGTGGATCTCTGAAAGAATGAACATAGGGCCTAGTGATTGCTAAATTGAACTATGGATTGCGGTAAAACTTTGGCCTAGTAACCCCTGAACCGGACTATGGGTTGCGGTAAAGCCAAATTTTGTGTTGCCTTGGTGGGCCTAGGAATCCTCGACCAATGAATGACGAGATATACGGTTAAACCTAAAGGTGGGTGCACTTAATTAGGCCTAGGAATCCTTGGTCGGTGAATGGAAGGATATATGGTAAAACCTGGAGGGTGGAGTCTCGATTATGGCCTAGTGATCCCTAAATCAAACTGTGGATTGCGGTAAAGCCTAGAGACTATGAGACAATAAAATTCCTCATGGTGTAGGTGGAGAAATTTGGTGGCACCCATTCTTGTTTAGGGCCTAGTGATCCAGTGAGGATTGCAGTAAAGATTGGTTCTATTGATGAGGTTGAGGTGGTGTAGCCTTGGGAAGCCCCTAGTGATATTTTTTGGTTATGAGTCCCACATCCATGCTTAGAATATGGCACGAGGGTGATTGGCTGAAAGAAATATTTGGTTCAGGAAATCTATGGTCGGTGGTTCGTGGAAGTCCCAAACTTGGTTGGATTTTGAATTCATTAGTTAGAGTTCCTTCTCCTTTGTATTTCATATGTAAATGTACTGGTTTATATGTGGAATCTATGGCTATTGTATCCTTATTATTTCTGTTGTTTATATGTTGGCTATGAGTATGTTTTATGACAATGATGATGTATGGATCTCATCATGTTTTGATTTGTAAATGAATGAATAATGAATATATGATCTAATAGATGATAATGCAACTAATGTGATAAGGCATCAATGCTTCTTAGTGATTCTCAGATAAGTATGAGATTCACATGCTCATATATGTTGTTATGACTTGTAGGATGCATATTTGTGACATGTTTGACGAAATGTATGTCATGGCTAGTAGGGGTCCATTCAAGTATTTATATTAGTATCATTGTTTTGATGTTACTTTTCATTTCTGGAAGTTCTATGGAGTTCTTGGTAGTGGCCTGAGTCTTGACCCTGAAAAAGTGGCACATAATATGGGATCGTTGGCTCTGAATGAGCTAAAAAAGACCCTAGTCGCTTGCATGCCCTTGCTGTGAGAGCGACTAGGGGGCCCCAGTCGCATGAATTCCCATGTCATGGGAGTGACTGAGGCTATATATTAGTAAAATGTTAAGTTTCCTCAGGGGCTAGTCACCTGGAAAGGTTGGTTGGCTCCTAGAGGTTTTGTAGCCTGTGTAGGAGGCCAAATTGATT